>OX419718.1:25465245-26112064 GCA_948474765.1 Patella depressa
CGAAAACAGTGACTTGTACAGAACTGCCCATTTCTTGGTAACTGCTTATATTACAAACGAATTTTAACATATATTTTCTTCGTATGGATTATAGCTACAAGTTTATAAAAGTTACGAAGAAATATCTTAAAATCTGAAAAGCCTGAATAGGTTGTAAATAGGCCAATTTTGCACCATTTTTAGCCTCTTAATCGAATTTGCTCGAAAATGGAATCGAAATTAAAAAACTGCTTCCTACATTTTTTGCGCCTTGAAAGGGCACACTCTTTGAGTGAAATAATTTTTCCAAAAAATAATATTTGTTTTCGAAATAGGAAAATAACTGTCAAAATTGTAGTTTTTGGTAAAATTATGCCACTTCCGGTGCCGACAGATAACACTTTCGGTAATAAAAAAAATGACAATTGATACAACGAAGCATATGAACTTTGTTTTATACAAATCGAACAATAAAAAATTAATCTAGGACTAAAAAACTGAATTAGCCAATGGCGGCCAAGGTAAATTACTGGGACAAAATTTTTTAACATTTTTGCACTAGTCAGATGACTCTTTAATTCTGTGCACAATACGACTAAGCATATAGTGAAAATTTTATGTAAATCGAATAATAATTGCCACTTTTAAAGACCAAAAAACTTGAAAAGTGACTTGTAGAAAATCGGCTATTTCTCTGCAACTGTACAAGTTAGAAACCATTTTGTGGTATCTATATGATCGTATGGGTTCATTCTATTTGTTGATTGGCATCAAATACCATAATTTGAAAAAGATTTCAAAACACACTCATTTGAATAAAATATCTGTTTTGGAGGCTAAAAATACAGTTTTTGCCAAAATGACGTTACTTCCGGTGATAATGAAAATCTTAAATTACTTGTATGAAATCCCAAATGGCATTAGATATAACATGGTGTGACGTTTATGAAAATCGAATAATAATTGACCCTTTTATGGCCCCGAAACCTTCAAAAGTGACCTGTAGAAAACCGTCTATTTCTCGGCAACCGAACAAGTTAGAAACCATTTTATGATATCTATATGACCATATGAGTTTTGTTTATATGTGAATTTAAACCAAAAGTTAAAATTATGAATACATATTAAGTTATTCTTGGTTGAATAAAACATTGATTTTAAAAGTTTAAAATGCATTTTTTGACCAAATGATGTCACTTCCGGTGTCAATTTTAAATTGTAATCAACTTGATATGACGCTACGTGCTTTTTGAATCAAATGATGTCACTTTTATAAAAATCCAATCATAATTGACTATTTTACAGGCAAAATAACGAAAACAGTGACTTGTACAGAACTGCCCATTTCTTGGTAACTGCTTATATTACAAACGAATTTTAACATATATTTTCTTCGTATGGATTATAGCTACAAGTTTATAAAAGTTACGAAGAAATATCTTAATATCTGAAAAGCCTGAATAGGTTGTAAATAGGCCAATTTTGCACCATTTTTAGCCTCTTAATCGAATTTGCTCGAAAATGGAATCGAAATTAAAAAAACTGCTTCCTACATTTTTTGCGCCATGAAAAGACACACTCTTTGAGTCATATAATTTTTTAAAAAAATAATATTTGTTTTCGAAATAAGAAAATAACTGTCAAAATTGTAGATTTTGGTAAAATTATGCCACTTCCGGTGCCGATAGATAACATTATTGGTAATAAAAAAAATGACAATTGAGACAACGAAGCATATGAACTTTGTTTTATACAAATGGAACAATAAAAAATTAATCTAGGACTGAAAAACTGAATTAGCCAATGGCGGCCAAGGAAAATTACTGAGACAAAAATTTTTAACATTTTTGCACTAGTCAGATGACTCTTTAATTCTGTGCACAATACGACTAAAAAATATTCATAAATAAAAAAAATTTTTGTAAAATTTTAAATTTTCGAAATTTGGCGCCTAATATCTTCGAAGATTTGCCGAAAACCAAAAATCGAAAGTAGCGTAGCTATGTGCCCTGTCTCAGGCTATGCCAAAATGTATCGAAAGTTAAAATCCAATGATTATTGTTAAAATTACTGCAATATTTTCAAAAACGATAACTTCGGTGATTTCGGACATTTCGCATTGTCGCAGAGCGTTCAAAATAGCTTTATCCTCTAAGTCACACCCACTTTCCCAGTAAAACCGAAGAAATCGTAACGATGCGACACGTAGTTGCTGAGATCTATTCAAATTGGAATCTGAATAATAATAATAATAATAATAAGAATAATAATTTTAACAAAAACAATAGTGTTTCACACAAGCTACGCAGTGTGAAACCCTAATAATTTTAACAAAAACAATAGTGTTTCACACAAGCTACGCAGTGTGAAACCCTAATAACTAGACCTGCATGCAGGAATGACGGGTTTCACTGGTGCCACGTTACCCTTAAAATTGTCACTTCCGGTGCCAAGTTACCCTTGAACATATGTCACTTCCGGTACCAACGAAACCATTAAACAGGTTTCCAAATTAACATTGCACACAAATAAAATGGATGCAGAATCAACCAAATCCAGCAATATCAATTCATTTTATACATTTGTTACTTGTAAATGATCTTGACAAAATTACATTTCTTCCGGTGTTAATGAAAATGTTCAATTAGTTTTATGAAATCAGAAATGGCATACGATATCATATAGTGAAAATTTTATGTAAATCGAATAATAATTGCCACTTTTAAAGACCAAAAAACTGGAAAAGTGACTTGTAGAAAATCGACTATTTCTCTGCAACCGTACAAGTTAGAAACCATTTTGTGGTATCTGTATGATCGTATGGGTTCATTTTATTTGTTGATTGGCATCAAATATCATAATTTGAAAAACATTTCAAAACAGACTCATTTGAATAAAATATCTGTTTTGAAGGCAAAAATTCAGTTTTTGCCAAAATGATGTTACTTCCGGTGATAATGAAAATCTTAAATTACTTGTATGAAATCCTAAATGGCATTAGGTATAACATGGTGTAACGTTTATGAAAATCGAATAATAATTGACACTTTTATGGCCCAAAAACCTTCAAAAGTGGCCTGTAGAAAACCGTCTATTTCTCGGCAACCGAACAAGTTAGAAACAATTTTATGATATGTATATGACCATATGAGTTGTGTTTATATGTGAATTTAAACCAAAAGTTAAAATTATTAATACATATTAAGTAATTCTTGGTTGAATAAAACATTGATTTAAAAAGTTTAAAATGCAGTTTTTGACAAAATGACGTCACTTCCGGTGTCAATTTTAAATTGTAATCAACTTGATATGACGCTACATGCTTTTTGAATCAAATGATGTCACTTTTATAAAAATCCAATCATAATTGACTATTTTACAGGCAAAATAACGAAAACAGTGACTTGTACAGAACTGTCCATTTCTTGGTAACTGCTTATATTACAAACTAATTTTAACATACATTTTCTTCGTATGGATTATAGCTACAAGTTTATAAAAGTTACGAAGAAATATTTTAAAATCTGAAAAGCCTGAATAGGTTGTAAATGGGTCAATTTTACACCATTTTTAGCCATTTAATCGAATTTGCTCGATAATGAAATCGAAATTAAAAAAACTGCTTCCGCCATTTTTTGCGCCTTGAAAGGGCACACTCTTTGAGTCAAATAATTTTTCCAAAAAATAATATTTGTTTTCGAAAAATGGTACCTAACTGTCAAAATTGTAGTTTTTGGTAAAATTATGCCACTTTCGGTGCCGACAGATAACACTTCCGGTAATAAAAAAAATGACAATTGAGACAACAAAGCATATGAACTTTGTTTTATACAAATCGAACAATAAAAAATTAATCTAGGACTGAAAAACTGAATTAGCCAATAGCGGCCAAGGAAAATTACTGAGACAAAATTTTTTAACATTTTTGCACTAGGCAGATGACTCTTTAATTCTGTGCACAATACGACTAAAAAATATTCATAAATAAAAAAGTTTTTTGTAAAATTTTAAATTTTCGAAATTTGGCGCCTAATATCTTCGAAGATTTGCCGAAAATTAAAAATCGAAAGTAGCGTAGCTATGTGCCCCGTCTCAGGCTATGCCAAAATGTATCGAAAGTTAAAATCCAATGATTATTGTTAAAATTACTGCAATATTTTCAAAAACAATAACTTCGGTGATTTCGGACATTTCGCATTATCGCAGAACGTTCAAAATAGCTTTATCCTCTAAGTCACACCCACTTTCCCAGTAAAACCGAAGAAATCGTAACGATGCGACAAGCAGTTGCTGAGATCTACTCAAAACAAAAGAAGAATTTTAACAAAAACAATAGTGTTTCACACAAGCTTCGCAGTGTGAAACCCTAACAAGTACGAACAATCCAAACCATTAGACTAAAGTCCTAAAAAAACGTTATATCCATCAGACGTCTAGCTAGATGTACTTTTTTTATACCAGTCCAACAGGGATCAAAACGGGACATTCTAGCCGTAATTAGGGGAATTAATATTTAAAATTATATACCAAGAAATTTATTAATAAACGGGTACATTGTTTATTTCATACAGAGTGTCTGAACCCGAATGATTCCAAGTGCTATCCTCTTGGTACATCAATTACTCAAGGTTGTGTGACTATTACTTGTATTGAAATAGGTGGTGGAGTTCAGTTCAGAATAACCAAACGAAGTAGGTACATAGAACTGAAATAGGTATTAACGCCCCATTTGTCTGCACTCTGTGCTAATGAAGACTGATAACACCATAATGTATGCTATAAATTTTTTTTTACACAGACAGTGACACTACAGCCAACTGTACACAGAACCTCGGTATTTGTAACCACCTGGGACCGGTTGCTTAAAACTAAGTTATTTTAACGATCCGTTGAACTTTAACGAATCGTTATTTTGCTAACGTGTCTGTTTCAGAATGTTGACGTAAAGAGGACACCAACCACTGTAGCTAACCACCCAAAGTGTGGGTATATCAATAAATCATCAATATAAAGTTATAAAAAAAACCCATTAATTAATGAAATAAAATTATGTCAACATTTCACTCACTATCTTCTTATGGTTACTACCAATTGATCGTGTCTGGTGGAGAGTAGAACTGGAAGTATCGAATCCTTCCTCACCCCACAATCTACGCGCAGTGTCGGATTTAGATGAAGAGAGGCCCTGGACTAATCCACTTATTACAAGGCCCCTCCCATCCCCAAACCCACGGATGGGCGGTGGATTCTGGGATGATGATGGTTTTAAGAAAAGCTTATGACAATGTCAAAAATATTGTCATATATTTTGAGACCCTGGCCCCAGCCTATTTATAAATTTTCAGTATTCTCTATCAATCCAAATGTTCCTTGTATGTCCTTAGTCACATTATTGCATACCCAACTCTACACTTCGTGATTTGGTAAACACAGTTGATCAACCTATTAGCTTTCGATGCCATAAGGAGGGAAGCGTCAGAGTTTAATTTGTTTTTAAAGCTATTGAAATCAAAACGGTATAGGTATTTACGAAATGTAACAAATAAGGGAAAACTAGACTTCAAACGTTATTGTTGCCTTGGTAAAGCATCTTTTTGGGGGAAAGTATGAAAACTTTGGTACATAATATGTCTGTGACTGATTAAGATATCTTCACCAAATTTGTGGGATTCGTAAACAAATATCTACCACATAATCTTGCTCAAAGCAATTAAAAGTAGCCTTAATATTTCAAAAGTTATCAAAATATTTCTACGTAGACAAAATATCGTCGAGGCAAATATTTAGAACACCATTTCAAAGGTACTATATATATAAACGCCAAAATTATTTAGATAGAAACGGTTTGCATCTATATCAGGTAAATGATAATGAATGATATTGATAGTAGGTCGGTGGCTCAAGGGCTGTGGGAATCCCCATGGTGACCAAGTGGGGGTAAATGTAAATGGAATTGTGATAATGTTGATATGATCATCTTGTAGCACTGTACATTTCTACAAAAGTATAGGACCCTGTTTTATAAATGTTGGGTTTTGTGTTGGTGCGAGGGATGGGGGAGGAAGGAAGTACCATGCTTAAAATGGAGGGAATTTGTTAAGTTTTGGTATAAATGATAATAATCTTTGTTCGCTTTAGGCCTCTTTACGAATCATTAGTGTACAAGGCAACGTCCATTATATTCTTTTGTTACTGTAATTGGATGCTGCTCCCCGTCGCGTTTTCATGTAATAATATTTGACTTTTCTTATCTCGGTTTGCTTTGTGAGGGGTTGTAAGAGATGGGGGTTGCTCTGGTGTGTGTGCGGGGTGGGGGGGCAGTAGTGTGTGTTGGTGGGCTTGCTGTTTGCTTTGCCAAGAATTTATCGTCAAGATAATAGGGGGGGGGGAATATATTTTAGGGATAAAACAATATGGCTAGAAATTGGTCATGATGTTCCTTAGTCACATTATTGCAAACTCTGCACTTCTTGATTTGGTTAAACACAGTTGATCTACCTATTAGCTTTCGATGCCATAAAGAGGGAATCGAAATATCTATTTCCTATACAAATTCTATAATTATGAATCCCTTGATAAGCAAGGATTCAACACAATCATTTTTTAGGGAAGGGTGTGAAATATGTTTGCGACACCTAAAAATACAAACAGTTGTCCAAGCGTCGTCGTATACACTGTTTAGAGGTGTACCGTGCTATAGATTTAATGCTAAACTAATTGTCCTATACAGTTTTCGAAAACGAAACTTATACATTGGCTAGAAAGCAATAATCTATAAAGATGGCCCTCAATGACATCAACATTATCACATTTCGAGTAAATAATGCATCAGAGAGAGAGAGAGAGAGAAGAGAGAGTTGCAAAATTAAGGAATGCAATGTTTTCTAATGTAAACGACTTTACCCACCCCATTAATATTATATCTAATTTTATGTGATCAACAAGGTATGATAAATTACTCTTATAATACAACAGTTTAATATTTTTCTCTTGATAAAGTACGAAGATATTGAATAAAGTTTAATTTAAGGTTAATGAAAATCAACTCAATGTCCACTCGATTTAAGCTGTTACCATAATTAGTGTCAATTTCCTTTATACTGAATTAAACAGCTTACTTTTAATAAGGCGTGGCCTTTGCTGCCCAAGAACAAATGGAATTCCTGTACATCGAAAACAATATTGTCAACAACCAATGAAACAATTTGTAACAAAGGGTATTTAAAGTCGGTGATTCCTCGTTTTTATCACTGTTTATTTTTGTAAACTGTCTGAAAATAATACTAACTCTCAAGATGGCATCTTTGCAGTTAGCTGGACTTTTGGTTTTAGCAGCCACTGCATTTGCAACTCCAGGTAAGTATATTAAGTTTTATGTTTAAAGATGATGATAGCCTGGCTTTATATAATTAAAGGATGACATAAATCTGGTAATCATGAACAATATTACTTCGATAAATATAGTTGTAGAATTTGGTGTGTTCCATATTTTATTATAGATCAATTGTATATTATGATAAAACAAACTGTTTCTATCAATATGTTTTACAATTTGCAGTAGCAAAAAGGTCATGTACACCTACAGGTTCAGATAAGACTGTTCCCCACGGAGGAAATTTTACATTAGAATCAAGTGGACCGTGCATCACATACCTCTGTAACGATGCCAGCTACGCTCCGTCTGTCATTGGTAAGTCCGACTAAATAGAATACCTAACAATATATTATTTGTCTGGTCCTTGATATGCTGCATATTTATTTATTACTTTTTACAAACAATTATGTAGACATACCACCTAAACATAATGATAATAATATACATGTAATTCAGAACTGAAATGATGTTAAAAGGCCAATCAAAAAATTCTAGCTGTTTCATATCAATCAACAAGAACTCATTGATCGGCTAGTAACCATTTGATGTAGGTGACGAAAACAAATCTTAAAAAATCTTAAAGTTTCCCCCATTCTTATCTCTGTTCTGGAGTGTGGCCTAAAAGCTTCTGTGGTGCAGATAACCATGGAATTATAGATTACCAAATTCTGCTGACGAAATGTAAATCTGCATTCCATTCCACTCATTATTAGTTAAAGCACAACAACTATCAGGGTGCCAATAATACAATTATTATATAAATTATAAAGGGTATAATTATATTATAATTAATAAGATTAGAACAATTAGGCAACTCAAACTATAATACAAACTCACATCTAAGACCATCTAAGACCAAATGATCTAGACTATAGTCTATAATAAATGAAACTTTCAATTGACATTCCAAGTCTTTTGGCAATATACATGTAGTCCATAACAAATGCAAATGTTGAATATCCATTTCACGGTATTTTTCATACTTATAAAATGTGAATTTTCAATTGACATTTCATACTTGTAGATACTGACATTAAATATTGTTTTTGTTCATATTTACAAAACGTAGCCCGTAACAAATGCAAATTTGTAAACACAACTCAAGGGTTTATTATCATACGTTTAAGATGTATTGCAATAACTTTTTGCAGCATGTAGCAATCCCGCCGATGGTTCATGCCATCTAGTAGGTGCAGTCCTCACCCACAACTGCGTTACTAAAACATGTGTTCATGATGGCACTGTCGGATTCCAGAATACAGTTAGCAGTAAGTAATTTGCAATATGAATCAGGGTGTGGCTGAGAGAGAGAGAGAGAGAGAGAGGGACTGCGCTTGGGCGTCTAGAGGAGGGGGAGAGGAGTGGAGTCTTTAGCATTGGTTACGTGAAAGCTCGAAACCTAGCCACTTAACTCACTGACAAATGTTGAGAATTAAAGCACACGTGTAAGACCATTCAATACAGGGACATTTAAAAATTTATAAAATATTTTACCAGAAGACCAAAGATAATCGAGTCGCTGTAGCCCTTTGAGTTAAACGCTGACTCACTAACAAGTTGAACTTCATATTCCTGAAGCAATGGCCCGAGAAATCCCTCTCTGACCATTGCTGGAATAGCGTCTGTTTCTTGAACTTATTATGCGGGAGTGTGTCTATTCTTTCCGTTCAATGAAAGCTATCACTTAAGTACAGCAACATGGCAGTCCTTCGTTTAATCTGGGTCTTCCCTAAAACTTTGGACAGTGATTTGAGGTATTCAAAACGGTGAAAGTATGTTCGTTTCCAAACAGTATTGTTTACATTACATTCGACTTGATAGCCTCGTCTGTCACGCAATTAGTTTTACTGCAGTATTCTGCTATGCACGGGTTAATAAGGCATAATAAAATCGTGAGTCATGACGTAACGTTATGTAAACATATTTGGTCCAATGTTGGCAGCTAGTGATTGGTTGGCAGACGGACTACTGACAAATCAAAATTTAAAACAACAATATCCACTCATAATAGCAGTGTGTAGTTGGATTACCTCTAATCAAACGCAACACTGCGCGGAGTATGGTTGAATTTAGGTTCGCTCTTGGTGTTTGCCGAGATAGTTCCTTAAGAATTTACGTTAGCGTTGCAAGACTAAAATGCCAATCAGGGACAGTATCTATCTAGTTGTTCGGATTGTACGAACAATCAAGGCCCCATGTACACATTGGTGTGCACGTAAAATAGTCCTTGGCAGTTGGAATTCGAAATAAGAGTAGACCGTTGGTGCCGCTGTTATGTCAAAATTGTCCTCATAGTAGAGTGTATATGGCGTATGCTCATGAACATGAACCCTGCCTGTGCATAAAAGTATGGTGTTAAGTCCCATTTCTTTATAGATACGATAATTAAAGGGGTTAAATCTGTATTTTTTGCACAATAGGCAATTGCTCGCGGCTTAATCGACGCTAATCTGGACCTAGAAAAACGTTTCCGACTTTGATTCAATCGGATTAAAAAAAAAACAGACCTATCAGTTAGTTATTCCTATGAGACATTCAGCTTTTGGAGGGCATTCAAATAAACTACTGAAGTAGCTTGATCTGGTTTGTTATTTTCGTTTGTGATGAGGCAAACCCCTCGTACACTATTAATTTCGTAATTGTCGATCTTCATTTTAGAATGTGCTGATAAAGACGGCGCCTGCCACAGCCCCGGTGAAACTTTTGCTAGAACAATCGCTGGTACGGATTACTCAAATTGTTCATGTGAAGTAGAGGAAGGTGGCAATATCAACTACACTTGCTCTGGTTAGTTTTATGAAATAAAAACCACAAACAGCTTTACTAGTGTTTCTGTTTTTATTCTTTCAACATGTTAGTATTAAAAAGTTGATATTTATCGATACAGAGACGATGTTCATTCAATGAATGACAGATATATCAAAAACGTTAGCGGGTCCGAAGAACAGGTCCTTTTCTACCATACGTTATTTTAGCAAGGATGCGTAGAATAGTAAAAACGTTTTATGGGACTAAAAATGGATTTTTGAACAAAAAAATTGTTCCTGCATCCGCACTTTATCACTTTATTAGTATTCTACGCATCCTGGCACAATTATTGTTTATAGTTTGGAACACGGGAACAGTGTCGGCTACTCTATTCTAGCTGAGGTCCCTGGCGTTTTGGGTGTGTCTGTTAAAGATAACTCACCGCGCAAACAGTCTGACGGTGGTCATTCAGGACTCCTGGGGTGGTACTGAACAACTAAAACGCTGTTTTAGGTGATACAGATTTCAGCTAATCAAGCCTAGCTGTTGACTGGAAATTAGACAACTCTTGTCAGGGATACTACAACACTACACATGTCTGGTAATTACATAGCTCTGTCAGGGGTACCCCACCACTAAAAATATCTGTCAGAGTGTTTTTGTGATACCTGAAGATGTACGGCACACTTCTGTACGAATTTCATGTAGTACACTTTTGAGCTAATCTAGACTAGTTGAGGGGTATCGCATTTTGGGCGTGGAATACCACACCCACCGCGAGAAACCCGACAGACTTACATTTTGATGATACCAGACATACATGCATTGACAACATATAGAAGAAAATTGGTACACTTTTCAGCTAGGTTAGTCCCTCCCCCTGGGCTTCTGCTCTGTTAATTTTACCTACAAATTTTTACTTTTTGAATTTAGAAAACTGCAGAATAAGATTTATTTATATCGCAGGGGCGTTTTAAGGTTTATCTCGGCGGAGGCTATACTATTTTGAGGGTCCTCTTTCGCGGGGGGGGGGGGGGTCCGGGGAAGTTCTTGATTGATGATTTTCATGCCAACGCAATGACTGCATTCTCATTCAGTAGTGGATTCGACAGTAAGAGTGTATATAAAACAATTGACTCGGACTCGGTGGCCCTTTCCCTTGGCCAGAAGGACTGTTTTGTCAGATGTTGGGTCCTTTTGTATGCCTTTAGGACCCTTCCTATCTAGGGTACATTTTCATTTTTCTCATTGGTTTTAGCATTTTTCTCCCGTTTTATGTGTTCAATTTCTTTGATTTTTTTCGCTAGGAGGCTGGCGCCTCCAGCGCCTGAGCTATAAAACGCCTTTACTTATCTGAATACAAATATGAGGTGTCATTTACGTGATTTGATAATATTAAAAAAATGAATTATTCACGAACTTCATTTCCGTTGAGCGGCCATTCGATACAGAAAGGTAAACAAAGATGCAGTAAATACTTAACACTGTTCATCATGTGCATTTTGCAAACCGATATTGGCCAATAACGCTGCTTTACTAAGATTTCGTCTAATAGTTTGGATGCAGCTATTCGATATTTGTAAAGCCCGGCTCAGATCGACCTTGCGACGCGACTCAACTGTCGCCGACTATCGTAGATTGCACTCAGATCGAATTCAGCAATAATCGCCGACCAGTTGCTATCGGTCGGACGATAGACTGGTTGCCAGTCATCTCCACACACCAAAAATTGGCCAGTCCTCTCAAAAAAAAAAAAACGAAAAAAAACCGTAATCTCTAGAGACTGGGCAAATAGAGCTTCATTCTCATCTAGTAAGTCAATCTGCATTATGTAGGTCGTGTGACGTTGTGCACGTGATCACGACATATCTAACATCACGTGATAATAAACATGGCTGTCGACTAACTGGCAAACTGGTGTAGGTGCGAGATGTTTGTTGTGGATAACAGCTATTGTTATTTAGTGATACTTTAACGATCTAAGAATTTTGTTGACGGACAATATCTGTCGAATGAACGGATACAACGTATGGGATGAGGTGAATGAACATAAATAATTACACACGACATCATTATAACAACTTAACGAAGCCAGTTCATGCGTATCGGGACGAAGCCGAATGGCGAATGGAAACAAAAACGTGACATCAGCCCGCAGATGGTTTCAGCATGACTGCTTTGCACTCCATTCGAGACGCAAATTCGTGTCACGTGACTCGGGGCTTGCTTGACAACTGTCAATCATTCCAAATAAGGAACAACGTAAAACAGGACAGGAACGCCCATTTTATTGTGAAGCTCGCAAATTGTCCAGTCTCTGGTGCTGGTTACCGGTTTACTCAATTTTTTTTTTTATACAAATGGAAACGAAAGTGTTGGTTTACTAAAAATTAATACTTTTATATAAATCGAAATGTAAAATAAATAGAAGAGACTGGGCCAGTCTAGTCGGACGATTGAACGCGAGCGCGCTCACATCGACATCGATACACGACTTGTGGCGTCCCCACGAATAGATCATGTGACTCATTCAAAATGGCGCCACACATGAGGTCGCCATGTTGATTTTTCATTCGCCGCTAAAATTTATAGCGCAGTCGGCAACCGATCGTAGAAACGCACACATCGACGATGACGAGTCGGCCACTGATTCCCTCGCGTCGTAGAAGTAGAACATGTTCAACTCCTGCGACTCAGTCGCCGATCGTGAAAAACTGTCGCACGGCGGTCGTAGGTAGCTAGACTCAGATCGACTAGTTATTTTCATAACTGTTTTTTGGGGAGAGCTACGTCTGATCCCCCACTGTTATTGATCCCTCCTAAAGGCAACTAGTATGAAACTAACGCTTTTTCACATCTCGGTTCTAAGGCTATTTTAGAATCCTTACCGTCTATTTTTCACGGAGATTCCTCTTTGATCACCAAAAGGAATCATTTCCTGTCACATCTGACACAAATTTATAATAATCCAACACTATTTTCATGTAGAATTGTGCTCTAAAAAAAGTACACAACTTTCATTCAAACCCAGGCGTCATTTTTAACTGACGTCTGCGCAGACCGGTTCATAGCTGCTCTCAGCCAGTATTCCAAATTTAGGAATGGAATTTTTACCTTAAACGAAAATTCGTGCTATACACGAATTGACACTGATTGACAACGGACTAAACTAGCTATCTGATACCACTAAAGTATTTTTTTTCAACATACATGAACAATAATTACATAAAATCTTTAAATAAAATTGAACAAAAATATTATTTTGACCTTTATAAGATATTTAAAATCAGATAATTAAATGTTGTCAAGTAAAATAAAAATGTACCCCAACCATTCAACACACATGAAGAATTATTACATAAAACCTATCAAACGGAAAAACACGTTTTATCAAAAAGGTATCTCAAATATTCAATAAATAAATAAAATGATGTAAATTAAAAAAAAAACCCACAAATTTTAAAAATACAGTTAATAAATAAGAGAGGAATGTAAAAGTATTGGAAATGTTGTTTTTTTTTTAAATTTAATAAAGTAATACAAGGTAATTAAATGATATTTGTCAAGTAAAATAAAAATGTACCATAGTCGGTCGCAAAACCAGTGCATTCGGTCGCAAAACCAGTGCAGTAGTCGGTATCGAAGTACGTACTCACTGCATACGTCACGCTAATCACGCAAAACTTTACTATAAAATAGTCGGTCGCAAAATCAGTGCAGTCGGTCGCAAAATAGGCGCAGTCGGTATCAAAATAAGTGCTCAATGTATACGTCACGCTGCTCACACAAAACTTTAGTACGAAATAATCTTGTCAACTTATCATGTTTGAAAAGATGTTGTGTTTCACGCTCATTCTGTTGTGAGTATGTTGGTCTAACAACAAAATTTCACCCAAGGAGAAAAATAGTCGGTCACAAAATAAGTGCAGTCACTACAGTCGGTCTCAAAAACAATGCCAGAATAGATCCCAAATACTAAGTAGTTGCGTGAATCCGTGTACCTAAATTGCATACGTCACACAAAACTATAGTATAAAATAACAACGTCTGCTTGTCACTCTTATTCTGTATGTCGTTCTATGAAATGTTTTCTACCATGGCAAAAAATAGTCGGTCTCAAAAAAAATACTCACCGCAGTCGGTCTCCGACTAAATGAATTAATGGGATAAACAAACAATCACAAAACAGGCGAAATTGATAGATAGGCCTCAAGATTCTGTCCCATGTCTTATCAAGCCCAGTCCCAAAAATTTAAAAGCTCTGTTACATATCTGAATTTTTTTCGCGCCTGCGGCGCGATTCCATTATAACATCATTCTTTTACGTGGTTACATATCTGAAATTTTTTCGCGACTGCGGCGCGCGATTCCATTTTAAAATCATTCTTCTACTCCTCAATTGTCTTATACTGTCTTAGCACTATCATATTCACGATTATAGTGAACTGCCCAGTTTGTAGTACCACTGGTGTGTGGGGCGTGGGGCGTCTGATTGAACAGATGTTATGTCAACTCTAGAAAACTCACACGTGGTGCTCGGCTCCGGATTGCGTCACTCGCACTGGGAGGTTGGGGCGGGCGTGGGGGGTATGTGCATCAGTCGGTCACATTTTGACTACCCCCCCCCCCAATCGAAATCGTTATGTACGCCCCTGGGTATACTTGGCAATTACAGTCTTTTGAGAAGGATTTGAAGCAAAATTATGATAAATTAATTAGTTTGAATATGTTTTTAGTCCTAATATATCATCAAATCACCCAGTTTGTACCCGGGAAAGCAACTTTAATATAGTGTAAAATATTTATTCTGATATATCGGATGTGGATACAAACCCTGGTTCTAAAGTGGAATATAAAGGGGAGGAATACATACAATATTGTGAAGATGCGTCAAAAGTCGATCGGGGTGGCTTGAACCAACGCAGAATAAAATATCAAGACCTGCAAAATCCATACATGTTTAGGAAAACATTCATGAGTTTAAGGTAGGCTACACGTACTACTATATGGTTTTTCATTTCTCTATTTATTACAATTATTCCAAATTCAGAAGCATTTTGTTTGGCCTATGATTAAATGGGTCATAAAATTAACTCTTCATAAAATAAATTGACCAGGGCCCTGTTTCTCGAAATCTTAACTAAAGATAAAATCCTGATTTTAGCAGATACTCCAATCTTTATTGGCTAAGCCCTAAAATCAATCTAATATTATCCAATCAAATTACTAAAATTTGGATTGTATCTTAGTTAAAATTTCGTGAAACAGGCCCCAGATTGTATATATATATTGCATGTTAAGCAACAGAAACAAAACAACCCATTCTTTCAATCTGACTGGTGATGATTTAGAAAATCATGTTAAAAACCAGATAATTTTATTTTCAGACCGACTGATGGTTTTATCTGCGACCTAGGGAGCTACCAGATTCTAATGTATATGGTATGGTGACTCGCCTATTGGAGTTCATTTATTACAGCAGACAATAAATTAAACGCACCGCAACTACACGTTTGTTTGCTTTGCTGCAGGAGTGCATGAACAGTTCAATGTGGAAAAAACAGGACCTTGTTAAAGTGCATATAAAAGGACAAGTGACAATGAAATATCGGACTTATGTAACATTTTAGTAGCTGAAAAGTGTCCAAAATCGTCAAGTACCAAATCCAAAACGAAATAATTCAAAAGTGTCCAGTGATTGGGAAATTAACATCCAATCTTCGGAAATATCATTGTTTGTAAATGTTGATAGGGAAATTAGTAATAAATGGATAATTTGTTTTGATTTATTTTCAGTAATAAAAGTTGTTTTGATTTATTTTCAATTGCTAAATATATAATGACTACACTTTATTATTAATGTATTTTTCAATAATAATGGACAATGTCTAAAAATAATGGACTGTTTTCATTAATAACGGATTGTTTGTTTTAGACAACAATCCACTCCTCATTATAATGGACTAAAAGAACAAAGTATGACATCATAGCTATGGTTTAACAAAGATTAAACCCTGTGTAGATTGTTAATAATATTGAATAAAATTTATTACAAAATATTGTAATGTAAAATTTAGTAAATATGTCTGTCGAATATTCAAATATTCAGTGTATGTTTATGCTTCCAGGCTTATGCTTCGATGGGTTTATTAAAGGAAGTCATAAAAAACGTATACTCCTGGCAAAATAACCACATTCTTTAACGAATGTAATGCCTCTACACAGGAGTTGTATTGTTTTCCTTTTTCATCCGATCGGATAACAAATTTTATGGACTTTTTTGGTCTAGAATCGAAGAAGAATGTTTGAATTAGCATTTTCTACCAGGTTGTGGTGAATATTCACGATTTTTTGGCAGAAGGATCAGGATGTAAACTACAAAAAGGGACAAATAGTACTAAATTGTATTTAACGACTGATGTGTGCGCGGGTAAGATAATACAAGGGAAATAACCACATTTTTCTTTTGGATAGTGCCAGTGAAACTCGATATAAGCCCGGTTTGAGAAGAAACCAAGCTGTCACCACTTGGATCGTAAATCAACAAATAATAATTTGTTGAATATTTTCTTACTTAACTGTGACATGGCTGTAGCATATTTTCTGGAAACTTGATCTAAAATTCAATATGGCGTGTCTAATTCTTTTGATTAGTTGTTTAATGGGGCTTACAACTGTTATCGATGCCAAGCCATGTAAGTATTTTAAGGTGTCTTTTAATGTTTATGTGTTTCGCGGATAATATACTGCTTGATTTGTGATTTTAAATCTTATTAAAGGAAAGATGTACCGTCCAAAATTTCACAAAAAATGGAAATACTGAAATTAGTAGAGATTTCCCAATTCGGAACTTTCATTTATTTTCTAGTTTGACACTAGCCAGTTCCATAATTGTCGGGTGAGAGGCTTATTGCTGCTATCATGGTCTGTTGAAGTCATTCGGGTTTGTTGCTAAGTGAGATACAATATTACTATAGGGCAAGGACGCCTTTATTTCGGTCGAAAAAAACACCCTAAACTACCAAAACGTATTGATCTGGCTGAATAGTATAGTTTGTTCCGTTCATAAGAGTAAAAATCCATCGTCAACTTAGAATCGATTTTTTATTCAATAGCTGACATAATTAAAAGAGGTCATATCCCTTTACCCCACCCGGAAAATATTAATTATTGCTTTAAGCAGTTCCCCGAGTCGTCGGGATGGGCCGAAACCAAGACTCCGTGTGAACGATGGCATGCACGTAAAAGGTAACTGACTGCTAGAATTCGAACATGAGTAGATCTGTAGCGCCACTGCCCAGCTAACACTTACACTATTCATACGCCCGTAGCACAATGTCTGACATTACCACCGTCTTCATCATCCCAATTGGTGCAGAGTAGGTACAAAAATGTTATGAAAGGTATATAAACTTAAACGATTTTAACGTTTTTGCAGTGAAGGCATGTGTTAGTAAACATGGTACCTATGAAAGTGGTATTACGTTTACTACACGTCGTTCAGGACCGTGTGTGAAATATACATGCCATGATGGGAAGGTCGCTAGAATATCTGAAGGTGAGTAGATTATTAATGATGGATGTAAAATAGTTACTGTCTGAGTCATGGTAAATAATAAACGGATTTCTACGATTATGAACAAACTGTTCTACTTTGGTTATTATAAACTTACCTGTATGTGTTTAAAATCACCTCCCGTTTAATAAAATCTATTGCACAGTTAAATATCCCAAAGAAAAAAGGGCCCTCTCTTGAAAAGTCAATGTTTGTGCTTGTATTTTCGTCTGTGTCCATCACAACAGTACATATGGGCTAAACTTTCGTAATATGTTGAAGGGGGTAAAGTTTTTCTATTTGTGGCAACCACGTGTATTGTAAACAAAACAGCGCACAGCCTTTTTGGTCGTTTGAGTTTGGGCAAGAAAATAGCAACTGAAGACAATGACATTAATTGATTGTCAGTCTACTAAATTTTAGTTACCGATTATACGAATACTCGTAAATACATGTATAATATTGCTTTTCATCCCATAGTTTCACCCTTGTATATTATATATATTTTTATAAAACATATTACAGCCCAGTCAATTATAGACAACTTTTTTCTTAACATTTATAAATAAACACACTTTATTTCATAATTTTAATTGATCATATTTCGTATGAAAAAAAAGTCCACCGCTTCTCAATAATTTCCATATTTAAGTCACATTCCGACTGTTCGCATATCATTAATATTCCTGATTAAATTGATTTTTTTGTTCATCGAAATCGAAACATTCTTGATAAGAACAGTTCGGGATGTCTAAACATCGTTTATCGTCTTTATAAAAATGTATTTAAAACAAAAAAAAACAAAAAAAATCACACGTCAGAAGAGGCATCGCAGATTTCGTGTATTATTGGGCAATGGGGATTCCGAATTTCATCCGAACGTTTCATTGGATTCATCGGTCAAATGGTCAAATTTTCTCAACTAGTCCCATTTTTTAACCAGTTAAATTCCCTTGAATCTTGACGATACAATGATAATACGTTAATTAATAATATGACGATATGATAATTTCACAGGTTGATGCTTGTAAATTACTTGCAGATCGGGATATAATATTATTTGACAGAGATTATAATCATTCATGCTACCAAATCGCATATTTGGGGTTCATTTTTTAAAATTCTTCAGGGGCTTCGCGGTCAGTAAAAGGGGCCGCTCCGACACGGGAGCCCGTTCTGGTTCCCGGCCCCAATCCGGTTGATGGTTGCAAATTACTTTCCGGGGGCTGCGCGGTCAGTAAAAGGGCCCGCTCCGACACGGGAGCCCGTTCTGGTTCCCGGCCCCAATCCGCCCCTGGAACTATCTACCGATAATAAAAACCGATGCGTGGTATGATTTGTTGATAATAATTATTGGTATTTATATATAGAAAAAAACGTTATATACCTATTCAATGATTCAATGGCCTCGGCTATTAATTTTGCCGAGGCCTATGTAAAATACATCGGATTTTACCTGGGTTACACCAGATTGCCGAGTTTAATTGACAGGACTGCTTAAGTTCATCATCAGGAAATATTAAAAATATTCAAGGATGAGATTCAAGGCCAGTAAAACAAAGGCCAGTAAAAATTCCCACCGAACTCTGTAACCAAATAATTAATACAAGGCGGAAACAAAATATCGGACTACGGGCGTGTTTATGTTTGTAAACGCCCAAACTCATTACTGGGTCTGAGAGAAATAGCTTATTCATACACAAAAGAGCCAAACACAGTTACGATAGCAAACCTTGCTTTGACCCCCTTATACGAAATGATCTATCCCGATAAGTGACGTAATAAGCTTCTCAATGCCAAAGTTGTGACAAGTTCAATTTTACAAGAAAGAACTTTTTTATTCGTTGGGATATTCAGTTGTACAATGGATTTTATTTAACAGGTAAGTTTACAATAACCAAAGTAGAGTAGTTTTAAAATAATCGTAGAAATCCGTTTATCATTTACCATGACTAAGACAGTAAGTCTCTATTGGCCTCTAACTCTGTATTTTCTATAATGTTCGAAATTAAAAACATAAATTAGAATTCGAATGCAGTATTGATCCATTTCAATCAATATTGATGTTGTTATCTTGCCGTGAAAATATGGGATCCTAGTATCCAACATTTAAAGTAGTTAAGTCTCTAACTCAATATCTTCCAAAGTCTTCGACATTGGAAACACTAATTATTTGTTAATTTAAATCAACATTTATGTTTTGATCTTACCGGGAAAAGATGGGTATCTGATATCCAATATTTAAGACAGAATAAACCTTTTCCCATTGGTACAGAATAAACCTTTTCCCATTGGTATACGAATCGTGTACCAAAATGCTCTTCAGCGCCATTTGTAACGAGAGACTCTAATAACACGGCTAGACATATTCCACAAGTCGTGTCATGAGGAGCATGCGCAATAAATACTATCGATGTAGACGGTGACCACGTTACGATTGAGTGAACTTAAATCAGTTTATATATATTCATATATAACAAAACATTATTATATGCATTGCGACCCATTTGTGTCAATTTCTCGGTCCCAAATATTATCGATTTAGCTCCTTTAAGACACATTTTATTATCAATACAGCCCTATAGTCGTGTATTCTATATTTATTGCGCCATTTATAATGGACAAAGAAAAATATATCTCAGACAAAGCGGAAGTATTAAGTAATGGCTAGTTAACAAACGGCAAAATAATGCTAATAAAACGTGTAGAATGGACTGAGCTGTCGTTCAATTTGATACATTCATAGTAAATTAATATACACGTACTATTAAGACACATTTTCGATTATTTTGAGGTTCCAACGAATCGATTCATACTGATAATATCTATTTCTTTATTGCTCAATTCAGATAGAGAGCAGACAGTTCTTGTCAATCTTTTAGGACGAGTGGCAAAGTAAACTCGTTTTAATGGGATGAAAAACCGAGGTCCTGTTTACACGTAAACAACCCTTGACAGTTGGAATTCGAAATAATAGTGGGTCATAGCGCCGCTGTCCAAACAAAATTTCATAGCACACTACATGGCTCATAACCGTCTTCATTAGTCCATTAATATCTTAAGTGCTGGGATGATTCTTGGGATTAGATGATAGTGGTTTGTAAACCTAGTAAGCAATAAATATCGAAATAATTATTATGTTTTCGCTTTCTTAGAAAATATGTACCTATCCCTTTAACATTTAATTGGGACACCAAAACCAAACTATCAGCGGTAGATAATCATCGCCACTTTGGATTGAATCAGATTAAATTAGGCACATTTACCCATGACACTCGCTTATATTATTGTCTGCAGAGGATTAGGAATGTAGGAACATCATCATCAAATCATCATTTCTTGTAAATAGTGAACGGAATGCAACCATTTTGGATTGATATTCCATTAGGCAATTTCATACGTACACTGATTATTTTCTAAGATTGTCCCTTTATCTACACAAATCATATTTGCACCCCAGCGCATAACCATCCAATTGTTGGCCCCGTTGACGTTGCCCCTAACAAGTTGTCAACTCTAATCCTATATAACAGCTCACCAAATATTCCTACGCAGTCTCCCGATGACGAAAGTTGTTTTAGTCGTTATCTCCTGTTTCCTTTTGTTTTGCACATACATATACTATTCACTTATATTTCATATCCCCTAATCACACATGTAAGTAATATTGCATAATACTGCAATTGTCTTTGATATCACCTCGATGGAAGCGGGTGTTAAATAAAGCTATTTCACACACACTGATAACCTGCCTAACACTTCTTCGTATTCACCATGGATCATTACGTACTAAATGAAGTTTGTGACCGCCAGTTTGGTGGAACCAATACGTGCAAGGCGACACGGAAATAGAAGTATGATCGCACAATTAGTGCCATGTCCCTGAAGCAACAACCGCGAGTTTCACAACATCTAGATGTTGCTAGACCGGTTTGCAATTCCCGAACTTATAGCTACGTTATCTCCCTTTAACACAAAAACGTAAACACTAGAGAATGTGACACTAACACACTCGAATCAAAAATGGCGACCTCCACGGAAACCTTGACATTGAACAAACCTTGAACTTTGCAACTCGATTATCAGAAATAGACATTTGATCGATGAATTTGATAGGCGCCCATCTTGGTCAGCAGCCAATCGAAATGATAAGATACCAAGGACTACAATTTAAATCTGATGTTTAGTACACAAGCTAATTATGCAGTGATTTTAAAAGTTACCAATCTACGTACAAGTTTGATACTCGCAAATTACAATCAACGCCGGCATGGTGTAATCTGTGCGAAGGATTAGAAATGCGCACAAATCTTGTTGAAGAATTTCTCATTTTTGATAAAAGTCTTGGTAATGCCACAGACCCACACACTGCAAATTGCTGAACACGACTCGTGTAGTTACATGTCCACAAACTGGTGTTTTCTCTGAAATGAAGCGTCATTCAATAAAGTGTTTTAATCTTGCAGGATGTGAAGACCATAAGGAAGTTTGTCAACCTCTGGGTACTGAGTATGAACATAATTGTTCGACAATGAGATGTGAAGTAAGAGACGGCAGAGCAAGATTTTATGTCTTTAGGGCGGGTAAGTGCATCAGCATTTCATGATAAGATACTTTAAAGAAATAAAGTCATTTAAATTGTCAATTTCAAATAACGAAAAAAAATAGAAAAAGACAGTCTTATATTATTTCCATCGTGTTATAGACAAATGCTGGTTGTACACTTTCAATATTTAGAAGTTTAATGTTAAATGATATCTTAAATGACCTGTGACGGACAAGTGGAGTCCAGATAATGAAATCCGAACATACGTAATTGTGGCAATCCACATTGGAAGGAATGATTCAAAGACCAACAGACGAACACGCTGTACTGGAATCCATGCAAAAATTGATACTACATTTATCTATACAAAAAGGGTGTCGTCCATTTTAGTTTGATTAGGAATCAGTCTGATTAAAATACAAACCTATATTTTGTTTCGTTTTTTTTAACTTTCAAAGGATTCTACGCGCGGCATTGGTGTTTTGTAATGCGATACCTACGTAAAGAAGTCGCCGCAACAAACCGTATCATTGGTTAATCCCTCGCATCAACTAGAACGCCGGTAACAACTTTTCCAGATCGGATAGATCTATTTGATAAGGCCAAATGTGAGTTTTGTCAAAGGTCACAATATTGGCTAGCGCTGATTCTTACCCTAACCCTTACATTAATGCACTAATTATTGCATTAACCCTAACCTACAACCTCGCCTTAACCTTATTTACATCACAGCGACCATGGCGAATATTGAGCTGGCCTTCAGAAATATATTTAACCCTCCCAGATCTTAGTGTAGTTAAGCGGAACTTAGTGTAGTTAAGCGGAACTTAGTGTAGTTAAGCGGATCTTAGTGTAGTTAAGCGGAACTTTTTACTGTAAAAATAGAAATGAAATAAGACCTGTGTTTTAATCAGATTGTTATATACACACCAGGACACACTTTACCGCCAGACTTTTGTCGGATGTCATACAGGAGACACCGCAGGGACCACCTGATGTTATTTATAATATAAATCTCTTATTTTGGGGTAGGGGTATGTTACTTTTCATTCGCTGTCAATGATGCTATTTTTGTTGCAGGGTGTAAGGATTATCGTGGACAATGTCATGGATTAAAGGCCAAATTTCCTCTGCATATGGAAGGCTACAAATACGAAGGGTGCAGTTGTGACTTTATAGACAATAAATTTGTTTATATGTGTATCATATAAGTTAAACGTAGAAATAAATAACACATTTAAAGGAGTGTTCTTTAATTTTTATTTTAACCCAAAATTCCAACATTTATCATTAAGCTAATCCCCTGTGTGATGCTTACATTATAATTATTAAGGAACGACCAGGGGTAACATTCGTTGGTGTTTATCTGCTTTTCAAGTACTAATGACAATCAACGTAAATAAAATATTATTGAAACTTTACATGTTTTTAAACAAGTTATTCCAAATATAACTTTTAGTAAGCTACTTGTAGCCTGCTGTAGATTCATGTCATATTATTATTCCAGGTAGAATAGGGACTCGGGATTTAAGTCCCTGTTGAATTTGGCAGGGGAAGGGGTTTTGTATTTTGGTTTTTTTTCCTTAATGTTCAGAATGTTAATGCAACAAACAGCCATTACAGAAGTAAAATAGTAGTTACCTAGACAGCGAAGCGAGCTTGGTAGCGCCCCAATAACACATGGAGCCCCAATGCCCCAAATATGATCGTCCGTCAATGATCTTATAGCACCCAATTTCTGATCAACAAAGGTACAAATTTGTACTTTCTAATTCAACGGTTATTTCTCAAGTACGAGAGTTGTCCATGCCAAAAGCGTTTTATAGCTGAGGCGCTGGAGGCGCCAGCCTCCTCACGAAAGAAATCAATGAAATTGAAAAAATAAACCGGGAGAAAAATGCTAAAACCGATGAAAAAAATGAAATGTACCCTAGTTATGGAGGGCCCTAAAGGCAGACAGAAGGGACCCATGTCTAACAAAAGGACCCCCGAGTCCGGGTCAATCGTTACTGTCGAACCCAATATTTACTGAGAATGCAGTCATTGCATTGGCATGAAAATCACCAATCAAGACCCCCCCCCCCCCCGCAAAAGAGGACCCTCAAAATAGTATAGCCTCCGCCATGATAAACCTTAAAACGCCCCTGGTCCATGTTGATACTGGGAACATGCGGGTAAACTATTTCTTTACCTCACCAGATAAAGCGTAAATGGTGCCGTAAAGCGAGAATAAGATCAAAGGCATATATACTTTCCACCATAGAATTTTGTGTATAG
The DNA here is from genome assembly GCA_948474765.1 of Patella depressa. NCBI lineage: Eukaryota > Metazoa > Mollusca > Gastropoda > Patellidae > Patella > Patella depressa. Next base: position 25,489,726 of record OX419718.1, read on the forward strand.
ATATTTTCAAAGAAGTTTTTCAGTTTACACCAACTCAACGTGGCACCTTTCTTTTTTTTCCAAATTTGTTTTACAATTTGAACGCATGAAGATGATACCAAGTGCTGTTTAGGTAAGATTCTTCCAAAGTATGAGAATACTAAAAGTAACTATGTATACCCTGTTTTAATTTAGAATGTTGGATTCTCATGCTCTCATAAAATTTACCAAATTGTGATTTATTGCTTAATTCTCGTGAATTATTTATTTATCAATATTAATATGGCATATTAACTTCGAATATTGACATTCTATTAAAATATAACTGGTTATTATACAGAGTTAATAATACACTAGCTCCTATAACAAGCTGTTACGACTTGGATTTCGAAATCTGAATATAGCTAAGTTAAGGAATGCAAACAGCAGGTACTATATTTGATTTCTCCTTTATGATATATATTGACAATCTGACTAAATATATTTAATATTCTGTATATTGTTCATTGATTTGTATAACACAAAATAGAAAACAAAGTTTAAAGTCATACAAAATGGCGGTGTGGCCGTTGGTGGTAGCTTTTCTCTGTTGTATTTATGGCATTACATCTACTCCTCTTGGAAATAGTAAGTATTTTGTATTCATTATATGGCGATGGGGGAGAGGCGACCCATACAATACATTGAATTTCACAAATTTCAAAAACTTAAAATTCTGCAACAATATACTTTGTAGGTATGTACAGGTTTAACTAGCAAAAACAATAATTATACAGAAAACTAATATTGTATGCATGTACACAGGCACTTGAAGGGATTAAAATAAAACTTCTTACTACTGCTTGACTATATAGTATAGTATAATTATAGTCAAGCAGTAGTAAGGAGTTTTATTTTAAACCCTTCAAGTGCCTGTGTACATGTAGTCATACACAAAGTGGAAGACGTGATGGCTGAGCCAGTAAGACGCTGGTTCGCTAGCAAGGAGGAGACGTCAGTGGAAGGTAAACCTCCCGAGGTTTGTACGGTGTGGTTACCCTTTGTTAATGTTGCAGGACGGAGGGACAATATCTAGTCTCAGGGATTGGACGAAGAACCCGAATCCTGTGTTAACGTACATATAAAAAAATGCCTTGCAAATTCGAAATAAGAGTTGGCAAAATTTCCCTCATAGCACACTGTGTAACTTCTACCCAACATCATTAAACATCATTTCATAATACAAAGTCTTTTATAAATTGTATTTATATATTGCTGTAGATGTATGTGTGGTTGATGGGAAGGTCTACCAAGAAGGCGAAACATTCCCCGTACCTGAAATGGGTGGAAAGTGTACACAATACAAATGTCATCAAGGTGGTTATAAGGAGTTTAAATTAGGTGGGTATCACTTCAATCTGACACAGAAGTCTTATAATTTTATTATTTTTACACAATTTAATGTCACAAACTAAATTACAACAGATCAATGGTGTAACGTACACATCAAGCTGGCCTCCAAGCAGGGGCGTAAATGTGGGGGTGGGGGTGGGGTACCCCCCCCCCCCCAAGGCCCCAAAATAGTCGGTCGCAAAATAGGAGTATATAGTCGGTATCAAAATAAGAGCTCACTGTATACGTCACGCAAAACTTTAGTATAAAAATAGTCGGTCGCAAAATCAGTGCAGTCGGTATCAAAATAAATGTTAACTGTATACGTCACGCAAAACTTTAGTATATAATAACCTTGTCAACTTATCATGTTTGAAAATATGCTGTGTTTCAGTCTCATTCTGTTGTGAGTATGATAGTCTAACAATAAAATTTCACCCAGGGAGAAAAATAGTCGGTCTCAAAATAAGTGCAGTCAGTGCAGTCGGCCTCAAACACAATGCCAGAATAGATCCCAAATACTGTGTATTTGTGTGAATCCGTGAGCCTAAATTGCATACGTCACTCTTAATCTGTTGAGAGTATGTTCGTATTTTATGTTCGTATAAAAATAGTCGGTCGCAAAATCAGTGCAGTCGGTATCAAAATAAATGTTAACTGTATACGTCACGCAAAACTTTAGTATATAATAACCTTGTCAACTTATCATGTTTGAAAATATGCTGTGTTTCAGTCTCATTCTGTTGTGAGTATGATAGTCTAATAATAAAATTTCGCCCAGGGAGAAAAATGTCGGTCACAAAATAAGTACAGTCACTGCAGTCGGTCTCAAAAACAATACCTGTGTATTTGCGCGAAACCGTGTGTCTAAACTGCATACGTCACACAAAACTATAGTATAAAATAACCATGTATGCTTGTCACTCTTATTCTGTAGTGAGTATGTTGTTCTATGAGACCGCAGTGGGTCCCCGACTAAATGAATTAATGAGATAAACCAACAATCACAAAACGGGCGAAATTGGCAGATAAGCCTCAAGATTCTGTCCCATTTCTTATCCTCTCGTTAACGAGAATTTGGTTCCATTTGCCATGATATTAATTCAAATTTTCAAGCCGAGTCCCAAAAATTTAAAAGCTCCGTTACATATCTGAAATTTTTTCGCGCCTACGCGATTCCATTATAACATCATTTTTCTACACAGTTACATATCTGAAATTTTTTTTCGCGCCTGCGGCGCTCGATTCCATTTTAAAATTATTCTTCTACTTCTCAGTTGTCTTATACTGTATCAGTACTATTATATTTACAATTATAGTGAACTGCCCAGTTTGTAGTACCACTGGTGTGTGGGGCGTCAGATTGTACAGATGTTATGTATCGAGTCCTTTGGACGTGAACGTCAAAACTGCTTATCCGGTCACGCAACCCTTTTACGAATTCGAGTCAATTTTTCTTAGGGTTTTATCCAGTCACCGCATAATACCCCACATAACAAGATGATGATAATTTTACGTAAAATTTACGTAAAAATGGTCACTCAGTTTACCACCAGTTTGCTCATCTTTTTAATGGCAATTTTATGTCAGGAAAAGATGTTAAAATAATGTAAATTTTACGTCATTTTTACGTTATCTTTATGCCATTATTTCTCACGTAAATGTAACGTAAAGTTTACGTAAACCTAACGTGAATTTTGGATAAAGTTTACGTCACTTTTGTAAACGTGACATTCAGTCAACCAATAACCAAATGTTCTTTAACCATAGGAAGGACTAGCCGGCCAAGTGGTCTAACGTATGAATACTGACGGGTTTAAGTTGTTTAAAAACGTATCACATATATTGAGTTGCTTGACCCTAAGGTAGGCGATTTTAAAAGACTTTAACACAGAATTCAACAGTTTTATTCTCCAAAATTTTATTGGTATTGGCCCTTTAAACATACATTATGCAAGAGCAAAATCTGCCTGTTGTAGGTCTTTCTTCAGACCTGAAATATTATAAAAACTATTAATTAGACATTAATTAACAATCAACTCTCGATGTCGAGGCTAGCATGAGATTTTTGTTGGATTGTAGTTCGATTTGCTCAAGGTTTTCCTTCGTGATTTACCGATTAAATGGATAACCGAGACTACTAGTTTTGTCTTACCGACTTTAGTAATGATGGACGAGGCTAAGTGGAACTTTCATTTGCTTAGTTATCTAATCTCCAATAATGTATATTTAAGTTACTGGTACATTAGTTTCTGTTTGTATGTGCACAGGCCAAAATTTTATATGTTATTTTTCCCCTTTAATGAGCTAAAACTTTTCCCCGGTACTGAAACAGACATAGTAACTCGTGGCAGAGTTGGGAGAGATATTCTTTGATGGTGTTAGTTTGCAGCCAGATATTGCAGAATTTCTACTTATGCATAACGATATACAAGAACTATACAGATGCATGTCAAGATAGAATAATTTGATCAATATTTGCATTTGTTTCAGAATGCGAGGACAGATTGGGAATTTGTAAACCATTAAATGCCAAAGAAACAGTAAACTGTGTGACGAAACAATGTCTTACTGGCGATTCTGGAACTATTTTCTACATACAATCTGAGAGTAAGATCACTTTTATTTGCCAATAAATACACAATGTATTTCAATAACGCTGGCTCAGCGTAAGGTCGTTCGGATGGGACGAACAGCTTTGGCGTGCACGTAACGAACCCTTAACAGTTGGTATTCGAAATAAGTATAGGTTGTAGCGCCGTTGTCAAGGAACTGTATGACATTGCAGGTATGATGAAATTCATCGCTGAAAGCCCCCTTTTTAAAAGGGTTTTAACTAAAACAGAAATTTTACTCTCATGCCTTTTGTCGTGTTGATACTAGTTGCTGATCTATACTGCTTTGGTTGTTGTAGTGAACAATCCCTAATGTACATTAGTTTTAATTCCTACCACTCCAATTTACTAAGAATTCCTGGTAGCTTAGTGACGCTGCCCTCCCTAGCCTGGTGGTCTCGGGTTCCCTCAGATTTTCCAGTTTGAATCCCTCTTGTCGAGGTCGTTGTGACTAGGACAGCTGTCGTTTTGTGACATGAAAAATAGAGATAACGTGAACACATTGCACTTAAACGACCCCTCCTTGCACACCGTATGGCGTATTTCCGTCTTCATTAAGCTAGTCGCTGCAGAAAAATAGGACTTTAAACCCAATTCCAATTTCATTTTTTTATAAATGAATCCTTGAATCGAATTGGCGTACATGTTGATTAAAACCCTACAGTTCAGTTCAAATATTTGATTATGAATGTATTTACATGGGTTCATCGTTATTTAGGTTTTCAGTAACGTACAAACTATGTACTCCGGAAATACAGTTTGTAGTCAGTATGTGTGAATTATGGTCACACCTACTTGGCTAATGAAGACGGACATACGCCATACATTGTGCTATGAGGAGCATTCCAACTATCAGGGGATCATTTACGTACAAACGACTAACACCTTGATCGCACTTGCGACATCCAAGCTAGCGAGCCAGCGCCTCACTCACTCAGTCATCATGATACGCTGTCAAATGTCTTCTTTCTCTGGACATTATAATATTTGTGTCGACATTTCATCGCCGGCCACGAATTGCCATATTTCGTATACACTGTACCTCGTTTCATTTCGTATGTAGCTGCAAGCAATTTCTTTTGGAATATTGTTTTGTTTGACCATTCAAGGCAAGCTCAAATATGTTCAAAGTGGTTACCTGCCTTGATTATATTTTCATTGATGGACGATGCTGTTTTATCTTGTCACTTGATAAACGGTTGCAAACTGGCTGTATGCCCACTCACAACTGTGATTTCGAAAGCATCGCTGGTTGCCGAAACATTGCTCGTGGCTTCATTAAGCCAAACGAGAGTATGCGCTAGGCATTAGAAATAACAACGACGTTAATCGTCTCACTGAATATGGACACTTAATTAATTACTTTCAAGATATGATGGCTTATATAGTTTCAGAATGTGAGGATGCTGATGGTCAATGTCATAAGCCAGGAGAAAGATTCCCTCTCGTCATAGATGATGTTAGAAAACAGGACTGTACATGTACCATTGTTTCTCCTAATGTAACTTACAGCTGTCATTAGTCAGAGTCAGACATTGTCAGCTTTCTTTGTTGGTACAATAAAATAAGTTTTGAAAAAAAATATTTAAACACAAAATCATTTTGATTTCTGCAATCGGAGTATGATCTGTTGTAATTCTGAAATAAAAATGAGTATTCTGCTTTAAAACTTCCAATTGTTATCTATCAATTTTTTCATTCACGTCTCATCGAAATCCAGAGATGTCATAGATTTTAAAAGTATGTAATATGTGAAGCTCAGAATTTCGTGACAATGAGCCTTGTTCATGCAGTTATTGTTGTGAAAAAATGTAAATTTGATTAAAATCTGGGACAAGAAAGGTTTAGACTTGATTTGGTGCATGCTTGCATATGACCCGTTTCAAAAAGCTCTGTCGTCTTTTTACCCCAGAGATCGTAAAAGGAATAGAGGACCAACGCTGTAACAAATGACTAGGCAGCTTTTGACAGCCCAGCACAAGAAACAGAACAGAACAACGCCACGTGCCGGTTTTATGGTTTAAAATACTTGAAATATCTATTGTAAATAATCATAAGATATCTGCAGTAAATAATAATAGTACCCGTTACCACCTACTGTCCATTACCGATTGTCTGACTGACCTCTGCAATAAATTCCTAACTATACGTAGTCCGATATGCTCGCTGGTATTGTCATTGCTTTGGTATCCTATTCTGAACCCCATAAAAAAGGCAGAACTGTGAGTTTCCATGAGTTTTAGACTGTCGGGTTGGTTTCTAAGAATCGGTCGGGTTTTGACGATTCCGTTCATGATTTGGGATTGGATATGGACGTATATACCGTTGGCCATAGGTAACTTGTTGGTCTCAGTGGCCGCTGTTTTTTTGGGGGGTCGAGATTTGAATGGTTTGGCTGGACTGTTAACATGCCTATTGCAAAGCGTTCTAGAAGCTTGAATTGGTGGGAATTAACACGGTTTCAACCCTGTGCAATCCATTCTGAGCTGCTTGACCTGATATGGGCCAGGAAATTACCTTTATCAGAACTATATACCCATATACATATATATGTATAAACAATTTATACAAGAAAAGTTGTTTCTGTAAATAGGGTGGGGCATACTCCTAGCAGTGTTCCGTTTCATTAGAGCTAATCCCACTACTCACTGCTGTAAAGACAGAACAATCTTGTTCTAAATTACGATTGGCCAATAGTCCGATTAACAACCGATCGTTAACTGCGATACAAAAGCATTACGTTTAAAACCAGAGCGCAAAATTAGACCAAATATGTTATCATAACGTTACGTTATGCCCAATTAACATGTCATGTGCATAGCAAGCAGAATATGGCAGCAAAAATAATGATTAAATTCCTGTCTTTATTATGGTTAAATTCACATCAAATATACACCTTCGAGTTCTAGAATACTCATAGATTCATAAAAACGCTATGATACAGCATTTTAGCGTCTAAAAAGACAACAATGTTATACGGACCTACTCCGTCTGAAAGCTGTTCGATACGGGCTGCCGTATCCGTGTGCCGTAACACGTATGAGAAATACACACACATTCATGACGTCACACGCAAAATCCATACGGATACGCGATATGTACTAGGAGTTTACGCTTGCCAAAAGTCTCTAATGTCAAAAGCTGCTAGCAAGAATCCTGACGCGACCTCCCAGTACAACTGGTCAGATCTTCATGTAGTGGCCATCGAAGGTATAAAAATATAGACACCAGATTTTAATCCGATTGAAATTTGCCTGAAATTTATGCTTTTCTAATATTACAGATTGATTTATCACTTTCTTACGTCATAGGGTCAAAACCCCAGGCTTGACCCCTGACTCGACCTCCCAGTACTATATGTAGTCCAGACAGACAAACAGACTCCTGGCTAAGTACAAGTGTGGGATCGAAGACTTCGTCTATCTGATTACACTTATATCATAGGTGATTCACTTATATCAGGAGGATGTGATCCCTATTATCTTTTTAAATAGTCAACGGAATTGACTAGTTAGCACTGTATGTATGAAAGCGTATGAATTTAAATGCAGAGTAAGTCCATTTTCGCTCTGTTTATGTTGGCTGTGAGGAAAAGAAGACAAAGATAGCCACCTGTTGTAATTCTATCTATACTGCATTATTTTCTGCAGGTATGTGTTTAGATAGATGAATAGAGTTTTTTATGTTTTATTGTTCCTGTTTGCGGATTTGTTCTTGTGGTTGTAATAACTATTTCTTTTACGTTTGTCCCTCGACTTTATGCAACATAGCGTTACACCTATCCGCGTAGTATATGACATGTGTTTTGATATCAGTCAAACTGGAACTGGGTCGCCAAATTGTCAACGTATGCATGTGCCTTCTTTACACCATGTCCATAAAGTCCCGACGCCATTTGTAAATTATTGTTGGGACGGGGGGGGGGGTTGTACAGAGCTTAGCAAGGGCTGTGCGCTGCTTGGGTAGCGGTCGGCCATATTATCACGTGAGGAAATAAGACTTTTTTCTGTTCTTAAATAAGAGTTACATAACTGACGGACTAGACTCTTATCGGGTTCTTGTCTAATCTCATATATCTATAAATAACTAGATATAGTTATAAACAATTTACAGAAGAAATACTTTGAGTGACTCAAGATGGTAGTGTATTGGTAAGTTATTTTTACCGGTGGTGTGATGACGGATGATTAATACCTTCGTACCTATTTCATTATACGGATATCTGCAACAGGCAACATGAATATACCCTTATCCTGAAAGTGGAGATTATTTAAGTGTTTTTTTTATGTAGATGTGGCCTATTTAATATGTATTGTATTCTTTATATTGCAGGACTTTGGTTGTTTTATCAGTTCTTTGTTATAACACCAATGGAGCAAGTATTAATCGTAGGGCTATAAATGTTTTCTAGTTCTAACATTTGGTTCATGGGTTAAGTGATCGAGACACAATGACGAGCTTTGTGTCATGGTTTTGAGTTTTTGCGCTACCGTTAGTTTTTGTGCCCCTTCGTAAATAGCAAAAACAATCACGCTGTTTCAATGCAGTTTTCAATATTATAGACATATCATAATACTCAACCAGTGTCAAACATAATATACCGTGGGTCACATATGTTACAAATCGACTATACCAAGTTCCACATAGCCCAATATTACCGGTGGTACTGGGAGGACCCCCACCTCCAAAGCCCCTAGCCCAGCAAACATATAAATAATGGATCGCCAGGCCCATGGTTTGGTTTAACAACAAATCAAGTGTATCTTGATTAATCATTGATTAAATGCTACATAAATAAAACTATTCACCGAATCCCTGCTGTACAATAAACCTTCAATGTAAAAATAAAGTAAACGCCAAACTGAAGCGACTATGTTATTAATTTAGCTTCTGCTAATTTGGTTTGTAGTTTAGTTCCCGTTTCATTACCACGCTGGAAATGCCCGGGAAAGTTTCTCAGCTAAATCCTAGATGGCGCCCCAGGCCCCCTGGTTAGTGAGCCAGCAACCTTACTTTTTGGTTTAATGCTTAATTCGTTTATTACAGAAGCTGCCCCAACACTTGACCCGACTCTAGCATGTTCTGTCGATGGTAACCTGGTACCTAATGGTCAAAACTTCACCACGAAGATGAATGGCCCTTGTTTCACATTTAAATGCGTTAATAGGGCTTTTATTCCTATAGAATTCAGTAAGTACATGTAATTACGACCATAGCTTTTTTCAAATTTACAAAATAAATATTAAATCTTAAAACTGGTAAATTCCTGTCTCAACTGAACATTATCCGTATTATATTTAGCTTGGTCATTTTGTATAATATTCCGACTGGTCGTTCATTCTATGGTCAACACTGAATCTTTAATAAACTTTCCTATTCTCTTGGTTTTCGAGCATGATACTATTCAACAGGTTGAGCATTACCGGCAATTATCGAGGAATACCAGTTGCAATTGGGTACGTTTTTGTACTTCGTAAAAATTGTAATGACCTGTTTTCTCAATGCAGAATACAAATGCTATCTTCGACCCAAACGGGAAATGAAATCCAAAGAAATGTGGTATTGAATCCTATATTTCTGCACATATAGGGATATTGGTGGCGGGCGTACGTCATGCATTTTGCAGTGAGAGACATTTTGCGGGGACAGTGGAACTACGGTGTGCTCGTATTTCGAATTCCTACAGTTATGGGTTTTTCTATTTTATTCTATTTTACGTGCCTTTCATTGTCAATTTCATGACGACAGTCCCCATAGTCTTCGTTATATTGCACAACTTGGTATTTTAATTTCAGAATGTCCGTATGGTAAAACGTGTCTGGCTATTGGTTCAAATGTGTCCACTACTCAATGCATAACGCAACAATGTCAGAAGAATGGAAATTATGTTGGTTATAATTTAATAAAAGACGGTAAGCTGTAAACTTCAGTTGCCTAAACACAAGATGGAGATAAAAATGTTACATATGATTATTTCTTTTTTTATCTTAAAAATAATTATCTTACCACAACCAGTAGAACAGATCGGAAGTTGGGAAGTTGGTTACTTTAGAAATCTTTACATTGCCAAGCGTAAGGATACTAACTAATCATTCGACCCTCGGGATTCTCGAAAATAGTTTGGTTTCTCCATGCTCAACGATCAATAGAAATTCAGTACAATTATTTAATTTTATTTTTTCAGGATGTCCTGGGATTGGGAACACATGTATTGATGTTAATGCGACATACAAAGATGGATGTACAACTTATAAATGTTTAAAAAATGACAATACTTATCATTTAGCACCTGTAGAATGGGGTAACCTTCCACTCTTCTTGCAAAAATTGAAATTTTTTAAAACTTTTTATAATTAGATCTCAGCAGTCAAACAAGTAGTATTTAAAGGAAACCCCAACGAGACTATTGTGAGCTGTCAATATGAAATGTACGCTCTCTGTCTACAATTAGCCCGGCAAGAGAACAGATATGAAGCTAGTTGACGACATTTTTAATTCCTGGGTGGACGAATTTAGTCGAAAACACTAACTAGGCATCGCGAATTTTGACGTAACGTAACGTACCAATATGAGGTTATGGGGACAATTTGAAAAGAATATATATTTGTAAATAATGTGCGCAATTGAGTGGCTTCTGTCTAACCTCTTGTCCAGTTTCTATGAATAAATATTGTATGAAAACAAATCTGAAGAGCCACGTTGACTCAGTAAGACGTTGACCCGCTAACCTGGAGATCCCATGTCCCACCCATCCCTACGTTGGTTTGGAACATTCGTGTGGATTTTCCGGCGTGGTTTCCGCTTGCCAGTGGTGAATGACAAAGGGCCTAAAAGGGGACAAAGTATAGTCATTCTGATGGCACGTAATCCGAGTTCCCGTGTACTCATTGACGTGCACGTAAAATAACCCTTGGCAGTTGGAATTCGATATAAGGTGCCCTTCCAAAATTTCCTCGTAGCACACCGCATGGCGTAGGACGTTGAGCCCCATTTCATTTTATTTCATGCGTATCTTAAAGGGACAATAACATTCTTGCTGGCTTGGAAGCTCCAGAAAATAAATAATAACCTTATTCTAAGTACTAGATGTTTAAATGGCCTACCTGTTGTGTAAATTATCCATTACAACCTATTTTATTTGTCCAGAGGGTTCGAAAATATTTTAAAATTCAAGTCACATTTGAAAAGGTTTACGTTAGACTTTTCAAATCAATTGGTTGAATTTTTCCAATTTTTTAAATTAGTTGTGTTAAGATGAAATTTATATCATCATTTAATTGGAATATTCTAAAATAATACGATTTGTTGACCAGAATGAAGATTGAGACATATTTTTCAGTTATTGGGGCTTTAAAGACGCTTGATTAAGATTATGATTTGTTACGCATACCACGATGTAGAATGTTTTTTTTTATCTTGATATATTTTTATTTTCATATGTGTAGTAAGCCACTAGCTGATTGTTTATTTATAGATCACCTTTTCTTTTACAATTAGGCTGTAGATTTAGAAATACATGCCTAAAGGCCGGTCATACTGAAAAGTCTCAATGTCAAGTTACACGATGTGAAAAACGTGGCGATGTAATTGGAATGTACCCAATACAAAATGGTATGTATCGCCAGCCCCATGGTATTACTTTCTCCGTATAAAGTATCTGTGCCCGTATGGTGGAGGAGGGGGTGCGCACGTAAATACACCTAATTGCACATTGTCGGTAGTTAGTTCGTTTAGATGAAGAAATATTAAGGGTGTACTCCAGAATAGTCTTTGTTTTCCTTATTACAACCCACTCTGGTTTGGGCGAGGCGAGCGACAACAAATTTACCTGATTCCGGGCAAGTGACACAACAAAATTGCCAGATTCTGGGATAAGAACACAACAAATTTGCTAGTTACTGGGCGAGTGACAACAATATATCCAGATTCGGACCAGAGGATACGCCCGTTAGAATGGTATGCAGATAACATTAGTTATTTTCTTTATAAACCTGTCTGTAAAGAACTTTATTGGTATCATCCATTATCTCACATGTGATAAAACTAGCTAAATACGTTCCAGATATAATTCTCTAACACAGAGATCATTGCAAAGCCATCTGTCCTATTCGAACAATCATGGGAAACCGGGCTGATGTGGCTTCCTTAACAGTTAGAATTCGATGCTGCAATTGACCAAATTTCCATACCTAACAAATATTTCCCAGTTTAATTATTTATTTATTTTTGATATAACAGGATGTCAGTTTGGTGATGGTAAATGTATAAATGTAGGAGAACAAGGTTTATATAAATGTGTTTTATATTCGTGTGAGGCACAGAATATAAATGGTCTGACATATCAAACTACAAAACCCATTGCTGCAAGTAAGTTGCGTTTTCATAAAATTGAACCAAACTCTTTGATTTAGTAGATCAAAACAAAGAATTCGATTGGGTTCGACTTATGTGTTCATACCGATTACTGGAGGACGAGGTTTAAACGATTAAATATGTGTTTTGAAATATTCTTGGTTTACTACGTTAACACCACAAAAGACAAATTCAGCAACGTAAACTATTTAACGACAACATACCAAGACATGAAATCAGACCAGAATCCTTTTCCGCAGTCTAGCAACTATTCGACGGGATACGGCTCAATTGAACTTGCCCCTGTCAATGAAACCTTGTAAACTTTGTAAGTGGAAGTGTTGTTCCTTTGGCGTTTAATCACAGCATATTGAGGTTCTATGGTCTTCTTTAACAGAGCTTCTGGTGGCTGTATTTTCGGTGATCTGTATGTCCATCCAATGTTCGGGAAGATTAAACATGCAGGCACTGCGTCTTTGCTACATTGTACACTATTAGATAGAACTTTTCGTATATTTTTGATGAATCCAAAATTTGAAAGTAACATATAAAGATTTCTTATATTTCGAATTTAGCCGAGTTTAGCCCTTGTATTTTAAATCGAAACCCTTTACCAAGTATGTGCTTATGTATTCGTATGATTTTGTTTTTATTAGTGTGTGAAGACTCCCAGGGGATGTGCCATAGTAATGGAGGAAGCATGCAGATGATTATTAATGGAAATATTACAGCAAGTTGTAATTGTGTGGTTAATGGATTAAATGTTGGTTATCAATGTAGTGGATAATAAAGTCCCTTGATACTACTCTAGTATTCAACAAACTTGTTCTTTTCATTTATTATAAATTATTATGTAGGATGCTAATTGTTTATTGATCTTTAATAGTAAAAAAGACAATTTAATTGTCACATAATGAAATGGTACCATTAATTAGGAAAGTCGTTGTGTATACACTCGGTCAATCATATGTGTGCTATCAGTGATATGTACCCCGGATATTGGTGCCACTGCCTACTCTTATATCGAATTCCAATTATCAAGGGATCTTTTACGTCCAAACGGAAACGTTGGTCACTACAGAGCCGATAGGGGGCATATCATATATATTTATATTTACGTCTGACAGACTACTAACATCTTTGAAAACATCGAGTGGTAATCAGCGCATAGTTGGCAATCTGCGCACCAGATTCATAAGCGCAGATTGTACTCTGCGCGCGCGGAGTGTAATCTGCGCAAACATTCTCCAATTATGATAACTTGAAATAAACAACTTATATTAAATTCCTTTCATGTACACATACCTGTACTGTAACATTCAGTATATATATAGAAAAACTAGACTAGCTCTGAAACGACGTTTGAACACCTGTAAAATGTCTATCTTAATCCTCCGGAATAAAGACCTTTTTAGAAACCAAAAGTACTTGGTTGTACTTTTCAAAACATTTCATTTGCAAATTAATTTTTAAGTTTGGAAATTTAAAACAAAGCAGCTTACACTTGATTGAAGTGACTATTTATTTATAAAGAACCCGGAGAACATAAAATTATACCACAATCTATCATGACTCAATGTAAATATTGTCTAACTGTACAAACACGTATTAATCATACCTACCTGTATACCAGTGTTATTTCTAATTGGTTATCTTTTCCCGGGTCCGGTTCTTATCTGCACTGCGTAATTTGTAAACGTATGTAATGTTTTTGTTTGAATTACTCGACATAAATATTGTCCAGCGTTACAAACATATTATTCAGTTCCACCTTCGTAAAAAGTGATGTTTCTGATTGGTTATCTTTTCGAATGGGCTAACGTTCATCTGTACTGCGTATTTTGTAAAAGCATCTGCTCATCGAGCTCGTACAATTCAACATGTCTGGCACAATAAAGCTTGATGGTACTGATGTGCCATCAAACACGACTTCATTTCATTTCCTGTCGATCTAACCTTGAAAATACAATTAAATTTAACGTTAAACATTTCAATCTCTCACAAAATTACATTACAATGTTGCCTTGTCAATTGCAGTAATTCCATGAAAATAAAAAAATGTAACGATTTTTGACAAGATACACTTTTAAAGTATGATTAAATCCAGAACTGATAACATAGTTTCGGTGATACCCCCCCCCCCCCTCGACCACCTCTATCTTGTGGTACCCTGACCCTTGCGCCGTTTCGGCGCCCCTGGTGGTTACATAGATATCAGTCTCTCAGATGTTAACAATTTTCAGTTAATATCCGTATAGCCTTACCGCCTTTTTATGTTTTTACAAGTGGGGCAAATATCTTCACCAGTGGGATTTAATGTAATAAATGTAATAAAAAGTGCCATGAATATAAGCAAGTAAGAAATGGGTCATCGGTAATGTTTGCTTCCAATGTTCATACTACATGGACTTGGTCGAGGCACTAAAATCTAGGCGTATAGAAAATGATTCGCCCCTTAAGCTGTTTCAGTTAGCTGGCTGTTAGCATGGAAATTATATTTAGCAGTGATACGTTTTCATATTGTCATGGGACGGCCACGTCTTCACTAGCCCAGTCGATACAGAAAAGTTTGACGTTAAACCCCCACTCCATTTCATTTCATTTTCAAGGTAGTCAAAAGGGGTACACGCCAAACCCTGTCTCCGAATTATCTGCAAATCACAATTTCAATGTTAAACAAACAGGACGTCTATAGTTGCAATCAGTGCAACATTATTTCGTTGTCTGGGTGTGCAATTAAAAACATTGTTCTTATCAAATATAACAAGTATATCTATAACCATGTGAAGGTACGCCCAGATCATAGCCAATAGTTTACATGTTGATCGTAAGGTGGCTGTGACAAGTAGATATTCACAGTTTAATTTTCATATAGAAAGAAGAAACAATGTTCACGTACGTATTTTAAGTATTTTATTATTTTAAAGCGGCATTAGGTAAGAGTAGACACAGGACTGACAGCTCTCGATATAACAGTTAAAAAAGGGTAATGAAAACCGATTATGCTGAAAATTTCAGTAAAATTGCGCCACTATGAATCAAGATATTGGCCATTCTAGTTTATGCTAGCCCCATTTGTCATTACTAACGTGGATACGTTACCCATAGTTATTCGTCCACATTCATAAACTGTATTCAAATCTATTAAATATCACAGTCTAACGATGGTATCGAGGGTGTATTATGGCCTGGATAGGCTAATTAATAGTTAAAATGTGCTCTGTTTATTCGCAATACATATCTGCTAGTGAAATAAATTACAAAGATTACCAGCTGTTGAAGTTCTGTCTGAATTAGTATCGAGGTATGAATCGGTATCCCGTTCGAGTTGGTGCCTTATCATGTTTTATCTACGACACACGCAACCTTAGCTCATAATAAGGATTGAGTTAATAAAATGAATAAGTCAATAACAAATAGACTATCTAATAATCTGGGTTGATTTAAGATGAATGTCAAAAAAGATAAACTCTTTGAAAAAATAACTTAATTTTTTGGGGGGAAACACATTATATCCAGTGAATCCTGAACATCCAGTTAATTCTAGTTTTAAACGCCCAACGTTAATCGGCTACTAAAAAATCGTTCTAAAGGCCAGGTGTTTTATTATGTCATTTAATGATATTTCTACAGCTTATTAAAAATTGATATATTAACAGGGCTTCCCATTTGTTACTGTTCTTAGTTTTTGGTATTACACAAGGTG
The DNA here is from genome assembly GCA_948474765.1 of Patella depressa. Lineage (NCBI taxonomy): Eukaryota > Metazoa > Mollusca > Gastropoda > Patellidae > Patella > Patella depressa. The sequence goes on from OX419718.1 coordinate 25,505,749, forward strand.
GTGTTTTATTCGGTATGTATTTCATTGTGTTTGTGAATGAATTTCAAATGGTGTATTACAAACACACTTAATGCATATGTGCCTTTTGAAATTGTTAGAGTGTAGATATCGAAGCCTTATGAAAGGAACAACAAATTCGACCCTTCACATATTATATATTATTGTAGGGAAGTGTATAAATAATTTCCATATTAATGCATGTAAATGTGTGCAAGAATTAAGTAAATGAAGTAGTAAGGAAGATACATGTGATATATTATTATGATTTACGGTCTTCAATTTAGTAATGACAAGAATAAAGCTAACTGAAATAAACTCGGGTCGTATGGAATGTATCAAAGCGATATATGCACTGCAACTCTTGTAAAATTAGAATACAACACGTAGGAAAGATATATCTAATCGAAGATATCAATACAGACGGGAACTATAAATATCAAAAATAAGTATTGGATACTTATTGTGGTACAGGATATATAGATACGATCTGTTTACCAAAGCCTGTCAAAATAACTTTGACTTTAACCAGGTATAACCGTCGAATATAAACTAATGTTTTAATTAAAAATAAAGACATCTTACACTTTTTCGCCCCATGCAATTTCTAGATTGTTCACTAATATATTATTTATTGGTAGATCCTTCCAAGCTGGATGAAGCAAATACTAGTCTTGGCTGTTCTGTCGATGGAAAAATTGTGCCTAGTGGTCAAAATTTTACAACAAAACAAAGTGGTCCATGTATAAAATACAAATGCCAGAATCGAGCATTTATACCAATAGATATACGTAAGTACAGTGTAAACACATACGTGCATACATGCCTGATTTTGGTAAATATTCATGGTTTAGAGAAGTATAAGTCAACAGAGCCGAGAGGCATGAGATGTTGGTTATAATATGTATAGCGGGAAGTTTACTAGCATAATGCAATAAAATGTATATCTCAAAACTAGCATAATGCAATAAAATGTATATCTCAAAACCCCAGAGTCATCTTCATACATGTTTTGGAGGAAGATGTTGTTCAATGCTGCTCAGTCTGTGGGAGAGGTCGTCTGGCTCAGCAAAAGGGGTTGGGGTCGTATAAGCTGTGGCGGCGCCGGGGGGGGGGGGGCAAATGCCTGGTCTGCCCTCTGTTTGCCCCCCCCCACCAATAATTTTAGAAAATCAAAAAAAGGTTTCGTGATACGTTTCGGTAATAAATACCTTCTACGGTACGGTAAATCCCACATCCCCACTCAGTGGTAGACTTGAATGTTGAGTGAATTTTACCAAGACCGTCCTGCTTTAAACCTACTTTTACGATCCTCACAGTTTTGGGGTATAGGTTCAACGCGTCGAGAATATGCATTCACTTGATACACTCACTCCGTTCGTTTGACAACTCGCTCTCTGTTGGGATAAGCTGGTGATTTGGCGACGAACAGTATCTGGTCAGCTCTATTTATCTGGTCGACCAGTGTCTGAAATGCTGCCTGGTTGCATTTCCGTCAGTCTATTTCACAAATTGTAATGACAAAACTATTCATTCACTTTGAGTCACTCAATCCGCCCGTTTGACGCTTCGTCTCTGTTCGGATAAACAAGTGATTTGGCGACAGGTGGTATCTGATAAGCTCTATTTATCTCGACGATCAATGCCTGAAATACTGCGAGTCTAATCTTCAAATTATTGGGGACTTCGTTGAGGTTCACGAGTCCGTTCATTTGAAATTTTGTTCTCTGGTCGGATAAACTAGTGATCAGGCGACGGACGGTATGTGGTCAGATTTATTTATCTCGACGATCGGTGCCTGACTGAATACTGTCAGACAGCATTTCCGACAGTCTGTTTTTCAAACTTTTCTGGGGGAGATCCCCCATACCCTCCATAAGGACTCACTACTTTGGCGTTTGTGAGTGCGGTTCGTCAAGGTTCGCAAGTCCGTTCGTTTGACACTTTACCTCAACGATCATTGCCTGAAATACTGCCAGGCTGCATTTCCGGCAGTCTGTTTTTCAAAATCTTTTTGGGGAGGTCCCAAAATTAGCCCGTCCAACCACCGACGGCTGGCGCCGCCGCTGATAAAGGATGCGAATTGACATTAACATTTTGTGGTCTTACCCCAAATATACATACAGTTATCTCCCTTATATTGAATTCTTTAAAATACCACGTATCTTTATCAAAATGTTGATTTGTTTATAGGTTGCCGATCATTAGACAACTCATGCGTGCCAATAGGACACAAACTTAAAATCAGTAAGTGTATAGTCCAGCAATGTAAACGTGTTGGTCAGTCTATCGGATTTACTCTCCTAAAAGAAGGTAACATTCATTATTTTTCTGAAAGTTTTAATCAAAATTAAACATTCATTTCAGAAAGCGCTAGTAACTCCAACGGGGACAATATCTTTTTGGAGTTTTATAGGTTGTTAGCAGAAACTCCATTTTGTTCTGATGCATTACTTTTGACAATTCATAAATGAAAAGTTCTTTAAAATAAAGAGAATAAATGACGAGTCCAGCGGAAGAACGAACTAACTTTTCCCACGAACCCCAGTTAATGTGGTAGCAAATTGTATAAGCTTTTTGTGGAACAAAATATTTCAGGTAAAAACGATCGGAGTCAGATAGAACCAAGGCCCTTCTAAAATGACCTCTCGGACAAATACAAGTCCATTGTACGCTTAATTTGCCTGAAAACTTGAAGTCGGTTGTACTGGTAGGCTAATTATGATTCGCGTTAAACATCATTTTGAAGCTGCTCTGCATTAACGTTAGGTCTGTGTTTCCTAAGGGCAGTTCAGGAACGGTTAATAGGTAACATATCTGATCAAAGACTACCACTAGTTTCAAATTCTCTGTGTATATTTAACATTACAGTATGATGTTGCCAAGTTAAGATGCAAAGACCCCCATGATAAGCAAACCAGTATCTGGTTAGGTACAATCACTCCATCGCGTGCAAATGTGCATGTAATGAGTTTCAAATTAAGATATTTTTCGATTTTTAAGGTTGTGAGACGCGAGATAATGGCTGCATTGGAGTCAATAAGACATATCAAGAAGACTGTAATACGCATACCTGTTTTAAAAATGGAAATTTATATCACACTGGGGTCACTGACTGGGGTATGGTATTAAATTAAATAAATTATTTTACAACTTCGATGTACACATGTGGGGTGATTATTATAGTTAGGTAGCTTGGGTGATAAATTCTCCATAAAACTTGGAAACGGGTAGGTTTTGATGTCGGCTTTCGAAGCCTCATTCTCGACCGTTATTTCAGCTTCAGGGTGTGATAGAACATTGATCTAAGTCATAATAGAAAGCTGAGTAGATTCATGAATGTAATAAATTATCCTTCAACAGCGCAATATTCGAAGTGTATTCATGCAGATTTTTTGACAAATCATTTTCAACCCAATCTGATTAAAATACAGGGCCCTTAAAATAAAATCCAGATATCAGTAGGTACTTCAATTTTGATTGGCTAAGCACTAAAATCCATCTAATATTGTCAAATCACATTACTAAAATTTGGATTTTAACTCAGTTAAAATGTCATGAAACAGGCCCAGATCTACAGTTCGTTTGTTTTGTTTTTTTATATACTCTCGATGACCTACACTACATGAAGATCTAACGGGTTGTTGCGATAGGTCACGTCAGAGGTCATACGAGTTGCTTCTGACCCTATGACGTCAGACATTTGATAAACTATTGGCTTATACATCACACCATTGAGAACACGTCAATGATAACAACTCTTTCAGATCCTAGTGTAATAAAGGCATGGAAAACACACTTTTGAAGTATAAAAACGAAACGAAACAGGATCTATGTTTTAAAGGGACAATAACACTCTTGCTGGCTTGTCAGGTCCAGAAAATAAATAATAGCCTTATTCTAAGTACTAGATGTTTAAGTGTCCTACCTGTTGCGTAAATTATCCATTACTTCCTATTTTACTTGTCCAGAGGGTTCGAAAATATTTTGAAATCTAAGTCACATTTGAAAAGGTTTACGTTAGGCTTTCCAAATCATTTAGTTGGATTTTTCCAATTTTTTAAATTAGGTGTGTTAAGATGTTATTTGTATCATCAATTAATTGGAATATTGTAAAATAATACAATTTGTTGACCAGAATAAAGATTAGGACATATTATTCAGTTACAACAAGAGTGGTATTTAGCCTTAAATCAGATTGTTTTCAAACCTCCTAAATTTAAAGGTGCCTGCGAAGCGGCTCTCTATAATTGAACTTGGACTTTTGGTTTGGAAATTATTTCAGGTTGTAAACACGATGGGAAATGTATTAAAGGAAATGGAACCGTTAAGTCACAATGTACATTACAGCGATGTGAAAAAAGGGACATCATGGTGGGATTGTACACTATAGATACGGGTTGGTCTAGATATATCTGCCAATTAAACATCGTCACTCGATATTACTCCTTGATGATTTCTTATTCGTCTAAGTCTTCAAAAAGTTAAATTTATGATGGTGTACCGTTTTGTCCTTCACGAAAGCTTGGAAAGGTCGGTGATCAAATTCAGTAACGTTATCGACTTTTAACTGCTATGATCTGAGTTATAAATAAACTTCTGTTCTGTTCTACTAACCATCATAGCACTATGAAAAAACAATCGACACGGTCAATTGTTTTCAGATGACTTTTTTCAAAATTAATTTAATAATGATAATCGGGATGTTCAATAAAAGTGTATTAACAAAAACGGCACGCGGGTTAATTACCTGTCTAAGACCATAAAAAATAACCGTCTAAACGACATTACAGCGGAACTGAGTTAAAATCTCAGTTTACTTTTATATCATTTACTTCCATTTGCCTCTATTATTTGTTGGTCCTCATTTTCACAATAACAGTCAAATGATTTATATTTTCTATAATATAGGTTGCCAGTTCATCGATGGAACTTGTTTAAAATTAGGAGAGATGAGAATACACAATTGTCTGTTATTTAATTGTGAAACTGATTTGGCGAGTGGTATGGCGTGGTATACAGCAAGGCAGAAAGCTGCAAGTAAGACAGTAAAACTAAAATATTATAATTATAGATAATAAAAAGAATATCGGATTGTTACTATTTCATAAGAGTTGTCAAATACTATAATTTACCATTGACTTTTCTATTTCAACAAAAAACTGAAAACTTTTAATTGGATGCTGCCGGTATTGACTGTATATTATAATCATGAAGTGCATTCCTGCATGCCTTTGTGTTTTCGCTTTTCAATGTATACTCCATATTATTCTGTATATTTGTGTTACCATATGATTTCTAAATGTATTGAGTGAGACATTCTTAATCATATATAAGTCTACGTGGTGCATGGGTCAGGTTATAGCATTATGGCATCAAGGACGCCTGATATTACTTGAACCTGGGCTTATATATCAATGAGAAATAATCCTGTTATATCGTATTATACTCTCAACGTGGTGGGTTGTCATACAGTGCGCAAAATCAGTGCTTTCGATAAATAATGCCCACATATTTTCTATAGCTAAAACATTAACCCAGAAAAGTTGCTACCAGAAAATCTGGTTGAGGTTAGTCGAATAGCGACAATATATCTATATATTTTATTACAGTGTGTGAAGACTATAAAGGTTCCTGTCATAGTAATGGGGGTAAAATGAAGATAGCTACAAATGGTTCAGGACTGATTGATTGTACATGTGTCATCGATGGATTAAACGTTGTGCGAACATGTCCATAGACACTTTACATCTTTCAAAAATGCTCTTCTTTAGTAACATGGTTTTATATTAAAATGATTTTAATATTTTCTGTTTTTAGGTCTTAACTATAATTTCCAGTACTGTATTTCCATTGCTTATATACGTGGATTTCTTAAAGATACCTTATGCAAGATTTAGATAACAGTTCAAAAATAGATACTGTAATATGGAAAAATTGAGCCAAGTTATCACAGTGTTTTGACATGATGTGGGCACATTGGTAACCAGGGCACTGGTATATTCGAGTCTTAGTCTCGTTTTTCCACTTTATAATTAAATTTTTAAATAACGAACCGTTCTAATCTAGTTAAAATCCCGAGTATCCAATGCCATCGAGGATAGATTGTGGTCTTGTTTTTTTGTTTTTTTTAAAGAATGTCTAATTACTAGTTAATTTAACATTTCAGACCTAAAGAAAGACCTGTAATATGCATATTTAGCTTTTGCATAATGTATGTTTAACTATTCTTATACCAGCAGCTTTAAATATACAGGAAGAATAAATAATATTGAACACTTTGAGATATTTGTTACCTTCTTGGTATTTTTCGGCTTACAATAATCACTCATTGTTACTTGAAATATTTTTCTTGTGTTTTAGTTCTAACAACAATGGTAAATCGAACTTTAGAATGTTTACAATTCTTTCATTCACTTGCATTGTATGCATTTATCATATCATTTGAACTAAATTGTGATATATCGGTCAAATCTCTATTGTGAAAACATATGTTAAATCTAAATACACAATAAATAAAAAACCCAACCCACCCACCTTATCAGTACAGGTTAATGTGACAAATACAATGAAATGAAATGGGGTTTAACGTCCTACTGTTCTGGGCCCTGTTTCACGAAATTTTAACTTAAGATAAAATCCAATTTTAGTAGATACTTCAATTTTGATTGGCTAAGCACTAAAATCAATCTAATATTATCCAATCAAATTACTAAAATTGGGATCTTATCTTAGTTAAAATTTCGTGAAATAGGCCCCTGCTCCGACGGTTAAAGTGACAGTAGAGATATAATCTTTTGGGGTTTTTTTTAAATTATTTTATCAAATGATAGGAAATACAAATGGTGGTTACCATGAATAAGAACAATATTAATCAATGGAGGTCACATTGGGATTGACCAATCCCTGTTATTTTATAATCCAATACCCCTGTGCTGCACAATATGAATTTAGTGTTTTACGTCCTACGTTTCCGCAACTGGTTGGCTATGAATACTGCTGTCTAGCATATATACACCCAACAGCGTACACAACGATGTGTACCCGGAGCTCGTTTTCCTTCTACCCGGCTCGACTTGACGCTGCCCTTGCTAGGTGCGCTGTCATGTATCGCCGTTAACAAGGGAAAACCCATACTCCCCACTGCTGTAAATAGAGAAAATTATTATTGGTCATCAGTACCATTAACAACCAATGGCTTACTGCGTAACAAAATCGTTAAATTTGATACAAAGTTCCAAATTGGACCAAATATGTTTACATAACGTTACGTCATGACTCAAGATTTTATTATGCCCAATTGACCAGCGCATAGCAGAATATTGTACAAACGAGGCTATCAACACTGTAAACAATACTGTATGACGACGAACAATACTTTCACCGTTTTTAATACCTTAAATCACTGTCTAAAGTTTTAGGGAAGACCCCATAGTAAACGAAGGGCTGTCATGTTTTTTTGTAATGCTCATTAAGGTGTCTAGAATATAACTGGACTATAATGTCCAGCGTGTATTCGTCTATTATCATATTTAACCATCTGCTTTTAAATACAGGTATGGTTACTTATTATTGACCAAGAGCTGTTGACAGGGGTATAGGAAATACATATTTCAGAAGCAATGCTCATGGGGAATACAATATTATCAATGGGAAATTCTCATAACCATTGCTTTAGGAATGCAAAGAAAATATAAAGAAAACTCCCGTTAAGCATTTGCACATTGAAAGTGTGCGTTCTACTGAGAGGAATTCATAATTTTATAATAGACCTATTATGCGATCTTTTGTAGTCTATTTACTTACATTCAATGTAAAATGAAGACAAGTGTGATGAAATCGATTTTCTTTATTAGTTTTGGTAGCATATGTGAAACTTAAAGACTTTATGTATACAAAATTCGTCATTTTGAAATAACGATCGCTTTACAATAATTAACGTATTTCATTGAAAATTGTGTTGTAACCAACATTAGCGGTGAAAATTGTCCTATTCTGGTTAGCAAGGTAAGATATTCAAATTCATTTTCACAAACTCCGCGTTACTCTCTTCCTTGTACGATGTAATTTCTAATGAGCCATGTTTTGTAATAAACGGCTTCATATCCAAAAAAAATAAAATACTAAACTTCAATTTATGGGTCTGCTTCTGCTGTTGATTGGGTGGGTGCGAGTTATCTAATGCAAAAATAAGGAGAGGAACTATGACAGATTTCAGCAATTCTAAGAAGGATCGGGGGGGGGGGGGGATAATATAAACCTGATATTACATTTTTGTATTTTATTTTAATGTGACCCCTTACAGACAGAAGTGAAAATGGCTGTGATATTAGCAATGGCTGTGATCCTACTGGCGTCAGTTTCAACTGTCAAATCAGGTAAAACAAAAACACTTGTTTTCGGTCAGATTTTATTGCCCCCTTCGACACAAGTCACAAATATTTCTAAATACCGCATGTAGTTCTTCTATAAAATTGTCAGTTATTCACCGAACTAAAGTAATGTTACAATTCACTTCTATTTCCCAAACGTTGTTTGCACTAAACAATAAACCCTCGAAGCAATGGTTACGAAGCATATAACTGTATTGCATGTCGACAGAGAGAGAGAAATGGGGTTTAACGTCCACTCAACACAAACTAGGTCATTTCGGGACTAACATGTGGTTTAATTTTATTTCAATAATTCGCTTGCGCGTAGGGGTTTTTAGCAGTGGGAGGAAACCGGAGTGCCCGGAGGAAACCCACGAGGTTGAGAAGGCGCCCCTATATCTCCATGCCACATACGCTCACACCAGTGCTCGAAACCACAGCCGCAAGCCAGAGGTGACCGGCCAGCTAGAGGTCGAAGCACGGCACTCTAGACCACTAGGCCACCCCCCCCCCCCCCCGTATTGCATGTCGAACTGTACTGCTATTCTATAATTAATCTCATATGGGCTGTGCGTATTGGGCTAAACTATACACCGAAAAACACCAAAATACACCGGAAAACCATCGGAAAACACTAATCCTACCCCCCCCCCCAACCCGCCGCACATATAGGACCAGACTGCGGGTTAACTATTTAGGGTGTTTTCCGGTATTTAGTGGTTTTCCGGTATTCAGTATAACCTAGTGTTTTCCGGTATATAGTATTGCCGCGCATATTCATTAAGTATCACTTTATTTTTAAAAAAGGATAATCCACATGTATACTATTGGTGTTTCGGATCAACTATTTCCCCTTTTGTTCCAATTTTCACTCCAGAATAAACACGAAAACAGATTTTCTCTAGAAACCAATTCAAAGTATCTTGAGAATTCAGTTCGCAATCTCTCTACAACCGGTGACCATTTAGGTTATGTTGAACAGTTAAAGTCGTTAAAGACATAATATGTCAAAGAGTTAGGGATTGGATCGCCAATTTTGATGTCTACCAACAAGCAAAACTGAATACTAAAACAATAGTTCATAATTATTATACCAATAATGCTTGAAGGACGTACAGCTCTAACACAATGTGACTCAGGTTTCGACATTATAAACACAAATTATTGGTCCATTTCATTTGGAAATGAAATGAAATGGGGTCTAGACTAATGAAGACTGGCATGATATATACTCTCATTTTACGCACTAATATGTGCTCTGCTGTTTCTCTCATTTTCGCCACTTTTAGATTCTAAAGTGTTTAATGAGATGATATCCCTCCTTAACCTTATTTTTGGAATTTTAGTAACCCTATGGCATCTTCCGCTTTTAAGACAAAATGACCATATTGTTTTTATAGGCCCCTATTGTATGTTGTTTGCATGACATGTTTTTCATAATATATTTTAGAATGCAAAGTTACTCCAGGAAGAATTATTCAAAGTGGAGACATATTTGAATTTAAACACGAGCCATGCGTTGTTTATAAGTGTACCGGGCAGCAATATAAAGTACACGAAGCCAGTAAGTTTACTACGCCGTATTGTCGTCATTTTCCTCGGTCTCTTTATGCATAATTTCTCTTAGAAATGAAATGGGGTTTAACGTCTGACATTAATGCACCGAAGTCATACCGTGTGCTATACGGGGGACATTTTGTCTCGGAATTCCAAGATTTTTTTTATATGCACATCAAAGCGTACATGGTGGTCCTCATTTTATGTACCGTCCAAACGAAAAGCCACTTATCATTACCAGAACATTCGTCCTACATCATTGACAGGAAAAAGCTGGGCAAAACGTTATAGAAGGGATAGTGTTCGGAACGTCAGACAACCCCTCAGAAAGTCGGTTCATAGATAGCAAATGGAACATTGTCTTTAACACAATATCATCTAGATAAGAAACCTCGTCTCCAAACCTTACGTGTTTATCTCAACGTTTTTATCCCTCATAACTAAATATCATCCACAGTCTTCAACATCGAAAAGGTGAATTATTTAAATGAACATTGATGTTGTAATTTTATCGGGAAAAGATGGGCTTTTTATATTCACTATTAATTAAGAAAAAATACGGTGCCATTTGTAGCAAGAGGCTCGGAGAACGACGTTAGACATATTTTATAAAATCATGTCAAACGGTGAGGCCATATATATTCTGGAGAGCTTTTAAAATACATACTACCAGTGTATACTGGAATAACCATTCGATTGAGACTTCTCGAAATTTGAAATCCGAGTAAAAACGGAAATGAGGGATTGAATGTAAATGAGTTTATATACATTCATATTACATTACTAAATGCGTTGCTACCCATTTGTGGCAATTTCTAGTTTCCAAATATTAGCAATTTAGCTCCTTTAATTCGTCAAGTTTACGGCGGAGCCTTCAGGTTGGCTCGTCCTTTTACGAGGAAGGCCTTCAATCTTTAATTGGTATACCTGTATGATAAAAGTAGAGACACATAGGTTCTCGTTCAATATATGGGAATTAATCTGTATTAACCGTGAATGTGATATATGTTTTTTTTCAGAATGTGAACATGACAGTAAATGTATTGAACTGCGCGGTTTGAGCGTCAATGATAAGTGTGAAGTATTTGAATGTAAAGAAAGGGTTACGCCAAATGGTAAAATCATTGGAATGGTTAAATCTGAAGTCAGTAAGTAAAATAAATTTGAACATTGTGTTTCTAGTTAATTGTGTATCGCGGTTTACCTAGGTTTCTTTGAATAATGCTTTGGACGCGACTGCAAAAGCATCACACTGATCCATAGTGAATATTCGCTTGGCCGCTACATAATCTCTCTCTGTGAAACAGATTGCAAAAGCATAAGCAAAGGGTCGTTTATACTGAGTGCACGCGCGAACGCGGTAGGGTCACATTTGATTGGGTAAAAGATCGTTTATACTAAGCGCGATTACCATGGCTCCAGTTTGTGAACCCATCCACAGGCCACAGTACTTGTCCGATTTTGTTTAAACTTCACACATTATGTTAATGGGGTCGATTTTGGTTCAAAGAAGACCTAAAATTCTTGAGTTATTGCCCCTGTCTTTTACGCAAAATGTGAAATAAGAAAAAAGATATTGGATTCACAATTTTTGCCCGACAATGAAGAAGCTCAATTTGTTTGATTTCGAGAACATCTGATCTTCCGTTCCAGAGTTATGCCCCTTATCCGAAAACGTTGCGGATACAATGAAGTGTATAGATTTCAACAGATGTTGCCGTTGTAACAATAATAACAAAGTCTCGATTATCAATTTCTGCAATTAATGAGCGTTGAACGGCAGGTCGGATTCAAATCTAATGAAAATCGGACCCATCAGGTGACATCGACAGTCGGTCGTGGTCTTGCTATGTTATCAAATGTCTAATTAATAGTTTATATGACATTTCGTACCTAAAGAAAGATCTGCAATGGACAGATTTAGTTTTTGCATGAATAGAATATTTACATGTATGTACATTTGATTCCATAGAGAGTTCGGCATAATATGGACTTCATCCATAGTAACATCGCATTATTATCAAATTATTTATACATTGATTACAAGGACAAACAAAACAAAAAAAATTCCCTGTATTGATTTTATTGTCAATTAATCTAATTTTAATCAAGTCGTATGCCATAAATCTATACAAATTTGGTAATTCGTTCTTTGTCCCAATATGCATAAGTTCCCTACAACTATGCCTTGACCAATAAGCACGCGTTTTTATAAAACTGCGCCTTTGTCAGCATGTATATCACATATTAAATAACGGTAAATCTAATATTGCGGTCTTGACCTAATTTCAACAGTCCACTTTGGTGTGAAGCATTGCGGTGACTGGAGGACGAACTATGCCGATATTCATCTTTCCGCGAGCTTCCATTCCGGAGTTACCCCGCTTTTCCCCAAACATTGTGAACGCGATAGAAGCTCCAATTTTTAACAGAATCTGTTCAAATTCGATGTGAAGCATTGGAACCAGCAGAAGATTCTGTCTGTCGATTTCCCTGTTCTCCGTCTCCATTTCTTGAAAAATTTGATGATATCTTGCATGGCAACCGCTTGTTCATATAGCTAACAAATTTTAGTTGTGATAATTTTGTATTTTAGCTGTTGATATGGGCGTGTTTTTGTTTATATATGTTTTATGAAAATATGAATACATGTTTCGGGAAGATGATCTTATAATACCCCAAGGTTTATCTATGTGGAAGACATCCACGACGTAATGGATCAGATTAAATCAGATATTACTTTTCGCATGGATGGATGAACCATCGATCGGACCTCAATTAAACTGTTCACTTTCACTATATACATGTATTACCTCAAAGCAATCTCAAACTGAAAGGTGTGATGGATAATCAATATACATACCTACAGTCTACTCGTTACTTACATCAAGTATACATGTATAAATTTGTACATTTTTAGGGTGTAAAGTGGGCGATAAGTGCTATTCTGATGGTGATGAATTCTTCAAAAACCCTGGAGACAAAACCAAATGTAAATGTACGGTACCAGAAGGAGAAATGAAGTTTGATGTTGTCTGTCCATGAAAATATAATCTTTTAAATTTCAGCTGTTTATGTACGTTTCAACCTCTTACAATATTCTGTACCACTGTAAAACAAATAATTAATATGAATATGAATTTAATGCATAACTGGATGTAGCACACGTTTTCTTTAAGATATCAAAATAAAAGTAGACAAATGTTGACAAGTTGATCGATTTCATTAACCTTAACCAACTGCAAGTTCTATTTAACAATAATCCTTTTTTAAATCATTTCACATACTTATATTTGAGAAAACAAAGATGTGATAAGTGTTCTTTAGGTAGTAATCTAGACAAATCATTTTAAAAAATGATTTGATAGCATCATGGCCACGATGTTCATGGTTCGAAATAAGTTATATATTGTCCAGAGATAGAAGGATAACCACAAAAAATTAAAATGAATGGAAAAAGCTATGTGAATTTTATTGGGACATATCTTACCATGTTAGGATTGGTTGATTCTAATTATTTTGGGCGCCATATGTATTGTCGTAAGGCTACTATATCTTGTTTACAAAGTCTCTATTTGCGTTTGTCCTAACATGTTGGTTGAGTCTATAATTTTCATGGCAAATTTACGACGCCCACTTTCTTCAGGTCGCATTACTTTTATGACATATTAAATTTTTGTTTTACAAAAAGTAAATACATAATATATAAATGAACTTATTATAATGTAAATATCATATGTATACAATGTTTCGAAAAATATATTGTTTCGAAAAATATATTGTTTCGAAATATACATTTATAGATATGTTGTTTCAAAATATACATGTATACTATACATATATATTTCGAAACAACATATTTTTTGAAACATCATATATTTTATGCAATAAGTATAAAAAATATATGTCTTCAGATATCAAGAAAATAATCACATTAAAGAAAAATGAACCATGGTAGTAATTTTAGGCATTTTAATTCAGTATTTATGTACAGACATACAATAATTTGATGAAATAAAGATAAACGGTTAGTTTATAATGTCTTACGGTTCTGTATCAACCGAGCAAATGAAGAAAAGAGAGTTGATCGGATGGTCATACATTTATATCTTATGCTAGGGAGGAGACTTTTGCTTGGGGAGCAGTGTTTCTGCCTGCTCTGGTCTGAATTCCAACATTCAAGGGATCTTTTATGTGCAATCCAGTGTGGGTATGGGTGGACCTTGGTTTTTTCTTGTTAGTCCAGCAGGTACTAACCCTGAAGAGTTAAAATCAGGCTTGAACAATCCCAAGGTTTTCTTCATGACAATTTGAAAAAAATACAGATTATATATCGTTTTAGTAGTAGTATCTTTTGATGACCTTGAGCAAATCTTGTCTATGATTTTTTTCATTTAATTAACCAACCAGCATCGCTGTTTCATGTGGCTATTCAGATATACAACTGTGAATGTCTAAGCACAGAATTGAACTCAACAGAAACAGATCATTTGATTGGCTAATCCCTCACATCAGCCAAAACACGGTTTATTTAACAACTCTTCCAGATCCTGATGTAGTGAAGAAAAGTAAAACAAAATTTTGAACAATAAGATATATGTAAATAAATAGGATCTATGTTTTTATCAGATTGTCCTCCACCAAGACCAGAATTTGAACGCAGATTGACAAATTAATTAATACATAAAGTGCAATCAAATGAAAAACCGGGAGTGTCCTTTTAACATCATATAGTTCAATTGTTTCCAAGAAACTTATTAATAAATAATTATGAGTTTATAATCAAGTCTAGCTTGTCATCTATTATTAGCACTTGCTTTATACATATCATTCATCCCTTTTCTCATCTGACACAGTGCTTGATACTGTGACTGTAAACCAGCAATAGCACTAGATAACTCTGTTAGTACACTCTCCTAAAAAAAAACAAATAAATAAATATTAATTGAGACTTGGCATCAAGTATGTTTTGGGCTTTTGCCTACTATTATTTGAAAGCCAACAGCCAAGAGATTATTTATGTGCACTGCTCTCGTGTTCACAAGACAAACATTTTTTTTTAACTAATCGGAGCATGGGAGGAAAAACCCTTGTCACAAGTTCTAATTAACTTACAATTCGAGATCAAGATTACACACAGAAGTAACAGAATTGGATACATGATTCATGACGTTTACAAACAGTTTTTTTTCTGGTACATACCAATTTTGTTCTTCCTTCAGGAAAATTGGTTGATTTTATCCAACTGATATTATCTAAATGCATATTTAAATCTCCTAGTAATGGTGTGACAAGAGGAAATAACTCACTTACATATCTGAAATTAAAGAGAATAAGAGCATTGAAGGACATGATGAAATAACCTGGTACACAAAGAGAGGAATGGGGTTTAACGACCGCTCAACAAAATGTAAGGCATTTGGTTCAATTTTATTTCAATAATTTGCTTGTGCATAGGTTTCTTTAACAGTGTGGGGGGACTGTTCAATTTTATTTTAATAATTCGCATGTCGACATGGGTCTTTAGCAGAGGGAGAAAACCCACGAGTTTCGGCAGGCGACCCTACTCCTTACCACATAATTGACTCAATGACAGACGCTGTGATTTCAAGCCATGTGCTAAACCATTAGACTCCCCCCTCCTCCTCCAATGAATGAAATAAGTTTTAATGTCTCATCAACACAATACTTTAGTTAACTTGAGACAAATATAATACATGTATGGTTATTATAACCCAAATTTTACTCAGATTGTTGAAACAGACTGATTTGTGATGATAACTTACCTATGATATGCAGCATCTATTTTAATATAATCACCTACAAGTGGTTGTTGTAATCTATTGACTACCTGATCTTTACACGATAGTATAGACTGAAGGTGATTATTTAATTCTTTTACATTTTGTATCTTACTCTCTGTAAATACAAAGATCTTTATAATAACATGACAATGAATCTATGTAAGAAACTACATTACCGTTTTGACAATCATTTGCTCCATAAAAATCTAGGAAGTTATACATATTCTGGTTTAGACAAGAGCTCTATTATTTGCAGTTACATGTAACAACAGCAATAGCCAATACACTTGTTTCACTTTTGACAATGTGCTGATGTGGATATGTATTAGTGATAAGTGATATGTTGTAGTATGTTTCACTCTTGAGTCTTGACAATGTGAAGATGTGTATACATATAATATGTATTAGTTATATACATGTAATATATGCTGAAGTCCATTTCACTTTTGACAATGTGAAGATGTTTACCACGAAGGACTTGAAGGTTAATATAACCACAAAGCTAATACATGTAAACTAAACAAATTATTTTCAAATTCAAGGCACTATTTTAAGGAGGTATTTACATTGGTAGACAAGAGTTTCAGCCGTAACTAAAAAGGGTATGGTTAGGATTAAAATCTTCTTTGGCTGAAACAGTGATGCTTGGGATGTTGTACATTCAATTACATGTAGTGGGTCTTTCGATAATCAAATTGTTATGCTAATCAAACATAAAACAATATATCATATTTACCAAGTTTATCTATATGTGTTATATCATGAGTTTCTTTATCCTGCATTCTCTTCTGTATCTGAAGTTTAACCTAAAAATAATTATAACATTATTAATAGTTTTGAGAGGTCTATTGAGTAGTATTGAGTTAATACACACTTATTCTTATGATAACATTTCTATCCTTAATGTACCAGTATAATTAAAGGAAGGATGAGTAATTTAATAAACAGTCTTGAAATGAAAACAGAGCTGTCCATGGTCTACAGACAATACATGTATTCAATCAATGATTTTGTAATAGATTCAAACATACTTCATTTAATTCTCTTCTTTTTTTTGATATTTCTCGTTGAACAGACATTAGTTTCAGTGATGGTAGTGCTTCTTCATCAAAATTACTGCTTGATTCATCACATGAGTCATCGTCATACCTCTAATAATATTCAAAAAATAATACATTATGACATGTCTACCTTTACACCCTATCAAAGTTGAATGAAATGCAACCTATGTTTGAGTATTTCAACAGCAATCATGAAACATATCTTTTATAGTACTGTAATTCATTTAGCATGCCTCAGGTTTTAAATTTCCAGAGGATATCAATTTAGCCAAGGGATACATGTAGGCTACTCAGACAATAAAAGTGAGCCCAAAAATGTAAATGAATAAACCAGGTCAGCACTTATTGCTAAGACTAAGAAGACATACAACATAAAGTTAAAAGTTGCCATTGCACTTTTCATACAATTTAGTATTCAACATTTAATTTAAAAAAAAAAAACCAAAACCTACATGTAACTAAAATATGAATGGTCAATCTCTGCTGTGGAATGATTTTGTGGTCTGTATCCGAGACGAGTTATATATTATGCACAGCTTTCATTCACTGTAATCCGGGTATTATTTAATCTTGTGTATCTAGTCGTAATTTCTTTCACATCCAATCAATATCAAATTTATGTTTCAAATCACCACAAGTCATCTAATTTGTACCTACATGTAGGTGTCCAGTTTAAAACTGATTGATTAATTTTGATAATGAGTGTCCAATACAAGTGTTCAATTTCTGGATCACTGTTCAAAAATTAATCATTATATTATCATACATCAATAATCAATTGGGTTAATTGTTTATTTTTTAACAGTGATCCAGAATATAAGCACTTACTTGTATTTGTAAAAATTGGAGAATCATTATCAAAATTGAACGGTCAGCTTTAAACTGGGTACAAGTACAAATTAGATGATTTTTGGTGATATTCAACGATTTTAAAAAAGATTTGAGATTAAACGAATGTGGAAGAAATTATGTCTAAATACCTCGGTTAAAACTTTCAGTAGTGAGTGTTAGTGATTGGCATTATATTTTTCATTCAAAACAAGCATTTGATTACTTTATATACCTTTCTTATATGTCCAGTTTTTTCCCCTAAGATAAGAGCATTCTTAATCGATGTCAAAGACTTGTCTTCGTTGATCCAAGGATTGTGATTTGGTTCGGAATAACTAAATGATGCCATATTCCAGTATTTGTCGAGCTCAAACGATGTTTACATTTTCTTGTAAATTCCGCTCTAACAAAAACAGGCCTCCAAACATTAGAGAGTTCCGTTGATTTCCTGTTTAGAGATGGCATCACATTTTAGTGGAGCTTTACAACTAACTGATTTAGATGATTACATCACACCATCTCAGGTAATAAACATTAACATAGTGAATTTATTAGTAGTTATAACACAACACACATGTTGTTCCGTATAGATTAAGGACACCGCATCACAACCTGCGGACCATAATAAAAATAGTGTTATAGAACCCCAAGCCAGGGGAGGTAATTCTTGATTTGTTGGCCGGAGGCAGACCACCATTAATTTCCCCATTGACTTCAATGTTAATTCTGGAATCTTTGCCCACCTACAACTTTTCCCCAAATTTCCCCAAAATTTTCGTTGGGCGAAATGCTTTTCACTACAGACAGCCAACCTCAGCTAACCTCATAACGCCGTTATCCTTCCGCCTCAAAATTATGAATATTTACCAAAACCTGTCAGAAAATATTAATTCAAACCTCTTAGTCCATTCTAGACCAAAAAATCAACAAAAATGGGCATGCAAAAGGGGAGAAAAGACACAGAGAGAGAACTGCTATAAATAGACGAACTACAATTTGTGGGTACCAAGATGGTGAAATTTAATGGTGCTCTGCCTCCTATACAGCCTTTGAACTTAAAGGACAATTTTGGTGTCAGGCATTATAACATAATAATATGATAGATTTGGTTAAATACATTCCAAAAAATAATTTTAACACAGAGATCATTGCTACGGAAGATGTGTAACAAACACTTTAATATATGGGAAGTGACGATAAACATGACAATTTCATTTCAATGGCAGGGCAACCAGTGCCATTATGATTATGTGGCATGTGACATGTCACATACGACTACAAGTGTGGAATCGAAGCCAGGAATTGACCCAAGGATAGATCTTATATGATCTAAAGCGTAGACTACATACAGACAATTTGTCCACCCACCAAGGCCTCTGTATTAAAGTGGCATAAGAGGTTCAGTAATTATAACCTGCAACGACTGTAAAAAATGTAACCTACCGCGCCGGTACATTAAAAAATTAAGCTGCAGCAAACAGGTTTCATGATTTGCATCAGTTCCAGATCTCAAATGTTTTCTGTTTTCACTAGGAATGTATAAAACCTGTGAAAGTCGAGAGAAGACCTGGAAAAGTTGGTAAGATTAGAATAGAAGATGATGGAAGTTACTTTCAAGTATCAGAGGTGAGATAATATTGACAATCGCATGCATGTACCATTGTAGTCTAGAACATTAAGTATGCCACTTTACTTACCTAGTAAGATGTAGGCTAAAATAAACATTTAGTTCATGACAGATAGGCAGGAGAACATTTCAAGCTTTGCCATAAATATTGAACATTAATTCTGGGCTTAATATTGTGATCAATAAGCTGTTAAAAGGCATTACCTTCTGGTTCTGGTAAGAAAATCCTAAGATATTATATTTACTTTTGACTGTTGTACACAAAATCTCCCACTGCTGAAGACTCTTGCCCCCAAGTTCATTATTTAAATAAAATTGAACCATGCGTCAGTACCAGAATGACCTAGTTTGTCGAGTGGACGTTAAACCCTAAAATATCTCTCTCTCTATGTACACAAAATCAACAAATGTTTGACTCAATCTTTCAACCAACAGATAACCAAACCTGTAAATGGAACTTTTTCAACAGTTGTATTTTAATTAGCGCCTATGAACTGCCACTTGGCTGGAATTTAAAAAAGAAATCTAAATTATATAAGTCTTTTTTTTTTAGATTGGTGAAGAAAAAAAACTTGAAAAGGCTAAAATAACTTTAAATGATTGTCTGGCTTGTAGTGGTTGTATTACTTCAGCAGAAACAGTTTTAATAACACAACAAAGTCAGGATGAATTATATAAAGTCTTAGAACAAAATAAGATTGCTATGCAGGTGAGTTATTAAATTAATACCGTTACTCAGGTGAGTGAGTAAAATAAGATCATTACTCTGGTGAGTTAGTAAAATAAGATCACTATACAGTAAAAAGATCATAAAATTGCTTAACATTTATTTTAACATTTGATCATTTCTGATTTCAAATTTTCATGGAAAGGATCCATATTATGAATTTATTGTTGAAAAATATGGGTATGAATGTAATTAAATAAATTGCGGACCCAAGCCTTTCAACCATTAAAAAGAAAAGAATACCAAAATGGTTTCTGAGTACACAGAAGTTGATTTAAGACACTTGTTATTAGACACAGATTACTTGGGTAAATGGTTTATTTTTCACAAATATCCGTCTTCATTAGCCAAGTTGGTGCAGAACAGTATGACTTTAAACCCATTTCATTTTGTTTACAAATATTAAAAATAACATTATTTTTTCATTCAAGACTAAATTTCAATCATGTCCTAATAGTTATCCCAAAGGAACAAATGTTTAAAAACTTATCAAATTTATATTTCAGAATGGAAATACTGAAGAAAGAAAATTGGTGGTAGTTTCTATAGCTCCCCAGTGTAGAGCCTCCTTAGCTGTAAAATATAATCTTTCTTTACAACAAACAGCTCGTAAATTGACAGCATTCCTAAAAAATCTTGGTAGGATTTTTACAACTATTCCAGATCCTAGTGAAAATTTTAACTATGAAAATGAAACGAAATAGGATCTGTCTTTTAATCAGATTGTCAAAATCTAAACTGAAAATAGAAATGATAAGCGTGTTTTCAATCCGATTGATTACACACCAGAAGATTATAAAGCATTGGTATTATCATTTCATTTCTTCAACGCTAAAGAATAGAGTGGATTAAGTCATACGAAATTTGGTATAATTACAAATAATCCATTGTTATTTTGAGAAAAGGAGAAATAAAGTTATAGATAGGCTGAAAGTACTGGTACTGAGTTCACAAAAAATGAACTGAAGAAAGCATCTCATCCTGCAAAAAACATGATCTAGTTTCAGCCTGTAATTAACAGATCAGTCAATGGCCAGTCCTTTCAAAATATCTGAAGGTGCAATATTCATCATATTGGTGATGTCTTATAAATAGATTTGTAATATAGATGACTATCGCCAGGAAAAAACATCTTTTAATAATTTTTTGTTAATAATGTATTCTAGGGGTTGATCATGTGTTCGATACCAATTTCTCAAGAAATTTTAGTTTATTAGAAAGCTGTAGAGAGTTTGTTAGTAGATACCGAGAAAGGGAAAATAATAAAACAGCATTACCAATGTTGGCTTCTGCTTGTCCAGGTTTGTGAACTGATAGATTCTGAAAATTAAAGACAATTCCTTTACCATTTTGCCTAGTTTCAAATCAAACATATATATTGTCCCAGGATTGCATAATCAATCAAAACAAAGTCATTGTGAATAAACTAGAGAATGAACACAGATTTGAGAGTGTACCAGTGTAATAGAAAACTCAGAATTTAATATAGATGTTTTTCACCACATTAAAAAAAACAAATATTTTTTCTATGCCATGCTCAGCCTCTAACAAAGAGGTACAGTTCTCCAGTTCTTGTCAATTTCTTCTTGTTATTTTCCCCTTTTCAGGATGGATTTGTTATGCTGAAAAAACACATGGTTCATATGTTCTGCCGTATATCAGTACAACTAAATCACCACAACAAATTATGGGGTCATTAGTTAAAGAATATTTTGGTAAATTAAAAGGTCAGAGGCCAGATCAAGTGTATCATGTTACAGTTATGCCATGTTTTGATAAGAAACTAGAAGCCTCTCGTTCAGATTTTTATAGTGATGTATTTTCAACTAGAGATGTTGATTGTGTGATAACTTCAGGTATGTGCTTGTGTAGTTCCTCTTGAAACGATCAATTCAAAGGTATAAAAAAATTACGTTTCAATTGGCTTACCATTCCAAAAGAACTAATGCTGTTGCAACATAGTGAGTTAAGAGTTATTGAAATAAAGATATAGGCCAAGTCCTAAAATGACCTAAGTTTGTGTAGAGCAGACGTTAAACCACGGAGGGTTGGGATGGCCTAGTGTTCTAGAGTGCTGCGCTTCGACCTCTAGCTGGCCGGTCACCTCTGGCTTGTGGCTGTGGTTTCGATCACTGATGATAGGGGCGCCTTTTCAACCTCATGGGTTTCCTCCGGGCACTCTGGTTTCCTCCCACGCGTGTGCTAAGATAATAGAAATGAAAAATAAGACTCGTCTGCGATATCACCTTTCTTTTCTCTGCCAACCAACAGTCTTAATATTTATGCAAGAGTAGGTTATTATTAAATTTCCCGCTTTTCTTTGGAATGTTGTCATCACAAGCCAGGATTGAGCATGGTGTGAAATGTAATAACACTGTACTTTTCTATACTTTTCCGAATTTTGGTTTCAGGTGACAAAAAACACTGTACTTTTTTATACTTTTCCGAATTTTGGTTTCAGGTGACAAAAAGTATCTTCTGTTAAAACACAGTATAAAGGAATTGTAAACTGTGATCATTTTTTTGTAGTAAATGAACTATATTATTTTAGGTGAAGTAGAGAAAATGTTGGAAAAAGAAGGAATAAATCTAGCTGATGTTTCAGAGATGTCCTTAGACACAATGTAAGTTGTAACATTAAATATGCCATCTATTCTAAAACTAAAGCATTTACTAAATGTCTGTTATAATAATGAAAGGGTTGTGTGTTGTGAGCATGCATATTCTCACTGAGCAAAATCTTCAATGCACACATCCTTTTAATACACATCTGTCTGTTCAAATTAGGGACAGGTTTGTCTCTGCTCAGGAAAATTGCACTTTATCATAAAGACTCATTCCTAAAAAAGATACTGAACAACCATTTGATTTAATTGTATTACAGATTGAGTAATGTATTTGGAGAAGAACTAGTTGGTCATGATGGAGGTGGATCAGGTGGTTATTTAGAACATATATTAAAATATGCTGCTAAAGAATTATTTGATTTAGAATTGCAAAATATAGAGTATAATGTTTTAAGGTATGTAAAAGCATGTAAACAGATTGCCTCGATTCATTTACAAGTACCACTTCAAACAGAAAAACTAATTTGGTATTAAACTTTGAAACCTTACAAGATATATTACCATATTGATTGACTGTTGTCTATGATCATCTTCCTATCCTGGCCTATACCCCTTTTGTTACATTCTGAAGAATTACCCGTTACCAAAAAGTGGACTGTCCCAGTACCAAAAGGATGGTAATCTCAACTGCATATATAATATTTTACCTTGCACAAACAACTGAATTTGGACAACACATGTACTTGATTTGAACAGAAAAGTATGTTAATACACATTTTCTTTAAAATTACTGTCAATATATATTTTAAACGATTTTCAAGGGGGTTCAATATAGTAATAGACTAATTTGAGGTTTTACTACAGATCATAAAGGACATTGCTTTAATTAGTGTATGAAAATAACATCTTGTTTCAATTATATTGAAAGTGACATACGTATTAACTGAATTTGATCATTCCTTTGGGGTTACTGAATTTGAATGAGACCTTTAGGGTACCGGTAACTGAATTTCATTGTTCCTTTATTATAGAGTAAATTATTCTTCATTTTGCAGAAACAAAGATTTTCAGGAGGTTGTAATAGAAAAAGACGGTCAAGTTCTTTTAAAGATGGCTCTTGCCTATGGATTTAGGAACATTCAAAATATAGTTCAGAAAATTAAGAGGAAAAAATGTCAGTACCATTTTGTTGAAATCATGGCTTGTCCATCTGGTTGTACCAATGGAGGTGGTCAAATACGAAATGATCCAGATGAAACTGCCAATGAACGATTAGCTCGAGTCAATGAATTATATAAATCTGAGAAAACAATCAGTCCTTTTGACCATGCCGATGTAAAACGAATATATGATGAGTGGTTAAATGGCACAGACAGTGAAAAATCCAATTCATTGCTACATACCCAGTATCACGAAGTTGAAAAAATGACAAATGCTTTGAATATTAAGTGGTAGATAAATAATAGGCAATATCTTACATTTGTTTTTATTTATTTATATACATATATACAATGTAACAGTCACTTGTAACAAATGTAAATGATTCTTTTAAGAAAATCTTATATTGTTTGGGGTTTTTTTGGGGGGGGGGATGGACAAGTGCAGCTCATTATTGTTCTTGTAGGCAATGCTTGCTTTTTCAAAACAAAAGCCAAGTCAAGAGTCATCGACATGAAACAGACCATGGTGTTCCTTGGACAATTGTGCATTGATTGACAGAGTTCGACTTTTGACCAGACTTCACAAGATTGCTGTGTTGACATCATGCCCAGTTCCTGGTCCTATAGTAATCTTTTGATTATTTTAGTCAGTAGTACTAAATTTTTTGGACTAATTTATTGTATGATTATGATCTACTGACAGAAATATCAAGATAACTATTCTAGTCACAGAGTTTACTGTATGTTACACCATCAATGATATAACATGAGACAAACAGTACTGGAAATGATATTGGTTTAAAGTCCTACTTATGTGCACTGACTAGCCTAATGATGAGAATAAAGCAGTAATGGTTATGCCTCTATAAAATATAGTAAAATGTCAATAATATAACAAATATTTACTGTTATCTACATTTTAAAATGTTTGTTATATTGGGTATCACAAAAATAGCCTCCTCTTTAAAGCCTTAGCAGAATAAATTTGCAAGAACATTAGTTTTTCTTTCAAGCTGATATTAACCTCGATCAATTATGGTTGGGTATGGAAGCACATTGTATATAATATTGTTACTGTAATCACTAACAAATAATATTATTCTTCCTTCTTCATAACAGGTTTAAAACAACAATTCTTATATTGTCTAATCTTCCTTCTTCATAACAGTTTTAAAACAACAATTTTTATACCGTCGGAATGGCCTGGCTAATAACTGTTTTAAAACAACAATTCATATACTAAATGATCACACACTGATAGTTCTAAATATATTAAACCCACTGATAGCGGTACTGATTATTACGCCTGGAATTTGAGAATGCCAGTGAAGTTCTTTTATTTCACTTTGTCCTTGATGTATAAATAATAACTGTGGGGGTACATCAGGTTCTGCTTTCTCTGCCCCAGATGCCTCAGCATCTCGTTCTACTGATAAATCCCACAAAGATAACTGATCATCTTCTCCTGCTACAGCAAATACAGAACTATCAGTC
This sequence comes from Patella depressa, assembly GCA_948474765.1. Taxonomy (NCBI): domain Eukaryota; kingdom Metazoa; phylum Mollusca; class Gastropoda; family Patellidae; genus Patella; species Patella depressa. The sequence goes on from OX419718.1 coordinate 25,530,946, forward strand.
GGATGCCACTCTACAGATGTTACAGGTGATGTATGATGTTTAAATAACGCTGCTGGCTGACCAGTCTGAAAATATATAAATAGTTATATATGGATTATCTCCCTTGACACATCAACAGGACCTAAAATTAACTCAAGTTTGTAAATATAATGTATTACCTAACATAATAATATACTATAAGTAAATCTGATTTTACAAATTTAATCAAACCTACAGAACACTATATCAACACCTAAAATCCATAAGTAATAAATTATGGTTATTTCGTGTTAAATCCATGGCTCATCATTTAATGATTTTAAATCCCTTGCATAAAACAATATATCATTTATGTTGCATTTCCAAAAGGAATATGTGTCCAATAATGGGTCAGTAACAAAACAAATAGAAAATTTTGCAACAGTCAATGTAAAAAAGCCAATGACTCCTATAACGTTTGGGTTAATTAATAAATTTAAGTACATTTTAATGAGAATTAACCCATGAAAGAATAGATATTGCCAAAATCTCCAAATGATGATCACTGTGTTTATTACTTTTAGACACTTCAAATAAATAGTTTGTTAAATTGCAGTTCTGTGGTATGTATAATAATTCAATGGAACATACCTGGAATTGTCGAAGATCCCAAATTTTGATAACCCCATCATCTCCACCAGAAACAATAAAAGGTTCATTTCTGTTCCAATTAATAACATTGATATCTTCATCATGAGCATTAGAAGTTGTCAACATGCAGGCCTTTCTTGGTGCTGCTCTAGCATCCCATATTCTAATAGATTTATCTACAGAACATGATGCAAATACCTATAAAGAAAAACAACAATTAAAGCACCTATAAGAATAGATTTTGAACATTTATTAATTAGCCAATAAACATTCTATAATAGGCAGGACTCTCTTGTTAATGATTCCATTTAACTTTGCATATTATTTCGAGTAGGTTAAACTATTTACCAATAAAGAAGTATATGTAATTGATAGTGATATTATAATGCTTACATTATCTTCATTAGGTGACCATTGTATATCTTCAACAGATGCTGTATGACCAACAAATGATTGTTGACTAACAGACCAGCCACTAGAATTTGGTGTCCATAGATGAATATTTTTCTTACAATCACCAGACAACAAACGACCTGTATTAATGAATATTAATAATGGAGAGATCAATTAACCATTTGAAATAAGTTATAAAAACTAACTGTTTTACATAATTTTTCCAGCCTATTGATTTATTCCAAAATAAAATATTATATACAGGACAGATTGTATTCAACACAATAAAATGTTGATCTGTATGGCAGGAAAGTCACTCAATGACAAAATTTATGTATGGCGTTAAGCGCACTAGTCTTGATAGACAATCAAGTCTTCAAATCCCTCATTACAGAACCCAGGACCAAAACTGCATGCCCAAATCAATCCCAGATTAATAACAGGACTTACCCGGTGACTGTTTGGACCAGTCTAGAGCATACCCTTCATCTGCATGACCCTCAAATACATGAATAGGAGCTGGAGATTCACAATTTTTTGTATATTCTGTCATAACTTCTGAACTGTTAACAGCATTCACTGGTCTTGATAAATCCCAGATAAATACTTTGCCTTTTTCAGACCATGTTGCTGCTACATTTTTCTCACCTAGAAATGTTGCCTAAAAATACAGAAATTGTCTAAATGGCATTTTGCTATTTCCACTTTGGAGATCAAAGAATGGTATGTGTCCTGTGCAGTTTTCCTGCCTTGTCAGGCACAAATCCAGAGGGATGCACCAAATTGAATCTAATTTACCAAATTTTTCTGGGGCTGGGCCCCGCCCCCCCCCCCCCCCCCCCCCCCCGTTAATTGGTTGAGCGCCTTAGTTAAGCAATTATCAATCCTAGACCCCCCCTGCAAAAAATCCTGTATCCGTGCCTGCTTGTGTAGAGTTTATTCCGATTGTTCAAATAAAGTTGATCCGTCCCAAACTCTGCAACTGGGATGATATGGTCAAAGGCTTCTTTAAAACAGGATAAACCAGTTTTATTCGCTATAAAATTACTAAGACCTCTACTTTCAGTTTTATCAGAAAAGTTACACAATACATACCCTTATTCTGTTAACACACCCATCATGTTTTATTATTGCCGTCTCTAGTTCTGGGAGTTCATCATCATCGTCACTTTCATCATCATCTTCATCATCACTGCCTTCTTTCTGAGTTTTGCATAAATTGCTCATCTTCATCACTATCACATGGTTAGAATATGTTTTATCTGTTTGACTTCCGGCAGCCACATAACAAGTATGAGGAAAATCTTCACGGTTTTCCCCAAGATGATCACGCAGGATATCAAAACTCAAACAAGGAGCATCTGAAACATATATTCATATAATACATACATGTGTATGCAACAGAATAAAATGTCACTAAATCATATTGAATTTAATGTATAATGATACTGCAATGAAAATGCAGCACTTTTATCAATCTCATTGTTGGGGAAATATATGCCTACTTTAATTGAAATTGCAAGAGAAGTATGTTTTCACAATCTCATATTAATCAATTTAATGTATCCCAGATCAATTCAACCACAAACAAGTTTTTGCCATGTCATGATTAGCACATGCCCACTGTATCATATAAGGTCTGTAATGAGTCAACTTGAGTTGCATGGTTTCAATTCCCTGACTGTACCTGACAATAGTTAGTAGGATCGTCTGTCCAACCTCGTGGGTTTTCTCCAGGTCCTCCAGTTTCCTCCCACTGATAAAGACCCCTACACGCAAGTGAGTTATTGAAATAAAATTGAACCATGTGTTAGTCCCAAAATGACGTAGTTTGTGTCAAGTAGACGTTAAACTCTAAACCCCATTTCTCTCTCTCCCCGACTCAGAGGTTTCCACATACAGCTGACTCTGATTCAGTGAGACTATGTTTATCTTGTAAATCAGTGCTTTACATTTCAATTCACACTTTGTTGGGCTTGTGAATTCTCAAATCAGGGGATGTAAAAGTTAAAAGTGGGTAGACGCAGGCTCGCTAGCCTGGAGTGCTGTGTGTACCCCTTGAAAGTTCATACAGATTTTCAGGCCCGTGTGTGATGTGTACACATTGACTAGGTACGTTACAAAAAAATGAGATTTGAATATTCCACTATTATTTGTTTATTTCCTGCAAGAGCAGACCAAAACAAACATTTCGATACCAAAAAAATCAAAATAGCTTAAAGAATAAGGAAGTTATGACAAAAACTAATAAAGACAATGGGTCCGAAATTTTCCTTTGATTTCCATATAAATTGCAACGAAAATTGTGACCTTTTTTCTAAAATGGTCATAACTTCCTTATTATCCAAGATATCTTCATCAAATTTTGAGTGTGAAAAGATGTTTGGCCATGGCTTCAATCTAAATGCTTTTTGGAACTATAATTTTAATTACTTAATTAATAATTAATTAATAATAAATTAATAATTAATTTTAATAATTAATTAATTAGATACCAGCAAGATAACAATCGTTGATGCAATCTTTATTAATCATTTTAATTTAGTTAATGAATAATGTCCAAATACCACAACTAATCCCCAGCATTACAATTACATTATCCTCAAGCATGTCTGAGGCCAGTTCATATTTGCTGAGGTCAGTAATAATCATCTATATCTCTCAAGTCGATTTTATACTTTTTTAAATGTTTTTTGCAGCTAATAAGATAGAAGTACAAACAACAATGAATAACGGGATTTTGCAACTGTCACTTGCGATTTCCTACATCCGCGTTACTTCCCGATGTTCGTGGGGGGTCTAAATCAACCAGCATGGCCATGTCATTTTGCGCATCAAATAATACTACTCAGCAACCATGAATCATGCCCAAATTTCACAAAAAGGAAGAATAATGATTACATTTGCATCCTGAAAAGTTTCATGAGATCCTATAAAGATTTCAACGCTGAGTAACGTTCCAAACTTGTCATAAAAAGAAAACAGGTACTTACGTATTGCTTCGCAGAGTGTAAGTTTGAATGGATAACAATATCTTCTAGAAGGGAGACCACGCTCTCTTTTAAAAAAAAAAATATCCAAAAAGACCAAAAAATAAGGAAATAATCGGCTTTTTCGTGGAGCCGCTCAGTGCACGTTTGTCAAATCGGTTGCAAAAAATTATGGAAAAACCCAGCTAGTGATAATCTCATTTTGTAACGTACCTACATTGACGTGCTCTATTTGGATAATGGAATTCGATATAAGTGTAGGCTGTAGTGCCGTAAAATTTCCATCATCGCACACTGTATGGCGTATGCCCGTCTTCATTAGGCCCAGAGGAGCAGAATGAAACAATGAAACATATAAATATAATATAATGTAGGTACGTTACAAAATGAGATTATCACTAGCTGTGTTTTTCCATAATTTTTTGCAACCGATTTGACAAACGTGCACTGAGCGGCTCCACGAAAAAGCCGATTATTTCCTTATTTTTTGGTCTTTTTGGATATTTTTTTTTTTAAAAGAGAGCGTGGTCTCCCTTCTAGAAGATATTGTTATCCATTCAAACTTACACTCTGCGAAGCAATACGTAAGTACCTGTTTTCTTTTTATGACAAGTTTGGAACGTTACTCAGCGTTGAAATCTTTATAGGATCTCATGAAACTTTTCAGGATGCAAATGTAATCATTATTCTTCCTTTTTGTGAAATTTGGGCATGATTCATGGTTGCTGAGTAGTATTATTTGATGCGCAAAATGACATGGCCATGCTGGTTGATTTAGACCCCCCACGAACATCGGGAAGTAACGCGGATGTAGGAAATCGCAAGTGACAGTTGCAAAATCCCGTTATTCATTGTTGTTTGTACTTCTATCTTATTAGCTGCAAAAAACATTTAAAAAAGTATAAAATCGACTTGAGAGATATAGATGATTATTACTGACCTCAGCAAATATGAACTGGCCTCAGACATGCTTGAGGATAATGTAATTGTAATGCTGGGGATTAGTTGTGGTATTTGGACATTATTCATTAACTAAATTAAAATGATTAATAAAGATTGCATCAACGATTGTTATCTTGCTGGTATCTAATTAATTAATTATTAAAATTAATTATTAATTTATTATTAATTAATTATTAATTAAGTAATTAAAATTATAGTTCCAAAAAGCATTTAGATTGAAGCCATGGCCAAACATCTTTTCACACTCAAAATTTGATGAAGATATCTTGGATAATAAGGAAGTTATGACCATTTTAGAAAAAAGGTCACAATTTTCGTTGCAATTTATATGGAAATCAAAGGAAAATTTCGGACCCATTGTCTTTATTAGTTTTTGTCATAACTTCCTTATTCTTTAAGCTATTTTGATTTTTTTGGTATCGAAATGTTTGTTTTGGTCTGCTCTTGCAGGAAATAAACAAATAATAGTGGAATATTCAAATCTCATTTTTTTGTAACGTACCTATATAATGATAAATAAAACTAAGTGAAGAAAGTCATTACCAGTTTGGGCTTGGTGATACATTATGTATGTGGATTCATCGCACACTAATTGTTCGCCCTCGTCCATTGACTTCCCAGGAAGGTAAACTGTGTCATTTTTATTCGTTTCAGTCGTTTCGACTGAATCTTCTTCTCCCATTTCAACATCATCTTCGCTTTCCGAGGCCATCTTTTTAGCTAACACGTGCTTCCGGTAATATTCATCGTGAACTGTATGACCTTATTTGCATCCAATCAAAACAATAGAAATTTATCGCGTTTCGACTGCTTCGTTACACCATAGATAATACCGTATGATTGCCGACTCGCCTTAAGCCCATTACGTGATGTTGCGTTCAAGTTCGTGCGCATATTTTATTGCGCAAGGGGGATTGTTTACTTCCGGTTTAGCTTTTGACAGTACGTATGCACAGTGACAAGAGAAATTAACGTTTTTCAACCTTGTTTATGCAATCAATATAAAATGAATACGTGTATAATAATTATATGACATAAAAGAACAAGATATCTCCTTCCAGAATATTTTTAGATATTTACAAAGGATTAATGATCTACTGTGTGACGTTAAGTTGAAAAAAAGGTAACAAATCTGCAAAAAATGACCTTTTCGTGTACCGTGAGCCTACCGGTGTGAATTTACACTAAAATTATTTTTATTTTTATAATACTTCAAAAAATGTTATAGAATTCAATTTGGAGAAGGAAACGGTTATAATAATTAATATTGCGAGTTAACTAACCCGGTCGCATGCCAGTAGGCCTACTGTAGGCCCTACTAGTACTGCGTACATCAGCATCAGGATTTTATCATCAATTGCGTATATCAGTTTTAAAAATCTTGCTTATATATTCAAATGCTCATTTTTTAAAATAAATTCAACTTTGCATACTTTCGCTGTTAAAAGCATCCCTACAAAATTCTTTTCCAATCTAGGCCTAATTAATAATCTTTAAAAATGGCCATTTATTTATTTTATGCCCCTTGTCTTGTCTTGGTCTTTTAATTTAGTTAATTTTATAAATGCAGCTTGTCCCCTCATCCACACATTCTTTTTTTCCGCTTGCACACCTGGCAAAAAGTTTACTTATATAAATCCACCCCAATGTAAGCGATTATATTCATAGTCTTTTTTGATCTAGGCTTATGCTGAGAAATTATATTTAAAATTAGCTTCAGTAGACATAATTATATTTTTTAAGAAAAATGAAAAAATTCTTAGTATTAAATATAAAAAAATTGATATTTACAAGAGTTGACAACAAAGGCAGCTTCATCCTTGATATCTGATATTTCAATTTTAGCCACACCAATTTGATTTTCAGCTCTTTGATATAAAAAGAAATAGCCAATTAATACATGTGACAGATTTTTTATTTAAAATTTTGAAGCTTTTGAACTGTACTACTACATACTTTTGGTGTTTAAATACAAGTACATGTATGTATTTTTCCAGAAGAACCAAAGAAATAAATAAATGTCCATTTCTATAGCGCCAAAACTCTGCAAAAATTGTGCTCATAGCACTTGACAAAACATATCTACTTGAAGCCGTTAGCTCTGAGTTATAACTTGTTTGAAACAGATGAGGTTTTTTTTAAAAATTGTAAGGCAATACATTTATCTTATCATGTTGAATAATATCATTAATGTCATTAACATTTATTTTGTTTGCCTACTTAACGAAATTTTTAAAATGCACTTTTTTTATTTTTAAAAAAAAAAATAAAACAGGTCATCCAGGTCATTGGTATTATCTGAGAACCAAAATGTATTTCTATATGTCCTAATTTAAGTAATACAATAACAATAGACATAAATGGGAATTATGTAAGATTTAAAAAAAAGAACTGGTCATTCTCTCTATTAACTATAACATTTCAAAAATGATGTAAATTTAATATTGAAAATTTCATCCAAATTACTTTGAGGAAAGTTATCAATGATTGTAAGCTTGACAAGATGTGTGCAGTGATTGTAACCACCATACTTAGTCTTGCTTCTCCATTTGTAAATTAAATCATTAAATGCCCAAACCGTTTATAATCTGAGCAATCAGATGGCATCAGGAGTCGATTTTGGTCTTTTCATGTTAATAAAAGTCTAATTGATAATTTATATAACATTATAGGCCCAAGACATACCTGCGATAGGCATTTTTAGCTCTTACATAATGCCTGTTTAACATTTAAAAACACATCTTTCCTTAAAAATACTTTTATGATAAATTAAGAGATCAATGTTAATGTTACATAAATGGATGAATAATAAAATATAATTTATAGGCACTTTTTTAGCTTGAAATACCAACTCTCATTCTTCCACAAATGATAATAAAATTAAATTATTTAAATCAAAAAATTCAATAGTCTAATAATTAAGATTACCTCATTTACTTGAAACAAAAACTGTAGGTTATATTTCTAATGAATTATTTATTTACATGGAACAGTAAAATCATATCTTTAAACAGCGAATGGCAGCTGTTTTCAAATATTAATTTTTATCCAGAACCTTGTTATTTCCTGAAATACACCAACTGACAGACCCCTTTTTTACAAAATTGGTTATATGACTTAAATGTTCAACCTATTTAAGCATTAACATAACCATACAAAAACATATTACTCGAAGCTTGAATGGTTTATTTTCTGATGTTTGAAATACAGAAAATTAAATAATTATGCTTTATTCAACTATACAAAATTAAAATCAATAATGATATAATACAATCAAACAATTTAAATAAAGTTTCTTCGTGATTATTAAAAAAAATAAAAAAAAATAATGAAAATAATATCACCCCACCCTCTCCAAAAATAATAAAATAAAATATATATAAACAGATTAGATATCAATATAGTAGTGTCACAATATTTGTACCCCCCCCCCCCCACACACACACACACACACACAAGATGAAAAGGAGAAGTAAATAAAACATACAAAGTATCACAATAAATCAAAATGAAATATATTTGCTTAACAAGCTAGCACCCCCCTGGGTAGCAAACAAAACACAGGTCTACCATAGTACTGCTGAAAATACAAAAAATTGTGTAAGTAAAAGTCAACCCTGCAATATTATTATTCATACCAAACTATATTTTACATTTGTGATTTATTATTATTAATGATCTCAGTTCACACTTATTATTCTGATTCATAGTCATACGCTGACTTGACTGTGACACAATCCTGATAAATTAAAAATTATACACTATTATATCGACATTAATTTTACTTTAACGATTATCTTCTTTCCAGAATGAAGAATTCTGCACATTCGACACACATTTAATATTATTATTTTAAATGTTAATGAATTGAAAACTCTTTTTTGTCGATTTTTAAAAGTAGGTCAGAGCTGTCAAACTTAGACTTCACTGAGTACACACCTGTCGAGATTTTCATAACGTGTAATACTATACAATATAAGATCAATATCAGATAACAAAATTAAAAGATATTAATTTCTATTCTTACCTCGAAAATTGCTTCTATTTCTCGTTTCCATTTAACCATATGATGCCATATTTAAAACTACAAAAAAGCGCTAAATGAAAATATCGCTACAGGGCCTATAGTAAACAAACAACGTGAACAGATAACCGGAAGTGATCAATCCCCTTTCTCGCCGTTTCACGCTTTTCGCAACATAACGTCGAGAATTCATGAGTCGGCAATCATACGGTATTATCTATGGTTACACTGTAAACAAATATGGCGGAGCCCTTGTGGAAAGAGAGGTAATATAATAATAATATATTAAGGTGGCTTCATAATTAATGTTGCAATTAATAGTCACGGCACTTATTGGACGTGGTAATACAAGTAGGAAATGTTCTGTACAAATTATGAACTCACTGCGTGATTAGACGAAAGCTAAAATCCATTCGTTTACGCTAGCCTATCATCAATATTATATCTTATTTTTTTTTTATACAAAAGGTCGAGTGACGCACAACTGCACACAGTTGTTTTAAAACATTTTTTTATGAAACCTTTCTTAATAAGGCCCATGTTTCTTTTCTCAATTATTAATATAATAAATATAAAACTACGATCATATTCATGAGAATATATTAATTAGAATGTTAGTTTAACTTGATCGATCCATGGATGGATGTTATAATATTATAAGGCCCATGATCGATCATATTATTAATGTTGTAGTTTGTAGTATACTAGCTATAGGCTACTGGTTACTGGTGTATGCTTTATACAACTAATATGAAAATACATGTAAGGCTTTCCCCCCCCCCCCATCTTGGTATTTAGGAATCCATCTATTTTTCACCGTGATTCTTCTTTGATCGCCAAAAGGAGTCATTTCTTGCCACATTGATGAAACATTCAACATAAATTTATGAAATTAAAATCCAACACTGTTTTCATCTAGAATTTTACGATACAAAATCATAAACAGTTAACTTTCATTTGAATTGATCCCCCAGCATTATCAAACTCACGTTGAGTAATAGTAATAATAAATACAGTACGGTACTTTTGGCTATATTTCAAGATATTTATTAGTAGGCTATATATTCAGGAGTATATATATTTACATAATTGTATGAATTTCATTGTCAAGTTGACAATATGTATGCAGTGATTTACATACCACGAAGCTAATTTAAAGTTACATTATGGGAGATAAGATAAAGAGATGGCAGTTCTCGCTATAATAGTTAAAAATTAGATAGTGTAAAGATAATTTGCTGAAAATTTCAGTCAAATTGATCCATTATTAGCGTAGAAAAAAGCGTTTGAAATATTCACATAGCCTCAGTCATCATTACTCAAATCATTAATATAAACAGCAAAGTCTCGATTATCCACTTGATTGATTTAATTATCAACAGCCATTAAGCGGCATATAAGAATTTAATCCGCCAACATCGAAGGCTAGCCTTGACATAAAGAGTTTATTATGGTCTGGATATGTTAATTAAATTCATGTCTAATTGATTATTTAGGTAACATCTCAGGCCTAAAGAAAGACCTGTAATAAGCAGATTTTGCTCTTGCATAATGCTATTTTAAATTTAACTTTAATTAGCCAAGCAGTTGAAAACGATAAAGGTTACTCGAACAACCCATCAAACTACTGGGGTTTGGATGGCCTAGTGGTCTAGAGTGCCGCGCTTCAACCTCTAGCGGGCCGGTTTCTAGTTCTAGTTCAAGATCTGTGATAAGATCATGTTAATAAGTTTTAACAGTATTGCAAAAATGGCTATTGAACCTTAAATTAATACCCACTAAACAAAACAATACAGAATTTGATTAAATCAACACTTTTATAGTTTACCCAAATCAATTAATTTGGAATGATACATGTACCTAGGCCTATATTAAAATAGCCTCGAAGTAAGTTAAACCGGTGAATTATCAACAATCTAAACACTGACCTACTTAATTAGATTACAATATGCTTACCAACTTTTAATAAACACCCACAAAGAGCTAATCACACTGTTCTGCTGTGAATATTCGCTAGGGCTGCTACAATCACTGATAAGGATGACATCGATGCGACTTAATGAGCCACAAATATTAACTTTTTTTTCTCCGACAAATTAGATTCTAAAAAAAAAATTTTATGCATTAGAAAAATAAATAAAGATGTTTGAAGTGTTTTTAGGTAAAGTGTAAATGTGTAGTAAAATGAGTAAAAGGCACCATTCTGTCCTAACCAGTTAAAACACAACATTGAGTTGGGCCAATTATTGTCATTGACTCTGCGTAATGTGACGTCATGTGTTGAAGGCAGTAACTTTTTACAGAGAAATAAGAAGTCTTTTGTATTCCTCTGTGAAACAGATTGAGAGCTAAATGCCACTTTATAAAGTTATGATATTTTTACTTGATTATGAATAATTTTTGAATAAAATTCTACAATATTTTGACCATTGTTTTTTTTTTTGTAAAATATTAATTGAATTGTTTTGTAATATTAATTGAATTGTATGGAATTTGTTGTTTGGGAAAACAAAAAGAAGAATATGTGCTTTTCTACCTAAGAGTTTTGCTCTGAACGCCTGTAAAAGTTGTTTCAAATAGAATTCAGAAGTTGGTGAACTACAGGCCAGTTTTCCAATTTCCTTCTACTCTACTGCATGTGTTAATCACAAATTGACTTAATGGACATTAAACCAATTTCTATCTTCTCTCTTCGATAGGTTGTATTTTGCGGTCTTTAATTATATCGGTTTGAGATATTCAAAACCAAATTAGCTCCCTTTAACTGGTTGAATTATATCTGCATACCATAATCTATATGAATTATATCTGCATACCATAATCTATATTACTTTTTATAGTAAGAAGTGTGTTTAAAACTGGTCTGCAATGACTTTCACCCCATACACCTATGATATCAGTTGCAAGTTAAAGCCCCAACATGCCAGATCAAATGTTAAATGTATAGTGCAAGACCATAATATACACCATTAAGAATGTATTTTTATACGCCCACATTTTCATGTGGACGTATTATGTCGTCGCCCCTGTCCGTCCGGACGTCCGTCCGTCCACAATTTGTTTGTGGACTCTCTACAGGTCACAATTCTTATCCGATTTTGACGAAACTTGAAATATAGGTTTATCCCCATAAGATCTCGGTTCCTTTTGATATTGGCATGTATCGGATCAAAACTTCATGGATTATGGCCCCTGATTGTACGAAAAATCACGTTTTTAGCTTGTGGACCCTATAGAGGTCACAATTTTGAACCGATTTTGATGAAACTTGACATGCATGTTTGTAACCCAAAGATCTTGGTTCCTTTTGATATTTGCGGCTATCGGAATGTAATTTCCTGAATTATGGCCCCTGATTGTCCGAAAAATCACCCTTTTTAGCTTGTGGTCCCTCTGGATGTCACAATTATTATTCGATTTAAAAAAACGTTTGATTATATCACCGTTACACCCTAAGGAAGGTTGAGTTCGAATTTCGGGAAAATCGGACGAAAATTGCCATACAAAATGGCCGCCGTTTGTACGCGAATACTGTTAAAAAATGGTATATCAAGGTTGTGGACCCTGTGGAGGTCACAATTTTGATTCGATTTTGATGAAACTTCAAATTCATGGTTATAACCCAAAGATCTTGCTTCGTCGCTTCCTTTCGATATTTGCGCATATCGGATCGTAACTTCCTGAATTATGGCCCCTGATTATACGCAAAATCGCCTTTTTTTTAGCTTGGAGGTCACAATTATTATTCGATTTAAAAAAACGTTTGATTATATCACCGTTACACCCTAAGGAAGGTTAAGTTCGAATTTCGGGATAATTGGACGAAAATTGCCATACAAAATGGCCGCCGTTTGTACGCGAATACTGTTAAAAAATGGTATATCAAGGTTGTGGACCCTGTGGAGGTCACAATTTTGATTCGATTTTGATGAAACTTGAAATTCATGGTTATAACCCAAAGATCTTGCTTCCTTTCGATATTTGCGCATATCGGATCGTAACTTCCTGAATTATGGCCCCTGATTATACGCAAAATTGCCTTTTTTTTAGCTTGGAGGTCACAATTATTATCCGATTTAAAAAAACGTTTGATTATATTACCGTTACACCGTAAGGAAGGTTGAGTTTGAATTTCGGGAAAATCAGACCAAAATTGCCACACAAAATGGCCGCCGTTTGTACGCGAATACTGTTAACAAATGGTATATCAAGGTTGTGGACGTTGTAAAGGTCACAATTTTAATTCGATTTTGATGAAACTTGAAATTCATGGTTATAACCCAAAGATCTTGGTTCTTTTCGATATTTGCGCATATCGGATCGTAACTTCCTGAATAATGGCCCCTGGTTATACGCAAAATCCCCCTTTCTTTAGCTTGTGGTCCCTCTGGAGGTCACAATTATTATCCAATTTAAAAAAACGTTTGATTATATCACCGTTACACTGTAAGGAAGGTTGAGTTTGAATTTCGGGAAAATCAGACCAAAATTGACAGACAAAATGGTCGCCGTTTGTACGCGAATACTGTTAAAAAAATGATATATCATGATTGTGGATCCTGTATAGGTCACAATTTTAATTCGATTTTGATGAGGATGGTTGAGTTCTAATTTCGTGAAAATCGTACCAAAATTGCCGGACGAAATGGTCGCCGTTTGTACGCGAATAGTGTAAAAATATGGTATATCATGGTTGTGGACTCTCTACAGGTCACAATTCTTATCCGATTTTGATGAAAAGTCACATTTCTAGGTTGTGTACCGTCACACCATAATCATTGTCGGTTTCGAATTTCATTACTATCAGACTGGAACTGACCAACTAAATGGCTGCTCCCAATACAGTATGAAATACAGGACTTAAAGATGTAGGAAAAATCACTTTCGGTATTGCTTGTTTTCTGTCCATCTCTAGAAAATGTGGGCGTATCCTGCCTGGCAGTGCCAGCCTATCTTTTATTAAAAAAAACATTGTGATCCAAAAATTATTTAAATCAATTAAAATGGTATTTTTAAGTTTAGATTGTTTCTTTTTATTGATTTCACACGTTATCTTAGGTGTAGATTATATAGTAAAACATGATTGTGCAATCTTTTTATACGCCCACATTTTCATGTGGACGTATTATGTCGTCGCCCCTGTCCGTCCGTCCGTCCGTCCGTCCACAATTTGTTTATGGACTCTCTACAGGTCACAATTCTTATCCGATTTTGACGAAACTTGAAATATAGGTTTATCCACAAAAGATCTCGGCTGCTTTCGATATTGGCATGTATCGGATCAAAACTTCATGGATTATGGCCCCTGATTGTACGAAAAACCACGTTTTCAGCTTGTGGACCCTATAGAGGTCACAATTTTGAACCGATATTGATGAAACTTGAAATTCATGGTTATAACCCAAAGATCTTGCTTCCTTTCGATATTTGCGCATATCGGATCGTAACTTCCTGAATTATTGCCCCTGATTATACGCAAAATCGCCTTTTTTTTAGCTTTGGAGGTCACAATTATTATTCGATTTAAAAAACCGTTTGATTATATTACCGTCACACCGTAAGGAAGGTTGAGTTCGAATTTCGGGAAAATCGGACGAAAATTGCCATACAAAATGGCCGCCGTTTGTACGCGAATACTGTTAAAAAATGGTATATCAAGGTTGTGGACCCTGTGGAGGTCACAATTTTGATACGATTTTGATGAAATTTGAAATTCATGGTTATAACCCAAAGATCTTGCTTCCTTTCGATATTTGCGCATATCGGATCTTAACTTCCTGAATTATGGCCCCTGATTTTACGCAAAATCGCCTTTTTAGCTTGGAGGTCACAATTATTATCCGATTTAAAAAAACGTTTGATTTTATTACCGTTACACCGTTAGGAAGGTTGAGTTTGAATTTCGGGAAAATCAGACCAAAATTGCCATACAAAATGGCCGCCGTTTGTACGCGAATACTGTTAAAAAATGGTATATCAAGGTTGTGGACCCTGTAAAGGTCACAATTTTAATTCGATTTTGATGAAACTTGAAATTCATCGTTATAACCCAAAGATCTTGGTTCTTTTCAATATTTGCGCATATCGGATCGTAACTTCCTGAATTATGGCCCCTGGTTATACGCAAAATCCCCCTTTCTTTAGCTTGTGGTCCCTCTGGAGGTCACAATTATTATCCAATTTAAAAAAACGTTTGATTATATCACTGTTACACTGTAAGGAAGGTTGAGTTTGAATTTCGGGAAAATCGGACCAAAATTGACAGACAAAATGGCCGCCGTTTGTACGCGAATACTGTTAAAAAAATGATATATCATGGTTGTGGACCCTGTATAGGTCACAACTTTAATTCGATTTTGATGAGGAAGGTTGAGTTCTAATTTCGTGAAAATCGTACCAAAATTGCCGGACAAAATGGTCGCCGTTTGTACGCGAATAGTGTAAAAATATGGTATATCATGGTTGTGGACTCGCTACAGGTCACAATTCTTATCCGATTTTGATGAAAAGTCACATTTCTAGGTTGTGTACCGTCACACCATAATCATTGTCGGTTTCGAGTTTCATTAATATCAGACTGGAACTGACCAACTAAATGGCTGCTCCCAATACAGTATGAAATACAGGACTTAAAGATGTAGGAAAAATCACTTTCAGTATTGCTTGTTCTCTGTCCATCTCTCGAACATGGTATATCATGGTTGTGGACTCGCTACAGGTCACAATTCTTATCCGATTTTGATGAAAAGTCACATTTCTAGGTTGTGTACCGTCACACCATAATCATTGTCGGTTTCGAGTTTCATTAATATCAGACTGGAACTGACCAACTAAATGGCTGCTCCCAATACAGTATGAAATACAGGACTTAAAGATGTAGGAAAAATCACTTTCGGTATTGCTTGTTCTCTGTCCATCTCTCGAAAATGTGGGCGTATCCTGCCTGGCAGTGCCAGCCTATCTTTTTGTAAAGTTGGCCCATTCTCCATTAAGGTCTATAATATAACAGTCATTAGATTAAAGATGGGTTCCCAGGAAAGTATTTATTGGTTGGTTATTGTCTTTTGTATTCCTCTGTGAAACAGATTGAGAGCTAATGCCACTTTGAATAAAAAAAACTTTTTTTTTTATAAAGTTATGATATTTTTACTTGATTATGAATAATTTTTGAATAAAATTCTACAATATTTTGACCATTTTTTTTTTTTTGTAAAATATTAATTGAATTGTTTTGTAATATTAATTGAATTGTATGGAATTTGTTGTATGGGAAAACAAAAAGAAGAATGTGCTTTTCTACCTAAGAGTTTTGCTCTGAACGCCTGTAAAAGTTGTTTCAAATAGAATTGTGATCCAAAAATTATTTAAATCAATTAAAATGGTATTTTTAAGTTTAGATTGTTTCTTGTTATTGATTTCACACATTATCTTAGGTGTAGATTATATAGTAAAACATGATTGTGCAATCTTTTTTTGTAAAGTTGGCCAATTCTCCATTAAGGTCTATAATATAACAGTCATTAGATTAAAGATGGGTTCCCAGGAAAGTATTTATTGGTTGGTTATTGTCAATAAAAGTATAGCAATTTTGAAATATATGGAAAGTAGAGATATCCAATCTTACTAGAAAAAATACTGGATTCCCTGAAAAACACTAATGGAGCGTATACAGAACAAAAATATAAGGGTTCCCCAGATCAACAGCCCGACTATTAAGACTATCGGCACGTGTGACATCGAAGAAGGCTGCACGAATACTTTGAGCGCTTTGTGTGCATGTTGATAAACTTTATGAAAAGTTAGACGTACAACTACAACACTTTCTGAGATAAAAATCATGGAAAAAGACGCGGGCAGTGGATAATCCGAGAATTTAATCAGGATTCAATATTTGTATTAGTCAGTGATTGCAGAAAACATTGTCTTGTGAATGCAATGAATTCTCACCCGTCTCCGCCCGCCGTTGCTATAGGTTTGGAGAGGGGTCCCCCGACGCAAACATGGCCTCTTTTGATAGATTTTTATAGCAGGGTATTTATTTGGCAATTACAATGTTTTGAGAAGGATTTGAAGCAAAATTATGATAAATTAATTAGTTTGAATATGTTTTTAATCCTAATACATCATCAAATCACCCAGTTTGTACCAAGGAATGTAACTTTAAGATATTGCAAAATGTATATTTTTGTAGTTTTGAAATAAATATACCATGCCTGTTTTGGTAGCAATATTTATTTTATTATTATTTTATTATTTACAAGACAAGAGTTTAGTGCTTTTTCTACAAAAGTGCTTTAATAAGGACGCTTTACAATATTATATACATATATAGAGAATCTCCTACGAGTGTTTTTTGATATCAAAAAATATCAACACAAGTTGATAAAGTGAAAAAAACGAGGCTCTGCCGAGTTTTTTTTTACTTTATCAATGAGTGTTGATATTTTTTGATATCAAAAAACACGAGTTGGAGATTTTATTTATCATCCAATCCTTTCTTACATGCACAAATAAATAAATATAATTATTTGGTATAGATTTCACTTTTAAGAATCTAATTACATTACAGCGTAGTGATACATCAGTTTTTTGACAGCAGTTTAGCTATTGCAAAGTCCTATATATTGACCCAGTATTTCCTTTAAGGTCAATTAAATAAAAACAGTTTCTTTTTAACTAAAAAAAAGTAACTTTTTATTTAAAATAAGTGGTTTCTTTAAAATAAAAGAAAGTAGTTCCTTTTTGATTGACCAATCAAATTCATGTAAAGCGATATCATGTATTATTGGGTGATAAAATATGATATTGAGAAGAGATATACTGAGGAGCAGCCTTTACGACTCACGCTTAACTCAACTAACATATTTATTGTGCAATTATATCCTGGTTTAATTAAATTTGAAAAAAACTGTGTACTGTAGTATATAAATATAATGATAAAATAGGTATACAAACATTCCTCATTATGTGTGTTTAAATTTGATAGGCTTTCTATTCTACAGACAACCCTGAAGCAATTTTGACTGTCATGCAAGATTTAGACGACATGATACGTTGAATCAGGTGTCCATTCCTATAGCCTTATACAAAACTTTCCAACATGCTGTACACGGCCCGTCTTCATTATAGCCCATTTGGTGCATAAAAGTAGACCGTCAAACCCCATTTCATTTCTACTCACTGTGTTAGGATTTTAATTCAACCACATAGTAATGATTCCAGCATTATTTAACAGAGTAGAATCCTGAAGGAGTTGTGTTAACAATTGTTCAACATCATTCTAAAGTATACAGAAGAATGCCAAACGTCATTCTGTCTTTGACAACGCAGGTCTTAAAGAACATATCTGTAAGAGTGCTGGTTGCGGTGAGATATATGTCAGACTATGATGTTCAAAACTTCAGCGGAAGACCAGTTTAAGCAGATTGATTATTATTGGTTTTATTTAGGATAGAATAGCAATCCATTTTTATTATTAAACTCTTTTTAAGTATTGCAATTGTTTTTGATAAACTGTCCATGGCTAATGGATGCCACTACGCAATGATCGTATTATTGGAAGTCTTTTATAATGTTCATTGTATATTACATTTAATAGGCTTTTATTGATGTTTTGAAGAACTAATAACTAACCAAGATATTGATTTGAGATCAATATATAGATGAAGCATAATGAGAGCTTATTTACAGGATTATTAAGACATGTCTTTATTGGTCTATCTGTTTGGGTAATGTCAGAAGTTTTATCAGTAGAAAACACTTGACATTCTTTTATTTCCGTTCATTGTCATCCTTGATGAGATATTGTACTTATTTTTTACCGTAGATTCATTGAGAATAAATCGAACATTTCTGCAGAAGGGGATAATAAAGATAATGACTGTACAGCGAATATTGATATTTAACTACAAGGCAAGTAAATCATATCAGCACAAAATAAGATAAAGTTCTGATATTTTATAAACTTGATTGATTTTGTAATATGCTTCAGAAGACAATATGCAAAGGCTTGCTGAATACTTTGGTAGATTTATCGCGTCTTAATTGTTTATACACTATATGCAGCTACAATGAGAGACCCTTCATTTATTAAACTCAATTCTCAATCAAGTATAGTATGGCTTCGTTGGAATTGATTTTACAGAAGTAAATTAAACTTAACTCTTTCAAAACTTCAGTGTAGCCTCAAAATATTCCAGTAACTTAAGTCAAATAGCAATTTTTTTTTAATTATGGACTTTATGGTACCCAATTGCTTATGAAGTATTCAGCTGCAATTACTTTAGTTTCAGAGACATTTACTTCCCAAATTCATATTCATATTCCATCCATTTTCATTACATACAGTTCAGCATGTAGTTTATTTCAATATAGTTATCGTACCAATTGAGTCAGACATTAAAATATATATTCATTTGTATTCATTTCAGATGTGCCAAGACTTGTGGCATTGATTTTGTAGTCCCAAATTGCAAAATGAATATACATTAAATTTGTTCGTGTTGTGATAAATTGCAATTGGGACCTTGTAGACTTTATTGAAGGTACATTTTCTTCTTTGTGTTTGATTTCATGTAGTTACAACTCCACACAATATTGATTTTAAACAATAATACAAATCAGAGAGAATGAAATCTAATGTGAGGGGAATATTCATTTATTAATAAAGTATGTGGGTGTCTGGCAATAGTTTTGAAATAAACTTCCTGGTAACAATTATACTGACATTTAATAATAAGCATAAAAAAAAACTTAAATGTAATAACCAGTAACAAATGACACATCTGTAATAATGATTGATGTCTAAAAGACCACATCAATTTGATTTTTTGTTCTTCATAGTCTTGATAAATAAATAGCCACTTGCTGAAGCAATGGCCTGAGAAATCCCTTTCTGGCCATTGCTGGATTGGCTTCTGATACTTGAGCTTCTAAGCCTTGTTTATCATGCAATTAGTTTTCCTACAATATTCTACTATGCACTGGTTAATTGAGCAAAATAAAATCGTGAGTCATGACGTAACTTTATGTGAACATATTTGGTCCAATTTGGAGCTCTGTTTAAAGCATAATGATATTGTTACACAGTTAGCTATTGGTTGTTAATCGGACTATTGACCAGTCATAATTTCGAACAGAAATTTGCTTCCATTATAGCAGTATTAAGTGGGATTTGCTCAAGCTCAAAGCTTTTGAACAGTTAAACAAATACTTTTCCCAAAGAAATAAGAAAAAAAATCAAATTGATTTGGCCTAAATTAACTTTCTCAAGTAAAATTTCTTTTTTAAATAAATATGAATATGATGAAGTTGCAGAATTGAGTTATGAATATTTATTGTATTGTTATTTAAAGCAGGAATTTCATATTTTCGAAGAAAGTGGAAACATATTATTTCTATGTCTTTTTGCTCAATAGGTTGTCAACTCACTATTTTTATTATACAATCATAGGCGTTATTTTCCACACTTAAAACATCTTTCACATCGGAAATAATAACACAATTACCTCCCTTGTTTTTCCATTCCCCCCATCCAACAGTTAATATATTTTGAAAATATAACTTAAAAATATCAAATTGCAGCTTTCAGGTTATTGAGTTATAACTTCTAGTAATTAACTGAACATTATAAAGCAGTATCCTGCACGGAAATTTGTCAATTCACACATCTTAAGTTATGTGAGACTGACGATATTTATTATCGATTATCAATATCAATTCCCACTTGAATATTGCGAAATTTAACATTAAAGTATTTTGAGCAAAAAGCTTTTATTGT
This sequence comes from Patella depressa, assembly GCA_948474765.1. Classification (NCBI taxonomy): domain Eukaryota; kingdom Metazoa; phylum Mollusca; class Gastropoda; family Patellidae; genus Patella; species Patella depressa. The sequence goes on from OX419718.1 coordinate 25,551,704, forward strand.
TTTATCAACAAACTAGAATCACTATTGTTTAATTTAACAAGGGTTTCAATATTGTCAGTGCCTTATTTAGATGAAGAGAGACTTTAGGATATTCTGCCCTCACAACTGGAGGAAAATGAAAAAAAATTGGTTTTAAATTAAACACAATTGAGCCAAGACTAAGGATGGTGGCGTGTGGTTATAAAGACAACAATGCATGTAAGAAAGGCTTATGACAGCCTGTCAAGCCAATAGGCTATATAGGTAATTCTGGCACTAAGTGTTCGTTGTTCTAATTCTCAAACTGCAAAATCATGACCTCTATGCTCGATGTATTTGTCTCGTAATACCGCATCAGGTTAATGCGTGCATGGATTCAATCTGATTAAAACACAGGTTGAAGTGAGGGATTAGCCAATGAAACAGTCTGTTACTGCGAGTTCTTTTACTTTATGATGATTCTTTATCTTTTGGTCTAAATTTCAATCATTACATTGAAAAGTGTCTGATTCCATTTTGTTTTTGTAGTGTGTGTAATGTCATCCGTCTTTGCATGTACATGTTATAAGACGAGTATGTATTAAGGCACGATTCATATTATTTGTCATGGTTGTTATAACAGTGTAGACTTAGTTAATAGAGACGCATGTTCATATAAATCGGGAGGAAATCACCATTGATGTATTAAATCATGTAAACAGCACATACACACGTCAAAGTACAATTCTACACATCCGTCACTCATTGTTTATAATTGATTGACAATCAACAAACCATATAAGCCAGGGATTGTATAAGATATGTACTTGATTCAACACGGTGCCGTCTTTTTAGAGAAAGATCAATATCGAAGAAACTACCATATTGATGAAAAACAATGGTCTTTATTGATTAAAGGCCTACAGGTAGTTCAGTTGTTAACATAAGCCTGATGTTCTTTAGTTTCTCTTCCAGTAACATTCAATAATCGGTGCGTTATAGTCGACTGCGACTCGAAGTGTTCTGAGATAGGTGGAGTTTATTATCAATATATCAAATTCTATTCATCGTTTTTCGCGTTGATTGAAGGGAGTGTATTAACAACATCAGACATTCAGTGTCAAGTTTTATTGTGATATTAACGAACGTCAGAATGTGATTCTTACTTTAGGAATTAACTTAAATGAATAGATTTTTAAAGGAACCACTTTTGTTAGTTACATAATGCTATGGAGATCTATGGAAGGCACAAGCATGTCTAATAACAAAAGTAGTCCATTGGATTATCCTTTTGCTACGGACTTTCAGCATAAGAATCGAAGGTAAATCAAATTTGAATGGCAATTAATTTATTATCAATGATTACATGCCGTCGGTATATGTTACTTTACTACAAACGATTATGTTTATATTGTACAGTCTTCATCTTGTTATCCACAATTTTTTGTAAACACAGTATAGTTGAGACCATTTGTTTTCAGAACTTTTGTATTTCATATATTTTGTTGACCTTAATGACAAAAAGAAATCGGTTTAGCATTTTCAAATAAATACTTACAGAGTTGTTACCCTTATTAGTTATCATATCCAATCTGTTGGAAATTAATGTGCATTATTTGTTTTTTTTAACAATTTCTGTTAATTACTTCTAAAGTTATTGCTTAATTAAATATGTAGTCAGTTTCCCTTGATTGTGAGTATAGTTTAACAGATGTTGCTTTTAATTTAGAACCTACCCCAAAATGAGTAAGTTTTGTTGTCTGGCAACCTATTTTGTACTGTAATGGGAATGGGCATATAAATATGTATATGATGGATTAAAGTCCTGGACCCATAGTAAATTTAAGTAAAGTTCTGCTATTAAATGCTTATTAAAGTCACTAGTCCAGACCATATGTGCATTTTACAGACAATATCTATTTTTTCAAAGCATATATTCTATTCTGAAATGTATTTAAATTGACTACTGAACAGAGTCTCCAGATAAAAGTCTGAGTATGTATGAAATTTAAGCACCAAAATATATAGAGGAATGGTGAGTTTACCTTGTCTCAAAATTTCAGCTCAAAATATTGATTTGTTTTCGCGTGAACATCAAAACTGCTTATCGGGACACAACCCTTTATTTAGAGGTCTATACAATGAATGACCCATGTTGTGTATTTGATAACGAAAAGTAAATTTCACCTACACATTATCTTTCTAAAATAAAAGTCTAGTTTTATCCAGAAACTGCATAAAACAGCTTGAGACGCCGGTCTCCATTTCCAGATGAAGACTGACAGGTTTAAGTTGTTTGAAAACGTATCACATATCTTGAGTAAGTTGCTCGCCCCAAGGTAGAGGATTTCAAGGGATTTTAACACAAAATTAAGCAGTTTTATTCTCCGAAATATTATCAGGATGGCTATTTAACAAAAGAAAAAAAAAATGTCTCAACAGTAAATAACCTCCTGGTTTAGATTCAATTAGATTAAAAAGAGCCCTGTGAAATAATTTCCATAACAGGGTTGTTTACATCATCTGCAGATGATTGAATGGAATAGAACCATTTTTGGGCTGAGACTCCTTTAGAAGATTAACAATTAATATTCACAACATTATATACAGTTTCAAAACATGCCGCTCTGGTGATGATCAGCAGCTTGATAAAAATATCTTATTTAAAAAAAATAAAAATATTAATGTAGATTTGTAGAGTCCTAAAATCAAGCTAAAAGCATGCTTAAGTGCAACGAAACAATAGTTAAACATAATGAACAGAAAGTCTTATTCTCATAGCATTCCCGAAATAAGTGAGTCTTCAGCTGTGATTTTAAAGTACCCGGTAGTCAAAGTTTCACTAGCTGTTTCGGATTTTCAGAGGTAAATCATTTCACAATTTATGAGCAACTACTCTAACACTTCTGTCACCAAAATGTTTCAGTTTTGACTGTGGAAGGTACAAGAGTGTTCTTTTTATAAGAACTCAAGGACTGATTTGCAAGTGTGATTGGGAAGCAATGTAAAAATTTGAAATAGGTGTTATGTGAGATGATTGTGGCTACTATATTCTGTATTTTGTAAAGACTTGTTTGATTACTTATAGAAGTATGTATTTGTAAATAAAATTATGAATCTTTTATATTTACGTTTTCCCAACCGACCCTATTTATTTCCCACATCGTTGACTAAAACCTTTTTCTTCTCAGTTCCCAGGTCCTATACATTGGTCTTGAGGTGTTTTCTGCAGACACTGAAATTTTGGAATTATAAAAGTATAAATCAGCAATATTTATTTCCTGGGCCTCCCTCAGTAATTAAGCTAGAAAATAGATAATAAACACTCTACTGTAATTAAAAAAACATTACAAAGGCTGCAAGTATTGATGTAGTTCATTAAACGATTAATCTATATAGTTCGCTTGATTATTTTAGTTCTAACCAATTCGACAAACCACAAGAAAAACGAGAAGAAAAAATATGACCGACTGACCTTTTTTCTGTAGCCAAGTTGCTGCGTAAACACAGACATTTTGTTTTGTTTGTCCGAATCATAAAGTAATGGATTTATATATCATGTTTTTGTTTCTATATGTGCCTGCATGTATTATATTGCAGTAGGTCCCTATCAAACCATTCATAGACAGAAATAGTTTGAATTTAAATTTCACCGATCAATGCTGTTTACCTGTTGCAATAAAACTGGGATATATCTACATTGGTATTTTGGTTTTCCTAATTAGATATAAATCTGAGTATATATTAGCGTGGACATTTGATATTTTGCAAAACTACAAATGATGCATCATGATGCATTACTTTAACTCTTGTTCTGCACATGTTCAAGGCACCAGAGAAATTGTATCTTACAAACCCTGACATGGTCATTGATAATAGGCTCATTTCCATAAGTAATCCGAAAATAACTAACAGCAGGAGTATTGTCAGCAGGACTTGTAATCAGGATTAACAGGCACTAGCTGTATTCTTGTCAGAGGATTGTACATTTCACCGTTATATTTATTACATAGCTAAAAAAAAAACATAAAGGGTCATGTAATTATAAATTCGTTTTAGTCTTCATAAATTAATACTTGGGTACCTAGCCACTGAAATCTTGTGAGTAAAAATTAATAGGTGTTTTTGAAGAATGACAAAAGAAGACAAACTTAAACTTAGACTGAAGCAGTCTCTATTTTTTTTATCAAAGTTGAACTAAAAAGCCTTTGTAATGTTGTCAGATGTAATCTAAATGTCAACGGACTTAATAATTTGACTTGGACTTCGATGAAAGATAACAAATAAATTTAAAGGAGCTAAATCGTTAATATTTGTGACCTAGAAATTGACACAAATGGGTTGTGACACATATAATAAAATAATATGAATGTATAAACTAATTTACATTCAATCGTTTTTACTCTAATTTCAAATTAGTTATTTTTTGCAAAAACTCCAGAAGTTTCAGTCTAATGGCAATCTCTAGCATTTGGTTATTCCAGTCTTCATGGATAGTATATATTGTGTATGCTTTTCAGATAATATTATGGCGTCACCGTTTGACATGACTTTGAAATATGTCCAGACTCGTTTCTTCGAGTCCCTTGTTACAAATTGCAATGAAAGATCGCAACATCAATGGTAAGATCACAACATCAATGTTAATAAATGGAAAAATGATTTGTGTTTTCAAAAGACAAGTCAAAGACTTTGGATGATATTGAGTTAGAGACTTAGCAACTTTAAATCACATTACTTTGTATTGATTCATTCTTTTCACTTTGTTCAATTTAATTCAACTAATTTGCTTTCTTGAAATATTTATAAAGGTCATTGCTTTGTGATTAATGTTTTAAGCTTGTCTTTGTATTCGAGAAATATAAATAAGCCTCATGTACTTATTGTGATTGTACTGATTAATCTGTGAAGCGTTGAATTTTTTATATTATATACTGCAGGTACATCATGTTTTTATGCAATCTGATTAAAAAACAGATCCTATTTCGTTTCGTTTTTTTTTATAGTTCAAAATTTTTTTTACCTTTCTACACTAGGATCTTGAAGAGTTGTTATTTAACACGCTGTATGGACGATGTGAGAGATTAGCCAATGAAACGGTCTGTTACGGCGAGCTTTAGGCATGAGGTGAACAGATCTGTGGGTAACCCACAAGAAACATCAATGCGAATTGGTTAATCAAATGTCGAACATCATAAGTCAAAAGTCACTGGTTTGATTGACACGACCCCACCACTACAACTGGTCAAGATCTTCATGTTGTAGAGCTGGGTCATCAAACGTATAAAAAAACAAACAAAATATAGATCTGTATTTTTATCAGAACTGTTTTTTATGATCAAGATATATCATGATATGTAATCAGGAGGTTTTTTTTACTGTAATAATATGTACCTGGAATTGAAGAATTATGATCAAAACTGGCTACTAATTTTTTGTTGAGGCATATCTTCCTCTGTACCTGATTGAAACTCAAGATAATGACTATACAGTTCTTGTTAGGAAATATAAATTAACACACATTTAGAATAAATATTCATAACTTACAAGGTGCCAAAACAAAAAATGCTCAATCCCCAAATGCATGGAAATTGCATAAGGGTACTGTAATTCTACACTAACATGCAAGCCTGGGAAGAGACAGATTTGACAACATTGTTATTAAGTTAAAGACTAATGCATACTGATTAAGAAATGGGTTACGATTTCTGGGGTTTTTTTTTTCAAAAATCGGATAGCAAAACTTGCAATGACCTATAGCAACTAGTTTATTAAAGCTACTGTCTAGCACAGTAGTGGCAAACCTTTTATTGTCTAGCAAAATTGGGACCAATATTTTGAAGGCTAGCACAGATGTGGCCAATATTTTGAAGGTCAGCACAGTGATGGCCAACATTTTACTCTTTGATAGGCTGTTAGACCATGGATGCTGTTTCTCTTTTACATGCTGGGCATGTCCTACCAAGTTGGCAAACGTCAGACCAGGAATACGCCCAATCAGACATCAAGATATAATGGTGGATCCCAAAAATATTTTCTGTTTTGGCGGTAGAGCTATTAGTAATATAGTTGTTGATAATAGGTGGGGTTGATCAAGTAATTACGTGATCAACCTTGTTGCAGTGTAATAATATACCTGCAATTGTTTATAAACTAATCTAGTTTAAAATCAAACAATAAGCCGAACTAGTTTAACTATTTTAATCTTGTCGGTTAAGGGTTAGAATTTATTACACATGGACAGGAAGATGGCTTACGACAGGGGCCCAAAGCAAACTGGGGCCAGTTTAAATTGACTTGTCAGATGGTGAATATAAGACAACTATTAAGAAAAGTTTTGATTCCCTGCTTGAAATGTGATACCTGTATAACCTTGTGGGTTTTCTATACGTCCTCCTGTTTTCTCCCACTTCTAAGACGTCCTGTGCACAAGTTAGTCCCAAAATGACATAGTGTGTTCGTGTTGAGTGAACACAACCCCCATTTATCTCTCTTTACTATCTAGCACAGAAGTGGCCAACCTCTTAGTGTCCAGCACCGTGGTGGCCAATCTCTTACTGTTTAACCCACAGACTTGCTCATAACCATATATGCATTGTCAATTACAAAAGAAGTTTATTTTCCAGAAAGCATGTTATTTTTCGTTATTCAATTAATTTCATAACTGGATCTCAATATATATTGATTAATAAACTCACATTCCTAGTAGATAGTTATTGATTTTTTTTTGGTATTTCTTTTTTTTTTCTTCTTCCTCCCTGAAACAATAGATATAACCTTTTACTGATGAAAGTTCTGATCTCTTGAGATCATGTGCATATGAGTTTTTTCAGTGCATGACATTTTGTTTCCGATGAATGGGTTTGTGTGTCATTTGTTCTCATTTATGATTATTCAGAGTTTTGCACATCTCTGGGGGCCATGGTGGTTCAATAAGTAAGGTGCTGGTGCACTAACCAGCAGTCAGGATTTGCCTTCAGAGTTGATCTAGAAACATTCATTAAGGTTTCTCCGCATCAGAGGTGCAGGACAGAGTACCTGACAAGTCATTTGGATGGGACAAAATAAATGAGGTTCTGTGTATAAGTTGTCGTACATAAATGAACCCTTTAATGTTTGAATCTGAAGAAGAGTAGATTAAAATACATTGTCCTAGCAAAATTTCCGTCATTGCTTACTGCATACAATTTATCTTTATTATTAGCCGGATTGGTACTGAATAGTAAGACGTTAGACCCCACTTCATATCATTTCATTTCTATTAATTTCTATGATAATGGAAATTTTTTTATTCAGATAGGGCATAGATCAATCCCTCACATAGCCATTCTTTTATAACGACAATGTGCTATTAAAAGATACATTATGTAAGATCTAAATCGGTCTATTGCAGGTCTTTCTTTTCGACTTAAATGTTATTTAGATTATTAAACATGCAATATGCAAGAACTAAATCTGCCTATTGTAGGTCTTTCTTTAAGCCTGAAATATTATCTGAATTATTAATTAGACATTATTTAACTTAACAAGATCATAATCAACTCTCTATGCTATTGTTAGGCCAGTAATGTTTATAGGATTTGAATACTTTTAGTGATGGATGATTTAAAGATGGGTTCCCAGCAAAGTATTTAACGGCTGGTTATTGCCAATAAAAGTATGGCAATTTTGGTATATATGGAAAGTAGAGATATCCAATCTTACTAGAAAAATATTGGATTCCCTGAAAAAACACTCATTGAGCATATACAGGACAAAAATGTAAGGCTTCCCCTAATCGACAGCCCGACGATTAGGGATATACCCACGTGTGACGTCAAAGGCTGCACAAACACATTGAGTGCTTTGTGTACATGTTGATAAACTCTAAAGAGTTAGACCTACAACACTTTCTGAGATAGAAATCACGGAAAAAGACACAGGCAGTGGATAATCCGAGAATTTAATTAGGAGACGATTTTTGTAATAAATAGTCAGCGATTACAGACAACATCATCTTGTGTATGCAATGAATTCTCACCCGTCTCTGCCCGCGGTTGCCATAGGGACGGAGAAGGGTAATCCCCTGACGCAAACATGGCCTCTTTTGATCGATTTTTATAGCGGGGTATACTTGGCAATTACAGTGTTTTGAGAAGGATTTGAGGCAAAATTATGATAGATTAATTAACTTGAATTCATTTTTAGTCCCAATATATCATCAAATCACCCAGTTTGTACCCGGGAAAGCAACTTTAACATAAAAATGTATGATCGAGACTTTGTTTTTTATCTAACCAATGGTTATAATGACAATCAAGACTAGCCTAAAATTGAATAGCTTATATTTTGGTTCAGTTTGAAGCAATTTAACTGAAATTGTAAGCATATTTTGTTTTCTCTATCTATTTTTTAAAGCAAGAATTTCATATTTTCTATAAGGATGTCAAAACATAATTATTTCTATGTCTTTTGCTCAATAGGTTGTCAACACACTATTATACTCATAGGTATCTTTATCACTCTTATAAAATCATTGAAGGTGTTGCCAATGGTATAGCTAGAATCATGTTTTTTTTCGTATTATCCAAGAGAATACATGATTTCTCTTTTACCAGATCCGCTTTTCTGCACTTCTGCCTTTTGGGAAATCGAGCTAGAAAATCATGAGAAACTTTCTCTGCCAACACTGGAATTAAACCTGGACCACCTGGTGAGTGAGTAAATGTCATACTCACCACATAGCCTTGGGATCTCGATAAATCAATTTGATTGTTTTAGCATTTGAACTTAAAGTAGGACATGGTACATGTGTATTTAAAACATATTGTTTTAAGAAGTGCTCTTTTGATGTGAGTTTTTATTGTAGAAGAGCTTGTTAGAAAGTTTTTAAACAAAACAAGTCTATTATGTAATATTTGCATCACTATTATTTGTGTGAACCAGGATGTTGGGTACTTCAAATGGTTTGACTGATCAAAGATTTCTTGTAAAATCATTTATAAAGTATAAAGCTGGAACCCATTAAACTTTTAAAAATAGTTTCATCAGTGATTGGTCAGTTGTTTCACCATTAACATCTTGATATAGTTTTGTAGATATTTAAAGGGACAATCCCGATAAGAACAGAGTCTCAAAATTTAAAGTCCAAGAGTTTATGAAATTTATGGACCAAAATATAGAGGCAAGGTGTATTTATCTTGTCTCGAAATTTCAGCTCAAAATATTGAGTCGTTTGGACGTGAACGTCAACACTGCTTATCCGGACACGTAACCCTTTTAAGATTTTGTGTCAATTTTTTCATTGGGTGACCTGATAATCGATTCACATTTCTTGAAAGGTCTATACAGTGAATGACCGATGTACTGTACTTGATAACAAAAGGTAAATTTCACCTACATATTATTTTTATAGAAAAAAGTCTGGTTTTATCCAGATACTGTATAATACAACGGTCTCCATTTCCAGATGAAGACTGTCAGGTTTAAGTTATTTACAAGCGTATCATAAATATCGTGTTAGTTGGTCGGCCTTAGGTAATGGGTATTAAGGGATTTTAACACAAAATTAAGCAGTTTTATTCCTCTGAAAGTTATCGGGATTGGCCCTTTAAGATGAATTTGAATTGGATAGACAATACATTGCCTCAATTTTTTTGTCATATAATTGTCCTATCATAAATCAAAATAACCTCAGAGGAATTCATTGTCCTCCATCTTTTGAAGAAAACAGGGAACTAACTAAATGGGCCTGTCTGCCCGGCCGTCACACTTTTTGGGACCCAATAACCTTCCTTCTTATATATTGAGCTAGAATGTTGGAAATTGTTGTAGATGTTTATTAGGTGAATGCCTTGGTGAAGTTTGAAGATGAGCGTTTCTGCCTATGATCATAGACAAGCAATTTGATTGATTGATGCTTTGGGGCACAATAACTTTGGTTTTAATTATTTATTCAGTAGGGTGATGCAATTTGGCGTATAGTTTCATTGCATCAATACCGTGACAAAGTTTGATAATGGCAATTTTCGGCACAGGTAGTCAGAGCTATAAGCAATATTTGATTAGTGGAGATTCTGGAGCTCAACAACTTTGATTCTAATTATTGAGTGATAGTGGTGAAACTTTGTGTATAGTTTCTTTAAACCAATACCTAAATAAAGTTTGATGCTTAACATTTTCTGCCTAGACAAAGTAGAGACTTCAATATCTGTTTGGTTGAGACTTTGGAACATAATAACTCTCCTTCTAATTTGATAAGTTAAGACTTTGGAACGCAGTAAATTTGTATCTAATTGGGGGAGAGTGATGAAACTCTTGAGTATAGATTCATTATATCAATACCTTGACTAAGTTCAGTGATGAGAATTTTCTGCTAGGTAGTGATATTAGCAATTTTATTGGTCAAGACTGTGGAACATAACTACTCTGTAATTGAGGTCCATTAGTAAATGTCTTGACTGAGTTCAATGATAAATATTTCCTGCTAACGGTAAGCGGAGCTAAGCAATTTCCTTGGTCTATGCTTTGGGACAAGATAACTTTGATTCTGATGGAGTGTGATGAAACCATGGACCTTCTGAAAATCATGTATAATTTTACTACCAGGTACTTCAAAACCTGACTGAGTTTGATCGTGAACATTTTTTGCTTAGTTCAACTGCTCGATACTTTTGAAAAAGATAAATTTAATGTACAATTGATTATGTGTTATCGATTAATTTGGGATTTCGGCGGGGGTGGGGGGTGGTGGGTGGTGGAGATCAACCTCACTGTTGGCCTGTATAATTATAAGATGTAGATTTGAAGTATAATCAATTGAATTTATATATTATCATTGAGAGAATGTCTTTATCATGTATAATAATGATATCAATGGGAGTTATTGTTAGTGCTTCTTTGCTTATTTATTTTTAAAAGAAAAATGCTCAATTTGATGTTCTTCCCACTAATTAATACATTATTGCTTACCTTATGTCTGCCTATTGTTTCATCTTGGATGTTGAAAACAAAAGTATAGAGCAAATTGTCATGTGTATACTAGCTATTAACTGTACATAAAGTGACGTTTATGCATGCATGATTACTATATTATATCTACCTGCAGTTATTTGTAAAATGACCAACCAGTGTTTTGCTATACTTGATTCTCTGATTGTGTATATTATAATGAATAAAAGACCAATTTATGATATTTATTGTTGACTTTACCATTGACTATTATACACAGTCAATATTGAAAGGGAATTTATTATAATAAAAATCATTGATCATTGATTGAATAAAGGCTATATATTATAGATCAAAATGTAAAGAAGGCCATATCAATTTTTTCAACTATAGATTATGGGTATTGTACTTGATATTGTATTTAGCGGCTACCTAGCTACCTAAACCCTAACCAAGTGTTTGATACATGTTCTTTGAAACCTGTTTAAGTCTGTGAACTGAACCTTACCAAAAACTCCATTATGAAATTTCGATCAATTTAGAACTTGAAACATGACAGAAAATGATTTTTCTCAAGAATTTAATCAAATGTGTACAGTAGAAGAAGTGTTTGATGTTTTATTAGGATCTCAAAAATATTCAGTGTCGAGATTAGTTTCATGCTGATGAATATATTTTATGGCGTTGATTTGAACATTGTTGAATTCAATTTGACTAATTTCATGATTAGTCAATGTTATATGGTATAGGGATTGGATTTATGACTTGAAGAATTCAGGAGTAGTGAGCTTTTGGTCCCACACAATGGATCTGTTTCGTGAAAACTTGTTGCGTGAGAGTTTATTACGAGAAAATTTGCTGAAGAATTCCTTACAAAATTTACAGTAAGTACAAACATATAGTGTTTTACCTGTTAACATGAAAATTATACATGTTGGTTTTAATACCTATTTTATACAAGGTTGATTAAAGTCTTGTCTAAATTGTAATAAATACTCCGTCACCTTGAGTATTACTGAAGATCATTAATTAAAGTTCTTTAATCTGCTGACCTGTCATTTGAGGAAATTTCAATCTGTTACCAACTGTATTATGTTGCAAATGTTGAAACTCTAAGAGAAACATTGGTACTAGAATGTTTTGATATTGTTCAGTATGTACCCAGGTATCAACAAAATAGGGCATTTTTAAAAAAAAAAGAAAAAAAATGATATAGTGGCACGGTTTGGTAAAAGATGTTAGTGTAAAAAGTTTACTGAGCTCAATTGTCCTTCAACAACCCACTGAGACTGCTGACTATTGAAATTCTAGTTTTAGGGTTAGTGCAGTGGTTCTCAACCTTTTTTACCAACGCCACACCTTGGAACACATGAAAATATAGCGGCACACCTGGCTAAATATATAGGGAAAATATTTGAATTTTGCAAAATTAAAACACAGCAAATCACAGACGGCATACAATCGTAGACACAGACTAGTCATAGACACATTGTATGACTCAAACTAGATAAAGAAAAACACAGCTATGAACTTACAGTGAATACTCAATTAGGATCATGTGGTTTTTTGCATGTTCTGAGTGTGTCGTTCAAAATTTCGCAGCACACTGGTTGAGAACTACTGGATTGGTGATTCAGTCTTTAATTGAACTGAAGGGAAGATAGACTCCAACTATTATCCCTATTGCTTGAATACAATGTTAAAAGTAACACCCCCAAGCTACATATTTCGGTTTAAAATTAAATATCACAAGATGTGTCCCTTTAAAAAATTATTATTAAATGAATAATTAATAGACTCTGTCTGAGAATGTGTCCTTTTAAAAATCTGCTTTTATTTCTGTTTGATGAATAAAGAGTAAATTTTGATATATACATAAAGAGTAAATTGATATATAATTCTAGACACTAAGGCTGATTACATATATTATGCTTCAGGCGTGAATGTTTCCCTTGTTGTTTGTTATTGTTTGTTTATTTATTGTCATGCCAATGGGCAATTTGATACTCATGATAAAATAGTGTCTTTTATCCTTATGATATAAAACAATATGTATTTAAGAGTTTGCATTATAATGCATTTAACTGTTGTTATAGTCATTATTGATTAATCAGTAGTCATGGTGGCTAGTTTTCCCCTTGTTGATGGAAATGAAATGAAATGGGGTTTAACGTCCTACTGTTCTGCTCCAAACTGGACTAATAAAGACGAGACCTACGCCATACGGTTTGCTATGAGGGAAATTTTGCCCGGGAAGTGGCACTACGGCCTACTGTTATATTGAATTCCAACTGTCAAGGGATCTTTTACGTGCACGCCAATGTGTATACAGGGCTTAATTTTTTCATCCCATCCAAACGACTAGACAGCTGTCCTTGTTCGGCCCTCCGCCCTGCATCACTGACAAGGGGGAACCACACAAGAAAATCTGGATGAACTTTCTTGGCCAATACAGGGATCGAACACCCAATCTCCAGGCTAGTGAGTCTTACTAGCCACTGTGACCCCCCTTGTTGGTGGTGCCTGTCAGAAGTCATCTAAAACTGAGGTCTGGTTCATTCTGTTTTCTCCCACTAATAAGGACCTCTACAGGCAAACAAATTATTGACATAATAATTATTGTACCAATTAATGGTAGTCGCAACTGTAGTGACAATTAAAGACTGATCATCCAGCCCTTTTTATTCTCCCACATTCAAATGTTGTTTGTATATTGTTGCCATATGAATAATATGATTGATGCAAATTGAACTGAAATTTATACACACTGCTTATGTTCATGATCGAGATGAAGAATCATCTTGAATTTCAATGATTTCTGATACAACTAGAGGAGTTGTTGCTCTAGCTGAATTTGATTGCCATGTGGACACTGTAGAGGCTAAAATCGTTAAAACATTTTAATGATATTTTGTTATTTCTATTTTGACTGATTTTGATATGCTGATATATACAATTTATTATAAATTGCAACAATGTATCTGCAGAGAAGCATGTGTTTAATTGGCTGGCAACCTACAATATTTTTCATAAAGGACATGTCAAAGAACGAATGTAATCTTTGTGTAGGAGAAATTTTAGAAGAGTTCCTTGTTTATAGACAGACTTTGTATTCAGATTAGTGCTCTAATGTAAATATTTAATATTAATTGAGAAAATATTGAGTTACAGTATTTTTGTAATGATTGTCCATAGTAATAAAAGAAATGAATTGTACAATAGACCTAGATCTCTATAGGTGTTTAGAGAGGTATAAATACTTCTATACATCGAAATTAAATGAATTGGGGTTTAACATCCTCAATATTCCTGTAAATATTTCAGTACAAACCGGTTAATCAAGATATGCTATGGTATAGACTTTTTTCGGTGAAGGCTTCTGCCTACAGGTACTCTTTATTGAATTTCAACGGTCCTTGAATAGGCTTAAACAGGTGATCCTCAGTTTTACATCCATTCAAATGACTAAATGCGCCTTCCCAATTGCCAGGTACATGTATCTTCTTCACATCTGACAGGGGGGGACCAAGCTGAAAAAAAATCTGAGCAACAATGGAATGGAACACCTGGACACTATGGTTAGTAAACAAGTGCCATTCTCAAAGAGCCACTTGTAGATAGATCTGTATAACCATACTGGACAGTAAAGTTATAAAAATGTTTCCTTTTATTTGAAAGTTTTGATATGTTTTCAGTTTCACAGAGATGGATTATTGGTCCACAATAGGTTTTATGTTAATTTAAACATAATTTTATGAAATTTTAAAATTTTGTTTTGACTTTTTTAAAAATAGTAGCAAAATACAAGATAGAAGTAGACCTATATGTCTATTTTATATAGTGTAACATAGATTCTTAAAAATAAAGGCATCCAGTTATTTTAATTGTAGCTTATTTGTGACTGTCTTTGTCTGTTTTGGATTGGCATCTACACTAGTGTTCCCCCGAGGCTGAAATCTGTGGTATAAAAGCCAAAAGGCCTGGTGGTGTTAATGAACTGTGATTTCCTGTTTCAGAGTTTTACAAAGTCCAGTTCCACAAAACTCCAACTACAACTAGTTTTGGTATATAAAATTATCAATAATGATTAGATTTTTATTGAGTTTATACCATTTTTTCAGAGTGCCAGCTGGTTTCCAGAGGGGAAGTTATACACAGCTACCAGCCATTCCCCCAAATAATTCTCCACAACCTGGTCCAGATAATCAATTAGTTTCTTTTAACAATGGTACCTCACCTTTTAGTCGTAAACCGGTTGGACGATTCCCATCCTCAGGTGATCTCCTGGATGCAGAAGAAAAGGTCAGATCTATGGAAATGAGATTGAATGTAACAGAAAAATCCAACCGTGCCCTTTTGGATGAAGTACTGCGTCTTCAAAATGAGTTAAAGGTAACTGTCAAACGAAATGAAGATACACTTAAGGATGAGAGTATGTCAAGACAACAACTTGAGGCCTCACTCAAGTCATGTAATGACCTCATCCTGCAGCTTTCTTCACGGATTAAGAGCACTGAAGATCGTTTGGCCCAGGAACAATCAGCAATGACATCTCTAGTCCATCATACCAAAGGAGTGGAGCAGGCAGTAATAAACAGTCAGCATGAACTCAAATCTAAAAAAGATACCCAATCATCAAAGTAAGTTTTTAAAACCATGGTATTTGTTTAACTATGGAATATCGGCATAAAGGAATTCTGGCAATGCCATCATATAAGAAAATGATATATGCTCATTCAAGTATTTGATTACAAAGAGTTTTTTTTACATCTCCAACCAATTTTATGTCCCCATTTTTTTAATTTAAGGAGCTATACAAATGTATAATTTGTACTGTCTAATCATGAGATTTTTAATATTAAATTTGGATTTCGAGATGTAACCAAAATTATTGATCAAACTGTCTGCAGGTATATGAAGATGAGTGGCTAGTCTCGAGTTGTAGTCTCAGTATATAGGTTCTTAAAAACTTTGACTTTCTTATTCAACTGGTTAATTAAGTGATGAATGGATTTTAGTTCATTCATTGATCTTTAGCTTATAACGTAGAGTCCTTCTTACTATGAAACCATTATTATCATGGTTGATAAGTGGGTTCTCCCTCTTTACAATTCATTAAATCCTTTATTTGTAGTTGTGTATTATATTAGAACGATTTCTTTGATGTTCTCTATAGACTAGCTGATCTGGAAAATGGTCTACTGGAAACAAAACTTGCCCGAGATAAACTTGAAAAGCACACACAAGAATTGATGAATGAGTTACGGACCCTGAGGACCAAAGTCGATATTCAGGGCTCGGATCTTATGTCGGTATCCAATGAACTGAAAAACAAAACAAAGAGACTAGAAGATGAAACAAGGCTTCAGGTACATTAAACGAATGAGTTGATTATATTTATTGATTATCATTGTTTAAAGAGGCAATTTATTATACCAAAAAAACATAGCCCACTGTTTTCATTCTGTGTAATCAAGGTTAATAAGGCAATTAAATCAACAGAAACTTGTTGATTGTCCTGGAAAATTCCCCTACTCATGTAGAAACGTAGAATTCTTTCATTTATTTTGCCTGAAAAGTCAGGGAACGTCAAACTATAATATTGTGAAAGTTGAATCGGTAATCTTAATATCAGTACATATATAGCCGATTCGTAACCTCTCATTTTCATCTCATCAGCACGACTAGCAACGTGGTTTAAGTTTTTGAAATATTCAGATATTCTTCCTGACCCATTCACGAATACCAGTCTTAATATGAAGCACAAACTTAATCAGACATGTTTGATAAATGTCTTTGTTGTGAAAGAAGTGTGGTTAATAGCTGTACTAATATTGAATTAACTTCACCTCATAAATATGCCATTATTTTATTTTACACAATAACCTTTTCCACGGAAATTCAATTGTTAAGATAATGAGTTAATTGATTTTTACACGTTCGATCAATTATTGCCTTTCTGGTTTACAGTTGATAAGTTAGTACCGTACTATATAAGTCACATATCTGTACACATCACATTTTTCAAATGCGGAAACTGAAAACGAATTTTCGCACGAAATTGGCTTTACACTAATGAAAAAATGTGTTTGAAAAATAGTATTGAAAAAAGGTTTCTAATAAAATGTGTAGGAAAGTAGCAAACATTGATATGAAGATAAAAATGTTTATCTTGATTAGGTGGAGTTGTGTGTTCTTTAGATCATAATAAGGTCTGTCATTGAACCAAATGGCAAAGTCTTGTTGGAGCACTTATTTGAGACCTCTGGTTTCCTCCCACTGTTAAATATCCCAACTCACAAGCAAATCATTGAAATAAAATTAAAAGATGTTAGTCCCAAAATGAACTAGTTTGTGTCAAGTGGAGTTAAACTTTCATTAACTCCCTTTCTCAGAATAATAAAAAATGATGAATTTTACTATGGTAGGTTGAAGTCTTGCGAAAACATGGTGACCAGAATAGCCACTCCGAACATGCAACTGTTCACTTGAGAGGACAAGTTGAATCCAGGTAAATATGCATCTTTCTGCCTTTTTACAATTATCAGGCATGATATTATTGTTCTCTTTGCTGTGAATGAGGCAAGACATGTATTTTCTTTTTTTACGGGGTACACTCTGAGTTAAAGTTAAATGATGTAGGGAGTACAATTATTCGTTCATTTGGAAAAAAAAGATGATGTATGTTTTTAGTGGCAGGTGTTCAAATATTATTAATGCAATTTGGGTTTCCCAGAAGGGTCGATTTTCATTTTCTTGCAATCCAAATTGTTTCACAGGGGATCACAAGTCTGCAAGTTATTAGTTTGATCCAAGAAGTAACGATTCTTATCCAATCCAATGATGTCCATATGCTGTTCCATTTCATCCCAGAGCTAAAGAACTTTATTGAATTAAAAATGTTTACACTTAGTCTCAAAATGTAAGCTCTCTCAATCTTTCAGATTGTCTGAGTTACGAGATGTGATAATAGATCTACGAACAAAACAAGATCAAGAAAGTTCTGAGAGAAGAACTTTGGAACAGCAACTTCAACTCAAGTAAGCTACTTCATCTTGACAATTATTTAACACCACATTAAATCCTTATTGAACAGATTTGTACATGTCCATAGAGAAATTTATTAGTCAAGTGACATGGTTTGATCCCATGCTTGTACGTGAGGAGAAGTAGGGTCCTTAATTGCCCAATATTGTTCATCAAATTGTTGAAATAGAAACTTAAACCCCATTTCTTCTCTCTGTGGTTACCTTTCAGAAAATAATGGCTTCAAAAGAATAGTATATATGCTGTTTCATAATTAATGAAATGTAAGTCAATGTAAGTCATAGTCATAGAGTTTTTATAGCCAGCCATAAAACCACAGTTTAAATACTTTGTTTTTCTATATTAACAGAATAAATGAGTTGCAGCAAGGTCTTGCTGATCAATCACGAAAACGTGAAGAAGCTATACATTCTCTAGATATGTTACAAAGAGAAAAAGAACACGAAGTGGAAACTGAGAAACTACGCTTACAAGGAAAATTGACAGAAAGTGTGGAAGATGTCAATAAGCGTCTATTAACCAAAGAAATGAAACTCCGAGAAGAATTGCAGGATAAATTCTTACAACTTGAAAAGGTAGGTAATGGAGCTTACCTATTTACCTATAGTCATCCTTGAATGCTTTCTGTTTTAGATGACTGTCCATCATCAACATTTGCTAGATCTCCATTGGCACGACTGATGCATCAGTAACTAACCAAGATTCCCCATGATCTTCGGTATAAATTGACATTAATTAACATTATTAAACAGTCATCAGAATCCCAATAGTTCACAACTACGAATAATGTGAAATGTAACCCCTTTACCACAGTTTACTAGCAGTTAATTTGTTGTATTATGTTTGCCTTTGTTAGTGGTGCAGGACGGACGGCCTGGCCAGGACAGTGCAAAATCATTTGGCACAGAAAAAAAGGTCCCAAATACACAAATAAAGATTTACTTACACTCATTCTCACAAAGGAGGTGTAAAATGCTTACCTAATTGGTTAATACGTGAATGAAAAATTGTGTATACTGTATATCTTTTACTATTTACACTGGTTAATTCAGTCAATTACAACCTGTCTTTAACCCTTAGAACCCGAAATGCCACAAAACCGGCTTGACGTTGTATCGCATATACCCGAAATGTCGGTTTTGCGGCTTGGGGCGTGTCAATTACGTTGACGTCATAATTAATAAGACGTCCTGTAAATCCAGGGAGGGACGTGCAACACCCCATGTATAGTCAGTGTTCAAAGGGTTAAACTTGATTTTAATGATTCCAGTGAAGGGGGAGTTGTTAATAATTCCCCATGCCAAATTTTGTTGGCAGGAGTATATACAACGTGACATCAAGTTTGATATTTGTTTGGAGATCTTTTCTATATTCTTTTGTGGTGCAGATTATCTTTTTCTCAGAGATTAATTTGATAATGATGTTATTTGGAACAAGATATGATATGATTAAAGAAATTTAATTTATTTTCCGAGATATTTTATACCATTAGTTGTTTATGTATTTTTGTTATTGTAAGATTATACAACAAGAACAGAAAGGAAGAAGAGAATATGAGAAGAATGCTAGAGATGAGGGGGACCTACGCTTTAATAGTTTAAAAAAACAAATAGAAGATGAAATGAACCACCTTCGAGAAATAATGAAGGTCAGTAACATGATGGCTTGATATTATATGTATTTTTATGAAAAACCTTTATCATTTTTATACGCCCACATTTTCATGTGGACGTATATTGTCGTCGCCCCTGTTCGTCCGTCCGGACGTCCGGACGTCCGTCCGTCCACAATTGTTTGTGAACAGTCTACAGGTCACAATTTTTATCCGATTTCGATGAAACTTAAAATATAGGTTTATCACCCTAAGATCTCGGTTCCTTTCGATATTGGCATGTATCGGACTGTAACTTCATGGGTTATGGCCCCTGATTGTACGAAAAATCACGTTTTTTAGCTTGTGAACAGTGTAGAGGTCACAATTTTGAACCGATTTGGATGAAACTTGAAATGCATGTTTATAACCCAAAGATCTTGGTTCCTTTCGATATTTGCGCCAATCGGATCGTAACTTCCTGAATTATGGCCCCTGATTGTCCGAAAAATCGCCCTTTTTAGCTTGTGGTCCCTCTGGAGGTCAAAATTGTTATCCGATTTAAAAAAACGTTTGATTATCACCGTTCCATGGTTATGAAGGTTGAGTTCGAATTTCGTGAAAATCGGACCAAAATTGACGGACAAAATGGCCGCCGTTTGTACGCGAATAGTGTGAAAATATGTTATATCAAGGTTGTGGACCTTATAGAGGTCACAATTTTGAACCAATTTTGATGAAACTTGACATGTATGTTTATAACCCAAAGATCTTGGTTCCTTTTGATATTTGCGCCCATCGGATCGTAACTTCCTGAATTATGGCCCCTGATTGTCCGAAAAGTTGCCCTTTTTCAGCTTGTGGTCCCTCTGGAGGTCAAAATTGTTATCGGATTTAAAAAACCGTTTGATTTTATCACCGCTCCATGGTTATGAAGGTTGAGTTCGAGTTTCGTGAAAATCAGACCAAAATTGACGGACAAAATGGCCGCCGTTTGTACGAGAATAGTGTGAAAATATGTTATATCAAGGTTGTGGACCTTACAGAGGTCACAATTTTGAACCAATTTTGATGAAACTTGACATGTATGTTTATAACCCAAAGATATTGGTTCCTTTCGATATTTGCGCCCATCGGATCGTAACTTCCTGAATTATGGCCCCTGATTGTACAAAAAATAGCCCTTTTTAGCTTATGTGGTCCCTCTGGAGGTCAAAATTTTTATCGAATTTAAAAAACCGTTTGATTATATCACCGCTCCATGGTTATGAAGGCTGAGTTCGAATTTCGTGAAAATCAGACCAAAATTGACGGACAAAATGGCCGCCGTTTGTACACGAATAGTGTGAAAATATGTTATATCAAGGTTGTGGACCTTACAGAGGTCACAATTTTGAACCAATTTTGATGAAACTTGACATGTATGTTTATAACCCAAAGATCTTGGTTCCTTTCGATATTTGCGCCCATCGGATCGTAACTTCCTGAATTATGGCCCCTGATTGTCCAAAAAATCGCCCTTTTTAGCTTGTGGTCCCTCTGGAGGTCAAAAATATTATCCGATTTAAAAAAACGTTTGACTATATCACCGTTACATGGTAATGAAGAGAGAGTTTGGATTACGTGAAAATCGGACTAGAATTGACGGACAAAATGGCCACCGTTTGTACACAAATAGTGTGAAAATATGTTATATCAAGGTTGTGGACCCTATAGAGGTCACAATTTTGAATCGATTTTGATGAAATTTGACATGTATGTTTATAACCCAAAGATCTTGGTTCCTTTCGATATTTGCGCCCATTGGGTCATTACTTCCTGAATTATGTCCCCTGATTGTTCGAAAAATTACTCTTTTTAGCTTGTGGAACCTCTGGAGGTCACAATTATCTGATTTAAAAAAAAAAACGTTTGATTATAAAAACCAAACAAATTCTAATGATTTTCTGATAATTCCTTATTATGTGACAACTCTTGTTGACTGCCCGGACGATTTGGCTGCTGTGTGGGCGTATGTTTCGTTGCCTGGCAACCTATTTTTTAGTTTTGATATCATGAATTTTTCTTTAAACACTTAGAATTTAAACAATATCCTTTTCATTTTCAAATATTTCAATTCATTTTCAATATTTCAATTCATTTTTAATATTTCAATTCATTTATTCAATATTTCAATTCATTTTCAATATTTCAATTCATTTTCAAATATCTGATTAGAATATAAATTCAAAAGTCTTAGAAATTACCAGAATTCACTGAGAAATACTGTTTTATCATGGTATTCACCTAATTCACATTTCAATTTCATGTTATCACTTTAATCATAAAAGAAATTACCAGAATTTACTGAGAAATACTGATTGATGATTGTATTCACACAATTCACATTTCAATGGCATGTTACCTTAAATACCAACACATTAACACATATATGTTCTATTGTTTATTTGTACACTATTATCACTTAACACAGGATGAGGTAAATCATGTTCATTTTATCGTGTTGTCTTAATATATGTTCATAGATTTTAAACTTTTCATAGCATTATTAGAATATACATCTTAATATTTCTGTTTATATTCTGTCAATTGAAAATGATGTAATATTAGGTTATTGCCCTATCGTGCTGTCTTCCCTGTTGTGCTGCCTTCACTCCCTCCTTGTGAAAAACATTGAAGTTTACAGTTATTGCTTCACATAAAATTTTATGAGTAATGGAAGTCATTTGATCATTGCTTTATTTATCTTCTCATTTGTGGGCCGTGGTAGTTGAGCACTGAATGTCCTGGGTTTGAAATCTAATGTGGTCCAAGAAGAACCTTTAGGATTTTTTATGGTTTGTTCCCATTTGTCGTTCACATGAAACTAAAAGCCAACGTACATGCGAATACACAATATGGAATACATATAAAGGAACCCTTGATGACAAAAGATTACCAGTAGGCAGAAACTCTTCTGGCAGAGCAAAATTCTTTTCCCAATATTGGTCACATGACTATAGTAATATTCCTACCACCAAGTTAGGTAATTTAAGATTCATTTAGACGATCGCAATCGCAGATCATGATTTTGTAGGTTCTTGTTGATTGTATACTGAAAGGAATACAAAAACTAGTTGGGGGTACTTGGTAGGCTGTTTCGACATTTGATAGATATTCACAAGTTCTTACAGACAGTTGATCTCATGTGATGTGATGTTTTTTTTTATGATAGGAGTCACCGTATTTACATATAGAATTTGAAATATGCAATAAAATATATTGTATCAAAATGGAATTTACCTCCTGCTATGTCTTCTGTCCGTTTGACGTTATTAGTAATTAGTAATCGTTAGACTTTTTAGTAAGAGGTCTTTCTGTGGCAGTAAATGTTAGATTTCTTTCTACAAGTATTAGTATTATGATTAGCTGTGTATATTGCTATGTTTTATAGATGTAGATTGTAGTAGAATACTAGAATGTATGATAATAATTAGTGTTTGGTCGGAGTATTCGATCACAGATCTCCTGTCTAATATTCAATATTCAAATACAGTAAGTGAATAGTTGTTCGGATGAGACAAAAAACTGAGGTCCCGTCTACACATTAGCATGCACATAAAATTTTCCTTGGCAGTTTGAATTCAATATTAGAATAGGCCATTGCCACTGTTCAGGCAAAATTTCCCTGATAGCACACTGTATTAGCCCAGTCGGGGCAGAACAGTAGGACATTAAAACCCATTTCATTACTTTATTTGGTACACATGTAGCTCTTCTGAAATTAAATTATAATCACATACATGACTTAAGAAGTTGTTTAAAGGCCATTTCTAGTTTTCACATATGTGGATCGAGGTTAGAACCTGTCCAACAATCATCAGCCATTGCATCATAATGTTAACTGGAAATCAAATTTACATCGATTTCCAGAAATTGCTGAATTAGCCACATTTTTTTAGTGGGGGATACATGCCATCAGATTGTCATCTCATCGAAAAGTGCTTTTCATTGACAGGTTTTGGTCTTGCTAATCAGCAACAAGAGCGGGTAATTTTTGTTGAAAGTATTGCAAAAAGGAGAACTATGATATTTTAGCTGAATATTTGAGTAATGATTTAGTTTGATTTGCAGAACACTAATAATAATAATTAATAATGCCATGTTATCTATGCATTTAGATATGGGGATTATTAAACTTTTACAAAAAAATGTGAGAAAAAGTAGATATTTGACATTGTACTTCTACCATAGCCTCAATCTCCTCAGTTCATTTTACTCCAATAGCCCTGGACATTAATATAATGACCTTCAGATTAGTCAGTCATCAGACAATGAAGGAAATCTGGAATAAATGTGTATTTAGAAATTTTTTTTTTTTGAGTTTAAAATGATGACAAATGAATTTTAATGGGTATGTATTATAAGGAGCACTCAGATATGACATTTGAAAGATTGCAGTGTTTTAATGTTATCTATTATAGAAATACAAATAGTTATTTAATGATTGACAGAAATTGATTGATTGTCATACACTTTATTTATTTACTAAATTGATTGGCTGCCTTCAGGAAGGCCAGGATGTGGTAAACGTTCAATTTTTTATAATTGTTACTTGTAGCAAGAACATTTTAGCAAACAAAAGTGTGCATCAGATACGACACATTAGTTTAGACTATCGATATTAAGGAAATCGGATATTGCATTGTTAAATTATAACTATTGCTAGCACGGAAGTCAGTTTCAATAGGAATATATACATTTAGTATGACATATAGTTATTTAGTATGACATATAGTTATTAATAGATTGAATTAGAAATAGTCCTGTTTTAATCAATGTTTATATTATTGTAGGCATGAACCTCCACCCTTTCTGATAATAAAAACTTGTATCTATTTGCGTACACAACTTTCCCCCCCCACCATGCACTGCAGATGTTGTAGATATTTAAACAATATTTGTGATTTAGAGAATATGAATCCTGTAGTTTTATATATGTTTAGTATTTTATTTTATGTCAAATAAAGATGAAAAAAGGGGAATGTATTTATTCTTTACAAAAATTTAGGTTTTAGTGCTAGTGTAAGGCCTCACTAATTTGAATTTTTCTGTGAAAATTTGGCTTTCTGATTTGTTCAGATAATACATATTAGAAACCAAAAATATTAGGTGTCTATTTATTTGTCTAGACCATGAGAAACTAAAAAGGAAATTGATTGTGCTAATTATATTTCTAATTCTGTTATACTATACAATTCTATGCAAAAAATAGAAAATGTGTTGTTTTTGTCCATGTATTATATACATACTCTGCAATATAAAATATGAAAAAAGATATCACTTATTGCAATTGCATACAGAACAGAAAATGAAATGAGTAGGCTACAATAAGTTCATGACTATCATCGTACTTTAAGATAATTTCTAAAATAGATCTCTCGTCTTTCTCAAGCAAACAATGATGATTAGATTATACAATATAGTCAGATAGAAATAGATAATCCTATTTAATTAAGTACAGACTGCTATGGCAAATAAATTGTTGACAATTCATTTGATCAAATGATCTAATTTTTTTTTCTGACAATAATCAGACATTTCAACAATATGATACAGAATGATTTGAATTTTGTTAATTAGATAAAGGGGTTTTTAATCTTTTCAAGTGATATTTGGTTAAATATTAAAATATCATGTTATTTTTAAAGGGGGATAAAAGCAAAAACAAGGAAACTTTGCAGAAGCTAGATGAAGGATTGACTCTGCTTGAAAAACAAATGTCTGAGAACAGAAAACAGGTTGATAAAGTTATTGCTGCCGAAATCAAATCAAGGTGTGTTAACTTATTATGATAATAATTATTATTGGTTGCTTAGACCATCATTAGTGAGGGATAGCTCTGTGTGTCAGTGCTTCACTCACAAACCAGAGGAACCCTGGATTTGGTCCAAGTGTTTTCAGAGAAAGTTCCTCTGGATTTTTCCCCTGTCAATAGCGTCAAGTCATTACAGTGGGACTCAAAATATGGGGGAGGCTTTTGTACACGTTGCTGTGCACGAAATAATTAAGTTGGAATTCAACAAAGAGTAGACCAAAATGCCACTGTCCTGGCAAAATTTCCCTCCGAGCACACTGCATGGCATATACTGATCTTCAGAAAACAAGGATGTTTCTAATCTGTGCAAAAGTCCATATGGGCATTTCGGGCATGGTTCCAACTTGCCAGTGGTGTAGGTAAAAGGGCATGTGCAAGCTGGTAATTGAAACTACTCTTCTTCAATGGAAGATCTTATGATTTAAAGTACATGTTAAACAATTTGGTCATGTAACCCCTACCCTATAATGAATCCCGGTACATACATGCATTAATTGATCTGAAATATACATTTCTTGTTTGTGATGTCTGTGGGTTTGTCTCATGTAATTGTTTGTGTGTGGTGCGGTCTCCCTGCATTACTATTATTATTAAGTGATAAAAGTAATCTGTAGTAATCAGACTTTGATCAAATAGAGACATGGTAGCATGCATGGTTGCTTAAAGTAATCATTGGAGCCAGAATATTGAATGTGCAAATTGTGCAGTGATCAATTTTTCTTATATTTAACTCTTTTGTAAACTCAGTTCCATCTCTGTGCTGGTAATAATATTTATATGGAAGAGAAGGGAAATCAATAGCTACATTTAATAATGTATTGTATATGGGTTCTGTCTGCTGTTTATATAAACTTGTGCACAGAATTTAATACTTTTAATCACTAAATAACTGCATTAAATGTAACCTCCAGATCAAACATAAAATCCGAAAAGAATCTGTCATTCGATCCCTGAGATATAGCTATTTTAGGTTTCAATTTATTATTTAAACATATTATTTAATGATTTCCAAGAAATTTATCGAATGCTCAGCCAAAATGATGTAGGACTCTTGGCAGATACGTCATTTGCCTTCCAAAATTCGGATCCTCACATTGCTCACAATGCCATACAAATTCAATTAAGTGTCTCAAAATGTCCATAATGTGTTTGGGGAACTTCAAACATCCCATCATATTCCATTTGAAATTATTTAAATTTATTGTTTTGAGTGAAAGTGATGATGCCTCTTTAATTATTGAATGTAAACTATGTTAAAATGTACTATACTATAGTAACTATAGACTGCTGTAGTATTAGAACACGATGTTATAATTTCTCAAGGGACTTTCTCAATAGATCCTAGATAACGTGCTATAATCACTTGACCAAATATAGAAAAATAAACCCCCCAGTGCCATATATAATGGATACAAAAAACAGATAATACAATGGTGCAATCAATATACAAGACAATTAGACCAGATATCATTATGATATTTCACTAAAGTCTTAAGGCTATGAATTATTAATTATTTGAGATATAATTTTTTGATTAGTTTATTAAATGCAAATGAAATGAATCAGGGCTGAACGTCTTGCACACACTAATAAAGTCACACCCTGACAACTGGGTTAAAAAATTCTTGATTACATGTACGCTAATGTGCACAAATGACCTTGGTTGTTTGTGTCTCATCTGAAGGGCTAGACACTGTTCCTTGTCAGGCCATCTGTTCTATGTAACTAACACAGGGAAACCAAATCTAAAAATCACAAGGAACTCTCTCAACTAACACTCAGTCTTTTTGAGCCACATCCAAGGTTGCAAACGAAGTATGAAACCACCACTTATTGATAAATGAATCTACTATGGTAAATTAAATTAAATTTCTGTCCCAGAACTCTCAAAGTAAATAGACATCCCTTACTCTCACAGTGTTAAGAGGTGTGATAAATCTATAAGCCATTGTTTTGTATGAAATTTCTTGTCTGAGAGATTGAAATAAGATGAAAGATTATACTTGCATGTTATTTCAGGAAAGTTCATGAGACAACGACTACTGAAAAGATTGATGGAGTTCAACAGAAGTTACAATTGGCTACGTCTGCCCTACAACAGGCTATTGGTGGTGTTAATGCACAGATTACTGGTAATAATGAAAAGGTAAAATTATATTTCATTTATATCAAAACCTTTAAGACTTTCAGACATTTCTAAGGTCAAACCAATTTAATTCTTATTCTGCCTCTTGCATCTTGTTAACAGTGATTTGTGTTCAATTTTAAAACTTAATTTCAAAACTTAAAGCTTTTGACAAGAGTAACAAAGCTGTTCTGTCATTGAGTCAACATGCTTGGTTGTACATGACAAGGAGAAGGGTCACATGTCCAATCTCATGTTTTTTTCTCAGGGTCCTCAGGTTTCCTCCCACAGCTAAATACCCCTACGCGCAAGCAAATTATTGTTCAACTCATATGTCAATAATCACTGAAGGAGTGGATATTTTATTATTTGCTATGTATGGTTTAATGGTCGAGTGCGAGACATTAAGTAATATATTGTAACAACATGAGGGCTGTTAAACAACTTAAAATACAGACACCCTGCATGAGCTTTTACAGTGAAATATGTCACACTAGTCCAATATTTCACTGC
This sequence comes from Patella depressa, assembly GCA_948474765.1. Lineage (NCBI taxonomy): Eukaryota > Metazoa > Mollusca > Gastropoda > Patellidae > Patella > Patella depressa. Next base: position 25,579,724 of record OX419718.1, read on the forward strand.
CCGGGATAATGTAAGATTGGCAAGTTGCCTGTACGATTATTTGAAATAATGGTACGCCAACATCAAAGGGTGACGTCACATCTGTATTATAAGCAAATTTAATGTCCCCTACAACTAATTTTGATATATTTTAGTTAAAGGATGACGTCAGAAAAATGATGGCAGATTCTGAAGAAGGAAACACTCGTACAATGGCTGATATGGATACCAGAATCGCCAACCTTACTAAAAAGATGAGTGATCTTCATGATCAAATAAATAAGAAAATCAAAGACGTAAGTTATTTGTAAATAATTTGGTTTCAATTAATTTTAAAAAGTAGATTAACATTTTAAAAACTTGTTCATTATAATTAATTGGATAATATTTTTGCCCATCTTTTCTTAATTGGCATTTTTCTAATTCATGAAACAAGTCCATTAAGTAAGATATTATGAATATTTGATAAGGTATGATTGGTAAAGTTGTTTGCATGCATCAAATGATTTTGTATAGCATGTTTATTTAATTACAACCTACAGTTTTTCCCGACTCTATTGTTGCGTGTCTCTATTAGATACTGATATTGTTCATTTTGTAACAGGAAATGTTTTATTTGTTATAGGAATAACATTTGTAACTTAATTAGATAAACCATAATAAATTAATGTTAGGCTACAAAATAGCAGAGAGTACTACCATGATTGCATATTGAACTTGGAACACTAAAATACATGAAAGGAAAAGATCTATCTCCTTTAACCTTATCCACACCTCCTCCTCCCCCACCTATTCTTCAATCCCTCCCTTCTAGTTCTACACATTATAATTTTGACCCAATTAACATTGACTCCTTGTTTCATGTTTTGTTTAATTTTATGATTATGACTCTTAAGTTTAAAATATAATTAATAAACTAACTGAATAATAATTTGAACAGTTGGAAGCCGCTAATGCCACTAATCCAGAGGTATTGTTTTTGTCAACAGATGCATATTTTTTACATAAGTTTCTTACTAATATGCACCTTTATAGATTACAGAGAAATATATATTAATTGCATAGCCTACAGTTTTTATTGAAAAATTTCACATTATAATATAATTATATAATGCACTAATATTTGTAACATGTTTATTATTATTAGTAGTAATAATCTACTACAAGGATTCTTATATTAATAACCCTCCGTCCATATTCTTTCTTCTTCTATTTTACATCTTTCTACTTTCCACTTTTTCTCTGCTTTTTATACGCCCACATTTTCATGTGGACTTATTATGTCGTCGCCCCTGTCCATCCGGACGTCCGTCCGTCCGTCCGTCCACAATTTGTTTGTGGACTCTCTACAGGTCACAATTCTTATCCGATTTTGACGAAACTTGAAATATAGCTTTATTCCCAAAAGATCTCGGCTGCTTTCGATATTGGCATGTATCGGATCAAAACTTCATGGATTATGGCCCCTGATTGTACGAAAAATCACGTTTTTAGCTTGTGGACCCTATTGAGGTCACAATTTTGAATCGATTTTGATGAAACTTGACATGCATGTTTGTAACCCAAAGATCTTGGTTCCTTTCGATATTTGCGGCTATCGGAATGTAATTTCCTGAATTATGGCCCCTGATTGTCCGAAAAAACACCCTTTTTAGCTTGTGGTCCCTCTGGAGGTCACAATTATTATTCGATTTAAAAAACCGTTTGACTATATCACCGTTACACCCTAAGGGAGGTTGAGTTCGAATTTCGGGAAAATCGGACGAAAATTGCCATACAAACTGGCCGCCGTTTGTACGCGAATACTGTTAAAAAATGGTATATCAAGGTTGTGGACCCTGTGGAGGTCACAATTTTGATTCGATTTTGATGAAACTTGAAATTCATGGTTATAACCCAAAGATCTTGCTTCCTTTCGATATTTGCGCATATCGGATTGTAACTTCCTGAATTATAGCCCCTGATTATACGCAAAATCGCCTTTTTTTTTAGCTTAGAGGTCACAATTATTATTCGATTTAAAAAAACGTTTGATTATATCACCGTTACACCCTAAGAAAGGTGGAGTTCGAATTTGGGAAAATCGGACGAAAATTGCCATACAAAATGGCCGCCGTTTGTACGCGAATACTGTTAAAAAATGGTATATCAAGGTTGAGGACCCTGTGGAGGTCACAATTTTGATTCGATTTTGATGAAACTTGAAATTCATGGTTATAACCCAAAGATCTTGCTTCCTTTCGATATTTGCGCATATCGGATCGTAACTTCCTGAATTATGGCCCCTGATTTTACGCAAAATCGCCTTTTTTTTTAGCTTGGAGGTCACAATTATTATCCGATTTAAAAAAACGTTTGATTATATTACCGTTACACCGTAAGGAAGGTTGAGTTTGAATTTCGGGAAAATCAGACCAAAATTGCCATACAAAATGGCCGCCGTTTGTACGTGAATACTGTTAAAAAATGGTATATCAAGGTTGTGGACCCTGTAAAGGTCACAATTTTAATTCAATTTTGATGAAACTTGAAATTCATGGTTATAACCCAAAGATCTTGGTTCTTTTCGATATTTGCGCATATCGGATCGTAACTTCCTGAATTATGGCCCCTGGTTATACACAAAATCCCCCTTTCTTTAGCTTGTGGTCCCTCTGGAGGTCACAATTATTATCCAATTTAAAAAAACGTTTGATTATATCACCGTTACACTGTAAGGAAGGTTGAGTTTGAATTTCGGGAAAATCGGACCAAAATTGACAGAAAAAATGGCCGCCGTTTGTACGCGAATACTGTTAAAAAAATGATATATCATGGTTGTGGACCCTGTATAGGTCACAATTTTAATTCGATTTCGATGAGGAAGGTTGAGTTCTAATTTCGTGAAAATCTTACCAAAATTGCCGGACGAAATGGTCGCCGTTTGTACGCGAATAGTGTAAAAATATGGTATATCATGGTTGTGGACTCTCTACAGGTCACAATTCTTATCCGATTTTGATAAAAAGTCACATTTCTAGGTTGTGTACCGTCACACAATAATCATTGTCGGTTTCGAATTTTATTAATATCAGACTGGAACTGACCAACTAAATGGCTGCTCCCAATACAGTATGAAATACAGGACTTAAAAGATGTAGGAAAAATCACTTTCGGTATTGCTTGTTCTCTGTCCATCTCTCGAAAATGTGGGCGTATCCTGCCTGGCAGTGCCAGCCTATCTTCTATATCTCTTTTTGTCTCTGATTTTCTCAGTCTTTCTCAGTCTTTCTTTTCTCTGCACTTTTCTCTGTGTTTACTATAACTGTATAAAACATTATAAGTTTTTTTTTTAAGCAAGAAATTATTTTGAAGGAATAAAAGAGTATTGATATATTAATACATTACACGGAGTAAAAGGCAATAAATATATTGAATGGCTACCTGTAGAAAGTCCTTATAGATTAATATTTAACAGCACTCACATTGAAATTAATTATTTAATGTCTGCTTTTGTTGAAGTAGAGAAATATCTTTGATTTTATTTGATCTCTTATCTATATTTTGTATTGTTAGTATATTTTTCTAGTAAGAATGGATATCTCTACTTTCTATAGGCAATAACCACCCAATAAATATTTTTCTGGGAAACTTTAGACACTCATAATTTTGATCAGAATAAAGTAATTGAATGAAAATTTTAATGTATTCTTTTTTCATTATCTATATATTTGAATGGACAGCTCTTTTTTCTAAATCTTATTAAATTGTATCACTAAGGTAGTATAATCTTTAACACAGTTTAATAAAGATATATTGTAATAGTCTCAATAGTCTAAAATCATTGGGGGTTGGGATGGCCTAGTGGTCTAAAGTGTCGCGCTTCGACCTCAAGCTGGTCGGTCACCTCTGGCTTGCGGCTGTGGTTTCGAGCCCTGGTGTGAGCGTATGTGGCATGGAGATAGGGGCGCCTTCTCAACCTCGTGGGTTTCCTCCAGGCACTCCGGGTTCCTCCCACTGCTAAAGACCCCTACGTGCAAGCGAATTATTGAAATAAAATTGTTAGTCCCGAAATGACCTAGTTTGTGTTGAGTGGACGTTAAACCCCATTTCTCTCTCTCTCCCTCTCTCTCTAAAATCATTAACATACAATGATCTTTAACACCATATAAGGTATTAATAGTCTCAATGAGATAAAATTATTAACATACGATCATCTTTATAGTAATCTTTTTGTCTCTCCTTTACATTAAAACTTTTCAAAAACTTCAGTTGCATGCTTTTGTATTTTCACCATATATATTATTATGATGTACATTGGTTACCCACATCCCTCCCTAATTCCCCCTTCCCCATCTCTTGTTATGTTGTATAATGTAAATAAACCTTTAGCTAGATTAAGTATGTGAAATTTTATTTTTGTTCATTACCCTTAAATTATTAAAAAGATGTGTCACCTTACAAGTAGAGTTGTCTGCCTTCCCTCACAAATCTCAGTTTGTTTGATTTTATAAAAAAAATCAATGAACTTGAGAATGATAATTTGTTTACAGCAAGTCGACATATAGCTCGTATGAATAGAAAGTTTATATTTGCTTTTAGTTTTAAGATGTTTTGATTCTTATTAATTTAACATTGTCATTTCCTTTTTGCTCACAAAGGAGGAAGAACTGCAGAAGGTACCAGAATTAAAAATTATATCAGTAGCCACGTTTGAAACAAATAATTTTCATCCTTTGTGTTGAATTGTTGACTAGAAATAGATGCTCTCAGTTTTAAGCGTAACATAATTCAAATTTGTATTATGCCAAAAATATCGATTTTTTAAAAAGGGCAGAATTAAAGCTTTCACCAGGATTGTCTGTTCCGTAATTGTTTTTGTAGCCATGTAACCATAAACACAGGTGTTTTGTTTTTTTTAATTTGCCCTTATTCAATATTATAAAAACATGAGTAATGTTGGTTTATATTTTATATTTGTTAACTATTATTTCAGGCATCTGTTGAACTAACTACAGGTTTAAGAGAACAAGTAGAATCATTACATCTATGGAAAGATTTAATGGGCAGTACAGTGAAAGAGATGCAGACCACAGTACAAGCTATACCAAATGATGTAAGTAGAACAACAACATCAACATTAACATGAAATAAAGTTAACATCCTACTTTTCTGTACCAACTGGGATACTGAAGAATGTCATGCTGTGAAGCATGCTACAGACGACTCTTGTTTTGATTTCCAACTACTAGGGGACTTTAAAGGGCCAATCCCGATAACTTTTTGGGGAATAAAACTGCTTAATTTTGTGTTAAAATCCCTTATAACCCATTACCTAAGGCCGACCAACTAACCCGATATTTGTGATATGCTTGTAAATAACTTAAACCTGACAGTCTTCATCTGGAAACGGAGACCGTTGTATTATACAGTAGCTGGATAAAACCAGACTTTTTTCTATAAAAATGATATGTAGGTGAAATTTACCCTTTGATATCAAGTACAGTACATGGGTCATTCACTGTATAGACCTCTCAAGAAACAGGAATTGATTATTAGGTCACTCAATCAAAAAATTGACCCGAAATCTTAAAAGGGTTACGTGTCCGGATAAGCAGTGTTGACGTTAACGTCAAAACGACTCAATATTTTGAGCTGAAACTTTGAGCCAAGGTAAATACACCATGTCTCTATATTTTGGTCCATAAATTTCGTAAATGCTCGGACTTTAATTTTTGAGACTCTGTTCTTATCAGGACTGTCCCTTTAACATGCAGCCAGTAGTATTTGCTGAAGATTAATTGTTCTTAACCACTGACCAATTATTAGGGTTTTGTGCGTGGTTTCCAGAAATTTCAATACTTAGATTATAATATTGGGGGAAAGTCTCCCTATGATGCAACAAATTGTACAGTTGACATTTAAAGACTTGCAAAGTGTAGATATTTTTGAAGTTTAGCCCAATCTACATGTTTATTGATCATGACTTATATATTCCAATATATTGTATTTTTAGATTTATGCTGTAGAAGAAAAACAGAAATTGTTAAAATCCGATTTAGATACAAGAGTTTCTGCTGAAGCTGATGTCAGGTACAGCAAATATCAGGGTCTTTTATTAACATTGAAGTTCTCTGATCGTCAATTGATGGATGTTTAATCACATGCAAGCTACAATATTGTGAAGTTTAATCTCTAGTCTAAATTTAGTTTAAGAAATATCAATCCAACATTAGGTCAATATTGTTGAGAATTTGCAAAGATATAATGAATTGAAATTTATCAACATTATCATTCAGCATCCTTTGCAGACCTTTTAATCTCCCTGAATACGAGCCAGGAGATTCTACTGTTGATATTTTGTTATCTCTGTTGATATTTTGTTATCATATAATGGAGTTTTGGGTGGCCGAGAACAGTGTAACACGTTTGCCTTGGATCATTGAGTCAAGTGGTGTGATTTCTATTCCTTGAAGAACTTCTTGGGTTTTCTCTGGGTCCTCCGGTTTCCTCCCATTGCTAAAGACCCCTATGTGCAAGCAAATTATTGAAATAAAATTGAATGATTTGTTAGATCACAAATGACATAGATTTGTGTCTCATGGACATTAAAATCCTTCTCTCTCTATCTGTGTTTTGTTAATTAAACATTTTAAATAATCAGTTGGAGTAGATTTTAGTGTTGATCAAGCCATGAAGAATTATATATTTTCTTAAAAATAATAACAATAGCCTTGTGCTAGTCTCAATTAACCTAACTACATATATATTGATAGCCATTCAGTGAATGCTATAATAATGAAATGAATTAATTTTTCGGACTTGCCTTACAATAACTTTGTGTTAGTCTCATAATAAAGAAATGGATTCATTTATTAGATTGGCAATAAAACTAATAAACTTTTCACAGACTAAAAGAAGTTCAAAGTTTGAAGAAAGATGTTGAAGAATTAAAGGCAATGATGAACAAACCAACCAAAAATACTGGTCCTACTGTAGAGGAGATGGAAACTGTAAGAATTATTTTATTTATGAGCCCACGTTAAAAGTCACAATATGCCAGAAAAAAGTTTAAAACCATGTTCCTTCAAAAGAATTCTTTTTTAAAAAAAACAATTTGATCAAAACATTTTTAAAATCAATTAAGTTGTGGACATTCAGTTTCCATTGATTTCATAGTGCCTTCCTCCTGTGTCTTAGACAAATAGAATAATAATAACTCTCTTATGGTTTTCTTAAGACAGCCATTCTTCATTACACTTTTGTATAATTGTGCTTATTACATAATTACAACAATCTTTACATTAAAATAGTACATATTTTTTTTACTTTTGAGAAACAGGTAAATATTCTGGCTTATTGTGCTTTTAAAAATTATACCGATCAGTTAATCTTAGGGATAAACTCTGTCCTAGTTCAATATTATACCTATTAATCTTTATTGATTTATTTGGAAAAAGGCACAAACATATTTATTAACTTTTTATCACCTCTTGTTCTCTTCAGTAACATGCTATAACTTAATACTCTATCGTTCACTCAATATACAAAGTTTAAACTAATGTCACTAAAATAACTAATCCCACTTTTTGATAATTTGGCACTTTTACATAGATGGCTACCAAAGAACAGGTTTGTTATAGATATTGGACAACACAAGTGCTTTGTTTGTATATATATATATATATTAGTTTATATAATTTGTATATTTAATGTATGTCAGAATGAAGTAAAGTGGAGAATTTTTTACCTGGACATATTTTTTATTTATTTATGTATATATATGTATATATATATGCTTGATATATATTGTCTTAACACACAATGATGTTGTCACATATATACTTGTTGTCACATATATACTTACTGAAAAATATATAAAAAAAAATGTTGGTGATTGAATATTGAAACACTGTAGGTTGTGTGCACTTTTCTTGCTTTGACTATAGTATAATTACCCTTAAATGTGCTTCAAATTTCTCAATTTGGATGCTGCATGTTCAGGGTTTATTATTAATATTATTACTTAATACAGTCTGTGATTATTTGACATTCATCTATTTATTTATCTCAATCTACTTATAGACTTAAGTCAAAAATTAAGTTTTTAATATTTGTAAAGTACAACTTTTTGCTAAAGAGTTGTGCATACAGGAGACTGAGCAAGTCGATTTTAGAAATGTAGATGTTTGCACACACTTGATCAAACAGCACAATATCTCTGATGCATTGAAGTTAATCAGGATGCTATTTATTGTATTAAGTGTGGTTTAATGGTGGAGAGCGAGACATGAAGTGTTGTATCAATATATTACACAATGTCTTGCGTGAAACCATCAAACACCTTAAAGTACAGACACTATCCCACATATATGCATTTCAATGAAATTGTCATTCAAATCAAATATTTCAGCTAGTATATATATAAATAATGTATGATTGACACATTGCCAGTACCATTATTTGAAATTTTAGTTATATGTTTTAGTTTTATGTGCTTTTCAAAATTAAACATAGTTCTGTTTCATTGTACATCCCAATCTGTTGTTTTCACTACCTTGCTGTAGTTTAAAGATGCATTATGTAATATATAGATAAAGAATGGGCTATAAGAGATCAACTATAAAATATAATGAAAAATGAATACATTTAGAAATATCAGTCAAATTACTTTATTTTGTGCAAAATTAGGAATGTTTGACGCTTTGACAAAATGTAGTTAAATTAACAAAACTACCTGTTTTAAAAATTGTTTGTTATTGTTATTATAGTTAAATAGCAGTGTTAAAAGACTTGCTGAAAGTGTTGAAGTAACAAAGACTGTACTCGGTATGAAAATACAAGCAGAACAGAAGTTGGTAAGTAACATTATTGTATATTTGTAATATAAAAAGAAGCCTCTATATATGATATCAACTTGATGCAAAAAGTCAGGACAGAGAAATATTGAAATGGAAGTTATTTTGCTTTCAAGTATAGATTTATATGGCCAGAGAGAAAAATGGGGTTTTGTGTCTACTTGACATAAACTAGGTCATTAAGAGACTAACTTTATGTAAAATTTTATTTCAACAATTTGATTGCACAAAGTTGTCTTAAGCAGTTGAAGGAAACTAAAGGACACAGCAAAAGCTGACACGCTTTGGTAAGCAACTCAACTCCATGTCCAATACAAGTGTGGGATTGGAACAATGCTGCATTATCCAATGTGGGACCTTATGGTCATCAACGCAACCCCCACATGTTTTAGATGGTTTTCCGTATATTGATCATATTGTATAAAAATTATAAATGATTTTCCAAATTAAAATATAATTTATGAAATATAATTATTGACCATATGTGATTATTCAAGACACATTAAAAACACTGCGTGTAAAACAAATGCATGTGTTTCATTTTTCAGAGAGTTGATGAACTGAAAGGTCTACAAGCAGAAATTGCTAAGTTAAGAGTTGAGATAGAACCATTCAAGAGAAAGAATACACCTGATGGTAATAATTTTGTGAAGGGTTTGGATGCTAGTAGTTCTGTCAATAAATGGGCAATATATAATGTGTACAGGTAGTTATTGCTTTTAGTTGCTTTCCTTTCATAACACTTCCACACCAATCTAATCTTCTGTCCTACGGGACACTTGTTAAAAAAATCTCTTCCTTTTTCTTTGAGATAAATACTAATTTAAAAATCAAAGTACTATTTATCAAGACCCTGAAGAACCAGAATATCAAATTGGTGTGGAATTGGATCTACTTAAATATGAAGGAACAATATACACTTGAGATTTTGTATTTGGTAATATAAGGTATTGAGAGCATTTTTACAGATAAGAACAATGCAAAGTAATAAATTCAGTAATTTTCTTGGAAATTCTTGTTGTTTATGCAAAACACTTGTATAATTTGGATTAAGTCAGTTATAATATTTCATATGTAAATGAGTATCTTTTCAAAATGAAACAAATATTAGTACATGTACATGAATTGAATTTTCACTACTAAAACAACCATAAATTTGAGCATCTTTTTTTTTTATCAATTTACTTACCATAAGCAGGTGTGAGTCCCATGAATCCCACTGGAAAAGTAATATAATGAATGATATTGCATCAATCGAAAATTTGCTATTTCTGTTGTAGTTAATGAATACACAATAATTATATTTTCCCAACAGCTACATACTTGAGTGAATCACAATAGGTTGTTCACAACATTTAGTGTAGTGAATCTGCAATAAAATGAAATCGGTACATCAAAATATCACAAACTCCTAAAGAAATTCAACTTTCGTATATTTATATATCACAACATCTCGTAAGATATTGTACCAACATAACAAAATATCACAACATCTAAATCAGTGTTTCTTACAACAAACATATTCAAAAATATCATAATATCTAGAATAGTGTTTCTACAAAATATCAAAATATCACAACATTTGGAACAGTGTCTATACAACATATCTAGTACAACTAGTGTTTTTAAAACATATCAGAATGTCCCAATCCTAACCTTGAGTGGTGTTACTACAACTATATGTGTGGTGTCATTTTAGAGTAATGACAGCAAAGTATAATAAAATATCACCACTTCTAAAAACAATATTTAGTGCATATGTAGTACACAAGCAGTTACAACATATTAGAGTTATATATCAACATATATTATATTGCATTCCAATTAAAAACATCTATTTAGACAATGTAATGTAATGAATTAAAAACATCTATTCAACAGACAATAAAATAAATTAACACATAAATCCAGATAATTATGTGTATTCTAAAGCTTTCGGTTCCACTGAAATCTTTAACAGAGAAACAATAAAGCAGGGGGCACGTGGATGGCCGATTGGTTAGTACATGCACGCTGTATCATACGGTATGTCATTGAGCCAACTGGCAGGGTTTTGATTTCCCGGTTGTATGTGACAAGGAGTAGGATCAACTGTCCAACCTCATGGGTATCTCCAGGTACTCCAGTTTCCTCCCACTGCTAAAGACCCTAACACGCAAGCAAATTGTTAAAATAAAATTGAACCATGTGTTAGTCCCGAAATGACCTAGTTTGTGCTGAGTGGACGTTAAACCCCATTTCCCTCTATATATAAAGCAAGGGAGGCTATTAAACAAATTTACAAGCTTCTATATTATAGATTATATATATCCACATATCTAGAGTTGTATCAGTGTATCATAGATTAGTGCTAATTAAAGAGCAGATTACACATATTTCCACAACACTTAAATTTGTGTTAAATAAAACTCATTGTTTTAGTGTAGATCTTCCAAATACAAGATATTTTCTATATTCTGTGTGGTAGTAATCTTGTTCTTGTGTGTTGCTGTACTATCAAAATAATTCTAATAACCTATTGACTCTCTTGTAAAAGATGTGTGAAGCTAGAGATATTCATTTTAATAACCTATATATGTGTGGGTGATAGTAGAAATATTGTTTATTATTAATATATTTATTACAACCTGGTAAGTATTGGTGTTGTTTTCATGTTTTCACAAATAAAAGGTTTAATCTTAATTCTTTCATTTAAAGAAAAATATAATTTATCATGCATCATTCATACCTATTGGGCTAATTTATTTGTTATATAAAATATAAGAATGCTCAGATTTGAAATTTGCCACTCAAATGCCACACCCATGACTTATGGATATTTTCCAAATGTTAAGTACCGGTAGTCAACAGTAGAGTTTTAAAATATCTCTACTAAAGTTACTGTGTTTGTATTACACATGGATGTTGTTTCTCTTGTATATGCCGGACATGTCCTACACAAGTTGGTCAACATCCAACCACGAATATACCCAATAGGACATAAAGATATAATTCAAAATTGAAAAAAAGATATTCACTGTACTGGCAGTATAGAGCTATCACTAATCTTGATAGTCCTTGATAATAGGCGAGGGTTGATTATGCAACCCCCTTTGACATAGTTTACGGTGATAAACCTACCAATGTACGTTATTATATTTTTCTTTATTATTAAATTTTCAGGAAGTTCTTTTTTATAAATAGCATATTAAAGATCTCACAAACACTGTTACACACTTTTTGGTTTAGTATTATTTTGATTTAGATTAGAATGGTTTTATTACTAGTTTTAGTTTTTGGATGTTAATTTTGTCTTTTAGTGTCAGTTGCCAGAAACAATAACCTGTGATTTACAGTCATACAAAATTGTTAAATAATTGTTTAGTTCATATTTTTGGGGTATTAATTATTTTTAATCAGGACACAAATTCAATAGATTTTTAGTAAGGAAGTATGCAAGTATGTACCCCAGCAACAGTCTTATATAGTTAATTAGCAACCTGTTCTATCTGATCTTCTCTTTAAATTCATTGATAATTATAATACAAAAGTATTCTGGCAACTGACTCTGTTAAATGTCCATGTCTTATCTGTCTTGTGTGGTCAAACTGAAAGCAGAAACAAACCTGTACACATTCAATAAATCCAGGGAATCTATATGTACACATATAATAGTGTACATGGGTGCTGAACATTTATCTATATGCATTTGCATGTAAATAATTGTTGCCTTTGTCACTGACACCACTGTCATTATGTGATGTGAAGAATCGACCTTCATGTAATTGTAAATGTACATACATCAACTGTAATTGTAAATTGTTAAATGTTGCAAAATTAAGTATTAAATATTTATTTACTATGAATTCACTCACTTAAAAGATATTTTCACTATATATATATTCATCAAATTTATCATTATAATTTTGGATATCATTTATTTTTTATCACATTGCCTCACTTCACATTGTAAGAAGTTTTTTTTGTATGAATTATGAAATACTGGTTGTAATAGATTAATCTTTTCTTTTTTTCAGATGGTTGAAATGGAAATCAAGTTGGATAAAACTTCTTCAGAGTAAAAATATTACTGATCAAGAATCTGTTTTTGCTCCGAGCCCTGATGTTGATCTAGATATGCTAAATGAAAGTTTTGCTCGACCTGGGGATGCTACTCCTCCACCTACACTTAACAAAACTCCATTCTCTAGTCAGAAAAACAGCCCTAAACCTGTAAATAAAACTGACTCGCCTGAAGCTGAAAATAAAACTAACACTCCTAAACCTGAAAGTAAAATGAATAAACCTGAAAGTAAAGTTCACACCCCTAAACCTGAAAGTAAAGCTAACACACCTAAACTTGAAAGTAAAGCTAACACACCTAAACCTGAAAGTAATGCTAACACACCTAAACCTGAAAGTAAAGCTAACACACCTAAAACTGAAAGTAAAGCTAACACACCTAAACCGGTAAATAATGGTAACACACCTAAACCTGAAAGTAAAGCTAACACACCTAAACCTGTAAATGATGGTAACTAATGTCAATAAAAAAAATATATATTACACCTAAGTCAGATAGTAAAGACTTAATTACACACCTAAATCTGAAAGTATATCTAACACACCCAAATCAGGTAAAAAATGGTCATCTGGTGTAGAGTCTCCAAACAATTAAATGATCTTCTAGATAAGCAGATATCTTTCTGGGGAATGAGGGTATATGTTTTCGATTTTGGGATAGATCCATTTTTGAATGTCTCATTTATAATTTATTATAAATAACTTTGCTTTGACTTTTTAGCACAAAATATCCCGCAAATATTCTAGATCAACAGAGGGTAGCATTTTTATTTATATTATAAAAGAACTCTATTCTTAATTAAATTGTCATGTTGTCAAGAAATTTTAAAGATCTTTTTACTCTGAAGAAGTTTTTAAGAATGATGTGTTACTACTGACAAGTTTAATTGTAAAATTTATATAAAAAAAAAATACTGTGATATCTAGTCCCCACTTGTTGTTAGTGCAAAATTGTCCATTGATTTATGTATGTTAATTATTGTAGTAAAAATTGTTATTGTTTTTATGAACATTATTTTGAATATAAAATGTAGATTTTACGAGATTAGATCTAAAATAGAACTAAAGTTTGTGGCTTATTTATAACTTCTCTGCAAATGTAATATTGTATAAAAATGAAGGAAATGAACATGTCATAGAAATGTACAAAATAGGTAATACGGCCTAACCTATTTGAAATTTTGTTATTCGGGAACACCTTTTAAAAATTTTGCTATTTATTTCTTTTTTGAAAAAAGAAAGTTTTTAAGTTTTGCAGTTTAATCAAAATATAACTCAAAAGACTCAATTGCTATTTATTTATCATGACCCCAAGGAACTAATAATTGCATTGGTTTATTAGCATAGTGAAAGAAAATTGTACACAATAAGAAAATATGGAAACTTTGAAAAGGTCGAAGTGGAAAAATAAAATGTAGAGTACATGTACTACTTGACATTTAAACCATTATTAATTTTACATACGTTTTGATATGCACTACATCCTCTTCATTCCTAGTGCCTTAAAGAACTCACTGCTGTTTAATGTTACATTAAATCACATCCAACTGCTGTCTCTAACTAAAATCTATTTGTATTATCTTAAGTGTGTGTGTGTGTGTGTGTTTTATTTTGGTAAAATATATTTTATTAGTGTGATGCATATCTTGTATTTATTTTATAAAACATAACTTATAACTTAAAGGGTAAACATGGTTATTGATAATTGTTTAGGTCAGAGAAAAATAATGGTATCAATAAATTTCCAAAATTAAATAATATAAAAATATCAAACGAATAAATATTAATCAAATAGTCAGTTGTTTCAACACAAAAATTAGACACAAAAAGTTATATAAATTTATTTTTCAAAAATATATTTATAAGGACATTGCTGTACTAATATGTTTTCATTTGTATTTCTAAAGGCCAATGTGATATTCTTATATTTAAAATTAAACAAACATTCCGTCGAATATTAATTATGTGATATTTTTATTTTTATATAGTTATTGATATTTATTGTTAGTTTTGATATTTTATGATAGTTATAATGGGTGTAATTTGTGATTTCTGTCCATGTTTGTTTTTTTTATTTAAGTCATCATTAAGTCTTGCCTCTCTATTACTTTGTCCTATTCAGTTAAAAGTGAACATGTACTTTGATATATTTATATACACACTAGTATTCTACACAATTTTAACTGTGAATATCTTGATATTTATTTTAAAAATTGCATAAATATTTGTTATTTTCTTAACCATCACTATTATCAAAGTGTCTTAAACATCACTATTTTCAAAATGTCACTACATTGATAGAATTAAATGTGTTATATTAAAAAAATGCCTTATTTCTTCTATGTCGCTGAGTCACCAATGACTGTCATAAAATACTTCTTTGAATTTGGGTATTAAATTAGTAAATGTATGTTTTATGGCAAATTTCTCCCAAGGTTTGGGAAAACACATTTCTGTAATTAATGTTGTTGGTCTGACTATAGTGGGGTGAGGACGCTTTACTACTGCAGAGTATGTGCCGAATTTTAGGATCAGTTAATTTTAGATTTGCAGAGTATCGAATTTTTATGAGTCGATACAGGTTTGGATTGGCCGAGTATTCGAGAAAACCAAATTATGTCGATGTAAGTTGATACAATTATTAGCAAAAAGCGCAAAATTATCTTAAAAGTCATTAATGCGTCAATCACAGAACATGATACTCTAGATTAATCAAACCCATTTTCCAGTACCCAGTGCAAACAATATTGGTTTTCACTCTTGTTGATATACGCACTAAATAAAATTTTGCAGTTTATAAACATAACGGGGACATGATGCAGACAAAAAGCGCGGTTATTTGCATGAATTAGATTTTGTAACGGATGAAGAACAGAACCTTGCGGCACGGCACCATCCCACTTGCATGTATTATAAATCGGAACCATAGTCCAGTATATTAGAAATAATGCATTATGCAAGAGCTAAATCTGCCTATTGCAGGTATTTATTTTGGCTTCAAATGTATATAAACTATTATTTAGACATTAAATTAACATGGCAAACGTATAATCAACTCCCTAGATCCAGTGGCGGCGCCAGTCGTCGGTGGTTGGAGGGGCAAAGCTGGGGCAAAATCCAAGGTTAAGGCGGCAAAGGCACGAGTTTCAACTAGGGGTGGACAATGATCGTTGAGGTAAAGTGTCAAACGAACCTCGACGAATAATCAACTCACAAGCGCCAATATAGGATGTACTTATTTTGAAAAATATACTGTCGGAAATGCTGTCTGTTAGTATTCAGTCAGGCACCGATCGTCGAAATAAATACATCTGACCACATACCGTCCGTCGCCTGGCAAACGAACGGACTTTCGAAGCTCAACGAAGTACCTTTGTGAGCGCCAAAGTAGAGAGTCCTTGTGGGGTTTTTTGAAAAATAAACTGTTGAAAATACTGCCTGACAGTATTTAGGCACCGATCGTAGAGATAAATAGAGCTGATCGGATGTCGTCTGTGGCCTGATCAGTAGTCTTTCCGAGGCCAAAGAGGAAAGTGTCAAATGAAACTCAACGAAGTCCCCAGTAATTTGAAAAGTAGACAGCCCGAAATGCAGACTGGCAGTATTTCAGGCATTGATCTTCGAGATAAATAGAGCTTAACAGATATCGTCTGTCGCCAAATCACTAGTTTTTCCGATCAAAGAAGAAAGTGTCGACCGGGCGGAGAAAGAGGGACTCAAAGTGAATGAATATTTTCGCCACAATAATTTGTAAAATAGACTGCCGGGAATGCAACCAGGTAGCATTTCGGAAAATGGTCGTTGGGATAAAAAGAGCTGGCCAGATCACATTTTTCTTTTTTTCGAAAATTATTAGGGGGGGGGGGGCAAACAGAGGGTAGCCCAGATTTTGGCGGGCGCAAATGCCCCCCCCCCCCTTGGCACCGTCACTGCCTCGATCGTCGGGTGACAAAGATTGAATACACGATCACTTTTTAATGAGTTAATTTGAAGCTGGTGAATCGAGGCTTGGTCTCGAGTAACAAGTACCGTTGCTGCGATAGTAAACAACATATGTCGCATCTTGTCAAAACTTTAAAACCCTGACGAGAAGCAAGGTTTGTCGCCATATAAGTGGTGCATTTTATTGATGTGAATAATGTGCTAGAAAGATAATATGAAGTGAAATGGGTTTAACTCTACTAAGGCATGCGAACACCAAGATGCCTTTCCTTGCCACAGACCTGTCAAGTTCCGTCCTGCACAACTGGCAACGGGTATCCTGGCTGGAAATCCCAAAGGAACTTCTCGGCCAATACCATGACCAAACCCCGGGAACGCCTGGTTATGAGCGTGCCACGTAGGGCTCCATACAAATTTTAAACGAAACACAATACCAGAACCCTCTGATTAAACAGGAAGCATACTCACAGTGCCACCATTTTCAGGCCAAAATAAAACACAAAGAAGAATTTCCAACATGATACACAAAGAAATCATAATATCTGCCCACCAGAACGTTCTATTTACAAAATATGACATTTGAAAACATTTATCAAAATAAAATAATAGACATGGGATTAATATAAAACCACCGACGTTTTAAACCCCACCACTTGTTGTCTTTGAAGTGTGAGAAAGCTTTTTGTGTAGATTAGTTACATTAGAGTTGGTGGAATGCCTTAAATTTTTAAAGAGATTCATCTCACCATGACTTGGATTTTGACAGAAGAACATTCCATTGTAAGTCAGACACTTGTCATGAATGTGTCATATTTGCTATCTGTGAACAGTCGTTTATATTAAATATCAATATTTCTATGTAAAAGGTTATCAGCTAATAGAAACCACAAACATTAAACATATTTTCTTATGTTTTACATTATCACTATTATTTTTCAGTATATTATTCATAAATTTAGAATGTATATTATCATTTCCTCACGCGTGTTCATTCGGGAATATATCTCATATGATAAACCCATGCGTAGATAATCATTTTTTTTTATATATTTTGTTTTTCTTGCAGTTATTGCCTAAGAAAAAAAAATATTAGCGAGCATTGTCTTTGTTTATTCACCGAGACACATTAGCCCCTGGCTCGATTCCACTGTTCCTTGAGCTTGAGATTTTCCAGTCTAGTTTCGCCCTGAAAATAGGACAGAAACCCAAGTTCCATTTGACTTTGGCAACAGTTTAAAGACGTTAAACCCCATTAAGACGTTAAACCCCATTTCATTCACTGATACATTATGCTTTGCATTTCTTCCACA
The DNA here is from genome assembly GCA_948474765.1 of Patella depressa. Taxonomy (NCBI): domain Eukaryota; kingdom Metazoa; phylum Mollusca; class Gastropoda; family Patellidae; genus Patella; species Patella depressa. The sequence continues at coordinate 25,597,854 of OX419718.1, forward strand.
ATTATCAAATTAAACTCTGATCATTCAAATACTGCAGAATTTGCCGAAACAGGTAGAGCTGAACTTTCTCCATTATTTTATCAGTGATTTATAATCTTATCGGTCCTGCAACTAGTCGAAAAACGTGAGAAAATACGTATCAAATCCTTTTCAAACGTTAGGATCGTACGATATGTTTCTGTTCTCGTGTTTTCCTTGATTGTTCAAAACAGACTCTGTGGTGTTTGCTGACAATAATTTTAGATTTAAGACGGGATTCTTTCTGTTTGTGGGAGTATAGGGGGTCTTAAAGCCATCGCCAATATTTGTCACCGTATAAGGCAGCCTACCGCACGCCTTAGACGTTAAAAATCATCTACTGATAAACGTTTTTCCAACATTAATTCAAATCCAAATGAACGTGTATAATATTTATTTTTAAAATAATTCTGAATTCAGTTTAATGTAACTTTGATTAAACTTGAAGAAAACGTGATCAATGTCTGTGTATGTCGTCACTTGAAGACGTTGATTCTTTAAACATTTGATAAGAGACTTTCTCACCGATAATTTGGGTTTTAAGAATGTTCCCCTGGCGCGTAGCGATGCAAGTCATATCCTCTAACAGATTACCTGGCTTTTATTATACAAATACTCAAATAAAATCAAAGGGATTAACTTTCAGTCCTCCACATTATTAATGATCTCAAACTTTTTCTGAAATCTTTGATTTAATTATTTGTGTTTCAAAATACTGTTCGTCTTATCAGTGTCTACCAATGTTTTATAATTTCCCACGTGTATGTTTTTGTTTTTCTTTTGTTATTTTATCTTAATAGATAAGTATTCAAAACCCTTTTCCCCCACAAAGATCAACTATTCAATAATATATATTATTTCATTTGCCCCTTTCATCTATTTTTTTGAAATAAATAAACCACTTCTAATTACACAATAAAACCTTATCCCTTTTTGTCAATGAAGTGAAGTACGTTATAAAAATCTGTAAATAGTTTCGAATATCTTGCAGTTTCTGTTTTAATTGATATGATAGATTTTAATATGGAAACCGGACATCTTTGTGTTACGAAAAATCGTTATTAAATAACATAGAAGTAGTTATATCCATTCCTGTGTCATGTTTTATTGTAAAAAGGTTTAAAGGTTATATTTTCACGGGTAGTTGCTTATTGTAAAAGAAAGCAATACTGTCCATATGAAATACCGTTAAAAGTTCATCCATGCTGGAGTACCCAAGGGTTCTCTATCGCACCAGTTGTTATTTATTGTATTAACATATTATTCAGAACACGGCATGGTTCACAGGGGTCTGGTTCGGGATATGAGACAAAGGCCTATACACTATTATACGCGGGTAACCCTTGTCCTTGTCACGTACAACTGGGGAATATAAACCACGCCAGTTGACTCAATGACAGACCTTTTGATACAGCTCGCATACGCTAACCATTCGACCATCCAACCCCTCGCCGCATCGTATGTAATAATGTATAACAGTGGTTAGTTGGCTGTATGCAGGATTTCCAAAAAGACAGAGTAATACAAAAACAATAAAACAAAATTAAGTTTTTTATATTTTATGAACATCGCGGCTATTTTTTTTTTTTTTTCATTTTTTTTAAAATGGTCCTTACATCAAGTCAATTCTAATATTCAAGTTTAACCGGAGGTCCACTGTTTCAAGAAACTGGTAGTTAATAAATTACATGTATACTTTGAAATTGGAAAAAAATATGTGTGATGTTCCAGCCACATATTTATGTTGGGGACCTGGTGCGTTGGCTTTATCTGTATCCGCCTAATCCAACTCTTTGTACGCCCTGGCCGTTTCGTAACGGATTTAGGGTCTCTCTGTATGATCCAATGTGAATAGCCACAAAATCGAGACTTTGATATGAAATAAAATAAAACATGTACATTGTTATAATTTGTCTTAATCTTGATCGTTGAAATTTTGGTTGTACATGTATGTCATTTTATTGGGTTTTTGTTGTTATAAAATATCAATCTATAATTATTAGCCATATTACACAGAGACAGAAAAATATTAATGCTAAATTGATAACAGCATTGATTTTACTTGGAGTTTGCTCTAAACGGTAACCTCACAACAGAAAACATGACGTATTTAATGTTTTCTAAGCGTGAAGGTTAAATGAAGATTTTCTCGCCAGCTAGCTGATAATTCTCTCACTACTTTAGTTATAAAGTGTTATAAAATATAGTTCTACCTGTCAACTCACCAAGTGTCAGATTAATAAATGGCAACACCATAATAACCTTACAATAGATATTGACGAAAACCCTCAGTCCGTTATCTTCATAGATGCTGGTTTACTTTGGCTGCTAGACACAACGTTTACATTATGCTGTTGATTCTTTGATTAAGTGAAATTTACTTTACGTACTGCTACTGTAGATAATGATATATATATAAACACTAGATATTTTCTGATTAAAGTAAACAAGTGTCAAGCCTAATGTGCTTCCATCTTCATGTTGATACCGGTTTTGCTCTGGAAGTGATTGATCTATGAAGGGAAGGGACCAGTGGATCAGGTCTCTCCACCCCTTAAAACCACTAATGTTCCCCGTGCTATCGTTTTGCTTTGTAATTCTTCTTAGTAACCAATTAAATTTAACATGCAAAAGACAAAAATTGAAACTTTCTTAGCCGTGCGAACATCGTTAGATATTTTTTTTGCCACTCTTAAGAACAGACACTAAGCTTGTTGTTCAACATTTTACTTCCCAAGTCGACGATTTTAGTGGAAAACACTAAGATATTCTTCAAGATGTGGCATGGAGATAAGGGCGCCTTCTCAATCTCGTGGGTTTCCTCCGGGCACTCCGGTTTCCTCCCACTGCTAAAGACCCCTACGCGCAAGCGAATTGTTGAAATAAAATGAAAACCATATGTTAGTCCAAAAATGACCTAGTTTGTGTCGAGTGGACGTTAAACCCCATTTCTCTCTCTCTCTCTCTCTCTCTCTCTCTCTTCTCTCACTCTCTCAAGAATTTTGCATTATTTACTTTATAAGACGAATACAAAACAAAATGGTTTCGAATTAGCAAACAAGTAAATGCAAAGATGGCAGGATTTAATTTTAAAGTTAAAATAATATAGGTAGTATTTAATCTGAAGAGTATTGTATGGATATCTATTAGAAAAAAATATTTATCTTAATTTTAATTAAAGGAGCTAAATCGCTAACATTTGGAACCTAGAAATTGACAAGTGAGTCACAACGCATATAATACTTTAATATGACTGTATATAAACTGATTTACTTCAATGGTTTCTGTTTTTATTCTAATTTCAAATCCGTTATGTTCGGCGAAAAAAGCCCGCAGTCTAAATCGAATGCGAATTTTTAGCGTCTGGTTATTCCAGTCTACATACGCCGTTTCATTTGGTGTAATGTGCCCAGTCTCGTCCCTCAAGTCTCTCGTCCAAACTGGGCTGAAACGCATTGTGGTACACGATTCGTGTACCAATGGTAAAATGTTTATTATGTCTTAAATATTGGATATCAGAAGCCCATCTTTCGGGTAAGATCACAGCATCAATGTGGATTTAAATTGACAAATAATTCGTGTTTTCCACAATGTCGAAGACTTTGGATAATACTGAGTTAGTGATTAAGCTACTTTAATTGTACCTGAAAATAAATCAGTTTTATACTTCAGTTTTTTTTTATGGCGTTGTTCTTGTGTCCCAATTGGTTTATTTTGCTGTTCATTTATTTGGATTTTTGTTTTTCGACCTTTCGTTCATTTGATTTTCGTTTCTAAATTGAACTTTAGGAGGGATTGGTGTATTATCATATAAGGTTTTTTTTATCTGGATGGTGTCTACTTAGATACATTGTGTAATATTTTGATGAAGAGCTGGTTATTCTTGTTATAATAGTTAGAAAAATAAATATATGCAATGCAAAAAGAATATATTGAAAATTTCATTTAATTACTTCATTCGGAGCCAAGTTATCACTGTTTGCAGTTTTGACAAGGTGTATGCATAGTGGTGGTAACCAGGCCACTGGTATATTCGAAACTTAGCTTTGTTTTTCCATTTATAGATTAAATTTTCAAATGGCGAACCATTCTAATCTAGTTAAAATCTCGAGTATCAGATACCCATTGATAGTTGATTATGGTCTTATTTTGTTAATAAATGTCTAATCAAAAGTTTACATAACATTTCAGACCCAAAGTTTGACCTGCAGTAGGCAGATTTAGCTCTTGCATAATGCATCTTTAAAAAATGTATCAAAATATAAACGTACAGATAAAATATGAGGAATTTTGGAAAAATATTGCTTATTATAACCATTTTGCATTCTGGTTCATCAACAGAAAATGCTCTTTCGAGATCATACAAGATACATTTCGGGAACATAATACTATAACCCATATTTTGAAACTAATCCATGTTTATAACTATAGGTTGTCAATCAATATAATCTATGAAATATAACTCCTCCCACAATATCTATATGGATACCCAGTATAGATTAAACTTGAATCCAGATGATGAAGAAAGGATTTGAGTCATTGTCTGTAATAAGGTAAATTCTGATAAATCATTTTCTTTTCTTCGAATTCAAAGCAAACATGTCAAATTTCTATATAATAGGTAACCGTCAGTTGCGTTGGCACTCATTTGGGTCTGTATTATAGTTGGTGGGTTTTGTCAGCACAGTTGACAGCGTTTACTCCGTGGAGTTAGAAATTCGGCATGTTCAGTTTCAAAATGTATACCAATCCTCCGTCCCCCAGATTCAATTCAAAATAAGCAATAGAAAAGCATCTTGTGATTCCAGGTAGTGTGTCGGAGTTCATTTTATTTCTTAGAAATATACGTATATTCAAATAAATTCTACAATTTCCAGAAATATTTAAATTTCTATGTTATCTTAAAATGATATCAGAATAATTATGACGTAGAGTAAATTGAAACGGGATATCAGATTTATAAAACCATATATGAAGTGAAAATCTTCTCCACGGCGTTGAACTGTGACCAAAAACAGACAACTATTTTTTTTATAACATTTAAATAATTCCGTAGATTACGTTAAAACTTGTTTTAAAATAAATATTAAATCACCTAAACCTTTTTTTAAAAAAAAAATTACTGATACATTAAAACTTGTTCCGTAGTTTACGTTAAAACTTGTTTTAAAAGGAATATTTGTTCTTAGTTGGTTTGTTTTCGTTTTTTAAATGGTTATGAAAATTAAAGTCCATGGCACCAATTTAGTTCAATAGGAATGGTTTGCAAATTAAAATATTTATATAACATGAATAACTAATAGGAATATCGGGCCAAAAAAGTTAAAATTCCGTTCAGCATTTACAAAAATATGTTGAATTGCATTTTCATTCGCGCACCAAGGTGTCAGAAAATATAGCAGCAAAAATTTAATTCCAAGCCTTATAAACGTACCTCTAATCATAGATAGTAGAAACTATCAAATTAGCCTCAAAATGAACGAAGTAAGGTAGTTAGTTGACGATTCCATTGCGTGTGTGAAATAGCTTTAATTAACGCCAGCTTCCATCGAAGTGATATCGCAGACAAATGTCAAATGACTGAGGTAGAAATAGTTTTTTGACGATTCCATTCCTTTAATTAACGCCCGCTTCCACCGAAGTGATATCGCAGACAAATGTCAAATGACTGAGGTAGGGATAGTTTGTTGACGATTCCATTCCTTTCGCGCAGTGTTCTTTAAACCGTTATTGTTTAAACCATCATTCGTTCCATAGGCGTACGAGCAGCTCCCCCCCAAAAAAAACTTTCGGGCAAGCTGACTTTTCGGGCAGACGGGTAAAGTGAAAAAAAAAAATTCTATTTCATATACTTGGCAAAAAAAAGTGCCCAAAATCTAATAAAACATTAATTTTACGAACTGGAATAGCAGTAAAACGCGTTTGTTTGCGGCCGTCAAATATTTCAAAATTTTCTTGGGGTCCATACCAGGTTAGCTCCGCTTCTTCGCCTCTCGACGAAAACCGACGCCGCTGTCTGCAAACCTGAAGTCTTTTCGGGCATTAACTGGAGGCGTTAATTTTTTTTATTTAATTATTTCGGTATTTTTGTAACCGGAGTTCAGCTTTAATTGAATGCCACGAATTTGTAATTAGTTGACTATAGATTAAAACATTTTGTCTGGAGCCTCTCTAATTTGTGCGACCTTTCTCGGGCATCAATTATTACATTGTATTTGTGAATGCAGCTGCAACAGTCTGATTGGATGGTTGGAATTCAGAGTGGGATTTCGATTATACAAAACCATTGGATACTTTTGGCTAGAATAGCAGAAAACGCATTTGCGGTGGCTAATTTTCAAAATTTGGTCCAGGAGGGTGATGCCCCCATACCCCGCGACGATTGATTAGAATTCGAGTCAGCCACCTTAATTAGGCTATATTAGACCACTTTGAAGTTGCTTTGTTCACGGGCTGAAATAGCAGAAAAGCGCGTTTGCAGTCGTTAAATATTCCAAAATTTTCTTGTGGGGGGGGGGGGGATACATGTCAAGCTCTACTTCGCCTCTCGAGGAAGACCGGCGCCGCTGTTTGTAAATCCGACATTTTTTCGGGCATTTCGGGTTCTGCCCCTTCCCCCTAACAGTCATCGAGCCCGTACGCCTATGATTCGTTCAGTTTCATTCGTCGCTTTTCCTTCTCTTTAAATGTGTGGACTATGGTACCCAGGTACATAATCTAATTATTTAAATAAATGCGAACCATGTGTTCGTCCCGAGATGACCTAGTTTGTGTTGAGTGGATGTTTTATTCTTCATCGCTTTAAATATGCGGCATAACAAAAAAATATAGTTTAACTCTAATTATACCACCATGTAATAACCCTCTGAATTGACACAAGTCGATCGTTTAATAAAATCGATCTTATTTCAAATTTCACAATTATTACAGAAACAAACTCTCGTGAAATGATTTATAAAACCGCCATAGTTTAATGTTTGCTCTTCACTTAAAGGGAGTTATTACTGATGACAAAACGTGTTTTCCCCGTCCTGTCAAAATTTAAAAGGTTGGCCAATCATTGAAAGATAAATGATGTTAATATTAAGGAGAATGTGCACGATTGGTGGATATTTGACAAGGTAATCTACATGTTGACATTATATTTAGCCAACTAATATCTTACTATAGCAGGTATGATAACACTGATAAAATAGAAACAAAACCTATGGCTGTCTTAACATTAGAATTCTACTGTTCAGCTTGTGTTGTAACTGTTTCTCAAAATCATTTATTGTCAAATATCATTCTGGACAGTTAACATTCTTGAAGGGCTATCTGGATATTCGATATTTAATGGAATGAAAATTTAAGGTAGGTATTATTTTAAGGTAAATATAGTCTGATTTTTATGGCCAAGTTCTGTCTATAAACCTACCCGATTCGTTTTACAGATACAGATAAGTTTGTAATACTTGATAACATATGAATATATCTGTCTATTTAAATAATCACATGAATTCTATGGAAGACCGTTGGGTTATTTTTCTACGAAGATTTTATTGTCGTTTTCAAGCACAATACTGGTACACTTGGAAAGAACCAAATATAATCCTATATGTAAAATCATAACATTAGTGCAGCCACTTAATACGAATTTCTTGAAAATAGATTCGGTAACAGTCTTCCATAGAATCGGTGTGATTTATTTGAAGGAGTCACAAATGACTCAGTGTATAAGGTGATGACTAAGTTCCCGTGAGGTACCAGGTCCAGTCCTTGGAATTTCTCTGTGTGGTTACCCCTTGTCAGTGATGCACGACGAAGGATCTGACAAGAAACGGTGTCAGGTCGTTTGATGGGACGAGCAGTAGCGGATTATCAGTGAGGCTGATGAGGCTGCAGCCTCAGGCCCAAAGATTTTGTAAAAAAAATAATTTGAGACTTGTCTGATACGATTAAAAACGCATAGACAATGAATGTTAGGGGGTGGGGTTTAGGCCCAACGGGAATCAACATAGGCCCACGCCATTTTAAATAGGGCCTCTAGCAATTGCCGCCTCAGGCCTTCGTGGAGCTTAATCCGCCACTGGGGACGAGCTACCGATGCCATGCGCGCATTTTGTTGTGCCCCTTGCAGAATTCTTGATAGCTGGAATTAGATGAAGAAGCGGAAATGCCCCTGTCCCGATGGTGCAAAAACGTAGGACGTTAAACCTCATTCCCTTTTCATTTTGTTTTATATGAATGTGTTCAATTACTAAATGCCACTTATGAAAACGGGTATATTCAATTGGTTAAAGCTGGTAGCATGAGTAGGATGCTTTCAACTAATACAGGAGTTGAATTCAAAAATAATTTAAAATTGTGAAACCGGTTTGAGAAAAGCAACATTCGATATAGAGGATTCAGAAACCACCGAAAAGATCGTTAATGTGAATCTTATCACCAATAATCGGATAACGGTCAACCTCATTGCTATAAATGGATATTTCTTGATTGGGCCTGCGTGAAATCTAAAAGCAACATTTGCCAGGGCAGCTGTTCTTATAAATGCATTCCTACGAAAATCTTTATAGGGTATAAAAGTATGTCAAATTTAGTATACGGAAAATATAGACACCCGATTCGACTAGAAAAATACTTTATTCTCTGAAAAACACCTATGTGCGCACATCGGAAACTTGGCAGGCTTGTTGAATGCTAGGTGACGTAGTGAGCGCTTGGTATTGTAGATTTATTTCCAAATGTAGCGACAAGTTGTATAATTAAATATATGCGTATTTCTGTCTTGTAAATTATGTGTGTATTAAAGTTGGGTGATATACGACAACAAAAACTGTTTCAGAACACTATATAAATTCAATACGTTACAAAAATCTGTATAATTTATTACATAATCTAATGTTCTGATTCGTTAATGTCTCATTAATCCTAAAATTCAAATAAAGTTTTAAACATATTTTGTTTTATTAGATTTCTATAAGATAAACGCGTGTTTTCTACAGGTATTTCTATACCAGTAACATGGCAAGTACCGCCTTAATACAACTTGACGTTTGGTCAACAATCGTAAATAATAAAAACTTATCGGTTGTCAAACAAGGGGGTATAGATATAATTGTATTTAATATATCTTTTAGTTTAGTGTAAATCATTCATTATTAGAACATGGATGTTTTGTTTTCGGGTTAAAATTGCAGAAATACGTCAGTTAAAAAAGCATTATGCAAGAGCAAAATCTGCTTATTACAGGTCTTTCTTTAGGCCTGAAATGTTATCTAAATAATCAATTAGACATTAATTAACATATCCAGGCCATAATATACTCTTGATGTCAAGGCTAGCCTTCGATGTTGGCGGATTAAAATCCTATATGCCGCTTAATGGCCGTTGATAATTAAATCAATCAGGTGGATAATCGAAACTATGCTGTTTATATTAATGATTTGAGTAATGATGACCGAGGCTATGTGAATATTTCAAACGCTTTTTTCTCGGCTAATAGTGGATCAATTTGACTGAAATTTTCAGCAAATTACCTTTACACTATCTAGTTTGTAACTATTATAGTTAGAACTGCCATCTCTCTATCTTATCTCCCATAATGTAACTTTGATGTATAAATCTTAAAAAAAACTCTGCAGGGTGCTAATAAATAGACACGATTCCTCCTTGTAATCAGTCGAAAAAATCGCAGACATGTTCAAATAAAAAAAATTACTGTGGAAATATAAACACTTAAAACGGTTCAGTATGAAATTGCATAAACGGTAAACAACATCCAAGTAAAATCAAAATAATAACAGCAGAATAAATTACTACTAATAATAACAAAACAACTAACAAGATAACAAATTAATATAAAGATTTAAACAGCTTAATAAGTGATAACAAATGAATAATAATAACATTTAACTAATAAATGAATAAATAATTCTCAACAAAATTCAAAAATAATATTTAACAGTTCTGATAAACTGTTAACAACATCCGAATTTATTAAAATTATATACTGAACCATAATACAAAATAACTGAGTACATAAACAAATAACTGAACAACAATTAATAATACTTTATAACAGTGACCAATAATTATCAATAGCATTATTTAGTTTACAAAAAGTAATTTAACATTTATAATATTTTGTTTGAATTGTAAAGTTAAAGATAATTTGAATACAGCACTATGATAAATGAATGCATGTAGAAGCACCGTCATTTCCCTAGCTGTATGCAATGATTCAATTTGGTAATTTTTTCCTTCGAGATCAAAAGCTCTGGCAAGATGTGGGATCACAGGCACTTGAAGGGATTAAAATAAAACTTCTTACTACTGCTTGACTATAATAGTATAGTATCATAGTATATACTATTATAGTCAAGCAGTAGTAAGAAGTTTTATTTTAATCCCTTCAAGTGCCTGTGTGTGGGATATGCGTGCATACACTTTCCTCATGCCACTTAGTTTATTTATGAGAGTGATGTCCCGTGACAATTTCACGAAAAGGATAGTTGGACAGGGCATAAGGCCTTGCAAGGATTAGTGTATTGTCGTGCAGAAGCGACGAAAAAACTGAGGTCCGTATAAAGATCACTTGGCAGTTGGAAATCGAAATAAAAGTAGGTCGTAGGTCAAAATGCCCCTCATAGTATTTCTTGACGTATGCCCATCTTTCAGTTACATATTTCAAAATAGAGATCACCAGCCAGAACAGTAGAACGTTAAAATAGAGAGTGTTTTCACCAAATTACCTTCTAGTCCCAGTACTCGTACTGTCATCCAAATGTAACCCTAGACACAAAAATAATTCTCTTTACAGAAATCATTATTATTTGTAATATTAAACATATAAATTCAAAAATCAAAACGTTTAAAATTCTATATTCTACTGTTTATCCGTTTGAACATTAATCTCTTCGATTTTCGATGTAATCAACCGTCAGTTGTCTTCGAGAAAGAAACATTTTAATAGCTACTAATAGACAAGTTTATTCAACAGAGATAATACACCGATAAATGACACAATTAAAGCTGCCACCTGGTCACTAAAAGCAATCTTATAATTGATATCAATTAGAAATGCTATCATCGGGTATGTTTATCATGAAACTCACAATTGATGTTAGCCGTGTTATCATCCTATGTTGTTTAATATCTTCAAATTGACTGGATTTTAGAATTGTTATGTCTTGTTTGCTGTTCGTGCAAACAAATATCTCAGAATTCAGATTTACCCGTGTAAATGTTTTTTTTATTAAATAGGCACTCAGAAAATAAATGTATTTAAAAGATAAATTATGTAAGATTTGGTATTATGTAAAATTTAGATAAAGAGCAGGCCGTTCTTGCTGTAACAGTTCAAAAGAGATAATGCATAATTTTATTATTGAAAGTGTCATTCTAATTACTTCATTCTGGGCGATGTTTGTAGTTTTGACAAGATTTGTGGATTGATTGCTGATTAACGTATCATTTAAGACCTAAAGATAAACATGCAAAAGGGCAGATGTTACTCTTGAATAATCCATCTTAAATATGGTCAAAAAATTCATATTTCAGTACGGGGTCGTGTCACATTGGCGGGGTGTGGGATGAGCAAATGGTTAACGCATGCGCGTTGAATCAGACAGTCTTTCATTGAGTCAATTGGCGTGGTTTCGATTCCCCGTTTGTACGTGACAATGGGTAGGATGGCCTGTCCATCCTCGTGGTTCTTCTCCAGCGAATTATTTAAATAAATGCGAACCATGTGTTAGTCCCGAGATGACCTAGTTTGTGTTGAGTGGATGTTTAACCCCATTCCATTCTCTTTCTCTTCGTTCAGTTTTATTCTTCATCGCTATAAATATGCGGCATAACAGAAAATATAGTTTAAATCTAATTATACCACCATGTAATAACCCTTTGAATTAACAAAAGTCTGATCCTTCAATAAAATCCATGTTATTTCAAAATTCACAATTATTACATAACAAACAAATATGAAATGATTTATGAAACCGTCCACAGTCGAATATTTGCTCTTCACTTTAAGGAAAATAATATTGAACCACGTGTTAGTTCCCAAATGATCTACTTTCGTGGCTCAGAACAATATTTATACTTCCCCGGTATATCAAACAACCCAGATATTACAGCGCACAAATCGAAGGCGTATTACTGGCAACCAAGTTAAGTTACCCTGGCATGTCTTCCTGTCTCGTTGATTCATTCTGAGTGAAGTTATAAACGTTTGACGAATAGCGTTGTCTCGATTTTCATAACTACCGTTGTTATAAACAAAGTCTCGATTATCCGAAAGAAAGATGTTCAATAGGCAAATTTAACTTCTACAATATAATGCTTAGTAATGTCATATTAAGACATGAACTGTATAAAGGGATAAGGCCTTCTTCCAAGCTCTTTCACAACCATTACCTGTTTCAATCGTCATCAACTTGTGTTTAAGTAAAGAATGGGTGATATGTGGTGACCATGTAAACGTTAATTCAAGAAAGCCGTGAGAAAGGGGCATATATCATTCATGAATATCCTGTTCAAAATAATGATCGATAGTTTTTTGTAACATGAACAATCGTGTATACCCATAAGGCTTTAAATAAAAAAAAAAAGTAAATTGACATAACGGTTATCAACATGGTATAGATTAGGATGGTCAGAAAACAACTATATTTAGACTTCCACTCCATCTTTTGAAAATAATATATCTGTTATGTCCGATCCATCAATAATTGACGTAACGTAATAATTCAGTGCTTTATTTTGGCCTCAATAAATGAAATGAAATGGGGTTTAACGTCCTACTGTTCTGCTCCGACTGCTATGAAGGGAATTTTTCCCGGGCAGTGGCACTATGTTCTACATTTTTAACTGCCAGGGGATCTTTTAAGGGAACTCAATTTTTCGTACCATCCGAACCACTAGACATGTGTTCTAGGCCTCAAAAGGAGGTGTGGCTCATTCAACCACGTGAAGAATAAGTTGACTGTTGGCTATGTAAGAATCGATATCAGAATGACTATTATTCTAAGACACATAAATACGAATACATTTAATAGACAACAATGTAAAATTAAAAAGGCCATATCTTTAGTTAGAATTAATCGATGTGAATAGTGGGTCCAAACAGCAAAGAAAGAAAAAGAAAATAAAGACACCGTCGACCCCCGCCCTTCTCCATCCATAAACGACATTCGTAGCGGTATAACTAGTTTGGCTTATAAGTTTATTTACCTGTATGCCGACCTCCTTTGTTTATCAGACGTACAATGTGGGGTCTCTATACAACACCTGAGTTTTTGTTTAAGGTAAAACACCCTTTCTACTTACCAAGATCAAAGTCCATCGATCAATTTGACAGACCCTTCAAAAACACCCACCCATCTCTATAGCTCTTGATGGGATTAAGACCACGGTCTTACAAAGTGATAATATAACGTCTGATAGTCGAAATTATCTGACTTTAAGAAAGAGCAACTTTAAGTATATATTTGTTTTATATTGAATGTACTGCTTTTATTCAATTCTCAACAAATTATAAGAGGGGCGTGTTATGGGTCGAAAAATATGCTTAGTATAGATCAATGAATGAACTGTTATTTTACTTGTGGTAAACGTCTTATCAATTTCTTGTATTTTTCAGGCCGGAATCTAAACGTGTGTTACCTCTCACGGCAATATGATATAATTCAACATGCACGACTTTCCGACCAAGATGACTGCCTTTCAAAATCATAAAATAACTTCAATTGGTGACGTGCCACCATCTTTGTTGAGGAAGACTTTTCAACCGGTGGTTAGCGATAGTGACATTGGATTTGATCCACAATTGTTGGATACTTTTGTAGACGACGATGATTTTAGTGATCACGATTCTCATTATTCGGAGGATTTAGCAGATGATTACCAGCACGAGCTCCTTTCTTCCGGTCAAGGACCAGATATGACGCGCCAGCTTCTCGATTTTGCTGATCTTGTAAATAGTGATATAAAAAAGTTTTTCGGACCAAAGAAAGGGGCTGAAGATTCGTGTGATATTTATGCTGACAAATGGAAAACAATTAAATCTGGACGTGAACGTTATTACAGAGATTTATTGCGAATCGCAGAAGGTGATAATGATATGAGCAGAAGTGCCAAGGATGATGTAGTTTTTGAACCGACACAAAAAGACGTAGATAACCGACACACTTTCACGGGACGGTTTGATAAACGATTGGGATTAGGTCCATTCAAGGAATTGTTTGAACATGGTTTAAAGGGATATGTCAATGAAAAGAAAGCCAAAACTCGAGAAAGCAAATCTGTGTCAACCTTGCCGATGCAACAAAGACGTTTTCCAGAGTCTTTCTGGAAGCAACCTGAAAACTTAACTAAGAAATGTCACAGTGCACATGTTCATGTGATAAACTCGCCCAAACCACCTGATTTCAGTGATTTATTAGAAACATGGACGATGATGGGTGATACTGAATTTAAAGGAGACATGTCTAGTGATACGAGTAATACGTCACCAATTCCCGTGCACCATCGCCGTGTTTGAAATTCTCCAAATGCATGCTACTTACTTGCCAGGACTGCCAGCGCTCAGTATTTATGTCTAGGTTATTATTGAATTTTTAATATTTGATATCCATATGTTTTAGCAATAATAGTTTATATATATTCTAGTATAGGACGGTAGACCGATGTTTCGGTAACCAAGGATACGGTCATGTGTACTATAATGGGTACTAATATTACGGGAGGCCGAGGCTTAAAATCTCCCTGGCCGAAATGTCTTACATTTCTAGAGATGGGTCTTAAGTACTCTACAAATAATTGATATTAACAAGTACCACCGTTCTATGGACCAGGGCGTCATCACAGCCATCTTGGAATTGTCCGAACAGCAAGCATGACAAGTTTCATTCAGATCGTACACGAATTGGCGGACTCTTAGGCCAAGATCAAGAACGTCTACCTATTCCTGATCGAATCACATTACATTGTATTTTGGTGACGGGGGAGGGGGAGATCGTTTTGATATGAAATAAGAATGAGTCATATCTACCCTTTTTTAAAAGCAGAAATATGTCAAGCAGTAAATTATTTTTTCGAGCCCGGTTTCACAAAGCATTCTCAGACATATTATACTAAACTTCCATTACTGTTGACGAGAAATATCTTTGACCCAGAAACACAAAAAAAATGTACATAGTTTTTTATTAATATATTTAATCAAGAAGCTTTAATGAACTTGATACATTAAAACAACAAAAGATTTATAAAGGGCTATATTTTCGACGAACAATTTTGTGTAAGTTCTTAACTTAAGTCTGAGAATGTTTTGTGAAACTGGGGCCAGATTTGTGAAAAATAAGACTTAACATGGATTCCTGCCAAATAAAATGTTACGATCTATCTGCTTGTACATTTATCGTTAGTTTAAATTTATTTCTTACGTACCTTTTTATTTTACACTAATTTCAATGAATCTTTTATAACAGAATTATTTGACTATCTGGTGAAATTATATCACGTAATTAACATTGAAAATATAAAGGTTTGAAAATTACTGTACCATTTTTTACTACACGCGTGTTCCATTTTGACCTATCATAAAATAAGGATAGCCCTACACGGCTACTATCTTCAGCCTACATTAAATATTTATACCTAGTTTCGCAGATATTGAAGTCTCGTAATCAGAAAATAATAAAGATCCCAATATCCACGAATCTCAAAAAAAAAAACAAACACCAAGTAAAATTTGTGTTGTGATTGTTGACGAATAATACAGATATTATAAGTCGAAGAAGTGGGTGCACTAGCATGTTTACCTGTATATGGTGATTGATTATAATGGGCTTGTTAGAAATATCCAAACAATTAATGAGTGTTTATATAAACCTGAATGTATAATCAACTTCAAATACACCACTTCAAGGCTCTAGTCCGATTTGAATAAGTACTCGATCACTTCAAATCGCCATTTTTTTTCGCATAACATTTCACATGCTTATCTTTATTCCTCTTCTATTGTAATAAAATCTGTACTGTATAAGTAAAGATAAATAATATTGTTTAAGATTTACTGTGTAATGCACTTGGTTCAATAACCTTTTTCTCCCTCGGTTTTCGAAGAAAGCAGAGGACAATTAAAATTGGTTTGTCTGTCTGTGTGTCCGTCTGTCTGTCCCGACTGTCCGTCACACATTTGGGACACACTAATCATCCTTCTAATTGTTGCTAGAATATCCAAACTTGGTGTAGGCATCTATGTGAATGCATTGACATTGTTTAATCATGCACATTTTCCATGATGATGATTTCTGCTTAGGCTAGTTTGCGTTAAACAAATTGACTACTTTGCTTTTAATTAAGGCGGAATTGTCTCCTAAGGAACCTGGTAAGCCCCCTCCTGCAACCATTCCTGGATCTGCTGCTTTGTCTTGACTGAGTTCATTAATTAACATTGCCTGCTAAAGCTAAGCAGAGATAAGATAACTTTGATTAAGAGAAATGGAAAATGGTGAAACCTGACGGCGTTTGATCGTGGACATTTCTGCTTAGACTAAGTATAGATAATCAGATTGCTCGATACTTTTCAAAAAAAAAATAATACGCAATTAATTTATATGCGTCATCTATTTATTTTTGGATTGAGACTTGTTGTTACATCAAACTGATCTGTTTGTGAGATGAAACTAATTTTTGTGTATTCGCTTGTTCCACAAAATAGAGAGAGATGTGGTGTTTGAAAGCCAAGGAAGGAGGGGTGGGTGGCCTGTTTGGAAATATAGATTACATTTAAATCAATATTGTAAATATTCTAGAAAGACAAGAACCTATTTATGGACAGGACTAATCTACGGTTAATCAAACGTTTTTACTACACGGCACGGTGTTTGTAACCCAAAGGGAATATGAAATGAGGTTGAATGTCCTACTTTTCTGACCCGGCTGGGCTATTGAAGACTGCCATACGCCATACAGTGTTATTTACCATGGAGGGAAAGTTTGCCAAGATAGTGGCGTTACTGCCTACTCTTAATTCCAGCTGTCAAGGGCTCTTTTTAGTGCACGTTAAGTGTACGCGGGACCTCTGCTTTTATCCCATCCGAACGACTATAGGTTGCCCTTTGTCAGGCCCTCCCCCCTGCACCACTGACAAGGAAAAATCTCGATGAACTTTCTTGGCCATAATCCAGGCATAGAACATGGGCTCCTTCCAGGTTATCTAACACAATGAGCCACCGCGTCTCCCAACCAAATTGGTTCCTAGTGCTATGTACAACTTTTAACATGTAAATTAAATGCGTATTGGATAATCACAGAACTACCACATTTAGATAAAAGCATACGTCCCGAAAAATTATTTTGAAATTTATTGGTTTTTTTTCCAAATAAATAAAATTTACCCTCGCATCCACTGAAAAATAATAAAAATGATCTATGGGTGGAATGTGTGAAAATGAATCAAGCTACAATGCAGATTCGTTTTTTGTCACGTTACGTATTCTTCCTCGGGATGGAACCCATAGCAAATCAGTTGGTCCAAGGGCACAGAGTTATCCCTCCCACCCCTGTTCATATCAAACATGTTTGTATTACATATTGCGTAACTTATGAATAATATGTAAAATTTGGGGATTGGATGGTCGTATGGTTAGCACGCCCGCGCTGTATCGCAAGGCCTGTCATTGAGTCAAATGGCGTGGTTTCGAATCCCCGGGTGTATATGACCAGTTACCTACTATTCGTATTGCATCAGACGATTATGGACGTCATCATTTTTAGAAACACAACCCCATCACAAAAATCGCAATTAAACTTTATTCATGAACATGTCACGAATATTGTGATGGTAAACACCGTATAACACAATATGACTTCCCATGATATTATCATATGGACTGAAAGTTTTATTTGGCTATAGAGGCGGTTGAGGTTTATCTACATAACAACTTAATATTAGTAGGGAACTAAGCAGTAACGTTTGTATAGAAAATAGGGTAAATATATGTTTAATTTATCTTTATTGAATGATAACGGAAATTTTTTTCTACCAAATTTATTCCAATATATAATATTTTTAAGAAAGTTTAGTTGTGAATGTTGAATATAATCAATTACATTAAAAGGGCCTGTAGATCTATTTGTAAAATAAATTTATATTTAAAATATAAAATAAAAAGTTGTTTAATGTTGTCAACGTTAAATTTGACATGACTTGGTGTGTGGATTTAAATATATTGTCTGATAAAGTTACAGTTTTGAAACAATTAATGATAATTAAATGCCCGAAAGACATACTCTATATATATATAGAGAGAGAAATGGGGTTTAACTTCCACTCGACACAAACTAGGTCATTTTGGAACTAACATATGGTTTCAATTTTATTTCAATAATTCGCTTGCGCGTAGGGGTGTTTAGCATTGGGAGGAAACCGGAGCGCCATACTCTATAGAATACTTCAATATCTAGGGTTTAACGTCCACTCGATACAAACTAGGTCATTTCGTGACTATCATACAGTTCAATTTTATTTCATTACTTCGCTTGCGCGTATAGTCTTTAAGTGTGGGAGAAAACCGGAGAACCCAAGAAACCACGAGGTTGGACAGGCGACCTTACTGCTAGTAAGGTACTAGGGGGAAATCGAAACCACGCTACTTGCATGCAACGTGCATTCGTTAACCATTCGGTCACCAACCCCACATACACATATAGAATCCCTCAGCATCTTAACTTCGAAAAACTGTGACCCCAAAGCGTTTTATATTCATCTCAATTGACAATTATACGAAGAGAGAAAGATAAA
This sequence comes from Patella depressa, assembly GCA_948474765.1. Taxonomy (NCBI): domain Eukaryota; kingdom Metazoa; phylum Mollusca; class Gastropoda; family Patellidae; genus Patella; species Patella depressa. The sequence goes on from OX419718.1 coordinate 25,616,665, forward strand.
AAGAGAGAGATGGGGGAGGTGTAACGTCCACTCGACACAAACTAGGTCGTTTCGGGACTGAGGTATGGTTTAATTTATTTTATTTACGCGTAGGGGTCTTTAGCAGTGGGAGGAAACCGGAGTACCAGGAGGAAATCCACGGGGCTGGACAGGCGACCGAAATCCTTGCCACGTACAACCGGGGATTCGAAACCACGCCAACTGACTCAATGGCCGGCCGTATGATACAGCGCGCGCACGCTAACCATTCGGCCATCCCCCTATTATACGAAGATCAACAAAAAAAAAAAATAAATAAATAAAAAAAATAACTACATGAAAATGAATTGGAATGAGTCTTTAGCTAGTCATGACTGACTAAACGCGAGAACGATTAACGGAGAACAAACTAGCGGCGATATTGAAAGCTATAGATAATATTTGATGATGTCAGTGAAGATTTATAAAGACATATTGGCAGATAATAAAACATGGCCAAGTCGTTAAAAATGGGGGGAGCGTGTCACTGCTTATTCCTTTATGATTAAATCATTTGAAGACGTTTACAAATAATCTTTTAATGAGAGACAAGATTGATAAGCTACCAGATACACTAGTACTCTTTAATTTAGTATATAATTATATTGAAAAGACACGAAATCGGTGATATGGGGCAAAACAAAAAAGCTCTTAACTTTATTTCTATTTTACTGAACCAGCGAGGTTATAATGAAGACGGTGAACATTTTGTCATCACAGCGGCGTTTTCGCTTATTCCAACTGTCTACAGTCCATTTTCAACGAGTATACGCGGGGGGGGGGGACTTTGTCTCAACTGAAGGATGTTTTCACAAATGGTCAGCTACTGACATTTCTGGGTAATAAGCAGGGGCGGATTGGGACTGGGAACCGGCCCGGGTCCCCGTGTCGGAGCGGCCCCTTTCATATGCGATTTGGTGGCATATCTGATTATTATCTCTGTTAAATAATATATTTCATAATTTACAACCATCAATTAACGTATTATCATTATATCGTCAAAAGTCAAGAGAATTTAAATGGCTGAAATATATTTTTTTACCCAAGAATACGTCACGATTCTACTCACTCCACCTTAGCTGTCGGGACTGGCAGAGCCGTGATAGGACTGAATTCCACGTGACTCGATTGTATTTATGTCAATTCGGAACGTTCTGGACTGTGAATCGACCATCCCCTGTATGTCGTGAGCTCAGTCATTGCAGAAAGGGCCTTAAACCTACTCAAATGAAGTCGTTAGAACCATCCATTACTGTGATTGGAGTCAAAGAAAGAACATTTTTTGCATTGACCCATATAATAACAGCTTTAACGTAAACTTTCAGATCTAGCAGAGGTTCTGCCGTTGGTGGTATGTCATATGTTGTCAGGATGTTTAATAAATTGATATTGTGATATAGGTGTGGTGCTAAATCAACGTGTGTTCCCAATCTCATCCCATAACTCCCCGACCAATAATTACAAACTGTTTATCTTAGATAGTATTAACAAAAGGTTGAGATGTTTTAAACCATCACGATCTAATGTTTATATATAAACAATGTATATAGAAGAAGGGGAGTTTATCTATTTTGATAGGCTTATATTGACGTCTCATGACACCCCTATAATAGCTGTCAACCTTTATCGGATTCCACAAACATTAAATTGTCGCAGTTTCTGATAGTAGAAAATATGACATGTAAGCATGATTCGATTGTTGTGGGGTATTAGAAAGGGGTTAATTGGACTTAATGAAACAATTATTATAAAGAAAATCATGGCTTTGGCATCTGCTTCTGACCAATTTGTCTGTCAGTCTTAAAGTCAGGTTATAAAATCCGCGAGAACTATCTACCAAGACCAGTCCTTGTCCAGATGGTCGTCATGATTGACCAATGAATCAGCACATTCTTTTAAGCTTATATGATGTCACAAGTAAGGCCGTTTCTGATAACTGATAACTAACTGTGATCACGTTGTTTTGAATCTTCATAAATAAAATAACTTCTATGTCGTTTAATCATGGATAGTGGAACGGATATTATAAACGGCAAGAGAGAGATATAGCCATACCTCTCACTATCCATAGAGCAGTGTCGGGGGATGGGGAATGGGGGTGATGACAGTCGATCGATCCGGGCGATCAGGGAACTGGGTTCACAACTAAAATGTCCCGGATCCGAATCAAAAGGTAGGCCGAGAAGAACATTCAATTATGTCAAACCCGCCATTCACGCATCCTCGGTATCCACGGTGGTCTGATTCCGTTCTACTCCACTAGCGTGGGTCACTTGTTCAAGTATTTGCCTTTTATCATTGTGCTATTGTGCGATTTTTATCGACAAAACCCATAATTCGTTAATTGCTAAGGAAGTTGGAAACGGGAAGTAACTATCATCGGGTAAAGTAAACAAAACGCAATGGCTCGCCTTCAGGAGACACAAATTTGGAATCAGCTATAAGAGTTTTATTCGTTACTCGAGTTTTACGTCCACTTTTACAAGGGTGATATCGGTAGACAATTTACAAAAGTGAAATTGCCAATTATAATAAACATAGCAGAATTAAACATTTCAGACAAAGAACGAATAGTAATAATAATATCAGAAGATGTTATACATATTTGAAATCAACGACAAATACTACAGATTCGTAAATACAATTAAATATAAATGAATTAGAAATGTATACATTATTTACATAAATCATTTAGTAAATGGACATGAATATGGCTACATACCCTTATAAAACCATTTCATAAGTAAGACTGGTTTGTAAACTGTTTTTGATTGGTTCGTAGACTTTAGCCCCAGGGCAGATAATTTGAAATCGTGGAAACCCTATGGATTAACACAGGGTATAGTAGGGTAGAACGGAATGGGACCTATGGGGATACCGATGATGGCTGAAACGGAAACAGTGGCGGCGCTAGCCGCCGGTGGTTGGAGGGGCAAAGCTGGGGCAAATTCCAAGGTTAAGGCACGAGTATCAACTATGGGGGAGGGGGGGTCTCCCCCAGAAAATTTTGAAAAAACAGGCTGCCGGAAATGCAGCCTGGCAGTATTTCAGGCAATGACTGTTGAGGTAAAGTGTGAAACGAACAGACTTGCGAACCTCGACGAATACCACTCTCGAGCGCCAATGTCGGGAGTATTTATGGAGGGTATGGGGGACCTCCCCCAGAAAATTTTGAAAAATAGACTCTCGGAAATGCTCTCTGACAGCGTATTCAGTCAGGCACTGATCGTCGAGATAAATAAATCTGACCAAATAATGTCCGTAGCCTGATCACTAGTTTATACGATCAGAGACCAAAATGGCAAACGATCGGATGTCACCTGTGGCCTGATCACTACTCTGTCCGACCCCAGAGTGGAAAGTGTCACATGAAACTCAATGAAGTCCCCAATAATTTGAAAAGTAGACTGTCCGAAATGCAGTCTGGCAGTATTTAAGGCATTGATCGTCGTTTATCCGACCAGAGAAGAAAGTGACAAACGGGCGGAGCGAGTGACTCAAAGTGAATGAATATTTTCGCCACTATATTTTGTAAAATAGAATGCAGCCAGGTAGCATTTCAGACATTTTTTTCCGAAAATTATGGGGGGGGGGGGCAAACAGAGGACAGACAAGATTTTTTCTTAGGGGCGCCCCCCCCCCCCCCCTTTGCTTCCCCCCCCCCCTTGGCGCCGCCACTGAACGGAAAATGTGGGACGTAACATATCAGTATGCGCGTAAAAGAATCCTTGGCAGTTGGAAATCGGAAAAAACACGCAACCCTACTCCTTGTTGCGTGCAACCGGAGTATCGAAACCACGGCAGTTGACTCAATGACAGACCTTATGATACAGCGCACACGTGCTAACCATTCTCGGTCATCCAAACCTCAGGCAAGACGTACATGAAAAAATCTTGCATGTACCTGAACGACTGGGAGCCTTGGTCGCTAGCCAACATACTTGGTAACCCTGGTTTACTGAAAAACACCGAATACACGTGGTCTCCCTTTTTCTTAACATTAATAAAAGGCGAAAATGAGTTCCATCAATTACACTGACTATAGATAGTAAAACTGAGAATACCGCCATAACATAGTACGGTTTATACATTTCAAATGCCCAATATAGCTAGGTTGGATATCCGTAATTTATGTTTTATTTACGAAACTGTTGGGAAGAAAATGGAACATCTATCATAGTATTCCATAACACGTGCATTTATCGACATAAATATAGTTTATTCATATCCCTTGTAAATTTAGCCCAAGGTGACAGTATATGATAAATTCTTTGGCTTTATTATTCTGATTTACGACCATAAACATGGGGGTAACACAACTAAAACCTATATCTTAATATCCTTTGTTCTGCCGTGTAACGACAACATGGATCATTTTTGTGACAAGTGTGTGCAAATTTGATGAATCATATCATAACCTGTATATTTAAACCTTGAATTTCTACAAAATATTTGAATATACTGCGCGTTTAAGGACGGAGGTTACGCATTGGTGTCTGGCAATTTGTTTCTTACAGTTACAAGGAGAAGCAGGGATCCGGAATTGACAATAAAGTCTGGACTAGGATTCGTAATGGAATTATTATGTTCGCGAATTAAAGTGTCGAAAGGGGTTTAATGACTTTAACAATACAAATCTGTGTTTACTTGGTAGAACTCTTCATACTAATTGATTGATTAATGTTGAAACGTGTTATTACTGAATATTATTCATATTAAACAACTGTATTTATTTTATTAATTTATCATAAAATACATTTATAACAAAGTCAAACAGAATATTACACGTATATCAGCATGCTGAATCGATATATTGTCAATACGATTTATCATTTAAAATAAACATTACGATATTCATTTTGGTATTAATTTATAATTCTCGCTTTTATTTGATATTTTTGTTCTTTGATTCCCCCGAGGCACTTCCTCATTCGCATAGTGTTGATGTGTGTTATTCCTGCCGATCTATATATGTTACAACTTATTCATATAGGATAACAGAATAGGAATCCGTGTTCATGCTGCTATTTTGTTAATTATTATTGAATAACTTTTTATGTGTGCTGGAATATCTATAAAAACGTATCGTTACGAACTTTTCGCGCATTATGGAGTCAAGATGTAAAAGATTAAAGAAACTGTGTGTAATATATTTGTTAATGGTGTCGAATTTACCACTGACTAAATCTAGTTGGGCAAAATTGGTAAGTACAGCTTTATTCTCAGTCTCTTTATTGGGGTAATATAAATATTTATTGTGACGGTGATAGTCGAGCGTCCCAGATACTGGACTGTATATATGCGCTATATGCAAGCAATACAACAGCCGTCCTAATTGTCTACACATGATATATTGTAAAGCAATCTGTGAAGAAAGATTATATTCCCAATCAACCGTTGATAATACGAAAGAGTTGTAATCAAATATGAACGTAATGAAATAGGCACATTATGTACTGATATGCACATCATGTACTGATAGTGATATGCACATCATCTAATCATGTAATGATAGCAATCATGTAATGGTATGCACACATCATGTAATGAAATATGCACATCATGCACACCTTATTTAATGAAATATGCACATCATGTAATGAAATATGCATGTCATGTATTGGAATATACATATTATGTAATCGAATGTGCACATAATGTAATAAAATGCGCACAATGTGTAATGCTATTTTGACATAATGATATGCACCGTTCTGACATTAGATTTCCTTTCATGTTCACAAATAATTCGTTCCACTATTTAACTCTGCATCCCAAACAACGGATACCTTCATAGCTCATCTTAATGTGAAAATAATTTAATGGGAGACAACCGCGCTTTCAAATGGGATTAGACGAGCAAACACTGAACAGTTTCCCCATTGACTTCGATGCGAATTCGTATCTCTTTTCGATCCCTTCATCATTAGCCCAGTCGAAGCAGAACAGTAGCACGTTTAACCCCATTTCAGTTCATTTAAAACTCTTTTCTGACTCATAACCTGTTCCCAGGCTTTCGATGGATTGAGCGCTCTTTTTCCACAGGCGGAACAAAATGAAAATTTTGAGGCACACAAATTGGAAGTTAGCATACTTTTAAACATTTAACTATCCACTGCACCAACCTCTTAACTCGTCTATCCTTTAGCCGCTCAGCATGAGTTTTCACATAAAAATTCAGACAACCATGTAGATATATTGAGAATCAAAAGCACTAGGGGCATGGAAACATCTTCATTTCTTGCGTTGCTTTTAACGGTCTGGGTTAGAACAGACGAGTTATTTGCCCCTGTATTTGATTATTTCCCCTGTATGACCACATACGTAATAGACTTTAGGTATACCATAAAGCCTCGTACTTATTAAGAGAATTTCCATTACACAACCAAATGTGATTTGGCATACCTTCTCATTACTTTATCGAACCATTAAAGTAAGTTTTTCTGGTTACCCGTAAATAAACTTAAATTTCTCAAATATCTGCACAGGAAATCCAAAGGCAAGTGCAAAATTCCATTTTTGTCACTAGGCATTGTAACTTGCATTTTACGTTAAAAAATAGCAATCACCTTTTATGACATTAGCGTGAAACTAAATTAAATTCAGAATTTAATGTATAGCAAAGCTGGTCGACATTAGAAACTAAGACCGAGGTAGTGTAATTCACAGTTATCTCCCATTATCTATTTGAAACTTACTGTCATAAAAATATAACTACTGTTTGTTAACGACCAGAAAAGTGTGCTTTAGTTTTATCCTAAACATCTTATCGAGTCTTACGAAAAACAATTCACAAATTTATGTACAAGGAAAATTCATTTTTCTTCTCTGTTGCGGTGCTTGAAAACGTTTGCTACACAGCAGAAACATGTGATTTCGTGGGGTTTAGGCAAGGGTCGGGCAGAAAATCCCTATGAACGTTCTCGACCAACACCGGGATCTATCAGGGGACCTCCAGGTAAGAGATCTAACATCTTACTCACCGAGTCACCGCAGCCCCGACACTAGTGAGCCCCTGTTTTCATTATGCAGTTTTGGGTAAACAGATGGACATATATTTTTAGCGACGCATTTATGGCTAACGTATGTCATTAAGAGTAATAAAACAATTGCACACATTCCGACGAATCATCAATTGTTTTTCTGTCCAGATTTCACCTGAATGAATAATTTATACATTCAAATAAATTTCCAAGTAACCTATACTGTACAAAATATAATAGAAGATCAAATTTGGTTTATTTCTATAAATTCATTTCATCTTAACGTAATTAGTATAACTCTCGATCAACTGAATATAATAATCTCTCAGCCATGAAGGTATGTGTTGTACCGGACGACTCTACAGCAATTTTATTTATAAAGGATCATAGCATGTTTATTAACGTTTTACAATGAAAAGAATTCGCATTTCGTTTTTATATTCTTGATTCTTTCGTATTATGTTAAACTGCTTTATTCTCTTTCAAATTTATTCAAAATAATTAAAACACTGTTCCAGTATGAAAAGAGTGGGGCGGGACCGAAATATTAAACGCTTGCATGCTTGATCATAAGGTCTGTCATTGAGTCAAGTGACGTAGTTGTTACCGTGATAGCTGAGTCATCATACAGATGAAAAAACAGATTTCGTGATGTGTATCGGGGGTACATTTATGTTTTTGTTTATATAATGTAATGTTATCTGATTTGAAAAACAACATAAAAGTGACACTGCAATTTTAATTCATTTGGTGTTTTATAAGTGGTGGTTATATCTTTTTAATTGACTATAATATATGCGTGTATTGGCTTCGGATTACCAGGAAGATAATTTATGGTAATACCTTTCTTAAAAGACCTTCTGTGTAACAGTTTGATTATTCTCAAATATTAAGATTATTTAACGAATGAAATACAATGGGGATTAACGCCCTACTGCTCTGTCTTCCTTGTCCAAGTTTAGAAGTAGAACAGTAGGACGTTAATCGCCATTTCATTTCACGTCCTACTGTTCTACTTCGACTGAGCCATACAGTTTGCCATGAAAGAACATTTTGTCCGCACATATCGAATTCCAACTGTACGCGGTTTCTGTTGTGCATGCCAGCGTGTATACTGGACCTACACTGTTAGAAATAAATGTAAGAATATGGTAAAATATTTACGTTGTTGTATGTTATTTTACATATGTATGTTTTATCACAGCAAAATAGGAGTGATAGTACAAATACACGTAAAAATACCCACATTATACAGGTGATTTTACCCTGAAATAGGTCATTTTACACACGTAACGTCAAAATACAGTGTATTCCAACTGTATTAAGATGACTACAAAGTTGATATCAAACAAACGTTTTATTTAGTAGTAATGAAATCAAAATTGAGATATTTTTGTTAAGATTTTTCAACACACAACCAATTAACAGTGATCGTTGAAGTCCACAACCAAATAGTAGATTTTGCACCGCAATTGTCGGTATATTTTACATCATATGCTACTTTTACCAAGTCTGATGTATTTTTACCAAGTCTGATGTATTTTTACCGTGTTTCGTGTATGTTTATCGAGTCTAATGTCTTTTTGTCAATAAGCAGCGATGAAATAAAAGACATTCAAAACCGCTAAAAGTACATTCTTACATATCATTTAATAAAATTGAGCTGAAAGTAACGAAGCAAGCATGTAACTTTTATTCACATTATTATGTAATTTACTTTTAGGCAAGAAATATAGGTAAAATTACAGCAGTTAAGGTATTTGCCTTTTCCTTAAAACGAATTAGGAATATTTACCAATATTCACAAGGCACATTATTATGTAATACATGTATTTCAAAATTGAACGGAATATAACATAACCAGCATGTTATTTTCAGATTTACATCTAGAAACGTTAGTTTGTAAATTTGCTCATTTGGAGTTCTCGTAATCGGTAAATTTACTATTTCTTATTTTATTTTATTATTCCATATAGCAACAAAACCTTCCTTATAATTATCTTCTTGTAGTATTGTAAATATTTGTGTATTGCATGTCATGTATATCTTGTTTCCATTATTTATAAAATCTATAAAGTGTATTAATATTTAGCGTGCGTTAATCAGTCTGTACGTTTTTTCTTAAATGTATATGAAAAATGTTTTGACTTAGTGGCCGTTGTATCATCTCGGTTTTAAGATCGCTTGAAGACGGTTAAGTAAAACGATTGACCAGTTTAAGTTGGAACAGACTGTCTGTAAAGCAGGGGTTTTAATGCCTGTAAATAGATACTACCGCGGGCTTTCATCTGAAAGCCTGGAACAATGCCCCCGTTTACCAAATGGGTTATTGGTATTCAATAATACTGAAGTAATGTGGATAATTCTCAGCAAAAGTTGCCCGAATCCTGCATGTAAAATTACCAAAATTTAGTATTCTTAACGAAAGTATAAATTAACAGTGTGGTGTACTTTTACAAGAAATGTAAATTAACATTGTTGTGTATTTTTACAAAAGAAATGTAAATTAACATTGTGATGTATTTTTACAAGAAATGTAAATTAACATATATGTAATTCTACAGTAAAATGTTAAATAACTAACGGTGTAATTTTACGTATGATTTAGGGGCAACTTTTGCTGCCCATAGTTTTATGGTAAAATAACCAGAATATTTTTAACAGTGTAGGATTTCCTTCCCATCCGAACGACTATAGGTGCTCCCCTTGCTAGAACATCCGCCGCGTGTCATTCAACAGTCATACACCCGTTGAACTCTAATTGGGTAGATTTAATATCCTAATAGTTGTGTAATCCAAGTTTTTGTTAAGATCATTAAAAAATCTGACGAGCCATCCATAAACCAAATCGAGCTACTCCACTGGTTTTACTATTACTTCATAGAGCTACCACCTATCCTATTGTTATGTAATTTGATGGGCTTCTCTTGAAAATATGTTGAGGACAAGAAAACAACAATTCTCACAAATATAGTAAAAATAGCATTATGCAAGAGCAAAATCTGCTTGTTACAGGTCTTTCTTTAGGCCTGAGATGTTATCTAAATAATCAATTAGACATTAATTAACATATCCAGACCATAATAAACTCTAAAAGTCAAGGCTAGCCTTCGATCTTGGCAGATTGAATTCCTATATGCCCCTTTATGGCCGTTGATAATTAAATCAATCAAGTGCATAATCGAGACTATGCTGTTTATATTAATGATTTGAGTGATGATGACCGAGGCTATGTGAATATTTCAAACGCTTTTTTCTCGGCTAATAGTGGACCAATTTGACTGATATTTTCAACAAATTACCTTTACACTATCTAGTTTTTAACTATTATAGCGAGAACTGTCATCTCTTTATCTTATCTCCCATAATGTAACTTTTTAAAATCTACTTTTGTTTTGTTTTGATTTCTATCCGCTGGTAATATTTACCCACAGTTCCACGTATGAAAAGGTCAAACGGTCGATTCGACAGACCATTCGATTGGCTGACCCCTCATTTCAGGCAGAACAGGACTTAAATAACAAGTCTTCCAGATACAAGAGTAGTAAAGACAAGTAAAAACGAAATTTTGAACTATAAAAAACGAAACGAAATTGGATCTGTGTTTTAATCAGATTGAACATATAATAAATCCATAATCATCTCTCTACATCATCGAATGGCTTGGATATAAAGTGAATTATAACATCCACTCCATTTAAAATGAAAATCGAGATTTTTTTATCGTAGTAATGATACTCGAGACTACGATATCCATGTCAAAACTTCAAACATTCATAAATTCGCACATAATATTTGGTTGACTTTTCAATATCTAAATCTTACATAACGCATCAATAATCTCGTTCTAAATTTTAACAGAAAAACAAGCAGGAAGTATGTTGGTTAACCAGCATTTATTTTTAAACTGTTGTGTACCTTTTGGCTTGAGATCAATCGATTGCTTAACAATATGCGATTTGTGTAGCATGTTCTGATACAAACTATGAAGATTTGAATATCCTTGTCGACCTATCGGGGAATTTTTCCCACCTAAATTCTTGTCAACGTATCGGGCGATTTTCCCAAGCTAATATTTTTTTTTATTCAAAATATACACTGAATCAATCTGGTTTTGAAATTTATGTATGTAGTATTTTTTATATTCATATATAGTAGATATAAATGTTTAATATTTGCTGTATATTCGTAGTAAATAGGCTGTAAATGTCACCATATGACATTATGACACTGTCACCTGTCTCTCAGAAAAAAAATAAGAGTGACACGTATATATATATAGGCGAACAATTATGCTACTTTAAGATTGAACAGAGAGAGAGAGAGAAATGGGGTTTAACGTCCACTCAACACAACTAGGTCATTTCGGGACTAACATATGGTTTCATTTTATTTCAATAATTCGCTTGCGCGGACGGGTCTTTAGCAGTGGGAGGAAACCGGAGTGCCCGGAGGAAACCCACGAGGTTGAGAAGGCGCCCCTATCTCCATGTCACGTACGCTCACACCAGGGCTCGAAACCACAGCCGCAAGCCAGAGGTGACCGGCCAGCTAGAGGTCGAAGCGCGACACTCTAGACCACTAGGCCATCCCAACCCCCCTTAAGATTGAACAAAAAGGAAGTGAAATGCAATGAAATGGTGTTGAACGTCCACATTTTGCCCGGACAGTGGTGTTTTCGCTTAAACTTCATCGAATTGCAATTATCACGGGTTCTCATACGGTATAACGCCGACGAGAACACGGGCTCAGTTTTTCGTCAAGGCTCAACAACTAAACGCTTTGCATTGTCAGGATTTGCTTCCTGTATCACTGACAAGGGAGCACCAGACTGGAAATTCCCTCTGAACCTTCTTAGCCAACGAACCCGGTGGCTTGTGAATCAGTGCAACATTCATACAGCCACGGAAAGGTAAACATGGAATTAACCCTAAACGACGCCTACATGTATGTAATCAGACGGGCGGTAACTCCAAGATTTTAAAACAGTGCAATTAATAAAGTTACACATAATGCCAATAATGATAGCAAGGTATCTGTCTGGATTATGAATAAAATGAAAAGACAATAAAACAAAACAAGTAAAACGCTTCGTTTATAATCTTTGGATTAAGGTAATCTCTATGATCCGCGATTGAAGGATAGAAGAGATAAGAGTGGATCCTAACTGACACCTCACTAGGCGTTAATAACTTTGTTTGATCGGTTTTGTAAAGTTGTAAAACAGTGGTTACAATCCCCGGGGGGGCTATACGTTATCCACTTCAAACGGGGAATTCCCTCCGGCAACATGACGTAATGATGAATGGGTGTGACTATCAATGGCAATAAATACGTGATTATATACCTGTGTTACTATTAATGTATTGTTTTACCTATTTTAATACTTATAGCAAGTAATAAGACTATACGATTTTAACAATGGTAGAATCGTCGTAAGGATGTTTACCGTCGTGTTGATATAGGTGTCCGAAAATTATTATCAATGAATTTGGATAATGTATTATTTTAATGAAATGACGGACATCTGAATCTCGATGTCTGTAATAATATTTATGTTACGTTTCTCGGTCGAATTTGTTATACATTTTCATTATATTCAAATTCGGCAAAGCCGAGCAGGAAAACGGATCTAATTTAAAAACAAAAACAAAAAAAAAGCAAACAACGTTTTTTAAACTATCCTATAAAGGGTGTGATATTAAAATACGAAGTTAAAACTATGCGCTTTAAATTCATGGGTGCATTATTTTATTTTATATCCGCATTTTCAATTTATAGCGTGTCACGTTTGTTTGATTGGTGTGTTGATATTGTTTGTTATTTGTGTTGATAATAATTCATATATTAATATGTTAATGTGGTGGTATATTGCCGTCTCACATACCCTTGAGTTCATCCACAATTAAGTATACTCTCTCTGTAGATATATATAGTTAGTATAATCGTCATCAATTCTGGGGGTAGACCAATATTGTTTTCCCCCACGGATCTAGTGGGGGCGCAAGGGGCGCGCGTCCCCCCCCCCCTAATTTTCGACAGTGCCCTTTTTTACTGCTGAAAGTGCCTTTTTTACTGCTGAAATTGCCTTTTTTCAGACCCAAATATGTCCTCTCGAAAATATCTGCCGAATAGCTCTGGGCATGTCTACAGATGCAAGGAAATGATGGATAATTGTCTTTGGGAGACCCCAAACCCCCTCGCAGCGGTGTGCCCCGTCTCCGCAGTAAGTGCCCTCATTTTGCGCCCCCCCCCCCCTTTTCAAAATTCCTAGATCCGCCCCTGTTCTTGGCAACCTCGATTTTTTCACAACAAGCCATGTCTTTGTTCCAGAATTTGTATGAGGTTGACAATTGAAATTTTGAGATACATAAACTTAAAGTAACATACTAGTTTAATATGTAATGGAAGGAACTACATGGTGCCGATATTTAATGGTGGTCTGTCGCCATTTTAAAGTATTTGAATTATTGCCCGTATTGCTGTTTTTCCTGTTTAACAAAGGAAATAACTGTACCTCGTTCTCTCTCCAAAGAATTGTAGATTTTCACAAAAACTTACAAGCATACTTAGCAATAGCATGCAATCGAATTATAACAATTAAGTAAGCAGTGATATATAATTTGCCAGTAAGAAATATTCAGCTTGAAAAATTTACGTATAAAATTATGTTTGATGTATAAAATCATGTAAAAAAATATTAGGTATAAAAATATAATGTATTAAAAACTTATGTATTAAAAAATGATGCTTAAAAAATGACGTATTATATCATGTATATTAAATTATGTAAAAAATTACATTTGAAATTCCAATGAGGTGCGTGCTATTTGAAATATGAGTAAGCATGACACTAGATTATACGATTAAAAAAACGTCATTTATCTTTCTGGTAAATATTTCATATTATGAAACAAACCAAGGTAAATAGAAAAATAATCTTAGAGCTACGTCATGGGGTGTAGTTTATCCAAATGGACAACAAAAAATGGACCCTATATCATATTCGAATAACAACATGATCTAAAAATAGCGTACACTGGAGCACGAACATGCTTCGAAATGTTTCCAGTCTTGACCTCAAGATTCACTCTCTACAGAGACTTTTTAAGACAATATGTTTTTGGACCCTTGTTACTGATAGAATGTGAATTTTGATGTTGATGTGATGATAAAATTTTAATTAAAGTGGTGAGTTTTATGCGAAAAAATCTGCGCGAAGCCAAATAAACTGCCGTTTTTAAGATCTGAATTTTCAAAGTTTTCTGAGTGAGGTTCATTCCGAGGCCCCCAGGAGGCCCCGGGGTTCGCGGGCGGTCAGTTTAGGACCCTAAACAACCATAAGTGATATCTGGTGTTCAAGAGAAAGATTTAATCACATCCGTTACTACCTACAGCTTATTTGAATGATATTTTGGACAGAAGCCCGAGTTACTTGCTGAAGTTGGCCTTTAATATAAAATGAAGCGATCTTCCGGCGTGGACGAAAGATGGTATCGCTATGAAGGTGTTGATAAATAAAAGGACTCTACTCTCTATCATTGGGATCGAAACCACGTCATTTGACTAAATAACAGATCATTCGACTACGCCCCCCACTCAAACACACTAACCCGTGTACACTCTTGCGTGCACGTAAAAGGGCCCTTGACAGTTGTAATTCGAAACAAGCGTAAGCCGTATCTCATAGCACATGGAATGGCGTATGCTCGTCTTTATTTTATGATCAGTAGTGGAATACCGCGTTTTATCAGTGAAATAAAAGTGTGATTTTACTGGCTAGCAGTTGTAAAATCATAAAATAAATAGAACATTTGTCATTTTTTATTTCATCTCTAAGCAAGAAAACGTTTATATTTTCACTCATGCTACGCACTCGTGAAAATATAAGTTTTCTTGTTTCTTGATGAAATAAAATATGTCATTCACTCTAAAACGACAAATATCCTCTATTTATTTGTTAGGTTTGTGCAGAAAAGTGGGCGTTAAAATCTTGCCCTATTTAATTTCATTTCATTTCAATAGGTCACCTAAGTAAAGTTTTTAAACCTTTAGAATAAGCTTTGATTGTTTAGTATAAAATATATTATTGATATATTCATTTTCTTAAAGGGCCAATCCCGATAACTTTTGGGGAATAAAACTGCTTAATTTTGTGTTAAAATCCTTTATAACCCATTATCTAAGGCCGACCAACTAACTCGATATTTGTGATACGCTTGTAAATAACTTAAACCTGACAGTCTTCATCTGGAAATGGAGACCGTTGTATTATACAGTATCTGGATAAAACCAGACTTTTTTCTATAAAAATGATATGTAGGTGAAATTTACCTTTTGTTATCAGTACAGTACATGGGTCATTCACTGTATAGACCTCTCAAGAAACGAGAATCGATTATCAGGTCACCCAATCAAAGAAATGACCCGAAATCTTAAAAGGGTTACGTGTCCGGATAAGCAGTGTTGACGTTAACGTCAAAACGACTCAATATTTTGAGCTGAAACATTGAGCCAAGGTATATATACCATGCCTCTATATTTTGGTCCATAAATTTTATAAATGCTCGGACTTTAATTTTTGAGACTCTGTTCTTATCGGGATTGTCCCTTTAATTGTCACAAAGATAAGTGAAATCTGTGACTCAAAATAAATTGAAATTTGATATTTGTAATGAAAAGTACTATATTATACTTTTCCATTTAATGCACGCTGTCCGTATTGAATGGTTGACAAACCAAGAAAATCACACCCAGAAATTATTATAAGATATAAATAAATATAGTTATTTACTGTGATATTCACATATAATAGAGGGCGTGATGTCTTAAGCATCTCAATAGCTTTGCTTACATTTTCTAATATTGCGTTAGCTGCTGTATAGAAAGCAGCCACTTTTGTGTACATACACGTATGAGATTAAACAAAGTCTGCAAAGAAATACATTAGGAATTTCGACTTTTAATCTCTATTAATCTTTTATTGAAGTTGCACGAATCTTTTTTCTTTTTTTAAAAAAAAAAATATTAGAATTTACCTTTTTAAACTAGAAGTTTAAATTGTATT
Source organism: Patella depressa (assembly GCA_948474765.1). Classification (NCBI taxonomy): domain Eukaryota; kingdom Metazoa; phylum Mollusca; class Gastropoda; family Patellidae; genus Patella; species Patella depressa. Next base: position 25,632,733 of record OX419718.1, read on the forward strand.
ACGTTACATGTTAGATTATATCTGCTCTAATGGTTTCAAGGTAGATACAGTGTCTATGTCGGCCAGGATTGTAAACTGTTTCAATGATAAATTTTTATTTTTAGTTTTGAGTATATTACGAATTATCACCACAATACGTATAAAGGTCTCATGTATTAAGCGGGGATCAATTACAGAATCTTTCGAAATAACACAACTTGTAATGAGTAAATTTCGACGCTGAGACTTTAGCTCCTTACATTTTCAGGGGCGGATCTAGGAATTTTGAATAGGGGGGGGGGGGCGCAAAATGAGGGCACTTACTGCGGAGACGGGGCACGCCACTGCGAGACGGGTTGAGGTGGGGGGGGGGGTCCCCAAGACAATTATCCTTCATTTCCTTGCATCTGTAGACATTCCAAGAGCTATTTGGCTGATATATTCGTCTAAGTAAACGTTCGGAGAGGACATATTTGGGTCTGAAAAGAGGCACTTTCAGTAGTGAAACGGGGCACTGTCGAAAATTAGGGGGGGGGGGTCGCTCCTCGCGCCCCCAACTGTATCCGCCTGTGCATTTTAATATATATAAAACACAAGTCTGCTTCTGAAACACTGTCGGCTCAAACCATGGAATAAGGGTCAATAATATCGACTATTGTTTTGGCTTGTGTGCATGTGTGGTGGGGGTGGAGGCTGCTCTGTTGTTGTTTTTATTTTTCAAGAAAAAAAACCAAACCCCCAATATTTGATCTTGATAGTTATGCAAGTTTTTGTCCTGTATCAAGGAATTAGACAAAATCTTGATAATCAGCGGATCAGAAGTTGAACAAAGGAATTGTAATATATAGGTCTAAATTAAGATTAATGGTATCTAGAAACCCAAATCAAATAGGTCAGGTTAAAATAAACCACCTTGTCTTAACCCGATACCTGACTTGATTTACTTGACAGGTTGTCATAGTTAGATCCCCCACCTTCAACAAATCCATTGTATATGCTTTAATCTGATATGGGGTTTTTATTTACATACTGACCGAACGTATTCGGTGTCCCTCAATGGCTAGAAGCTAGATGATAATCATTGGTGCGTCCAGACATTTCGCATTACATCTTCCCCCCGAGAAACTCACAAAGATTGTTATGAATGCTTCTTCCCTAAAATTGATCTTGGGGCAAAATTATAACACCTTTAATGCTTATCTGAAAAATGTATTTTTGTTTTATCCCTCTATTATATTAAATAGCCAATATCAATCAGTAAGTCCACAGATATTATATTATGTTAATATTTATCAAGGTTTTGGTGTGAGTACAGTCTACGGTTTCTCGAGGCGTTGATGGTATTCCAGACAGCTGCTGCGCTGGGTTTTAATATGATAACAGAGTTTGTCTTTGCTCTAGGTTCTTAACTAAAAGGACTTGAATCTATTATTTATCTAGCCACTAAAACTACTAAAATCTACCGTTTCTCTGACTACTACAATATACCGTTTCTCTGACTACTACAATATACCGTTTCTCTGACTACTACAATATACCGTTTCTCTGACTACTACAATATACCGTTTCTCTGACCACTACAATCTACAATTTTTCTGACTACTACAATATACTGTTTCTCTGAAGACTACAATCTAAATCTGCCTACTACAATCTACTTCTGTCTACCTTTTCCCTGTCTACTAAAATCTACTGTTTCCTTGACTACTACAATCTACTGTTCCTCTGTCTACTACAATCTACCGTGTCTCTAACCACTACAATCTACTGTTTCTCTAGATTTTAATCTTATATCCAGTACAGTTTAGTGATCCGCTAAGTTATGTATTTCTCGTATATCCTACTGTCATATAAAAAGCTTCAGTATAATATGCATGTTGTATAATATTACTAGACCCAGATGACTTACTAATGACCACCTTTCTATCCATAGCAGGTATTTTAATAGTAACCTCACATGTTTTATGGGGGAAAGAAGGATAACTTTACATGCTGCACACCATGAATGGACCTAATGCCCTGTTTACTCAGTGAGGTAGAACAGATTTGCAAATGATATCCCATTTCAACTTGTCTCGAATTTTCTGTGGCTCTCTTTTCAGAAGATAACACTCTTGGTCGCAAATAGTTGGGCTATTATTCAGTTCATGTTAGTTTTGATATACCACAAAGGGCTTTACATACCTTTAACATGGTATAAGAGGTCAAAGAAGGTTGGCTATGTCAGGTGTAAATATTTAACTTACTAGTATACACATATTATCCTCTCTATATACAATACAAATAACAATATTTATCATTATTACAAAACGATATGTTTATATGGTTAAACAAATTATTGTCAAACCCCTATTACCCATTACATACATTATGTTAATAAAACACAGATTATATAATCTACGATGGTAACGGAAGCCACCCACACCGCCCTCCAAACAACGAAAAATAAATCACAACAAAACTTCCGAGCGTATTATTTTCCGTCTATTATTTTATATTTTTATGAAAATGGTGAATTAATTTTAACATGTATTATAACACTATTTTGGACATTATATATTTGTTATATAGATAAAAAAATAACAGGAATAACGTGACGAAAAAAAGAACAAGAACGCGGACAAAAAGAAGATGGCCATTAAACAAGGGGGTGCACATAAAACAATGAAATGGAATGGGGTTTAACGTCCTACTGTTCTGTCCCGACTAGACTATAATGAGAATTTTGCCTAGATAGCGACAATACGGCCTACTCGTATATCGAATTCAAAGTATCAAGATATCTTTAATGTGCGCGGGGTCTCGGTTTTCATTAACATACGAACGACTGACAAGAGGAAACTACCCCGGAAAATAGCGATGAACTTTCTCGCCCAACACCGGGAGCGAACCCGCGACCTCCAGGCTAGCGAGTTAGCGACTTACGCCACAATATCAAGAAGTAGATGACGGACAAGAACTATAGGAACTGTTTTTATAATCGAATTTCTTTAACTCTAAAATTTAGACAGTTGAAAAAAGTCCATTTTTACAGATTAGGTATTGGTAATCTAACCAACGTCTATTTATATATCTCATTAATCCACTTATTATCCATACAATAATGGGTATCGTGTTTATTTTAAAACTAAAAAATGGGTTAGGTTTCGTAGTTACAAATTATTACTAGCAAATATTATCACCAATAATTTTGAAATCCGGTAGATGAATGAGCATTTTGGTCAACAACGCTTGTCTACGTATTAAAGTGATTAGACAATCTGTGATCGGGTCTTTTATTTATATACTGTGGATAAAAATAAACCAGCCCTACTACGCATGTGAAATTTAGAGGCGTCTACGCTCGTGTCATACCAGAACAAAATTTATGTCCCAACGTTTTTTTTAATCGACGAATAACTGATGACTTATATAAATGGGGATGTTCCATCAATAGGCCTATCATATTATATCTGAGCCGTCTGACGAGTTAAAAGGAAATTTGTCTTGAAAGGCTCCACTCGAGTGTGGAGATTCGTGATGTTGGTTGGGCTGTATCATCCATGACGTCGCACTTTGGATTATTAAAAATAATATTAAGCTATTTTGATCACAAATTACCAATGCGGTTGAAATTTTAACCCATCAGTAGCCTAATGCATGTTTAGAAATATATCTTTAGAAATATACATCGTCATTCCTGACGCTATTTATTCAATAAAATTCATTTTATGGAACATCTTGATCACGATCGTAAAATAAAAAATAAATCATTTTTATACGCCCACATTTTTATGTGGACGTATATTGTCGTCGCCCCTGTCCGTCCGTCCGTCCGTCCGTCCGTCCACATTTTTTTGTGAACAGTCTACAGGTCACAATTTTTATCCGATTTCAATTAAACTTAAAATATAGATTTATCACCATAAGATCTCGGTTCCTTTCGATATTGGCATGTATCGGACTGTAACTTCATGGGTTATGGCCCCTGATTGTACGAAAAATCACGTTTTTTAGCTTGTGAACAGCGTAGAGGTCACAATTTTGAACCGATTTGGATGAAACTTGACATGTGTGTTTATAACCCAAAGATCTTGGTTCCTTTCGATATTTGCGCCCATCGGATCGTAACATCCTGAATTATGGCCCCTGATTGTCCGAAAAATCGCCCTTTTTAACTTGTGGTCCCTCTGGAGGTCACAATTGTTATCCGATTTAAAAAATCGTTTGATTATATCACCGTTGCATGGTTATGAAGGTTGAGTTCGAATTTCGTGAAAATCGGACCAAAATTGACGGACAAAATGGCCGCCGTTTGTACGCGAATAGTGTGAAAATATGTTATATCAAGGTTGTGGACCTTATAGAGGTCACAATTTTGAACCGATTTTGATGAAACTTGACATGTATGTTTATAACCCAAAGATCTTGGTTCCTTTCGATATTTGCGTCCATCGGATCGTAACTTCCTGAATTATGGCCCCTGATTGTCTGAAAAATTGCCCTTTTTAGCTTGTGGTCCCTCTGGAGTTCAAAATTGTTATCGGATTTAAAAAAACGTTTGATTATATCACCGTTCCATGGTTATGAAGGTTGAGTTTGAATTTCGTGAAAATCGGACCAAAATTGACGGACAAAATGGCCGCCGTTTGTAAGCGAATAGTGTGAAAATATGTTATATCAAGGTTGTGGACCTTATAGAGGTCACAGTTTTGAACCAATTTTGATGAAACTTGACATGTACGTTTATAACCCAAAGATCTTGGTTCCTTTCGATATTTGTGCCCATCGGATTGTAACTTCCTGAATTATGTCCCCTGATTGTCCAAAAAATTGCCCATTTTAGCTTGTGGTCCCTCTGAAGGTCAAAATTGTTATCGGATTTAAAAAACCGTTTGATTATATCACCGTTCCATGGTTAAGAAGGTTGAGTTCGAATTTCATGAAAATCGGACCAAAATTGACGGACAAAATGGCCGCCGTTTGTACGCGAATAGTGTGAAAATATGTTATATCAAGGTTGTGGACCTTATAGAGGTCACAATTTTGAACCAATTTTGATGAAACTTGACATGTATGTCTATAACCCAAAGATCTTGGTTCCTTTCGATATTTGCGCCCATCGGATCGTAACTTCCTCAATTATGGCCCCTGATTGTCCAAAAAATCGCCCTTTTTAGCTTGTGGTCCCTCTGGAGGTCAAAATTGTTATCCGATTTAAAAAACCGTTTGATTATATCACGATTCCATGGTTATGAAGGTTGAGTTTGAATTTGGGAAAATCGGACCAAAATTGATGGACAAAATGGCCGCCGTTTGTATGCGAATAGTGTGAAAATATGTTATATAAAGGTTGTGGACCTTATAGAGGTCATAATTTTGAACCGATTTTGATGAAACTTGACATGTATGTTTATAACCCAAAGATCTTGGTTCCTTTCGATATTTGCACCCATTGGATCATAACTTCCTGAATTATGTCCCCGGATTGTCCAAAAAATCGCTTTTGTTAGCTTTTGGTCCCTCTGGAGGTCAAAATTATTATCTGATTTAAAAAAACGTTTGACTATATCACCGTTACATGGTAATGAAGAGAGAGTTTGAATTACGTGAAAATCGGACTAGAATTGACGGTCAAAATGGCCGTCGTTTGTACACGAATAGTGTGAAAACATGTTATATCAAGGTTGTGGACCCTATAGAGGTCACAATTTTGAACCGATTTTGATTAAACTTGACATGTATGTTTATAACCCAAAGATCTTGGTTCCTTTCGATATTTGTGCCCATCGGGTCATTACTTCCTGAATTATGTCCCCTGATTGTACGAAAAATCACCCTTTTTAGCTTGTGGTCCCTCTGGAGGTCATAATTATTATCTGATTTAAAAAAAACCGTTTGATTATAAAAACCAAACAAATTCTAATGATTTTCTGATAATTCCTTAATATGCGACAACTCTTGTTGACTGCCCGGACGATTTGGCTGCTGTGTGGGCGTATGTTTCGTTGCCTGGCAACCTATTTTTATCTTCGTCGTCACCTTATACTTATATTTGTGACTGTCGTTTGTTTGGTTGGCTGTCCAGGGTTGATGGCTACATTGGGACTGTCCCATGACTGATATTTGCTGTCTTGGGGTAGCTCGGATCGGAGAATAACATAAGCCTGGTGGCGAGACACTGGAGGCGCCAGCCTCATCGCGAAAAAATCAAAGAAGTTGAAAAAATAAAACGGGAGAAAAATGCTAAAACCGATGAGAAAAATGAAAATGTACCCTAGTTATGGAGGGTCCTAAAGGCAGACAAAAGGGCCCACGTCTGAAAAAAGGGACCCTGTGTCCAAGGGAAAGGGTCCCCGAGTCCGAGTTAATCGTTTTCTGTACACTGTTATTGCAATCTGTTTAAAATACAGATCCTATTTCGTTTCGTTTTTATGGTTCAAAATTTCGTTTTACTTGTCTTTACTACACTAGGATCTGAAAGACTTGTTATTTAACTCGTGTTCTGCTTGAAATGAGGGGTCATCCAATCAAATTGTCTGTCGAATCGAGGGTTTGACCTTTTTTGCGCGGAATGGTGGGTAGGCATTATCAGCGATAGAAATCAAAACAAAGCAACAATGATTCTGATTGGTTAATCGAATGACTGAGTTTATAGGGTCAAATGTCACGTGCTTGACATCTGAACTGGCCGAACGTGACCTCCCGCTATAACTTGTTAGATCTACGTGTAGGGTAGGCCATCGAAACGAAATATAGATCTGAATTTTAATAAGATTGACTGTTACTGTCGAATCCACTACTGAATGAAAATGCAGTCATTGTATTGGCATGAAAATTATCAATCTTCCTTGTCAGTGATGCGGGGCGGTGGGCTTGACAAGGACAGCAAAGGTCCCTTGGCAGCTATAATTCGATATAAGAGTAGGCCGTAGTGCCGCTGTCCGGTCAAAATTCCCCGCATAGCACACTGTATGACGTCTGTCCGTCTTCATTAGCACAGTTTAAGAGCGGAACAGTAGGACGTTAAACCCCATTTCATTTCAGTTTATCTTAGATGCGTGTTTAATTGTGTGCGTTTTCACCACCGTCGAAAAAGTCGGTCTAATGCAAATGTAATTGGGCCGTTTCTGGAAAACACGTACATGTACATGAAAAGGGCTTATTTGAGAAATAGCTGTCAGCTCTCGTTATAATAGTTTTAAAAGATAGATAATGAAAAAAGAATATGCTGAAAAAATGCTTCACTCTGAACCTAGATACAAGTGATTTAATTTTAGGTTAGTCTCGATCGTCATTACTACCGTTGAAGCGATAATAATGGCCTCCTCCACACGACCGAAAATACACCAAATATCAATATTGTATTCGTGGCATGGACCTTGAATATCATTCCTGTATTCATTTTCAGAGGATGCTCCAATTAAGACCAAAATACGTATAAAGATGTTTTTGTAAATATAAGTCTACTACCCCCCCTCCCCCGATAGAAACTCTAACGCCACATTATTTAGTGGAATGTATTTGACCAAACTGATATAAATTTGCATAAGGATTAACAGCGTCATCCGTCTTTTATAATGCAGTCCATTCATTAAACGGGAAGAAAGATTAAAAATTTCCCACGACGTATGTCCTTAAGCCCCAAACAGTCTTATGCCCCCCCCCCCCTCCCTGTTCTCCTCAGTAGATTCCTGGATACAACATTTCGTTGAATATATGCACGCACCACTTCATCAATTGTATTAATGCTATAGTTAATCTTGTTTGCGTCGTTATCAAAGGAATTCCTTAAAAAGGAAAGAGGAGAAAAATATCGGGCTTTAGAAGTTGCGAGGGGCTATGTGGGGCTGATTTTAGTTTAATTTTCGAACTAAGCTAAAGCAGATAAATAATGAAATTATAATGCAGAAGAGATTCTTTATCCTTTAATCCTACTACTGTCTTCGTTTCACCTGACGTCATTAACACCTTATTCATGTATTACACACAGTACAATGTTAGTCTAATGACGACATACTTAAACAAAAGCCGCATAATATAACTGAAGCGCATCAGAAGTCATTCAAGCGTACGTTTTTTCTGTATGAAAGTAAGGCGTTATGCTTGACGAGTAGCCGAGCTGAGGGGTGTGGCCTATTAAGAAACAGGTAGTCTTGTAAGTGGCGAGACTACCTGTGCAGTAGGACTTCACGAGCTGGACTAGTGAGGCAGGGTTAGAGACCCCATTCGTCCCATTTTATAGATCTCTGTACAGTTATTTTCGTTCAAGAAAAACCATTGACATTATGTTTTAATTTTCTCTAAGGATACCACCTTTCGGATATTGTTTTATTAAGAAACTATTTTGGCCCCAAGGGCTGTAGAAATCGAGATATGAAGCAATATAACCTAATTTTAGCAGCTGTGATAATTTGTGTGGATTTCATTGTTTTATTAAAGGCTCAACCGGTAAGTAAAGACTGATATTTTAAAACATATTTGCACAGTGAACATTTGAACATTTGCATAATAATGATAATATGTGGATATGTATAATATAATACTCGAACATATATATATAATCATCCTACGTCTTCCAGTAGGCTATTAATTTTACCTGTTATATTAAAATTCAAGCATAGATATTTGAATTAATCTCATTTTTTAAATTTACAACTTAAGGTATAAACATGTCACCAATGGGGTTAATATTAATGTACTTGTCTAAAATGTTACAGCCATGTCATTAATAGTCTACACTAAAAAGGACATAGACAAACACACTTAACTAATTTATAATATACATCTTTTTCAAAATTACCAGACTGACTGAAGAATGTCATGTAAGCATAATAGTAAAGAGTCTGAGGACAAACGTATAACAAATGGATGTTTAAGAAAGTGCAGATACACTGTGGAAGAGACACGGTGAAGAGCTTTGCGTCATGGTTTTGAGTTTTTGTGCCCTCTTAAGTTTTTGCGCCCCTCCACACATGACAAAAAATCACACGGTTTCAATGCGGTTTTCAATATTATAATCATAATGCTCAACCAATGTCAACATATACCGTGGGCCAGATATGCCTAAGAAATCGACTCAAGCATGTTCCACGCAGAGTAATACGCATATACATGTTGAAAATTTGGATGAGATTTTAGAAGCCAACTTGTCTAGAAAATGCTATCCATTAGCAGCACCATGGGAAATAATTCAATGTATAGTAATAATATTGATAGTTTGCACTTCAGATTTCAGAAGCCAACTTACTTTCCTACATAATTTAATCTATTATTAGCAACATGAGGAAACAATTCAATTTATATTGACTGGGGTGGACTGAAATGTCTAGATTCTATCTACACATAGTTTAAACGCAGTATACTTTAAAAGACAAAACACCTTTTCGAGTTTCCCGTCTGTTGGCGTTAGTTTACATTAAGAATATTCTCATATAATATGCGTACATGTATAATGCTGCACATGCATGTATTATACCTTCTCAGATTCAATTAAACTACTATGTTAACACTTTAAAACTTTTAATACTCGTTTGAAGTCAAATATAATTTTATTCATGTTGATGATAGGAGTTATAAAGACACCATATTGAATAACTTGAAATGGTTACGGGTGTTTGGTAATGGATAGTTAAAAATGAAAGTAGATTGATAAGCTACCTTCTTATAAAGTCATTGTAAGTCTTTCCCAGTCTATTAACAAACTATAAGTATGCTTGTACGCTCTTTAATACACTTGCTCACACCAAAGGGGTCTTGTATATCGATTGAAAACCCTTAGTCAAGAGTTAAAGAAAATACCTCGCGAATTGGGTGGTGAATAGTCCACAAATTTGTTAAGAATGTACGTTGTTGAAGAATCCATTCAATCGGAACGAATGGTTTGATTGTGCTATTTAGTCATTGTGGAGTCAACAATGAGGTTCTCTTATACAGTCCATCTTCTGACTCCTCCACGATGACTTGGATACAACCTATATGTGATCACACAAGTTTGTCTTACTGTTTTTTTATGCTTGGATAACTATTCGGGGTGTTCAACAGATGCACTTTACTTTATACATCCTTTTCAAATGGTCCTCGGGTTACTTCCAACCGCTAAAGATACCCACGCGCAGGCAAATTATCGAAATAAAATTGCACCATGAGTTAGTTCGTCCAGAATTGATATACATGTAATTTGTATCGAGTTGACGTTAAACCTCATTTTTAAGATTAGGTATCAACCTATATCGGTTTTAGAACTAAGATAAAAGTAATGAATTATCTCGACACACCCCTTCCTCCCAGAAACAGAGAAATCTGGGTGTGTTTTTGATTATGGATGCTAGACATTTCCAAATTACTTTTACTTTCAGAGTCATTATATATACACCAATCGCGCCTATTAAACTGGAATTCGTAGACGTCTAGAAGCTTTAATTATCCAGTCCGCTCTTGTTTATAAAACTTTATGTACGTGCCATCAGATTAGAACAATGTGGTAAATTACGCTAGATTATCCTATTAATTAGCCCCATTGATAATCATATTACATTGTTTAATTTGAGCTTGTTATGCAATCAAGGTGTTGTCAATCAGCTAACGATGGGTTTGACAAGCAGAGACTGGTTTGTGGTGATGACTTTTTGGCTTATCTTGTTATGACTTTTTGGCTTGTCAACGACATTGAACCCTACCTAGCAGTCGTCAAACTGATCCCGCAGTGAATATTCGCTGAATTCTCTGTGAAACAGATTGAGCAGTCGTTTGTTATACGATCTGCCCTACAAATACCTGTCGACACCCTAACATAATGATTAATTACGTGTGATATGGCATAGATGAGTTATTTCCCTTGAAAACTTATATTTATTAGCCTAGAACTGTCTTCTCAACAAAATCAGATCATGACCACTCACGGAGTATGGACCACTCACTACTTTTTTCTAATAGATAAAATGGCTGCCACAAAGATTGTCATTGGAAGTTACCAATAATAATGGATTCCCCAAAAGTTTTGATACAAAATACAAAGCAATATAAGAGACGACATGGCTACCTTTGAGCATTTACAAGTGACGGGAATTTAATATTCATGTTTGTGTTTGCTAATTATAGTAGACCCGTAAGTCACATTGTTATGAATATTACCGTCATGTTATTATCTATATAGTCCACCTTAAAAAAAACCCATAATACATGTACATGTACCTACAGGCGCTATAATAATATATACTTATCATAATATATAGCATTAGTCGTATTTTAAACCATAAGGTTCAGCTTACAGGTATATCTGGTTTCAAGATTGCATGTACATATATCTAGTTTTAATTTGTATTTGGCCCAAACTTGCAGTTGAATATACCAATTTTGCAATTAATTCATATACCAACCCAGAATTGCATAGAACGAGATGACCATGATCATATAAATCTGAATCTGAATTGAGGAATCGTTTTTGTTGTCGGTATTTAACTATTGCTAAAGACCCCTATGCGCAAGCGAATTATTGAAATAAAATTAAACCATATGTTAGTCCCGAAATGACCTAGTTTGTGTCGGGTGGACGTTAAACCCCATTTCTCTCTCTCTCTCTATTTTGTACATAGCGATATTTATATTGGACATGAATATATGTTTAATATCAGAGATGGTCTATTATAGCTATGATCGTTCAATATCGATATCAGCTTCATGGCCCCTGTAAATAAAATTTCAGTTTGATTATAATTTTCGTTAAAAGTGTAACGTCATAAACATTCCAAGCAATGTCATATTTCAGAAACAAAATTATTGAAAAGGATAAATCATCATCCCACAATGGAGACTTTTCATTTCTTCCCAAACGGCAAAATCTGTTTCATTATCCAATACGACAACCCACTATTCAAGTGGATCACCAATTTATGTATTTTCGATTCACACCTTGACGTGGATGTAAAATAACCCTTGACAGTTGGAATTCAATTGATGTCCGGGCAAAATTTCTCTAAGAGCAAACTGCATAGTGTACATGTATGCCCGTCTTCATTAGCATGGTGGGAGCAGAAAAGTAGGACGTTAAACTTCATTCGTTCATTCATCAATTCATGCATTCCATCTTTCATAAATCAAACGTTAAATAATTAAGTGTAATACTGCATTCATATAGAAAAGATCTTTGTTAAATATTAAGTAAACTAGATATTATATTATAGCATGTGTTAATAATGTTAATAAATACCAACACAGTTTTCATGTACATGAATAATTTTGGTATCTACATTGTGCATTATCTACACAACGAAAAGGGTGTAACTTGGGTGATAAGTAACAATTTGGCATAAAAGTATACGAAAAAACGACTGGACCTCTGGTGTTCGCATTTGGGGATAAGATAAATGTATATTTAATTAAGTTTTATGGGTGGTTTTCTTTAAGAAGAATGTACCTGTTTTAATTTAATCTTTTAGGCCCACATATATTGTCCGTTTTGAAATATTACTGATTTTCGTGTTCCGCAATCGACGGCTTAAAACTTGATATTTCGAACTAATATTGAACAAACGGACTTCTCCTTGATATTTCTAACTAATATTAATCGTATAGATTGTGACCAATCACTAATAAAAAGCACCCAAACAAAAAACACAAACTTTATTTTGATCTTAATCAAAGAGGCTTAACCCCTATTAAAGTACATCATATAACGTCTACACATACACATGTGTATACTGTAATTGTTTCACCGGGAGACTGAAAACTAATTTGATTTGCCTACTTGCGCCCATCACATGATTATAAAGAACATTTTACAGTCGTATACATGTCACAATTTACCGCAAATATAGATTATATAAACATTATAAAGTATAAAGTACATTACGTAACCTATTGATACAGCGACATAAAACGAGCGTGCTCTAAACCATAATATTTAATGTTTGGAGAATCCGAACCCCTATTGTATTGCTTCTATTGGACCCCAATGAACAATAGGTGTCACTACCTGTTTCAGATCATCTTTCTATTTGTTACTCATTCAGTCATGTTTTATGTTTTATTTTTCCTGTTTGAAGCCAACTAATACCCGGGTAGCGTGAAAAGGAGATTTAAAGTGACTACCATTTAATACCTCTAATATCTTTGCCGACGACAATACCAAAATAGGGTATATAATTAAGAAATGATGTGAAAAGAAAATTTTGCAATAATGAAATTTTATCACGATGTATCTTTGTAATTTGATCCAAGGAATGTTTAAATAATGACCATTTAAAATTTGATCTCCCACGAAACTAGTTTTAAAATCAATACTCGAAAGGCCAGTGACTGTTGGTGCCTAGTTAGACTTAAGGGGTTGTCAGTACTTCAACACACACGAATTAAATTATTCATAGAAATCCAAGTTTCTAAGATTCTTTTAAATTATTCATGAAAGTTGTCAATCTTATGATAACAACCACACTGGGTACGATCTCGGTGTGTCATAGCTAAATATATGCATTATTTATTAATAAGTATTCATTGGTCACGTACGACATCTAGTTCGAAGAAAGGCTACATATATATGGAAGATAAATCAGAAGTCAAGTGGTGTGGTCCAGGGACAGTCCGTCGTGGAATATGTCATTGAGCAACAGATCTTGCCTTGTCAGCCACTTTTCTCAATACTTTTGGCGCAATAGAAACACTCTTGTCATAGTGATTATTAGGAAATCAAAATATCGTACTTTTTATATAAATGAAATGGGGTTTAACGTTCTACCGTTCTGCTCCGACTGAGTCAATGAAGACGAGGCGGGGTTATATAAATGAATTTATTTCTATATTTATAAATTATCGTAGAAGATGACCTGACCAATATTTATTTTACATTCCTAAAGACAACTGATGATTTACCACACTGTAATATTACTCTTAAGTGACTAATAATGTAATGATGCATGAAAGATTCGCTCAAGTGTTTTCAGCGCCATTTCTTCTGATCAGTGAAGTGAGAATGACTATATGAGATATAACCAAATAAATTGTCTAATAACATCCAAGATAATTGAGTATACATTTAAACGAGGAGTTGTTTTGAACACCTAGTTGAACAAATTGTTGTAGTTGACAAGTAGTGTGTGTTGTATTTGACTGATGTTTGAAGGGTCATGAGAAGAAAATCATAAAGAACATCACATGTCCGGCTTGACGGTCAAATAATGGCCTAAATGCTTCCCTTAGGGCTCCTTTCTATCTATTGTTAAAATGGCCCTTTTTATGATCTTCTTAACGACCTTGCCCAAAGGCTCCCACGGATTATGACCGTTATCTTTAAAGGGCGTGTGATTGGAAAAGGTTGCCGTATCGTGATTTAATGCGTCATGCCCCTGCGAATAAATTGTAGTTTCATAACACTTACTGCTGGAATTTTGATATGAATTTCCTTTAATGAGATCTAATTTACATTTGTACCCCATACACAGGTAATAATAACCTGTATGTTATATAATAACGTGTTTTATAACTTGACTGCATGTGCTTAAATAAACCCAAATACCACCCTTTATTCAATCCTGCACAATAAACCCCAGAAACACATAGTGCGTTAAATGTGCGTTGTGTAAAGTTATAAAGCCAGAACAGGGTTATGTGTGTCAATTGTAGTAAACTTATTTCTAAACAAAATGAATACATTTTTTGAATTTTTCTTACACTTTTTGATATATTGTCTGATATTATTGTCTTACAGGAGATCATAAATCAAAATATATTTATATCAAATATGACCCGTTCTATCATATTGATCATGATGTGTCAGCACTTTAATAATACTCTATTTTAGGAATAAACGCGTTTTTTATCTACTCCCCCTCTTTTTCATTACAATTCCTGCTTTCAGAACATGCTATGGGTTATATTCATGGTCAGTGGAATATGGGTTGGGGATCACGCGGAGGCTTGGGATGGGGTGTAATAGTGCCCCTCACTGTCTATATTTTGGGAGACTCAAAATTCGAGCAAGGTTTTCACTGAATTTCGGGCAATCGCAGCACTTCTATCTATTCCATTTTCACGCATGGGTCTTTAGTAGTGGGAGGAAACCGGAGGACCCGGAGAAAACCCATTTGGCCACCCACTCCTCTTCACCCTTTTAGGGGAAAGTTCATACAAAAATCTGCAAGACTACTATTACGGCCAAGGTTCCATTTGGCCATATCGGGCTAAATCGGCGTCTGGTGTTATTGGTGCAAAAAAAAGAGAAGGAAAT
The DNA here is from genome assembly GCA_948474765.1 of Patella depressa. NCBI lineage: Eukaryota > Metazoa > Mollusca > Gastropoda > Patellidae > Patella > Patella depressa. Next base: position 25,647,911 of record OX419718.1, read on the forward strand.
AAGGAAGAAAAAATATCATTACCCTGTCTGCCTATGTTCTGGCGTTGCAAACAATGCACATTGGATGTTATCAAATAAAATGAACTTTGACTAAACAAAAACTTTAAAATATTTAAAGAATTTAAGAGTGTAACAAAATGTTTGTTTCCTTTGAGTACTATGGATAACGATTTACCTTTGAGACATCATGATAAGAAACAAAACATATAGCCAGCAAGCAGATGACCACCTGAGAAAATAAGCTTTTTATTATTATTTGGTCTTAAGCTAACCTTAACGCCCATTGCAAATCAGATAGAAAACAAATGGCTGGATCCGTCTATACAACACGCGTGACCATCGTGTCACGAACATCTCTGTAAGTGTTTAATTGAAAGTTTTTGTTCTCAATTTTGTGAAACACCAAGTCAAAAACCTCTCAAGTGTCCCCTACGTAATTAATGTCTGAATAGTAGTCAATCACGTCCACTCATGCGTCGAGAAACCAAGTCGATGAATTTGGTACATGTAGTCACATTTGACCGACCTAAGTGAGGTGGGGATACATTTCTTTGGAATGTTTTTGTCATTTTGTCAGTGAACTGTTAAATCTTGGACCTACTTTTATTGAATGTTAATCTTTTTATAAAGGTCATGCGGGTTATTTATTTTTTAAGGAACTCTATTAACTAGGCTTGCCCACTTACTAAAAAATCAGAAATATTCCGTGGAGGTACACTGCCTCGTGCACGGTACTTTCTATTATTGATAGCCAAATGAGGTTGTCGGTTGTAGACGATAATCTCTGACCCGGAGACAGCCATTTCAAAAATGCTTTGAACCCTTTCAGAGAAATATAATATAGATATTCTATTATATGAAAGAGTATGCAAGAGGTGGCATTCAGAGTATAACATAAATTACATGAAATCATCAGAAAAAAAGAAATAAAAAATAAATCATGAGACAAAGCCAACATAATTATGTATCTTCCAAGGAATATTATTAAATTCATTGGGTTGTCACACCCAGTATGGTTGTTTTTAAATGAAGACGTGCAGAAATTTGCGCTTTCGGGATCGTCCGTGATGATATGTTTCACTGTATTGTTACGTTTATCAAACGCGTGATTGACAAATTTGCATATATCATTTTATTGACTATTTCGGAAACCCAAAAAGTGCTAATATTTTATATAATCGAGGGTTATCTTAATTTTGGTTAATGAAAGGGAATGTGCTACGCTTCAGTCAGTTTAATCTTTGACATTCTTCAGAAGCGGATCTTTTCACACGGTTGATAAAATCTCATATATATGTAGTTAAGTAGTTATGTTAAAACCGAATTGCACAACATTTATTAAGGTGACTTTTTGAATGAGGTGAAGTATAACCGAACCTCTTTAAGGATATTAAATTACACATATTACAAATACAGCTGTACCTGTAAGGTGGGCCTTATTTCATAATACGTGTACATTGTACATTGTATATGCAAATATGAGTCATAGAACACACGATGTCTTTAATCTGACTTTTTAGGGTTTCACACTGCGAAGCTTGTGTGAAACACTATTGTTTTTGTTAAAATTATTATTCTTATTATTATTATTATTCTTCTTTTGTTTTGAGTAGATCTCAGCAACTGCTTGTCGCATCGTTACGATTTCTTCGGTTTTACTGGGAAAGTGGGTGTGACTTAGAGGATAAAGCTATTTTGAACGTTCTGCGACAATGCGAAATGTCCGAAATCACCGAAGTTATTGTTTTTGAAAATATTGCAGTAATTTTAACAATAATCATTGGATTTTAACTTTCGATACATTTTGGCATAGCCTGAGACAGGGCACATAGCTACGCTACTTTCGATTTTTGATTTTCGGCAAATCTTCGAAGATATTAGGCGCCAAATTTCGAAAATTTAAAATTTTACAAAAAACTTTTTTATTTATGAATATTTTTTAGTCGTATTGTGCACAGAATTAAAGAGTCATCTGCCTAGTGCAAAAATGTTAAAAAATTTTGTCTCAGTAATTTTCCTTGGCCGCTATTGGCTAATTCAGTTTTTCAGTCCTAGATTAATTTTTTATTGTTCGATTTGTATAAAACAAAGTTCATATGCTTCGTTGTCTCAATTGTCATTTTTTTTATTACCGGAAGTGTTATCTGTCGGCACCGAAAGTGGCATAATTTTACCAAAAACTACAATTTTGACAGTTAGGTACCATTTTTCGAAAACAAATATTATTTTTTGGAAAAATTATTTGACTCAAAGAGTGTGCCCTTTCAAGGCGCAAAAAATGGCGGAAGCAGTTTTTTTAATTTCGATTTCATTATCGAGCAAATTCGATTAAATGGCTAAAAATGGTGTAAAATTGACCCATTTACAACCTATTCAGGCTTTTCAGATTTTAAAATATTTCTTCGTAACTTTTATAAACTTGTAGCTATAATCCATACGAAGAAAATGTATGTTAAAATTAGTTTGTAATATAAGCAGTTACCAAGAAATGGACAGTTCTGTACAAGTCACTGTTTTCGTTATTTTGCCTGTAAAATAGTCAATTATGATTGGATTTTTATAAAAGTGACATCATTTGATTCAAAAAGCATGTAGCGTCATATCAAGTTGATTACAATTTAAAATTGACACCGGAAGTGACGTCATTTTGTCAAAAACTGCATTTTAAACTTTTTAAATCAATGTTTTATTCAACCAAGAATTACTTAATATGTATTAATAATTTTAACTTTTGGTTTAAATTCACATATAAACACAACTCATATGGTCATATACATATCATAAAATTGTTTCTAACTTGTTCGGTTGCCGAGAAATAGACGGTTTTCTACAGGCCACTTTTGAAGGTTTTTGGGCCATAAAAGTGTCAATTATTATTCGATTTTCATAAACGTTACACCATGTTATACCTAATGCCATTTAGGATTTCATACAAGTAATTTAAGATTTTCATTATCACCGGAAGTAACATCATTTTGGCAAAAACTGAATTTTTGCCTTCAAAACAGATATTTTATTCAAATGAGTCTGTTTTGAAATGTTTTTCAAATTATGATATTTGATGCCAATCAACAAATAAAATGAACCCATACGATCATACAGATACCACAAAATGGTTTCTAACTTGTACGGTTGCAGAGAAATAGTCGATTTTCTACAAGTCACTTTTCAAGTTTTTTGGTCTTTAAAAGTGGCAATTATTATTCGATTTACATAAAATTTTCACTATATGATATCGTATGCCATTTCTGATTTCATAAAACTAATTGAACATTTTCATTAACACCGGAAGAAATGTAATTTTGTCAAGATCATTTACAAGTAACAAATGTATAAAATGAATTGATATTGCTGGATTTGGTTGATTCTGCATCCATTTTATTTGTGTGCAATGTTAATTTGGAAACCTGTTTAATGGTTTCGTTGGTACCGGAAGTGACATATGTTCAAGGGTAACTTGGCACCGGAAGTGACATGTTTAAGGGTAACGTGGCACCAGTGAAACCCGTCATTCCTGCATGCAGGTCTAGTTGTATTTGTTTTTGATTTTCTAAAAGCACAGTCGGGCAGAGGGGGTGGGGGCTGAGAATGGGAAAGATTAAGTTGTATTTTGCTGAACATATTGTAAACTTCAATTATTGATTAATTGTGTAATTAATTAAAAATCAACAACCATCACAGCTTTGTGGAAAATTCGTTTTAGTTTCGTTAAGTTTCAGGCAAATTGCCTCAAACTGAGATTGACCCCCCAATGCCTATGTCTAAAAGAGCGAACTCTTTAAAGTCATATAGTCGGCACAAACCCCAGTGACATTCTGCACGCAGAAATCCATGACTGCCATATCCAAAGATTATGATACCGTTTTGTAATGATACCTCAAACTGAGATTCCCCCCCCCCCCAATGCCTATGTCTAAAAGAGCGAACTCTTTAAAGTCATATAGTCGGCACAAACCCCAGTGACATTCTGCACGCAGAAATCCATGGCTGCCATATCCAAAAATTATGACACCGTTTTGTAATGTCTTTATAATACCCCGTTTCACACCCGTTATACACATCGAGACTAAAAAAACTTGATTCATTTCATGAAATGGACGCAAATTAAATACTAAACAAAATTCTCGAAGTTTAGTTAGTCTTTTCAACGAAAATCGTCAATTTAGGATTGACTAAAAGTTGGGGGTAAAGGTAATCACTCGTAAGTACCCACAAACTGATCCCGCAGTGAATATTCGCTTGGCCGCTACAATCACTGATAAGCATGACATCGACGAGGCTTAATGAGTACGGCATATTAACTTTTTTACTCCGACAAATTAAATTCTCAAACATTTTTTTGAGGTAAAAGAAAAATAATTAAAGACGTTTGAAGTATTTGTAGTTAAAAAATATTTCCTATTTAGTGTAAATGGGTATTAAAATGAGTAAAATGCATCATTTTGCCCGAAGCAGTTAGGTGTTAAGTAAACATTACACGAGCCGTTGAGCCAATGACTGACTGCACGTGAAGTCAATGCACATGTTGTAGACAGTCATGTGTGACAGAGATAATTCGTAAGTAATTCTCTGTAAAACAGATTGAAGTACCCAGTGTCCCGATAGTCTGCCAAGGTTAAGTCTTGTTTCCTTTTAAATTTATTTGAAATTAACCTAAACCCTTAAATGGTATGAATAAAGAATCTGCCAACATTGATTGAAATAAAATGAAATGGGGTTTAACGTCCAACTCCGACTGAGCTACTGAAGACGGGTCAACATTGATTGGTGTCGCATAAAGATAAATAGGCTACTAGCACATATGAATAACAGGTACCAAATTTTGGATGTGTGACATTTTGAGACCGAATCGCGACAATTGTAGTATACAATAATAAATAAAAACAGTCATTTGACTCCTTTCATTGCCTTTGTTGAGTATCATGACACATCAAAAACTGTCTACAATATGGTGATGATATCTACATGTAGCTGTCATACCGTGACAGTCCAGGGACACACTTCAGAGTAAACTACTCATTTTTTTTTATAGCCTTGCCATTTTTGGCGACACATAAATTTATAATTACATGCACATAAATTTTTAGAATTTTAAAGCACATTCCTGAAAATGTTTTAACACATTATTTAAATAAATCTATGTGCCCCAAATATACAATTTTACTCTGTTTTTAATTCAACATTTGTTGTCAGGACAGTAAGTAGTGGGGCCCCCACAGCTGAAAAAAATTGCCCTCTTGCCTTTGGTACTGATTGAGAGATAAAATTTAGGTAAACATCACTATATGTAACAGAAAGCACAGGGCATCCCATTCACAATCTCAATTAAGGAAAAGGAATGCTCTGATGTGCATGGGGGGGGGGGGGGACGCCCCCATTCCCCAAAAGATATCGGAACTAGTACTGAATGTTTTTTGTGGGTAGCCTAACAATTATTTTGAATAAATTATAAATATATCAAACATTTTATATTTCCAGCGAGAAATACCCGTTGATTGTCCTGATGGATGGGATTCTATAGATGCCGTTTGTTATAAATTATTTACCGATCCTGTACCATATGATAGTGCTAATAAAGTCTGCCAAACGTAAGTTAAAAAACAAATTAAGTACTTTTTCTGTAGGCTACAACTGGGAGAATGAAATGTACAAAAAGTCCTACTTTCATGCATCATCTGAAAAGGGCTAGCTACCATTAATTCTATCAATAAACTGTGGCTGGAGTAAGGCGGGAGACATCAGTAGTGGAACCATTTCTAGAAGACGGGCATACGCAGTACCCTAGTTCAGCTCTGAACGTCGGTCTCATTACACCCACCCTGGGCAACTTTTCACTGCTAAACGATGGGTGTCACTCCGTGTGGACGCGTGTACAGTGTAAAGGAACATCTCAGTGAGAAAATAAGACCTTGCTCATTTCGCTAGAGTCAGTATGAGCATCACAACAAGCTGTGTCATGGTGGCGAAAGGGTAGTTTGATAGGAGGGGACGTATTTTAAACAGCGTGTTGTTTCGCTCATACCATGGACCTTATATGCTCATACTGAGTCTAGCGAGGTAAGCAAGGTCTTATTTTGTCACTAAGATGTTCCTTTACATTGTACAGACGTCCACACGGATTGACACTCCGATGTTTCGCAGTGAAAAGTTGCCCAGTAAAATTGACTGGGGTTCAAATTATTTTCGACATTGATTGAATAGGCCAGTCCCTGAACGGTCAGGGTGAGTGTAATGAGACTGACGTTCAGAGCTGAACTATTGGTACCCTATCTCTCGACCACAGCTACTAGTGTCTACAAATTAAACACAGGCTATCATATATAAATATAGCTCATTCGACCGACAAAAGTGACGATATTCCTTGCCGGATTCCCAGGCTTCTTTCTCCGAGAAGCAGGATAGGCTTAAGCGTTTAACAAGCAAAGGCGCAAAGCAATCGTTTCGATAGTTGGGAATTAAAATCTGATAGTTGACCCCCCATTAAGCTTCCGGTTTATATATTTCAGATATGGATCCGAGTTAGCACGTCCCAAAGACTACTATAACAATGATGATATTGGTAAATATGTTGACTCCATGGGTGGCAATGATTTCTGGATTGGTAAGCATCATATATACTACAAATAACAATATTCTGCATGTTGCGTTCGTGTTGTGATCAGTAAAGTTATTAATTCTGAACTTTAAAAAAAAACACTTTTCATCAGTTTATTCCGATTCTTAGATTATAACAATGGTGTTTCATCATTGCTGATTTCTTTTGATATTTCTGACATCTATTCTTTTTTTTTTTTTGATTTTGTTTGTCATTATATATGTACTTGCTTCTAACATAATGTTGAATTAAATGTATTATTATCATAGGCTACATTTACACAAACCTCACGACTCTGGATACTGGTAAGACAAATAACTACAGTTGCTAAAAAAATCCATGCTATAGCAATCTGTCTAGGCTAGACATATCATATTTTTATATCTTTATATGTTTGTATTGTTATAAGGATTTATATGCAATTGTAATGGCCCTTCGATGCATGCAGTGGCGAATCCGGTTGGGAATATACCCCTCTCCAGAATAGCAGTATACAAAATTTACCTATATGTCATTATGTTTCTGTGAAGAATATAAATTTGAGGTTTTTGTTAATTTGGGTGAAGAGAATACACACGACTCAAATATCCTGGGTCTGCCACTGTATGCTAGCAAGTTATTTAAAGAATGAAGGTTTATTGCCTAAACTATTGCTGACGAACTAATGTCAAAAGTTTTGAAAATTTGTCATTTTCTGCATATATTTTATCATGCTGATGAATTATATTTGCACCAACAGTAAGCCAGCTTGCATGAATTGAATTGGTGTATATTGTAAAAGCAATATTTGTATGTTAGTTCCATATCCAATCCTTGGAAGTACTTAATGATCTGGCAGGAATTGGTACATATAATTAGGAAGCACTTGTATTTGTATGAGATTTTCTAATTGTTGGTGATATATAATTATATTCATATCTTTTATCACCCAAATTTTTTAGAAATCATATTAAACCTGCATTATGCAAGATTTAGATAAAGAGCTGGCTGTTCTTACTTCATCAATAATAAATATATTGAAAATAGCCTTGATTGTCAAGTACTGTTGCTATTATATAAACAAAGTCTTGATTGACCAAAATAGTCTCAGTTGTCAAGTACTGTTGCTATGATAAGAAACAAAGGTTAATGTTAACCGATTATTGTCATGGCAATAAATGTCCAAATAATAATTTATACATTTAGTTCTGTCATAATGCATATTTAAACACAGTCGATATTATGGAATCTAGAATAAACACAAACTTTATCACCTTACACAGTACGTTGCGAAGTCAGAGGTCTTGATTTCCAGGAATTGCTGATGCTTGTCTTTTTATTTATTATTACCATGTACCCACTTATCACATAGAAATTATATTGAACCCACTCTCTTTACTATGAGTTTTTAGAATAGACACAATATACATGTATAGCATAAATTAGAAGAAGCACTTGTAGATTAGATCACACCAGTTTGATTTTCTATTCTTTGAGGTCTAGGGGGTTGGGTGGCCGAATGGTTAAAGCGTGCCCGTTTTATCATCAGGTCTGCTATTGAGTCAAGTGGTGTAGACTTGATTCCCTGCGGCCTTATTCACGGAATTTAAACTAAGATAAAATCCAAATTTTAGTTATTTGATTGGATAATATTAGTTCGATTTTAGTGCTTAGCCAATCAAAACTGAAGTATCTACTAAAACTAGGATTTTATCTTTAGTTAAGATTTCATGAATCAGGGCCCAGATTGTACGTGACAATTTTAAGGAGTAGGGTCACCTATCCAACCTTGTTCGCTTTTTCCCATATCAAAGGCCTCTCTCTACATGCAAGCAACTTATTGAAATAAAATTGAACCATATGTTAGCCCCATGACCAAGTTTATGCTCTCTCTTTCTCTCTTTGGGGTAATGATAGATAAATAGCCACATGAGAGTTCTAGTACAGTTATTAATTGTCTCATCCAAACGAATGGACACTAGAACTTACATACAGCACATGAAGCTCCATAAAGTGAATTGATAAGCAAACAAACTTTATACTTTACTCGTTTAAAAGTTAAAATGTATTATGCATAGATTAGCAAGTCCCTCACAGGTATTCCGTTTATGAAGTCTTTTCAGCATACATATTCACTGCAGTTGTTAAATTTTTTACAGGCCTAGATATAATTTTGTACAAAATAAATTAATGATGGCATTTTCCTTATAATACTGTAGCAAATGTTTTTTTTTGTTTTCAGGAGCCAATCGAATGGGAATTAGTTCAGGTGCCCTGGGTGATATTAATTTTGGTCAGTCAGTTGTTAAGACAACTAATATTGGTTATTGGGCTGACTTCCAACCAGATATTGAAAAAGGAGAATGTGTTTTTGTTACAAAAGCTGATAATCGGTTTAAATGGAGCTTTGGTCCTTGTGAAAGAAAGGTTCAGTTTGTTTGTTCCAGACTAGCCTGTCCTCAAGGTAAGGAAATTGTTCTTTAATATATTCCTGGATCTTCTTTTAATGTATCTGTTCATCTGGTCCTGGATAAAATAGAATGATATAAGTGTTTTATATAAGAGAGCTCAAAGAAAATGTGCTTATTAGATCCTGGATAAAAAAAGTATAATATTAGTGTTATTTTGATGAGAAAGCTCAAATAAAATTTGTTTATTGTATTAGGATAAAAAAAAGTATAGGGCTTCTAGATTAAAAAGCTCAAAGAAATTTTTGAAAAAGCCGGTTTTCGAATTTAGAATTAAAGGTATTTTACTTGTACTGTATTTGTTATGCTTCTGTTACAGAAAATTTTCATTGTGTAAATCAGAAATGTTTAAGCCAGACATTAACGTGTGATGGTGAAGATGATTGCGGTGATATGTCGGACGAACAGAACTGTAGTAAGTTTTCTATTGTTCAAGATGAAAAAATATTCATATTAAAGCCAGTAGAGATTTAAAAAGAAAATTGAATATAATTCTTTTTAATAATATTCATATAGTTTAATCCAGTTTAGAATATGGATGACTTTTCAATTGAATATTCGATTATCTAACTTTAAATCCGAGAAGTGAGTTCATAGATTTGTTGTTTTCGAAACTCATGTAATAAAGATACATTAGTTAATAGTGTAATAAATAGTTGGGCATTCTTGCTATAATAATTCCAAAATAGATGATAAAAAAAGAAAATATTGAAAATTTCAGTCAACTTGCGTTATTCAGAACGAAGTTGTCACTGTTGAAAGTTTGGACTAGAAATATGCATCAACTGTGTCCGCACCGTCTATTAGAATGTCTGATCGTTTGATTGATAGAAAATATATTTCCGCCCACATATTCTCGATTATCAAGTAGCATTCTCAATGGCTATGGTACCCTCGCTTTGTAGGCCTTTCATAGGGGGGTTTCCAGTAGTGATGTCAGCGACTAACGTTAAACTTTAGCTTGGTCAGCCATTAATAAATTTAATTATAAATGGACGATCGCTTAAATCCACGCTATCCCAAGCCATCTGAGAGTCTACAGAGTTGATTTTTAGCTGATCATATAAATAAAGGTCTAATTAAACATTCCTGAAGCCATAACAAAGACTTGCAATAAGCAGAGTTAACTCTTGCATAATGAATGTTTAACAATCAGTGTCGATTCCCAAAGGGAAAAATAGAGGAGTAGATATCTGTAACTAGTAAAAAAATCTTTCAGCTCAGGGTTTTATACATTTATAAAGTTCTATGTGTTTTTATTCTCTCTGCAGCTGTTCGATGTGGAACTGTTTTTAAGCAAGCATCTGGCAACATCAAGTCTAAAAACTTCCCTAGTCCTTATCAAATGAATACAAATTGTTTATGGTTGGTTGAAGTCCCATTAGGCTCTAATGCACATATCAAGGTATGCTTTTTATTTCTGTGACCCCCTTTTTATTGCCCATAGGTAATTTCTGTATATTTACATTTTTCAAAAGTTTAAAAACAATAAAACAAGAAGATGTACTTCAACATGGTATTTATCTTAACATAATTTTTTGTAGCAATATATTCAGAGGTCAGTGGGTAGGAGTAGGGTCAACTGCCTATCCTCTGCTAAAGAACCATACATACAAACTTATTATTGAAACGAAATTGTGCTTTGTTTTAGTCCCAAAATGATAGTTTGTGTTGAGTGGATGTTAAACACATTTTACTCTTGCCATATAACTTTTAGATAGTAAATATAGTCTACGTTCATTTTTACAGTTTACAGATTTTATGACAGAAGAAGGAAAAGATATCGTGAGAATTTATGTTGGTGGCAAAACCGAATCTACTTCCCACCTGGTTAAAAGTCTTTCTGGAAATATGAGTGCCAATTTACCGGAATTTACCAGTTCCAATAATTTCATGCTGATCAAATTTTCTTCTGATTCCTCCGTAGAAAAAATGGGATTCAAAGCAGAATTCTCAGCAAGTAAGTTCTACATGTTTTTGAATTACTTAACTTTTGAAATATTGACGAAGAAGATGCACCAATGGACAATGTTGTGATTTGTTCTTTTGTAAATATGCTTATTGCAGTATATATCTTGTGATTTCAGAAAAATTTGATTTTCCATTAAGAAAAATGTTGACAGCTATGATGGATTACCAGGTTCTCACTCCCCCTTCTTATCCTGATAATTATCTTGGTAGTCAAGATTATACGTGGATCATAGAAGCTTCACCAAAGAACCAGCTTATTACTCTAGAAGTAAGTGGCAGTTAAACTAAAATTCCCATAGAAAAATGAGAATAAAGTTGTAGGATCATGATGAAAATAAAAATTATCTTTAAATAATCACATGTTAAATATCTCAAATGTATAATATTAATGCAGTTCTTTCATATTTTTGTGCATGGTCTACATGTAAACAATGAAAATTGGTTTGTTAACCTGCACCAAACAAAGTTAGGGAGAGATATTGAAATGGATTTTGTCCGTCCAGATTTTGTCTCTGGAGCATATCTCATAACATCGACCTATTATATATAGTAGTTGTGCCTTTACTATTTAAGAATTGCTTGCACTTATATTTCATTATCCATTCAAGAAATCTTTTTAAAACGATGTATAAACATCATCCTATTATACTGTTTTATTTTCTGATGTATAAGCGTATTGTACAGGGAGTAGCGACCTTGTCTTGTTGAGCTACTGTTACCAGAGTATGAATCTTCTGATTTTGTTAATAAAATATTTGAAGAAGTAGATTTATCTAGATCTGATGTGGTTATAATTAGCTATAGACTTTGTAAGAATATTAGTTTTTTTTTATTTTAGATTGAGGAAGTAGATTTAAAAGGATCTGATGTGGTTTTTATTCGTGACGGTGATATGGTCTTCCATAAACAACTTCTAAAATTAGACTCCACCAATATGATTTCACCTAAATTCATCTTTTCATCTGGTTATCAAATATATATTAACATGCAAACCCGTGGTTATGATACAGGCAAAGGATTTAAATTGAAATATAGACAAGGTAAGTGTAATTTTTAAAGATTTTCAAAATACGTGTTGTATTTAATGAAAACCTAGAATACTATTGCTAGCTAAACAGTTAATGAAAACCTAGCTAGCTAGCTAGCTAAACACTTAATGTAAACCTAGAATACTATTGCTAGCTAAACAGTTAATGAAAACCTAGCTAGCTAGCTAGCTAGCTAGCTAAACGCTTGATATAAACCTAGAATACTATTGCTAGCTAAACAATTAATGAAAACCTGTGTGACAGCTAGATAAACATGTAATGAAAACCTAGGTGACTTGTAAGATAAACAGTGAATGAAAAACTAGATCGCTAGCTAAATAAATAGGTAATGAAAACCTAGGTGGTTAGCTAGACAAAAGATTAATACCAGATAAACACTTAATGAAAACTTACATGTTTTTATTTTTAGGATGTTCTATTGACTTTGTTGCCAGCCAAGGAGAAATTTCTACCCCTGGTTTCATCAACTCAAAATATCCGAACAATGCCAAATGTGATTACACCATAAAAGAAACAAATGGTCAACCAATGACCTTATCCTTCGATCAGTTTACAACTAAAACTGAAGATACGTTAAAGGTAATTAAGCTTTGATATTATTCATTTGCTTTAAATTTAATTGGATACCCAAGAGACAACATAACCCCTTGAGTAATTATCTACCATTTCAACGGGGAATCACAGTTGTGCAGTGAGTGACGTGCTGTTCCACTAAACGGGGTGAATGCCAGTGTTGGCTTTGAAAAATTCATTCCAGTTTATTTTGTTATTTTAATGAACCACTGACAATTAAAATTGTCAGTGGTTCATATAGGAAGAAAAAAAACAAAGTTCTGTATACACCTTTTAGTGCGCAAAAAGAATCCTTGGTAGATGGAATTCGAGAAGAGTAGATGGGAACGCGAGCAAACTTTAACTTCATAGCACACTGAATGTCATATGTCTGTCTTCATCAGTCCATTTGGGGGGTAGCCTGTCCAGTCTTGTGTGTTTTCTCTGGGTCCTCCGGTTTCCTCCCACTGCTACAGACCTCTACAAGCAAGTGAATTATTGAAATAAAATTAAACCATATGTTGGTCCCGAAATGACCTAGTTTGTATTGAGTGAATGTTAAACCCCATTTTTCTCTCTATCTCTCCATTTTGGGTAGAGAACTAAGTAGTTACTGTATATCATGTCAGCATTTGGTAGATAAAGATATGGTAATGTTCTCTGCTGCTCCTCATCTTTCTAATTTCTTTCATTTAACCAGGTATATAGAGGAGTAAATGAATCCGGAATGTTGGTAGGCACATTCAAAGGCAATGTTTTACCGCAGAACATCTTGGCAGCAGATGGCATGCTATTTTTGAAATTTGAAGCCGATGGAACTGGAACCGAATTGGGTTTTAGCGCCACCTTTTCAGTTGGTAAGTTTTCTGAAATCTCTTTCCATAGAAAAAATTAGAAAAACATCAAAAAATCGAAATTATTATGTCACCTCTTAACTATTAATTATGTTTGTTTTGTTTTTTAATCAGATTGTCCTGCACCTGGCTTCAATAATAATACCATTACTGCCCCTACCAACCCATCCAACAGCCCAGATAGTAGTATAGATGTTTCCTGTAAAACTGGCTACCATTTCGCAGCAGAAGAATTTCGGAATACAACTGTAACAGATAGATTTGTCAGTAGAACATCAGTAACTATGGTTTGTAGCAAAGGTGGAAAATGGAGCACTCTAAGAATCCCAATCTGTGAACGTAAGTATCATCATATTTTTTATCGTGCATATACGGCCGACATGGAACCCATGTCGTGCACCATAGCGTCCAATCCCCAGAAATAATTCACCACATGATACATAACTATATACCACATAAGTCATACCACAATGTTACAAGATACATACCAATTTAAAAGTCTTTGAATACAGCTGGGCTTTGATTCATTTAGTCAGAGCCAATCATTTTTTATGAGTGTTAAAACAACAAGTCTAATAAACAAGATTGGAATTTCTTCTATTACAGCTCTGTACTGTGGTCAAGCACCATCAATAAGTAATGGTTACATCTCCAGTGCTACTGGTGCTACTGTAGGCCATAATGTCACCTACACTTGCTATAATGGTTATACTTTTGCTGACCCAAACACAGCCATGATTTCATGTAAAGTAGACGGAACATGGGAATCAGCACCACTTTGTCAAAGTAAGATCATATGAGCCAAACAATTTTATTTCTGATCTTTAGAATTTTGATAAATAAAATGGTGACATGATGTTTTGTTTAAAATGTAACAACTTGTAAATTGGGAACTAAAACATTTATTTGAACAATACAACAAGTACTTTTTAATTTTTGATATATTTGTGTTCCCAAAGAATAGAAAAACATACAAGCATATATCTCATATGAGAGGATTGAAGTGAAGTATTTTGGTTTTGGTCCCAACCAACAACTGCTCATCCTAGTGGGTTTGCTCCAAGGCTTGTGGTGTTTTTTCACTGCTAAAGTACCCTATATGCAAGTAAATTATTGAAAGAAAAAATGTGATAGTCCCAAAATGACCTACTTTTGTATAGAGTAGAAGTTAAACCCAATTTTCATTCTCTCTCATACATCACAGGAATGAAACCATTTAACACCTTTAATTTTTAATTATTTAAGCATTAATGGTTTGTATATTTTTTTTAAGTGTCATAATCATGTTTTATTTTAATTAGGAGCAACATGTCCTTCACTGCCACCAACATCAGATTTTGTTCTCCGTAGCCAAACCGGTACAAATAGCAATAACTTTGGAGCTATCCATACATATCGGTGCCGTGATGGATATGATTTGATTGGATCACCAATTCTATTTTGTCAATCTGATGGAACTTGGACACATGCACAACCTACCTGCATATGTAAGTTTTAAAAACTGAATACAGTCAGACATCGATCTGACTTAATTAAACATGTTCCGCTCTGTGAGTCATAAGTGGGGTAATTTCGAATATATGCTTGTACGTGACAAGGAGTGTGTTACCTGACCAACTTGGTGCACTTTCTCTATCATAAAAGGTAATTTAAAATCTCAACAGCACCAAAATTCATTCTGTATGAGACTGACATGTGACCATTTTTTCTATGGTGACATGTTGAATGCCGGTGAGAGTAGAGTTTTGGCCAGAGGTTGACGTTTCTGTGATTTTCCTTCATCAATTTCCATCTACAAAGAGTTATTTTCTGTGCACACCAATGTCTACGCAGGTGGAATTTGGATTTCGGTCCCATCTGAATAACTAGACAGGACTTTATTTGTCAGACCAGCAGTGGAAATCGGTAGTCATCTTGGCACATTCTAGTCTTGAATGACCAAATGTGTCGAGTGGCATAAACCTCATTCCTTTCTCTCTCTATGAGTACAATTCCTTATTTTATTTTCTTCATTATATCCATTATATTGAAAATAAATATGCGGCAGTAAAAGAAAATCCAGACACAATTCGGGAAATGTATTGCAATGGAATGATAATACCAGGGTAAACAATAGCCGATTGCTATTGAAAAAGTATATAATATAGCTAATAAAGAAAAAATTGACGCACAAAATTGTTACAAAAATTAAATTGTGTCCGATATAATGCATTTTAATGCAAATATAAAAACATAACAATGATATAATTTTTATTGATTATTTTATATTTGTAGCTGTGAAATGTGCTTTGCCATCAATATTAAATGGTTATATAACTGATAATGAAACAGTTGCTAATTATAATGATCAAAGAATGATAGTTTGTGACACTGGATTTGAAGTAAATGATACCTCACTTACTTGCATGGCATCAGGAACATTTGGAACCGTTCACAATTGTAAAGGTAAGTTTCTGGGTAAACAAAACAAAAAAGAAAAAAAGAAATGAATAAAGTGTTTAAAGTGTAGTAAATGTTGACACAAATTGGTAAGGGTCATGATATACTTCATTTACATTTTCTCAATAATTTAAAATAGTTCTAGAATTTAATTTGCAGAAGGAAAAAAGTGAATATTAATAGCTAGTTAACCACTCCAATGTCATCCCTGTCAGTGATATTAGTGGCTAAGCGCATATTCACAGCGAATCAGTTTGAATGCATATTTCATTTGTTTTACAGATAAAGATGAATGTTTAGTTAGCAATGGTGGATGTAATGGAGCTTGTACAAATACACATGGTTCCTTTATGTGTTCATGTGCTGAAGGATTCACCCTTGCTGCTGATGGAAAAGACTGTGATGGTAAGTTATACCCTATATTTATAGTAGACCTAAACCCCATATTTAAATTTGGTCCTAATAAAGTTTACCATTGGATCTGTTACTTCATGTAAAAGTTGAATTAAGCAGTACAGTACTGGTTCTGAACACTTGGTGATCAATCTTCTTTTTCATCTTCTTAAAAAGAAACTATCACTCTGCCAGTACAATTAATTGCCAATGATTGACATACTTTGATTCTGAATATGAATTCCACACAAGCTGCAATGACATCATTCTGGCTTCCAGGTTTAATATTTGTTTTAATATTTTAGAGGTTTATCAGTAAAATATGTATCATGGTCTGAACTATTAGATTTATTCATTCATTCATTCATTCATTCATTCATTCATTCATTCATTCACTTACAGATATAGATGAATGTGCTGATAATATGGGTGGATGTAGTGATAACTGTACTAATTCAATTGGAGGTTATTCATGCTCGTGTCCTGTCGGCTATGAACTGTTTACTGCTAGTGGAGTCGGTGGTTATACAATCAAACCAAAAGAAACTGGGCTGATGAAAGATGATGTTCTTCGTATTAACCATACTTGTGTTCGTAAGTAGACCTATTATTTGTGAAGTGTGTAAAAACTGTCTTATTGTTGTACTGCTTTGACCAAACATATTTTATTAGGGATTAATTTGTTTCTGTTTGAGGTTATTTGATCTGTGGAAAACAATGGCATAGTTAACATTTTAATTATCACAAAGGCAAGTTTTAAATTCCCTCGTATGTTTCAAAAGTTGTAATGTGATACAGAGCTTGTGAAGGTGTCTTTAACAACTTGTGTATACTCTGACTTTGAGAGGAAATGAAATGAAATAGGCTAATAATAAAAAGGCCATTTGCCTGGCAGTATTTTATGATGGAAATTTTTTCTAGAGCATCGCTACAGCTTACAATTATTTCAATTCACAACTGTTAGGGGATCTGCCAAACTATGAGACATGTTTCCTGGTCAAGTCGCCCGTCCTGTACCACTGATCTGAGAAATTCAGGCTGGTATCTCTCAATGAATTTTTCAACCAGGGACCTCCAGGTTAAACATTAAGTGTTTAATAAGTTGATTTTATAGAGAGAATAAGGGAGGCTTCATTCTATTGTCTTTCCTTCCAGTGATTGAAGTTAAAACTACAACATGACCAGTTTGGGAAAGCATCTGGCTGTATTATACACACCTTATAACTCAGATTATAAGTCTGCCATGTTTGTCTTACCGGTTTTGCTTATGTGTAGTGCAGTCCTCCTGCACTTGGTATAGTGCAGTCCTCCTGCACTTGGTATCATTATTTATAAGAATTTCTGATAACAAGCTGTTGATATATATATACAAATTATTATTTTCTATTTCAGGTGTGCAATGTCCCAACCAAGCTGCAAATGCTAACAGTATGTTGTTAAGTAAGAATAGTATATTTAGATATGAAGATAATGCCACATATTCCTGTAATATAGGATATGCAATTATCACACCTGGTTCACCTACTGACTATAAAAGTGACAAAGAGATAACATGTACTGCAAATGGTTCCTGGAGTGATATGCCACCAATTTGCGCAGGTAAATATTGGACAAATTTTCAAAATTTAAGTCTTTTTTGTTTGGAGGATATGTCAGAGATTTTAAATGTTGTTTTTCTCTTCATAGGCGTGGTATGTACTTAATTGATTACCAAATTGACTTTAATTTTTTACAAAGTAACTTTAATTACCAAATTGGCTTTAATTACTTTCCAATCTGACTTTCATTACTTACGAAATTTACTTTGATTACTTACCAAATATGGAGTATGAACTGATTACCAAATTCTATAATTTACAGCCAGAGAATGTGAGGCAATGCATTCTGCTCTTACAAATGAGCCAACATTTGAACCTGCCAATAAAACAGTTAAATATGGAGAGAAATTAAAAATGACATGTACTTATAAAGATGGAACAACCAAAACAAGATATCGAACATGTATATATAACCAAGGATCTAATTCATACAGTCTTGAAGGAGATGACTATGAGTGTGGAGGTTTGTTGATATATTTTTAACATTAGAAAGATCAACATAAATGCATATTAAACGGAAGTTCTTCTCTTTGGTAAAATTCACACAAAAAGGTGGTTACATTGTAAATTGATTAAAGTATTTGTTTGTTTAATTCATTATTGTAGTTAATATAATCATTTCAATAATCTTATCAGTGTTGCAATATATTATTGCTATCATTATTAAATTGATATTAGTATTTTATTGAATTAATATATTGAATTAGTGTTATTATATTACATATTACATTGATAACAGTGTTATCATATTACATTGACAACAGTGTTATCATATTAAATTAATAACAGTGTTATCATATTGAATTGATAACAGTGTTGTCATATTGAATTAATAACAGTGTTATCATATTGAATTGATAACAGTGTTGTCATATTAAATTAATAACAGTGTTATCATATTAAATTGATAACAGTGCTATCATAATAACTTGATATCAGTATTATGTTAAATTGATATTAGTGTTATATTAAATTGATATCAGTGTTATCATTTTAAATTGATATTAGTGTTATATTATATGAAAGTGACAAGAATATCACAATAAATTTGTTTACAATTACAGTCATTGATTGTGGAACACCACCCAATATACCAGGGGCTATCTACACAGGGTATACAGCTTCTCCTAACTCATCATTTGGAGCAACATTCCCATTTGAATGTGATACTTTGTACACCCTAGTTACTAACCAGACTGATAAACAGATTAAATGTGGTGCAGATGGTAAATGGGATGCCGGAGATCTCCGTTGTGAAGGTAATAACAAATGAAAAAATACATCAATATATACAAAGAAATGAAATATACAACCTCATATATATATATATATGTTGATATTAGAAATGATCGGATCTGTATTTGAGTGAAAATATTTCTAATTGAATTAAACTGAATTTTGAATGAATAATTTACATTGTTCTATTTAGTATACAGGAAGGTATAGGATATTGATATATGAAAATCAAATATTCAATTTTCTATACTTGGAGATTAGATTAAAAATGATCACATTATGTAATCTGTATTTGAATGAAAAAATTTCAAATTAACCAATATATCAGTATATACATGTACTTTATTATGCTTTAATTTTGAATAAAAGTAAGAATATTGTACAATCTGAATTTTGATAAAAATTTCTTTGAAATAACAGTGTAAAGGAAGAAATTATGTTGAAGTCAAAATAAATAAGTCATATCGGAATTAGAATGAAATGTCTTCCATATTGTGTAAATTGGTATGGATGTTAGTTATCTACATGAAAACTGGATTATCAAACCTATAAATTCTTTTCTGTAGGAATAACCTGCACGGATCCTGGACGACCAGAAGATGGAACACAAAATGCTACAAGTTATGAAGAAGGAAAACCCGTTTATTTTGGCTGTTCAAGACCTGGGTTTACCTTAGATTCTCCCTATCCTATTGTATGTGAGAAAAATGCTTCTAATACTGGTTTACAATGGAATGGTTCTGTTCCTAACTGTATTGGTAAGTGTCTGATATGTTGTATTAAGGCTAAACCAATTATATTTTCTGTTTTTCGGTTGGTTTGATAAATAAATAGGTACCACAGTGAGGTACAATTACATAGGGCCAGGCAAAATTAGCATCTAGTCAATCGGATAAAACAAAAGAAAAACAGAGGTAAAAGAATTCTTACCAGTTGAAATTTTCCAAATCCTGATAACGGCAGAAAATTAGTTGGACCTTAAACCCGATTTCAATTCATTTCGTAATAAGAAATGATACATGGTTAAAGATTCAGCTCCACACTTTGATTGCTAGACTTGCTTAGAGTTTCATTACTTTTTAAGGAATTCTTTGGTTCAACTGTATGAGGTATATTCTAATCGATCACTTATCACTAATAAACAAATCTGTAGACATATCAGGGAAGTGGCAAGGGTGTCAGAATTGATTAACGCATGTTCTTTAGATCATAATTTATGTCATTGAGTTAACTGACATGGTTTCAATTTGTGGAATATGGGTTTTCTCCAGTACCTCCCATCTTCAATAGAAGGCTTGATCTCGCCTTAAGTACGTGCATCTTATGAAGCCCTTCACGTAATACCCTGCATATTTCACCACTCGATTGGGTAACAAGCCCAGCTTGGGGACCTATCAGATTCATCGGTCGTTGTGAATACCAAGACTCGCGCTTGTAGCTAAAAATGTTTACATACGACAATCGAGTTACAAAGTTCAAAGATCGATCAATGTCAAGGTTACTGGTTCTAGCTAAAATGTTTACATGTGACAATCGAGTTACAAAGTTAAAAAATGGATCAATGTCAAGGTTACTGGTTTTCCGTGAGTTTCTCAGTTTAAAAGAAACAACTTTCAACGGCTGTATATACTTGTTTGTTTACAGTGTGTTATTTGCCACAACCTCGGATTGGACAATGCTAATTAGTCACGTGTCTACACAAGTGGGGAAAAGTTTGGGAATTGCTAAGTATTGAAGCAACGGATAGATGTTGTAAAACTCGCGGACGTGCTTAAGGAACATGTAAACCTCCATGCATATGAAGATTATTAAATGTCAAATTGAACCATATGTTAGTCGCAAAATTACATAGTTTATTTTGCATGGACATTAAACCTCAATTATTTGTCTCTCTCAATATCATTTTTTGTTGCAGATACTACGAAGCCGATGGTAACAGGCTGCCAATCACTTAAAGTAGATAAATATTCATTGGCATCTCCTGCGGTTACCATGCCAACATATTCTGATAATGGTGGTGTCAAGTCAGTCTCTGTGAGTCCATCTTTTCCTGGAAATCTTGTAATCACAGAAGATCAAATTTTTATTTTTCAAGCTATGGATTTTAATAGCAACGAAGGCTCATGTATTACAAATATTAGTCTTAACGGTAGGTTACTCCTAGATTGTTAACTGGAAAGGTCATCTGCATACAAGATTTAATATGGTGTCTGTCGACAATTAGCTCTGTTTGGGAAAAGACACAAAATTAGTTGACTGACATTTTATATTCCTACATTGATGAATTTTGTCAAGAAACACTGAATTTGCTTCAACAATTTTGCTTATACATTATATGTAATGAAATTGAAAAATTAAATGTAGTCTTTTAAAGAAAGTATAACAGATTAGAACAAAATAACAAAACAGTTCTCTGAGAATTCAAAACAAAATTCCATGAAGAATTGACAGGCTTGTACAAAAAAAGTTACAATTATTATTACTTTTATTATCTGAGAAAGGTCTAGATGACTGTGTGAAACCAATGTAAACTTTAAATGGCCATAAGTTAGAATTGATTGATTTGATTCTTTTTTTTAACTGAAATGTTTCTAATATTCTTAATTGTACTTGGTGTTTTATCTATATTTAACCTTTCTTCTGGTCGGTGGGATCTTGAGTTGAATAATATTTCTGTAAACTGAATATTATGATTATATATCAAACAGATATTGAACCTCCTGTAATCAAATGTCCTGACTCCTATGCAGTTGAAATTGAAGATGATAATAGTGTGGTAGAGGTGAATATTATGGACAAACCAGCAACGGTTACGGATAATGAAGCAAATCCAACCCTTCGTTATAATCCTACAGTATATACAGCTAATATTAATACACTACACCGATCACAAAATGTTGATGTAACAGCTACAGACGCCGCTGGCAATACTGCTACATGTCGATTCCAGATTCACACAAGTGGTGAGAATTAATAGTTTATTTATACTTGTTTATCATACTGTATCATATAACACATATAATATTTCTTATATTATGTATTCAGATCAATGCACTTTAATAAAAATTGATATTATTATTTCATGTGAGTTTTCTTCATTATACAAGATCTAATGTATATTGAGAACAGTTTCCTGTCCGTCTGTTTTGGCCATATCCTGTTTATGTCTTCTGCAGAGAATTCTCAAATTTTGCTAAATATTTAATCCATCATATCTCTGTAAATACTAATTAAATGAAATAAATGGAATTGAACTAACTTTGGAATAGGTGTGTTAGTTAAGGAGATATTGAACTTGCTTCCAAGGGTAGGCTTTGTTATAACCTATATATTATATAGATTCACCCTGGTGATTTACAGTAATATATATGATTATTTGAGTTATTAATTTGACATAAATTTTGTAATTTTGCAGAACATGACATGTTGAATCTTATTTTATTCTTGTGTCCAGTCTTAAATGACTTTAATAATTCTTTTTTCTTTTTGAGATTCTTTAAAATAACCCATTACATGTGACAGGAAGTGGCCATTATGAAAGCTTTCATATATGCAAGGCAGACCATTTTTTTTATTATTATTATTATTATTATAATTATTATTATTATTATTATTTGACACCTCATATAAATGTCACTCACCTTCATATTGTTTTCATTTCAGCTAAACCCTGTTCCCCTTTAGCTCTTCCTGTGCCGGCTAATGCTGTTAAACAATGTCGGAATATATCAGGCGGTAGTTATAGCTGTAATCTTATCTGTCAAAATAACTATAGATTCCTTGACTCATCAAATTCTCAAATTATTACCTGTTTAAATGGACAAGCCTGGAATGCTAGTGAAATACAACAAATTGGTGGATGTGCCATAAGTAGGTGGTTTAATTCCACATTATATCTATGGTCTTCGTACAGTGTCATAAATTATATCTATATTATTTTCATACAATGTTACTGTAATCTGTAATCCTATAAGGAATCATACAATGTCACCATTGCATCTATGATCATACAATGTTACTGTTATATCTGTAATCATACAATGTTACTGTTATATCTGTAATCATACCATGTTACCATTCTCTCTGTAATCATACAATGTTACATTGTATCTGTATTCATACAATGTTACCATTGTATCTGTAATCATACAATGTTCCAATTGTATCTGTAATCATACAATTATACAATGTCGTTGTTATATCTGTAATCATCCAATGTCATAGAATGCACTAAGAATGAATCTTTGATCTTTTTATCTGCATTTGTCATGAATGTTGTTCCTTATTATATTTTGCAGCCGACACGCAAGCCACATACACCCAAACATATCAATATAAATACGACACTCCTGACAACCAACAATTTGATGATTTATGTGTTAGTCAGGCATACATGGTAGGCATGCAGAATGCTGTTTCTAGTATGAAAACTGTTACACTAAGAACATGTAGAAATTCTCTTACTGGCTCGTCATTTAAAATTGAAGTTGTACTGGACAATGTAGTTAAGATCGGTTCTTCGGTGAGTCTTAAATTTCATTTTGATAAAATTAGAATGGATAATCGACTTTGTGTCAGATTTATTTCACTATTATATTTTTAAACAAGATCCGATTATGGATTTTTTTCACATTAAATATACATGGTTCAAGAATTTAAATTTTTTAATACACTAAATTTTTTTAACTTTTTACACAGATGGTCTGGATATCAAATATACAAATCTAAGTTTGGATTTTAATACAATAAAAATACATGCTCTGAGTCTAAATTTTAATACATTAAATATACATGATGCATGATTTGCATTTTTCAGAAACTATCAAATTTTTCTTGGTTCATTCCATGCTAATATTTTACGAATGTTTATTGATTTAACAAAACAAAATCAAAATATCATTGATTCGACATCTTACAACTGTCCTAATATTGTAGCAAGTATGTCTATAGCACTAAAAACACTCTTAGGGTCTTGAATACATTAGTATTAGATTTATGTATGGATTTGGATAGTTAATTATTTAGTTTACACAAATTTACTTGTGGGGTTATTTGCTTGATAAATACTTGATTATTTCATTTTTTTTTTAGGTTTATGCCAATTATACCTTTACCATAGAAGGCGAAAGAAGTGATAACACTGTTGGCTGTGGTGACTTTATTGAGTTACTTGTCAAAAATCGAGATTCAACAATTAATAAGGTTGGTGAAGGAGGAGCTGCAGGACCATTTTCTGATTCTACTTGTCCAGGAATAACAGCTGATATCAATAATGAAATTCAGTTCACCCAAGTAGTCGATGATTTTTCTTGTTCTAACACACGCCAACGTATTGCTGTCAATTCTGCATTTTTTTGCTGTAAGTAATATTTATTAATTAGAGAGAGGAGAGAGCGAGAGAGAAAGAGAGAGGAGAGAGAGAGAGAGATATGGGGGTTAACGTCCACTCAACACAAACCAGGTCATTTCGGGACTAACATATGGTTTAATTTTATTTCAATAATTTGCTTGCGCGTAGGGGTCTTTAGTAGTGGGAGTAACCGGACTGCCCGTCAGAAACCCACAAGGTTGAGAAGGCGCCCCTATCTCCATGCCACATACACTCACACCAGGGATCGAAACCACAGCTGCAAGCCAGAGGTGACCGGCCAGCTAGAGGTCGAAGCGTGGCACTCTAGACCAATAGGCCATCCCACCCACCCATATCAATTCGTCAAATGTTTATTAATTCGTCATTTACTACTTATTAAGACATTTTCATTTTCTGAAGAATATGTACTGCTGAGCTAATATAAATACACAGGATTCCATTCTGTGCAACATTTCGACTAGGCTTCTCTAGTTCCAACTTTATTATAACATACTTATTATTGCAGTAAACTGCCCAAAAGGATATTTCAACAATAATCCCAGCGGAGATATTGATTGTAGACCATGTGCTGTTGGTGAATTTTCTATAAATGAAGGAGCAACTACCTGTGATGCCTGTCCACCCATGACATCGACCTATGATACTGGAGCTTCCACAAATGGACTATGTACAGGTATAGTTTGCTTTATCATCTTCTCAATCTGTAGTGGCTGGTTGGCTAAATCCAAAATTTAAAGAGAGTTTGCAAGTGCTGTTTCAAAAGAGTGGAATCAATTGCCAAGAGCTGACCAGAATAGCCCGGACATATTGATCTTTAAGAAATGTCTTGAAATGAAATATGTTACATAAACTATCAGAATTAAATTAATGTGATTTACATGACATATGTTCAATCTTTTTCATAATTTGTAACTATGTTTACTTATTATTGTTGATGTCTATAATGTTATCCTTTATAAAAGCACAACAAAACTTGTCAGACAGACTGACAAGCATTGATGTTTTGTTTATATTGTATCATTTTCTGATTTTGTCTCCAATCTTGAGGGTACCTTTACACAAAGGATGTGGTCAACTTATGCAAACACATTTTACCATCCAGCTCTATTGAATAGAAGCAATTTCTTCAACAGATCCTGGCATATAAATTAATGTTTAATATTTGTCTTTTAGCTCAATGTTCAAATGGCTCTATATCATCAACTACTCTACCACCTTGTGATGAATGTCCTAGAAACACGTATTGGGTGAACACTACTTTCTGTGAACAGTGTCCTAATGGAGGCATCACTAGAAGAACTGGTGCTACATCCATGTCAGAATGTCAATGTAAGTTCAGGACTGTTTCTTTTATCTTTAAACATCTAATTTGCTTGTTCTTAAAACCATTAACATAATGGAATTTAGGGGGCATCAACCATTTTCATGCAAGATGCAATTTTTGGTTGTCGCCTTCATTAAAATATACCCAAAAGACTTATTTCCTAAATTCAGAATATTGTTCTTTGTTGTTATTTCAGCTGCATGTTCACCAGGATATTATTCAGTTGATGGGTTCGAGCCATGTAATGCATGTCCGGCAAGTTTCTATAGTAACTCTAGTCAAGCTACAGAGTGTTATCGATGTACCAGTTCAGAGATTACTACTTCGAATGCTTCCAATAGTTCTTCTGCATGCATATCTGGCTGTAAGTAAAAAAGAGTTCATGTCTTTGATTATTCTATTACATATTATCCAGAAATCGTACTATTGGCATTAAGTCGGATTAAGACAACAAAATTATAGAAAAATTTATTTCTGTTTAATTTTATATTTTGAAAACTGTGATAAAGAAATATCTTAACCTGATGATTCTGATATAATACTATTGTCAAGCTTCTTTCAAAAAATAAATTAATACCACTTTGTTGCAAATATACATTTTTCATCCAATTAATGTATTTTATGATTAAATTGAATAATATTTCATTAAGATTTTTAAAATTTACAGTTAGTACCTTATGTGGAAGTTCGACTACGTGTCAAAATGGAGGGACATGTCAAGTAGCATCCAATACGGCGTTATGTTCATGTCCAATTGGTAAGTTGATTGTTTACCTTAATATTTGATATTTTCTGTTTACCTGTATTGCAGCATAATTTAAATATACCTTTCGTCTGTGGTATGACATTATATTTAACATTTATTTCACTTTCAACAACTTAATGCTTGGTCTGATTTTATAATGTTAAACAGAATTTGACCATCTTTATCTAACAATTCTCATGATGTATTTTTTTGAAAATATTTAATATTTCATAAATTTATCAATGTTGAAATGTACTACAATTGATTATTTAAACTTTAATTACAAAATCAAAATCAAAAACCCAAAATGTTATTCCAAAAATTGTAGGTGATGCTGGCTTGTTTTTATCATCAGCAGAGGATGCTGAATAAATATATTGAAAGGAATTGAACCATTTTTGAACTGACATTCCTTTTAGATATTCTACAGTAATTACTGTTATCTAATTTAAAATCACTTTAAAGCTGTTTTGTTTTAAAGGTCCTCTATTTCAGAATAAACGGCATATGATAATACACATTGTTAATGGTTTGGTTGGACTACATAACATGTTAGATAAGGAAACTGTTTATTACGGTCTTCTACCACTGTACAACTTTGATATCTCTCAATTAATTATTTATTTTTCTAGGTTTTTATGGTGAAAACTGTGAATTAGTTTTAAATCCCTGTGATTCCAGTCCCTGTAAAAATAATGGTGTGTGTAACCGAGATGGCAACACTTTAAATTTCACCTGCTCTTGTCCACCAGGTACAGTATGCTAACATTTATTTATGACCTATATTGACACCACTTTTAACAGGTTCTTCATTAATGATGATAGGTTTAATAAACTTATCATCCATACATTTTATTGCTTCAATATTATATGAATATTTCTATTTTAGGAACATCAGGCGAAATGTGTGAAGAAGACCTTAGTAACTGTCAATCAAATCCCTGTTCAGAAAATGGAATGTGTCAAGATAAGTTAAATGATTTCATATGTCTGTGTAAACCAGGATTCAAAGGAAGAACGTAAGTTTATCTCTATATTCAGTCAATTGTTTTGTTAATCTTACATGTTGAATATTTTGTTAGCTTCTGCCCACTGATGATTTGATAAATATTAATAAAAAAAAACATGAATTTTTGAAACTTTTGACTAGTTACTTTTTTCTTATAAAATGATATTTTATATGGCTGGAGATCAATTATCTAAATGTATATTTCAGATGTTCTGAGACATCCGATATATGTCAGACAAGTCCATGTGCTAATGGTGCCGCTTGTGTAAAACAAGGAGCCACACGTAGAAAATGTAATTGTATGGCAGGCTATGCTGGGAATGATTGTTCTGTCAATATAAGTAAGTTTCATACAGCATGTTGAATATTAAAGTTATCTACACTATAACTGAATGAAATGATATTTTTATCTAAACGCTAACCTTTATTCTGATCTATATGCTAACCATATATCCTGATTTAACAGTCATAATTGTGCTTGTGTATAAAAAGACCAGTGATTGTTATCCCATATAACCTTGATCTACACTAACAGTTATTGTGATCTACACTAACAGTTATTGTGATATACACTAACAGTTATTGTGACTTAAGCTAACAGTTATTGTGACCTACACTAACAGTTATTGTGATCGACACTAACAGTTATTGTGACCTAAACTAACAGTTATTGTGATCTACACTAACAGTTATTGTTATCTACACTAACAGTTATTGTGATCTACACTAACAGTCATTGTTATCTACACTAACAGTTATTCTGGTCTACATTAGACTACACTAACAGTTATTCTGGTCTACAGTAGTCCACACTCACGCTACTGCTAACAGAAATTGATATAAAGGATGTTTTTAATGGGTGATTATTTGCAGTTTGTGTCAGTCATATATATTGAGTTATTTCTTAATTTTTTCTAGATGACTGCCCCACAGTAGCATGTTCTAATCGTGGAACATGCACTGATATGGTGGATTCCTTTAATTGTTCCTGCAACAGTGGATTTACTGGTAATCAGTGTTCTATGAGGACAAGTTTATGCCAGGGAGTTGCATGTACTAATGGAATGTGTTTCGATGATTATGTGAACAATGATTATAGGTGTCTTTGTAATGAAGGATATATGTACAGTAAGTTATATTTATTATCACCGTCTATTGAACCAAATAAAGTAGCAGTTCAAGTCATAGAATAAAATGAAGTTATCTTTCATAGAAATGATTATACATTCCAAAAATAGTTTATAATTCATCTCTAATTATTTCAGATTCCACTTCCAAACTCTGTGTAAAGATCAATTATTGTGAACCTGTCAAATGTCAAAATGGAGCAACTTGTACAAGCAACACAAAAGATTTCACTTGTTCTTGTATGAGTGGATACACTGGCTCTTTATGTCAGCATAACATAGATGATTGTTCAACTAATCCATGTGGTCCTAATGCTATGATGTGTACAGATGAACTTAACAACTTTAACTGTACATGCAAGTTTGGATATACAGGTAAAACTTATTACAAATCATTTTTACAAAGCAAGTTATATTT
Source organism: Patella depressa (assembly GCA_948474765.1). NCBI lineage: Eukaryota > Metazoa > Mollusca > Gastropoda > Patellidae > Patella > Patella depressa. Next base: position 25,677,039 of record OX419718.1, read on the forward strand.
GCTGATCAAAAAGATATTGTATAGCTATCAACTGAAAGTTGGAGATAAATGAAAATATGTATCTAACTTTTTAATCCTTATTTTTACCTTAATAAAAAACCTGAAAAAGAGTGGTCAAAATAGCAACCCTTGTCGAACCCCATATTGTTTTTGAAATTTTTGGGGGATATAATCTGTGATACTTGACTTTATTATAGGACGTAGGTGTGAAACAATGATACCACAATGTCCTACTAGTAATTGTAAAGGTGCAGGAGTGATGACATGTAATGAAAAACCTGGTGGTATAGAGTGTGTTTGTAAACCAGGTTACACCGGAATCAACTGTGAGGTAAAACAAATAAACAATCAGTTTTTAAAAGAAACTAATAAAACTGAAATCATTAACATTTGTTCACATTAAGTTCTGCTTCATATGAAGGTTTGTATTTTAATATCGGGGAGAGCGCTATAGTTGTGTGGTTTTGATGCCCACCTTGTCTGCAGTAAGAAGGAGTAGAGTCTAATGTCCAAACTTGTGGGTTTTCTCTGGGTCCTCCAGTTTCCTCCCACTAACTAAGGACACCTGTAAACTTTAATGTATTGTTAGTCCCAAAATCAAGTAATGTGTTGGTATAGACTGTTGGTGTTAAACACTATTCCTCTCTCTATCTTAACATTTCGACAACACAATAATTCGACTAGTATGAGACTATGTTTTCTATGGCCAGGAAATTTTGGCCAGAGATTAATATTTCTATGTACTTTCATCATAAAAAACAGACCCTGGTTTGTGGCCCAACTAGGCAACACTTTATTTGTTGGCCCAGCAGTGGGAACCGGAAGTTTTCTTGGCACCTTCTAAATCAGTGACGGACTTATCACTCAATTATGGCAGTGGAAATGAAATCGAAAATCGGATACTGGAAGACAATTTGCAAAATTAACAATTTTTGTGTTTGTGTTAATATTGTTTTGGGGTTTTATTATTTTTCTAGAATGTGATCCATGTATAATGTTGTTTATTTTATTTCTAGTAAGACATCAATGAATGTGAACCATGTATATGTTAATGTTGATTGTTTTATTTTGTAGACTGACATCAATGAATGTGCAGGTGATCCTTGTCAACATGGTTTTAATTGTACAGATGAAGTAGATGGATTTAAATGTAATTGTGACCAAGGATGGTCAGGAGATAGATGTGAAATAGTGACTGATAATTGTTCTCCATCTCAATGTTCAGGAGCATCAACTTGTTCTAATCTGTTTAATGATTATTATTGTGTGTAAGTAATTTACCTATAATACATAAACTTATCTGAAAGCTTTCTGTTGTATTCTTATCAATAATTCTATAATGACAGTTGCATATTTTTTTTTCCATTTGATTTTGAATATAAAAGAATGTTTGCACTATGATATTTTATTTTGATGCATATTTTTTTATTTTTCAAATTCTTTCTCATTTCAGCTGCCCTGCTAAGTCATATGGCAAGATGTGTGAAAACATGGCCAGCATCTGTACAGATGCTAATCCTTGTTTAAATAACCAACAATGTATTGAGGCTGATAACGTCACATGCAAATGTAGTTCTCAGTTTTCTGGAAAAGGATGTGAGATTGCTGTAGATTACTGTGCTGGAAATGTTTGTCTTAATGATGGTGTTTGTAAAGCATCCCTGACAGGATATACTTGTGAATGTAAAAATGGTAAATAAGTTTATTTGGCTTATCGACTTTATTACTTTCGGCCTACTGATCTGGTCACCAGATATATCACACACTAGATAAACCTTCTGTGGGACCTGGGCACCGTAAGCTGGTGACAATATATTGACCAATAGTTTATTGTCATTATGTGCGATGCTGTCGCCTGGTAATTGCACTCTACTTACTGGCATATATAGCGTATACAATACAAATGATGACCTATACAAAAAACATTGAATGATATAAACATCATTGATATAAACACCATCGATATAAAAAACATGTTCGTAAACACCATCAATAGTATGTGTTCCTTCTGTGACTATTCAAATATATTTGTTAATAGTAAATAAGAATGTGTGTATGCATTTAATTATATTAGCAGTCTTCTAAATATGTAAACAGATCTTCACTGAATTACTAGTCTTGAGGATTCAGCCCAGTGGCCAATTCATACCCTCTTTCCCCAATAATCCCTCTATCATATGATTTCAAGTCCTACCCATTACCCCGGTTGGAGCTGACGGTGCCATAAAACAACATTTCATTTCATTTCATTTCCTACCCATTACCATCAAGTCAGGAGATGAGTCCAAGGGAGATAATAACTCATTTACTCTATTAATATTTAAAATGATTTTATTAAATGATTGTTTACGCCAGGATATGAAGGAATGAATTGTGATGTGAATCCAGATAACTGTGAAGGAGTAAGCTGTCCCATGGGAGCTACTTGTATTGATGGTGTAAATGAATATTTCTGTAGATGTCCACTGAATAAAACAGGTCCAATGTGTGACAAAGGTAATTAAAAAATTCTGGTTGTGATTATTTGAGTATCCATCCATCCATATTAACTGGCACTTTAATTTGTACATTGTTATAATATAGTCACTAGGAATTAAATTTTAATTTAAGTATCTAGCTTGTTTTGTGTCCCATTATTTATGCCTTTAAATTGTAGGCCTACAATATTGTCAAAATAAATACTGTTTTAATCAATACACAAACTTCTTTTTGTTTAATATTCATATGTTTAATTTATTCTATGTTTATTTTTCAGATGTCGACACCAATTATGATTTGTATTTTACAAGCCCAATGAAAAATGGTATGGCTGCCCTACCTTATCCTATACATATCAATTCCAGCCAATTTACAGTGAGTTTTTGGGTTAGATTCTGGAACAAAGATGACACTGGTAATATTCTGACTATATATTTCACTGAGTAAGTTTACATATTATATTTTTAACAGGATAGGAATTTGATCAGTGGGGATGTCAAAGATGGAGAAGATGTTGTGTTTGGTGTTTTATCTTAGGGATTACCCTGATATTTTTGCTCATTGAGGAGCATATGTAAACGATTATTGTGGAGTGAGACGAAAAAAATGACATTGCTTTTGGGTGTTTGTTTGTTCAGCAATATTTCCCTGAAAATTTCTTTTATTTTTCCTTGTAAAGAAAGGCTTATTATGCCTTCTTTAAAGTTAAATGTGCATTTTTTCTGCTATTACCTTCATTTTTTGTTACTAGGAAGCTCATAGATGTGATTTTAAAAAGTCAAATATATTCATTGTGTTTTACTTGGAAACTAACTAATGGAGTGATGGTGGGCTACTGTCATAGTCAGAGCCAATTGCCAACAGCTGCAAACAAGAAGTGCTCAATTGAATGTACCAAGAATATTATGAATTCAGCATTCATTTTGCACAAATCATAATGAAATGTTGTCAGAACATGTCAATCTCACCTTAAATATTTGTTAATTTTTATATTACATAGTAAAAAGGAATAGCATGTATTACTGTGAAAAATTAGATATCATGAAGATAAGGGCTTCAGTGTATACTGGTGGAGTGAGTAAGTGTACTTGAAATTTTTATACATATATATTGATATGAACACTAATATTTAATTTAGATCTCAAAGAAATACCAACGTGGAAAGCAAGTTATTAAATATAGATTCAACTGGACTGAAAATAATGAATGGTACTGAAGAAAAAAGTTTTACATATGACTTTGGAAGATATAATGACGGTCGATGGCATCACATTGCCGTCACATGGGATGGTTCTACTGGAAATCTGAGATTTGTTGTTGACTCTTTGAGTAATGGAAACATTGAAAACTTCTCTACAGGTGTTACATGGAATAAATTGTAAGTTTCAATTTGGTTTTTTTAATTCCTAGAAGGAAGTATTCAAATAAATATCAGCAATGGACTTGGTTCATTTGTGTGGTTTTACGCACAAGGTTCGATCGATCAAGAATTTCAAATCTTTATTCTCTTTGTATAATTTCAAAATATTGAAAAGAATAGTGAGAGAAAGACAGAGAGATGGGATTTAACATCCATTTAACAGAAACTAGGTCATTTTTTGGACTAGTAAAATTTATTTCAATAATTCGCTTGTGTGTACATGGAGTTCTTTGTGGGAAGATACTCGGGGTTCCAGAGAACTGTTATGGTTGGACAAACATCCCTACTCCTTATCATGTACAAACTTATGATTGAAACCAAACCACTTGACAGACCTTTGATCACTCAGTTACCGAGCCCCCTCCCTTAATTCCTTTTCATGGATTATAAATTGAACATAGTGTCTTTTAATGCATTGTGTCATAAATTTGAATTCACTTATATCTTTTTCGTTCTTTCACAGTTTATGGGTTGTACTAGGTGCAAAATATGATCCCAATACTAAGATGGCAGTTAAAAATGAAGGTTTCCGAGGGTGGATTAGTCAAGTAAGCCTTTATAGTAGAGCTTTAGACTTCAGAACAGAGATTCCAAAGTACTTGAATGAACCCCAGAAAGTATTTGAAGGATTAATACAAGGCTGGTCAGATTATGTACTGATGTCTGGTGTAGAGCGAATTGCCCCATCTATGGTTAAGCATCCTCAAGATTCTTGTCCACGTGGTTTTACTGGACCTGATGTATGTTCAACTATGATACCAGGTAAATATTTTGATGATGGGTTAATAATCCCTTTGTACTTAGTATATGTAAATATTTGGATAATGAAGAGTTAATTAACCCTTAGTACTGGTAAATATTTACTATCCTGGTTACCCGAAAGAAATTAGAGCAAAATGATATTATTCATACCAGTATATTATCCCGGGGGTGTGTCACAAGCTGAAGCGTATACTAGTTTGGGGTTGGGAAAGAAAAGGGGTTGGGGGGCACAATGCTCTCTAAGGAAGGGTTAAACAGGTTGGTAAGCATGGATATATATATAAAAATCTAATTATAAATGCAGAAAATTAATTGAGAATTCCCTGAGTTTTTATCTATTGTATGTTTTTTTCATATATTTTGGACGATCTTCCTATTGTTTTTGATAAAAATGACTAGTTCAACTCCCAGACATGTTTTTTAAAGTAACACTGTGCTATAAATTTGATAAATGTTACTGGATAATCAAAAATTCCTATAGCATGATAAATGTTGTAGTGGCTTGGAATATATGGTGTATATGAGAAGTCATTTACTCAAGTAGTGGTCATTTGCCAAAACAAGAACACAAATATAAAAACCTCCCTCCTGCATCAAATTGTTTGAAGACCAGAACCATTTGTTTTTGTGGCCTAATTTTGTGATCAAAGTTTAATAATGGTTTGTTTTTTTTTTATCAGGTAAAACCGAAGTGAAAGTAGTAGGAAGTTGTCCCAGTGATGTCATTGTGTTAGGTGACAATAGAATCACCCAGGTTACCTGGACACCACCTGTATTTTCTAACAGTGAAACAGTTATATCTACATATATACCAGGTAACGCAAAAATCACTTCTTAAACATAAACTCCCTTCATTGGCTTTCTGGGTAAAATGCTGGCTTAGTAGTCGGGAGGTCACAGATTTGCTCACTAGAAAGATTAAGCCCTGGTTTATTGTTATTTACACTTGGTTTTTTTTTTACCTGATCTGTGGGGGAAGGCGGCAAGGGGGCACATGTAATACCTGTTAAGTAATAAAGATGTATTTTGCAAGAGCTAAATCTGGCTATTGCAGATCTTTATTTAGGCCTTAAATGGTATGTAGATTATTAATTAGACATTTATTTATTTGCCAAGATCATAATCACCAGATTTAAACACGATTGGTGATTAATGAATTAATTAAAAAATGAATAATCAAGACTTTGTTGTCCTTTCATATCATGTAGAATTTCTATTGGACTAAGCAAAATCTTAACAAAAATCAACACATGTCCATTACATCATTGACCATTTATTATTTGTTTTATTTATTAATTTTCAGAATCTCAATTTTTATGGGGAAAATATAATATTATCTACCAAGCTACATCTGAAGTTGGCAATCAAGCTTTGTGTAGCTTTGATGTTTTCGTACAATGTGAGTATAATGATTTCTTGTCAGTTGTACCACTAGATACTTTAACTGTAGGCAACACGTCCGTCCCCAAGGACTATAAAGTGAATAGTCACATAACTCTCACTTAAACATACAAATAATGTAAGAACAAAACCAGCAGGTTTTTGAGAGAAATCTGGGACGGATACCCACAACTATACAGATTTCCAAATATGTATTATGATATATTTTAAAGAAACTAATATGTTAACATACATTCTAAACATTTTAAAACAAAATAATTGTTATTTCAGATGACAATTGTACACGTCCGGATGAACCACTGAATGGTCGACAAATATACACTACTCGAACCTCGCCAAATATTGCTAGTACTTTAAGCTGTAATAGTGGGTTTGAAATGGTACAACCAATGCCTGATCTCTATACATGTGGTCCCATTGGAAGTTGGGATCCTCCAAGAAAATATAACACTTTTGAATTCCCTACATGTGGTGGTATGTTTCTAATTTTATTTAATTTTTTTCAAGAAAAGGTCATATTGTAGCTGAAAAGTTAGAATGACACATAACATATTGTAACAGAAAAGTTGGAATAGTTGATGACATATTGTAATTGGAAAGTTAGAATGGCAGATGAAATATATTGTAGCTGAAATGATAGAATGGCTGATTACATTGTACTGGTAGTTAAGATTTGTGAATTATAGATTAGGCCAAGCATTTTAGAGTTTTCGGACCCGGATGTCACGGTGAAGAAATTTACGGAAGCGCGGGTAAACGGCGGGAGTAACTATGACTCTCTTAAGGTAGCCAAATCAGACGACGACAGTTCCAAACTGCCGCTGGGAAAATAAAAAATGCGTGTGTTTTTTTATTTTCATTTAAACTGCCGAAGTATATAACGAAACGTGATTCTGAATAAAAATTGCTTACAATTACATCGAAGCTTCTTTTTGTTTTAAAATACCGCTATCAGAGTTTTAGCAGATTAATCACAGCAGTCACTTTCTGGTAATATTTTACGACAGTATACGAGCATGTGACTTACGGGCATGCAGATTTCCGTTACCTCGTGGTGAAACGAAAAATCTGATCAACAATAACATTGAAGATGGCTGCCGAGTGGTTTTCGCCTCCGATTAGTAATATATACGTTAGTATTAGGGGTGTAATGATACATCAAACAATCGATGCATCGCAATAGTTCGACTGTCGATAGTATGTATCGATAATAAAAAGAAACTATTGATAAAAATTGCAATAGTCAAGCAAACTATGGATAGTTTCGTAATAGTGAAAGTAAAATGGCGTAAATTCACTCGTATTTGTCCAATAATTACTCTGAATTTTTAAACAAAGAGCTTTGTTATCACTAAAATAGCATTACACGATCTCAATGTCACGTGGAAATCTTCGTCTACCATATTAGGCATGGCTTACTAACAAATGTGTAAAATGGTTGATTTTGGCGCGAAAAAGCTGAAAATGGTCACGTATGCCAATAACAGACATGCTGAAAGTGTGCCACATGTGACAGGAAAATTGGCTATGCTTTTAGTTACTAAACTACCTATGTAATATTAATAATATACCATTTTAAATAATAAAGAAAAAAAGCAATGCACTTTATTATTTAATTCACAATCAGAATGCGACGTTACCGTGTACCCAAGATACCATCTACTAGCCTCCCACCCCCTTCTGTCGTTTTTTTGTCGATATGATTACTGATATACGTGTTAAAATATTACGTACTGGTTTATGGGAGATGTTGAACTAGTGAATTTTAATCTATTGCCAGTACTGGATTTGTATTTGTAGTTAAAGCAGTAGGGGTAAGTCAGAATGCGGGAATGTCTTACACAGCCCAACCGATACGATTTTTGGCGAAGCGATTACCCGATTCAAGAATTTTGTAATTGTGATAACACTAAAAATCAGTATGGTTATTTTCTGGGAAAAGTATTCCGGTCACCGATAATATAATCAGTAATATCATTATTTTGTTATGTTAATTCGAGAGTCCGTTATAAAAATGAACTCTTACATTGATTTGTCGATTAGGGACCAATGAAAATCGTCTGTTACAGACGATTGTCCGTTATAGAGTGTCCGTAAAGACGTTGAAAACAAGAAATTTTTATTACAAAAATCGGGACCAAACTACTGTCGTGTCCGTATCCATTATATTATGCGGAGTCTACTTGTATGATATTATCTAACATTACCTAAACTTTCTAGTGTTTCAAATTTTTGAGTTTGATGAAATGTTATAAATGTGTTTTAAACCTAAACTAATAAACAGATCAAACTATCGCAATAGTCCAATAGTATCGCAATATTTAATCCCAAATAGTAATAGTATTGCAATAGCTGTTTACCCAATAGCAATACTATCGCAATAGTGAAAATTACCAACAATAGTCACCCCTAGTTAGTATAACTTGCGGGAAGAAGAAATGTTTTCACCAACTGGCTTCACAAAATATCGGCGAATTCGTCGCCACAGCTTTGGGTATAAATGGAGATAAAATCAAGGAGATCACAGCTTCCACAAAACCCAACTCAGATATTTGATCTGGTAAAATTAATCATTAGTCCAAAAAACATTTTTTTATTATAGCCCGACATCAAAATTTTACTCTTTAAAAAATAAAAAAAATAAGACACCGACATCACCAATTCTATGTCCTAAAAATCTGTGGACCTAATAATCAAAAATAGGTGGCCTTACATATAGCTGAAATGTTAGAATGATAGATTGCATATTTTATCTGAAAAGATTGACAAATTTAATAGTGTTTCATTATGTGTCTTCTTAATAATTGTAAATAGTTGTTAATTTCCTTATGTTTTACAGAAAAAAAAGAAACCCCAAAACAACGTATCAGTTTAAATCTGGTTTACAAGATAAATACAAATAACTGCCCATCAGTAAAGCCAGCATTGATACTTCAGATTAGAAACAAATTAGCTGAAATTAATGCACAACACAATAATGAACTTTGTGTTCAAACAAACTGTTCAGATGCAGGTAAGTTCATCTACAACAACTTTTATATCACAGGTAACATGATAGAAATTAACTAAATAACTAAAACTCTTTTCATTGTTAAATTACCATAACTTCTAAACTGTTCTATTAAAATGAATTATTCTCTTGTTTTTCTCAGTTATTACAGTAGATTGTGTAACTACTACTAGAAGAAGGAAGAGACAAACAGCAGATACAACTGCTCAAGTTACATTACCATTAGTACCGTAAGTAGTTATCTGTCTGTTGATTTCATGTGAAGTTTTAAGTCATTTTTTTTTATTATTTGAACAATGATCCATTTTTGTCTAGTGAGAATTGGAGGGCTAAATGCGCCTTGAGCAATAACTTTGATGAAATTGTGCATGATAATTAAGAGTTTTTAATTCATTAACACAATAGGCTATTTTTTTTAACTTAATAAGGGATGTTTATTGGCCTTGTTGAACATTGATATCATCACAACCATTATTAATTGTCGTTGGTAATGCAAATCTTTTTATTTTTTAAGACCAACCCTGAATATGAATGCAGGAGGAACAATATCTCCTACAGAACTACTAAATGGAATTGTGACATCTGGCGGCTTTAACTTTGTGGTAAGTAATATAAAACCCTCTGCTATAAAATGCTAATTCTTATTTGAATATGATTGAAATAAAAATGACTACCTATTAATCTCAGAATGACTGTAGTATTATATGAACAAGACATTAAACTCCATTAGAATTCCATTCAATATCTACTTTATATGCACTGCTATAAATTATAATGTAATTAAACAATTCTTATGTTCTTTAGAACCAAATTCCTGGTGCCACTGCTGATCCAAATGCATTGAACATTGTAGTTGTGAATTCCTGTCCTTCTGGACAAACAGTTATGAATGACAATTGTGGTAAGATATTTTTATTCTTGTTCTGTATGGCTGAATAATATAACTACTTTTCAAAGCCTAGAAATGCAAACTGCATGACTGACATTTGTCTTGCCGTCTGTAGTTGTTCTTGCAGGCAGCTGTCCTCGCCAGCTCATTGACAGTTGTCCTGCTAGCATACTTTAATATTTCTCAAATAAAACCTTACACAAATTGTACTTCTTAATCCAACTTTGCAGGTTTTCTCTGGGTCCTCCAGTTTCCTCCCACTGCTAAGGACCCCTATGCATAAGCGACCTAGTTTGTGACAAATGGAGGTAAAACCCACCTCTCTCTCTCTCTTTCTCTGTACTTCTTGTTATGAGATTGCTTTATTTATGATTGTAGTTGAGTGTTCAGCCGGAACTTATTATGATGCAAGCACACTTCAGTGTAAGAGTTGTGCTATTGGAACTTATCAAGAGAATAAAGCAGCTTTGGATTGTATGTCATGTCCTACAGGAACTACAACAGAGAATATAAGATCAACATCAGCATCAGATTGTAAAAGTAAGTAAACTGAAACTGTACTTGGTGTATAATGTAAGGAGTCTCTAGCGTAAGTTCCATAACTCCACATGAGCCTAATATCTGTACCTAATTGATGAGGAAAGTTAATTTTATGCATGTCACTTTTATGCATGTCACTTTTAAAGAAATGTTTTATTATTGTTGGGTTGATGATAACTGTTACAAATTTGTATTTAAAAATTAGTTTCTTTCTCCTGTATCTACGATAGGAAGGGTAAGTGTTGGGGGTAGGCAGTTCGTTCGTTCGTGAAAGTCCACTTCCACCTTAGGCAGTATCAGAGATATTCAGATATTGATAGGATTTGATTAGATACGGATGTGAGATTATACAGGTTTGGATTCTTATTTTAGAAATAATTAAGGATTCAAGTTATACTTAAAAGTCTTTAACACTTTATTTCATGTTCTTTATTTACAGCTACCTGTCCGATTGGAGAATTCTTCGATATTACAAATAGTCAATGTTCTAAATGTGCTCTAGGATTCCATCAGAATGTAACAGGCATGTATTTCTGTAATCCTTGTCCAGCTGATAAAACAACAAGAGATGTTGGTGCTACTTCAGAAGATCAGTGTTTTAGTAAGTCAAATAATATAAATATGTGATTTATTGCATAATCATATAAAACCTAAAAAATATATCCTATATAGTGTACATTACGCAATGTTATGAGTTATAAAACCTGCTTTTATAATACAAATATATGACACATTATGCTAATTTTTCAACTCATGTCTTGTAGATGACTGTCCACCAGGAAAACAGATTGGACCAAATAATGGAACCTGTGTTAATTGTACAATAAAGACTTACCGTGGTGCTAATGATTTGACTTGTAAACCCTGTCCAGATGGTACCGTTACTCCAAATCCTGGTGCTACATCAATATCCCAGTGTACTCTTGGTAAATTCATTTATTATTTCTTTAATCTATAATTTTGATTTGAAATTTCAATTTGCTTTTCAAACATCAAGCAGAGAACCTTTGCTTCAGGTAAAAAACTTTTTGATTGCTTTTCGCGAAAACTGTAAATGTCATTTCTTTCAGGTTTTTAAACATTGTTCATGGGAAACAAGACCCTGAAAAACTGATTATATTGCTTTACATATGAAACAATTTTGTCTGCAGGTGATTGTCTTGAAGGTAAAAAAAGAGTCAGTGGTAGCACTTCCTGTGAAGATTGTCCAATTGGGACATACCAAGATAAAATTCATCAAACAGAATGTATTTCATGTGGCGGAAGTCGGTTTAGAACAGACCAGACAGCTTCTAAATTGCAGACAGACTGTAAATGTAAGTAGATTTGGATTATGAAATCTGTCTGGACTATCCCTGTAATTCTGCTAAGCTCTAGAACTCTCTTCCTGTAAGTGTAAACTGAAAACTCTTCTTTTTGGACTATTTTACGATTAGCCTTGTGTTTTTGTGAAGCACTTTGAAACATTTCAATATATAATGTAGCGCTATACAAATCAAACGATTATAATAATAATAAAACTTTAATTTTCTATTTCAGTCTTTTGTCCAGATGGTCAACAACAAATTGGTAGCCAAGAAAGCTGTGAAGATTGTGCTGTTGGTTTCTATAGAAACAGCTCGTCTAACTTTTATGGACCTTGTACACCTTGTCCACCTAACTACAGAACACCATCAACCAAATCTGTCTCAGAAGCAGACTGTTCTATATGTGAGTATTTTGATGATAATAGTAGGTTACATGTACACAATGTCAGTAATTATCGAAAATTCAGCCAAAATATATGATTGCTGTTCCTTCAGTCCTCAGAAAAATGAATGAAATAAGGTTTAATATCCTAGTTTTCTGCCCAACCAGACTAATCAAGATTGGCATAAGTCTTACTGTGTTTTATGCTAACATATACACAGGACTTCAGTTTTTGTCTCATCCAAACGAAAAGATGTTGTTCTTTGCCATGTTCATCGTCCTGCACTTCTGAAAAATCTTGTGGAGATTAGCCAACTGCTGATGCACTTTGAGAGTGATACATGGCAAAACTCTAGATCTCTCAAATATTAACAAGTTTTATTTTTCCTGGCCAGTATATAAATTTTCAATTAACAGAGATATATTAATAACTTTGAACAATTTTTATCATCTTTTTCACCACAATAATTCAATTTTTTAACAGTTAATTGCCTGGCAGGAGAAAAGCCTGCAGCTGGAGGTGGTTGCGAGAAATGTCCTAAAGGAACATACCAGCCCCTACCAGAACAAACAAACTGCATGTCCTGCCCACCACCAAATACTACCAGAAATAATGGATCAACAGCTTTATCTGATTGTGAATGTAAGTTCAAGAACTAATTTGTTATGTAGATCTAGTTTGTGTAGTATCAGAAGTGAAATAGATGAACAGAAAATGTATGGATCTAGTTTATTAACAGAAGTTGTATTGATCTAGTTTGTTTATTAACAGAAGTTGTGTAGATCTAGTTTGTTTATTAACAGAAGTTGTATAGATCTAGTTTGTTTATTAACAGAAGTTGTATAGATCTAGTTTGTTTGTTGACAGAAGTTGTATAGATCTAGTTTGTTTGTTGACAGAAGCTGTATAGATATAGTTTGTTTGTTGACAGAAGCTGTATAGATATAGCTTGTTTATTGATAAAAGTTGTATTGTAGTTCGATTTCAAGCACTCTACTAATGCATTATTAACTGTCCTGATTGTATTGTTTAATATTGTAGCTTTCTGTCCTTCTGGACAAGAGAAGAATATGAATGGTGCATGTGATATCTGTCCACGTGGTTATTATAAAGATAATAATATAGACGTATTCAGCGAATGTACTTTATGTCCAGCAGAAAATATTACTGCTACTACAGGATCCACAGCAATGACTGAATGCAATATTCGTAAGTAACTTCCATTTCAGTCTCTTTAGCTGTTTTCCAAAATTTGATTATAATGTGGTGAATTCATTTAATGTTTTTATTTTGGGTAAATTGATCAACGGCATTCCCACCTTCCCTAAATTCCAACTTACAAATTTACATGCATCCCAATATGTATATAGGATCAAAGTTTCATGTTAGAGGATGTCCTTTACCAGGTTTTCCACCCTGCACCATTCTTGAGGGGAAGAAAGACTGTATTGATCCTGCTGTTGCCAGCCCCATATTCAATTCCACAAGTATTTTAGATTTTAAAATGTAGTGGTATAGTATTGAAGGGGGGGGGGCGCGAATGGTTTAATATGAGTGCAATAGATCCTAGTGACATGGTTTCAAATCCCTGCTTGAAAGCAACAAGGAATAGGGTCGTCTGTCCAAACTTGTGGGTTTTCTCCCAGTCTTCTGGGTTTCCTTCATCAAATTACCGAAATAGAGTTGGACCATAGGTTTATCCAGAAATTACCTGTTATGTGTCAAGTAGCAGTTACTCCCTATTTCTTTGTCTATTAAATATTATATTAATATATTTATCAGGTAACTGTAGCGCTGGCTATAAGACGGTGAACAATGAGTGTGTTATTTGTCCAATTGGTGAATACCAAGATGAAAAATGGCAGCCATCCTGTAAAACGTGTCCGACAGATACAACAACAGAGTCAGAAGGAGCAGACAAAAAGAACTTGTGTATATGTAAGTTTTTTTGTGGTAAAACCATATTTCATGCTCATGATTGATTCTAAATGACCTCCCATACAAGAATAAAAACATGCAACAGAAGTAAACTTGTGTTGTTTTTTAACATTAGGCTGTGATGTCACACATAGAAGTATATTAGAAGTAAAGATAAAAAAACAACTTTAGTCTCAAAATGTTTGGCGCAACATTAGACATTGATTTCTTTTGGGTTTTTTTAGTTTTAGTTTGTTTTACTTCAATATTTATTTTGTTCCATTGCCTGATAACAAATATTTTAGAAATATTTCTTAACTTTTAGTGAGTTGTAATCCTGGTCAAGAAGATGTAAATGGAACCTGTGTACCATGTCAGATTGGTTTCTATAAAGAGATACAAGCTGCTGAAAAATGTAAAGCATGTCCATCCGATAAAACAACCGCATCTACCGGAAGAACAGCAGCTTCAGATTGTTCATTAGGTATGTATATGAGGAAGGGAGATAATTAACATATTATATTACTGAAAATTCTTGATCATCAGTCTTTTTTGCTTCATTTGATTAGTTTTTTGTCTTTTTGTTTGCACTTTGAAGATAACATATATGTTTTAATTAGTTGATCTATCTTTTATGTCTTTTACATCTGCTTCCACAATAAGACTGGTAATTGCTGTTTTGGACTTTTTGACTATTACTGCTGTGATATATGTTAAATCAACTAAGAAGATTTTTTTAATTTCTTTGTTTTATATTAAAGCTGCTTGTCCACCTGGTGAATATAGAGATAACTCTACAAATACATGTTGGAAATGTGATTACGGTACTTACCAACCAAACAAATGGATGACATCTTGTTTACCATGTCCAACAAATCGCACAACTCATGTCAAAGGGGCTTCAAATGTTGATACTTGTATTTGTGAGTAATATTTGATTAATGTTATATGTATTAGAGAGAAATTTTGCCAGGACAGCAACTTTTCGGCTAACGCTTCATTACATTCCAACAGTCAAGGATTGTTTTAATGTACATGTCAACAAGTATGCTGGCAGGCCTAGATTTTTTGTACCATCCCAAAAATTAGACCTCCGTCTGATAACAGGCCTTGGTGACACCTTTTAATATATATTTGTTAGCTTTGGGTAATTTTCCTTTATGGTTGATTTCTTTTCACAACAAGATGTTATTGTTGGATTCTGCAACAAAATATTACTCAAAATCTTTTCAATGGGGAACATGGCTAAATGTCAAGGATTTTGATTAAAGTCTTCATAGGCCCATGTGGAGTTATCTTGAAAGCAACAAAATCAACAACTAGTTTTAATTAGCTTGTATATTCTATGTGAGTCATTTACTAAATACCTTAATTGACATGTGATCTAAACTAGCTAAAACTATTTTGTTTTAATTTTAGTGGATTGTGCTATGGGTTATGAATATAATAGCACTAGCGGTATGTGTCAAGCATGTCCCAGAGGTGAATATCGTGATAAAACAGACAGAGAAAGAATGGAATGTCTGAAATGTCCTCCTGAATTTATTACCCCTACCACAGGATCTACTGCTAGTTCAAGCTGTAGTGTCAGTAAGTATAGTTCTAGTTTGAGTATATTTTAATCACTACTTTTGTAAGAAAATATGTAACTCTTGGTAGTTGCAGTGGTGTGTGTAAATATAATTCTAGCTGAACTCATTTATATTACCGTAGTTTTTGTGTCAGTGAATATAATTTGGTCTATATATCTATCATTTTTACTCGATTTAGTGTCAGTAAATTTAATTCTAGTTTAACATTATAATAAATACATGATTCGTGACAGTAAATATAATTTTAGCTTAACTTTGTAAGGAATACATGATTTAGTGTCATTAAATTTTAATTCTAGCTGTCAGTATATATATATAATTCTAGCTTAAATATATAATAAATACCAGAATTAGTGTCAGTAAATGCATTTCTATATATTCACACTATTTTTCTGCTTTTGTAAATATAATCTGAGGCTTTATTGAATTTTGGACATATTGGAGATTCTGGGACTTTAAACTAATGATCTTCTGTTGCGTCTTGCAGGAAACTGTTCCACACCAGGACAATACTTAGACATTGTAACTAATACATGTAAAGACTGTCCTATTGGTCAATATCAAGATGAAAAATGGCAGACGCAATGTAAAATGTGTGACAGCACTAAGACCACGCAGTCTACTGGAAGTCCAAGCATTGACAGCTGTAAAAGTAAGTTCTATGTCATATTTATTTAAAGACCATCTACCAGACCATAGCATTCTAATAAAGAATACCCATTACACTAAGTGTCTAGCATAAGGCTTGATGCGTGACAACAGGCGTAATGTTAATGAAAGCATTGAACAGGTACGCAAAAATGTCTTACAAAACAATTACCGTCATTGTGACATTAATATTGAATGTTATTTCTTGTTTTAGTTGATTGTATAGCCGGCGAATTTTACAGTGACACAACAAATCAATGCGAAAAATGTCCAATTGGTCAATATCGAAATAAAACAACATGGACTTGTCAAGTCTGTCCAGATGGTTTATCAACAACTACTACTGGAGCTGCATCCTTAGATGACTGTACACATTGTAAGTAGATGATCCAGTTTTCATATTAATGTGATGATATTTTGTTGTTGCTGTTGTCTGTTAGTAATGGGGTAAACATGCCGGTCTATTTGTAGCATTATTAGTTCTCTTGAGCAACCAGCTTGTTGGATATTCAGCACTTTAACATTATTATTATCATTATAATGTAGTCCCAAAGTGATTATTATTTTGATTCCTGACATTCTGTTGGTTCATCTACCTTCTTGTAATCTTTTGTGACAGGCCTATATGTTTCATTGCCTTGCATTGGGGTTGAATTGCCAAATGGTTAGCATGTGTGTGCTGTATCATAAGGTCTGTCAACTAGTGTGGTTATGATTCAACAGTTGTACGTGACAAGGAGTAGGGTCACCTGTCCAGTCTTGTGGGTTTTCTCCGGGTCCTCCGGTTTCCTCCCACTGCTAAAGACCCCTATGTCCAATAGAATTATTGAAATAAAACGAGTAAAATTGAAGTGGCCTAGTTTGTGTTGAGTGAACGTTAAATCCCATTTCTCTCCCTCTCTCATTGTCTGGCAACATATCTGAAGGCTGGCTGTTATTTTCAGACTTGGTAATATTTAACTTGTATTTGTGTTGTGATATTGATTTTATTCTTTGTTTATTTATTTACAGCACCATGCAAAGTCGGCGAGTACTATGATGTTTCCCTCAAATCATGTACAGCTTGTGAAGTAGATTTTTATCAACCAAGAGCTAATCAGTTCATGTGTATAAAATGTCCTAATGGTAGATACACTGTTTCAAAAGGAGCAGATTCAGTTGATAAATGTTTGAGTGAGTTTTATTTTAAATATATAACCAGGGTTGGTCTAATGGTAGCGCAAGCCCTGTCTACCCTGCATTTAATCTGTGTCTGGGTATTAAAAATACATTATGTGGGCTAAGACTTAAACAAAACAGCTGTAATAGTTCAAAAAAAGATAATGAAAAATGAATATTGAAAATCCCAATGAAATAAATTATCACTGTTTGAAGTTTTGACAAGTTGTGGCATAGATTTGTTATTATTGTAACAGTGATACTTGTTATTCAAGATTTGGCCCCACGTCTCCATTTCCATTTGATTGAAAAACAATTTTGTTTGATGCATCAATATTATAGTTAATTTTTATGTGAAATTTTGAAAGATTGTTATAGTTTACTGAAATTAGTTTTATTTTGCTCAATTTTATAACCTAGTCAAATTTTATTCTACTTAATAAAGGTGTGTGTGCCGATTCTACTAAGAACAACTGTTCACCAAATGCTAACTGTGTGGATGATGTTAATACCAGGTTTAAATGTACTTGTAAAATGGACTATATAGATGCTTCCAACAATGGATTAAACTGTACTCGTGAGTATTCATCATCATCATTGAATATGTATTGAAATGGTTCATTTACTTTTATTATCTCCTATAAAAAGCGATGTACCAAAATGTATTAAAACATTTTAGCTGTCTTTGCATCCCATTGCAGATTCATTTCTCGTAAATCTTTGAGACTTAACAAATACCTAAGAAAAAAACCTTCTATGAACAAATAAATATATTTTGTTTGTAGATAAATGTGATAATGGCTATTGTGGAGAACACGGTACCTGCCAGAGAGATAACTCACCTGTAATTTGTACCTGTCAAGAACCTTATCAAGGAACACAGTGTGAAAGCAGAGCTGGTAAGATCAATGAGAAAGTTTTAGTTCAGTCTTAAAATACTCTAAAGCTTTGTGAAATAAAATAAATAGGGTTTTGAACCTCCTACTGGAGACAGGCATACTCCATACAGTGTGCTATAAAGGAAATTTTGCCTGGACAGTGACGCTATGGCCTACACTTAATCAAATTCCAACTGTCAACGTGTGCTCTGTTCATGCCAACAGGTGCACTGTAGTGACTGTACCCCAAACTTTTGTCACCTCTGAATGACAAGACTTTGCACTTCTGACAAGGGGAAACAGTTCCTTAAAGCTTGGTATCTTATGACAAATACTGATTAAGGTTTTAAACAAAGTGCTTATAATTTGGGAGATTTCCTTTTGTAGATTCTTTGTTTAGAAAGTGATAGATTTGGTAGTGTTGGAAACACAAAATGCAATACTATTTAAGTTTTGTACATTTCCAGATAATTTTACACTCTAATGTAGTTATATTTAAAGGATACATTATAATTTTTTTTTAACAAAGATATTAACTATCTGTAGGCCATTGAATGGGTATTATCAATTCAGTTCATTTCTCAATATCAGAGAGAAGATTTTATTCATATTTTGTGTTCTTTATATAAATAATTAATATTTGCAATATTTATGTAAATTTCAGATCCAAGTATATCTGGTCCAAAAACCAACGAAGTTATTATTATTGCTGTTGTAACATCTTTGGCCCTTTTATTGTTTATTATTTTATTGGTGGTATGTCTTTGTGTTCGAGCAAGGTAAATAATATAATTTTCAAATACATTTAAAAAATATATTCATAAGTTACATGCATGGATATTTTATGCCATAAATTTTAAAATCATTACACCAAATAATTAAAAGATCTCAATATCTCTTTACCGATTACGTGGATTTTATATTCATCATGTCACATGGATTAGTTTTGGTACAAATCCTGTTATATTATTTATGTTATATATTCACTTTGTCTGTGTTGTTTATTTCACCACTGTTTATCAAACTTTAAACAACTGATCTAGATATTTAACCTATTTATTGGAATTTCAGGAGACGTCACCAGAAAAGAAAACCATTCCTAAGGAGTGACTATGATGATAGAAGTAACTCCATAAAGAATTATGATCCATATGGTTCCAAAGCTCCATCTTTAGGCGGTCAAAGACTTATGTTACCAACTAATATAGAAAAAATGTATGATAATCCAGTATATGGTATGTAGTATATTTCTTTCAATTACATTATGCAAGGATCATAATAGAGCTGACCGTTCTTGCTATAATAATTCAAAAATTTATTATGAAAATTCTATATATTGAAAATTTATATTATTTACTTTATTCTGTCCCAAGTGTGAATGCAGGTTTGATTTGTTTATTACCATAGCAACTGTACTTGAAATCTTAAATGGCTTATAAACGGCCACAGTGTCCCAGAGAGCTGATAATGGGCTTGTGATATAATAAATGTAATAATAACATTTGAAGCATAAAGACCAGTAATAGGCACATATATCTCTTACATAATGCATCTTTAAAGAGTATGGAGCAAATTTTAAATTAGTATCATTTTATAAGTTTGTACATTGTGGAATAATTCCATCATATAATAGTAAGGGCATGGTAAAGTACATGTACTTCAATTGCTAAACTGCAAGACAAACAAATCAACCTTAAGGCCATCCATGATGACTTAAAGTGTAATACCTTGGAAAGGGCTTTTTTATTGCAGTGTCTGTTACAAAGTAAAAATTTAAAAAAATGTCTGCTAGACTTTCATCATACTAATGTCCAACAAATATTGTGTTATGTCATAATGTTTAACAAGTATTGTATTATTGTAATAATGTTCAACAAGTTTTGCTTTTTCTTAATATTTGCCCTGGACCATTTATACCAATTTCTCCAGTCTTTTTAAAATCGAGTAGGGCTATTAATCTTACTTTGTCTTATTTCAGATGATGATCCAGCAGTTTACAGAGCCTAATATTTGCCATAAAAGTCATTCCACACGCAATTACATTAAATCATCTCATCTCATTATTCAACATGTTCCAAAGTATAGTTATTTTCCAGGTAAAATATGTGATTATTATTCATTCATTGTGGAATCACATTTATAAGCAGTATATTATATAAAGTCTTAAAACATAAAAAAAAATCCAGGGTTATGTTTATAATTAAAGCATTTATAACATCTATTTTCTTAAAACTAACCTTCATGATTATGTTAAAAAAATAAGTGTATTTAAAATATAATTTCATTGTTATGTTTACTTAAAAATTACATTACACACTGTTATGTTTACTTAAAAATTACATTACACATTTGTTATGTTTACTTAAAAATTACATTACACATTTGTTATGTATACTTAAAATTTACATTACACCTGATAAATAATAACGAATATGAGTATCGTGGAGTCCTATAGAACTTACTATTATAAAATGTAAATCGGAAACCCTAGCAAATTGACAAATTAATGAGAATTATTATGCTGTATGATATATGTTTATGTTTTATTGCTCAAATGTTATGTACATATTATAGTATATTATTTTATTTTTGTATGAAATTATTCATGCTAATTAACACAAAACTTACACAAGTCATTCATGTTTATCTATGTTATCCCATTGTATAAATAAATGAATAATATTTTGATATTATATATTTTATAGAGAATAACAAAATAACTTTTGTATTCAAATTGTAAATAAATATACAAATTTTATTACATTTGTTAAGGTGTTTCTTTTTAATGTTATTAATTTTGAAGAATATCATAAAATCCAAATAGTCTATATGGTTCAGACCCTCAAATTATTTCACGAAATTTTAACTAAGATAAGATCCCAATTTTAGTAATTTGATTGGATAATATTAGATTGATTTTAGTGCTTAGCCAATCAAAATTGAAGTATCTACTAAAATTGGATTTTATCTTAAGTTAAAATTTCGTGAAACAGGGCCCTGATTCATAAAGCATTTTCAGGCTTATGAGCAATATCTGTGATCCTGAAGCACAAAAAAATTGAACGTAGTTTCTTCTTGCTGTATTTGTAAAATTAAAACAACAGTTATGTAAGGGCTAAATTTTATGTCAAAATATTCAAAACAATTTTGAATAAATTCCTAACTTAAGTCTGAGAATGCTTTGTAAACCTTGTTGTCTAAACCAAAAAGGTGGGGCAGCAAATAAATCAGTTTACCCAGTTTACCCCCCTCCCCCCCCCCCCACAAACCCTCTACCTGTCTTAGAGAAGACTTTTTAAATATTGTGGAAGTGAAATTCTTCTGTAATAAAATTAAACAATGAAATGATACTTAAACCAAATTAATACCACGTCTGACTAGCAGAGAAAACTTCTAATACTGGAAAACATCAAACAACATTAATAAAACAGCGCACCTCCTACAAGAAGAATGTCTACCCTGGAAGCAAGACGATACAACCAAGAATGAATTCCCTATATGAATGCACAAAAGCTTGGTTGGGTTGTCGATTAGTCCAACACACACGTTTTAGATCATTGAGCCAAGTGGTGTGGTTTTCATTTATTCATGACAAGGAGTAGGGTTACCTGTTCTACCTTGTTTCTTTCTTCAGTTTCATTCCACAACTAAACACCCCTACGCGCCAGTGAAATATTTTTAAAAATTAAACACGGTCAAGCCCTCTACGAATGAACTAAATAGGCATATACGTATTTTATCAATTAAGTCTGATTGAAACTTCTCAGATCATACATAATTTGATATTGGTATACATTATTTTACATAATGCTGGCTTTTCTATTCTTGTTCAGGGGCGGATTCAGGATTTTCAGAAATGGAGGGCGTGCTGCACACTCTTGGGAGTGCCAAGCCCGGCCCGTGATTTTTGCGTGGAAAAAATGCTCACAAGGACTAATTTCAAGTACTGTAAATTACGATTTCCAACTTAAACTATTTTTGTTCTCCTTTCCCGCGAGAATATATGGAGCTAAAAATTGTTCGCCACCTGAAAAAAAGAGGGGGCGTGCCCTTACACTAGTGAAGTCAATGGGTTCATTTCTCTTTTTCTCGTAGCATCGGGAGGTGCTAAGGGGGTGACATACTCCGCGCAGTATTTCGTTTGATAAGAGGCAATCCCACTACACACTGCTATAATCAGTGGATATTGTTGTTTTAAATTTTGATTGGTCAGTAGTCCGTTTACCAACCAATCACTAGCTGTCATACAAAAGCTTTGCATTTTAAACGAGTGCCAATATTGGACCATGGCTCACGATTTTATCATGCCCAATTAACCCGTGCATAGCAGAATACTGCAGTAAAACTAATTACGTGACAAACGAGGCTATCAAGTCGAATGAAATACAATACTGTTTGGAAACGAACATACTTTCACCGTTTTTAATACCTTAAATCACTGTCCAAAGTTTTAGGGAAGACCCAGATTAAATGAAGGACTGTCATGTTGCCGTGCTTAAGTGGTAGCATAAGTTCAAGAAACAGAAGTTATTCCAGCAATGGCCAGAGAGGGATTTCTCGGGCCATTGCTTCAGGAATATGAGGGGGTGATGGCTTCCTCAGGGTGATAATATCGAGTTTTCTTTCCGGAGATTCAGCGGGGTTTTTTTGGTTTGGTTTTTTTTTATTTTTTTTATCATATTATCATTTTAATTGGCAATCGATCCGCTTAATGTTTTGGCGCAATTGTTCTGTTTGCATGGTTTTGTGTGCACTTCTGTTCTAAATGGAATGACACGGTGCAGAATTGGAAATAGTACAGGCTACAACATAATTACAGGGGCGGCCCGGATCCCGGATTTTCAGAAAGAGGGGGCGTGTGCGAAGCCCGGCCCGCGATTTTTGAGTGGCAAAAATGTGCACAAGGACTAATTTCATACTAATTGCGATTTCCAACCTGCAAATAGACTACGTCTAATTGTTACGTCTAAAAATTGAAAGTAGCCGTTCACGTTCGCGCATATCGCTCACAACATTGCAGTTTGCAAAGGCATTAAATTTGCCCAAATGATAAACGATGTCCATTTTTTTTATCCATAATTCTTATTGCCACAGATTGCGATTTTTTAATATATATTTATTTTTGGGGATCAGGGTACTTGCAGACATTTATTTTTACCAATTTCCTATTACTTTATTAGCTTTTTATTTTCTTGCCTGTTTGGGCGTTTTGCATATTCCCCAAGTAACGACCTCGTGTTTTATAATCTAGACGTTGCTAGAGTGATTTGCAATTCCATAACTTATGGCTACGTAATCAAACATGTCAACCTCCAAGTAAAGCTTGACTTTGATCGAACCTTGACCTTTGCAACTCGATTATGACAGTTAAACATTTTAGTTGGAAAGTCCGAGAATTGTTTTTGGCGATGATCGATGAATCTGAAAGGCTCGGTCGCAGCTAGTTCAGCTCTGAACGTCGGTCTCATACGTCGGTCTCATTACACTCACCCTGAACGTTCAGAAACTGTTCCATTCAATCAATGTCGAAAGAAAATTGGCGCCCCGGTCAATTTTACTGGGCAACTTTTCACTGCTAAACGATGGGGTGTCAATCCGTGTGGACGCATGTACAAAGTAAACGAACATCTTAGTGAGAAAATAAGACCTTGCTTACTTCGCTAGAGTCAGTATGAGCGACACAACACGCTGTTAAAAATACGTCCCCTCCTATCAAATTACAATTTCGCAGCCATGACACACTAACTGTAGGTCAACGTCCACATTCAGGAATGTCGGTCATACAAGAAGAAACGAAATGTACAGGCAGGGGCGTAAATGTGGGGGTGTGTGGGGGGTGGTACACCCCCCCCCCCCAGTAAAAAAAAAATAGTCGGTCGCAAAACCAGTGTAGTCGGTCGCAAAGTAGAGGTAGTCGTTATCAAAATAAGTATACGTCACGCTACTCACTCAAAACTTTAGTATAAAAATAGTCGGTCGCAAAATCAGTGCAGTCGGTTTCAAAGTAAAGGTAGTCGGTATCAAAATCAAACGTAACTCACGTGACGAAATTTATGACGTAGCAGGTAGCGTGTCTCAGATGTTCAGATTGTATCAAAATAAGTACTCACTGTATACGTCACGCTACTCACGCAAAAAAAAAAATAGTCGGTCGCAAAATTAGTGCATTCGGTCACAAAGTAGAGGTAGTTGGTATCAAAATAAGTACTCACTGTATACGTCACGCTACTCACGCAAAACTTTAGTATAAAAATAGTCGGTTGCAAAATCAGTGCAGTCGGTCGCAAAATAGGAGCAGTCTTAGTATAAAATAACCTTGTCACTTATCATTTTTAAAAAGATGTTGTGTTTCACTCTCATTCTGTTGTGAGTATAATGTTAGTCTTACAACAAAATGTAACCCAGGGAGAAAAATAGTCGGTCTCAAAATAAGTGCAGTCACTGCAGTCGGTCTCAAACACAATGCCAGAAAAGATCCCAAATGCTATGTATTTGCGGGAATCCGTGTGCCTAAATTGCATACGTCACTCAAAACTATAGTATAAAATAACCATGTCTGCTTGTCACTCTTATTCTGTTGTGAGTATGTTGTTCTATAAAATGTTTTCTACCACGGCAAAAAATAGTCGGTCTCAAAAAAAAGTACTCACCGCAGTCGGTCTCAGACTAAATGAATTAATGAAATAAACATACATTCATAAAACAAGCGAAATTGACAGATAAGCCTCAAGATTCTGTCCCATTTCTTATCAACCCCAGTCCCGAATATTTAAAAGCTCTGTTAAATATTTGAATTTTTTTTTCGCGATTCCATTATAACATCATTCTTCTACTCGGTTACATATCTGAAATTTTTTCGCGCCTGCGGCGCTCGATTCCATTTTAAAATCATATTCTACTCGTCAGTTGTCTTATACTGTCTCAGCACTATCATATTCACGATTATAGTGAACTGCCCAGTTTGTAGTACCACTGGTGTGTGGGGCGGAGGTATGTGCATCAGTCGGTCGCATTTTGGCCAAACACCCCCCCCCCCCCCCAAACGAAATCGATATGTACGCCCCTGTGTACAGGCTTTACATTGTACATGCTTTCACCCGGATTGACACCCCGTCGTTTAAGCAGTGAAAAGTTGTCCAGTAAAATTGACTGTTCTCCAATTTCTTTCGACATTGATTCAATGGGACAGTATCTGGACTAGGTCGTAGCTTGGTCAGTAGGCAATCAAAATTAGTGCCGAAATATGCAGCGTATACGTGAAGGGCTTGATAAGATTTACGGAGTGAAAGCGAGACCAGGCCTTCTATTGATGATATGGGTTTTGTTGATTCTCTGTGGTTTTTATTTCATATTGCTATGGTTGGGAGTGGAGGGTTTAATTATTTTAATTATGTCCAAGTGCAATATAAGTGCGAACAGCTCTAGCTCAGGCCTGCGCCTGAACCAAAAGTATTTATAATTTTATTTCCAATAAAAGTATGACAAATTTGGTATAACATGGAAAGTATATTATAATATAAACTCTAAATCCTACTAGATAAATATATGTATTAATCGAATGATTAGGCGGTTTCGGGAACATTAAGAGGTGTCAACGTACAAAAGAACCCGCAATTAAACACAAAATAATTAATAATGTACAGCAATGTAACGCGCATGGTGGGGGCCATGGGGCCTGGAACATGTAGGGGGCCTGATCACCGATGGCGGTGCTGTGGCCGGAAATTTTCAGTAATTGGAGGCCGGAAACGTGATTCCTGGCATTTCAGACACTTGTGACGAAGCCTCAAACAACAGTTTATTTACGCGGGGGAGTATAGTTTATTTAGTTAACACAAGCATGACACAAGAGACTGTGTAACAAAACACAAGAGACTGGGTGACCAAACATAAATTTCCTGTTAGCCTCGTTGTGGTATTGTTTACATCACGGGTCAAAACTTGTTGTGATGTGAGAGTCTTATCATGTCTTGGGTGTTTTGCAAACAAAAAAAAGAAGGGAAAATGGTGTTTCATCGTTGATTCTTGTTAAATAGACCCAGTGATCGCCTAGAGCGATTGTCAAGTTAATTCGAGATGCCCGTGCCTGAAGAATCGTTATTTTCATTGGAGTTAGTGATCGACAAACTGTACATTCCACATGTAACATGTCGCTTTCCCGCCGTTGCATTCCGACTCTTAGATTTTCCGACAATTTTAATTAACCACGTAGAAGATGGTCTCAGTAAAACAATTAAAGAAAAGATTGCTCGTGACCCATACTATCAAATGCCTGACCAGTTTGCCGAACTCCAAGACAACCATGGGAATTATATGGTGAAAAAGGGAAAATCATGTCTGTTCACAACAAGTGTAGACTCTTTAAAGGCCCATTTATTAAATACACCTCTTTATGTCATGGTTTTAGACATGTATCCTGAAACACCGAAGCTTGTAGGCAATAGCAGTGTTCCGCTTGACAATCTTATGAAAGACATTTGTGTAGATATTGTGAAAAATGGTGCTTCGGTCCCATCAGTTCATGGTGACAAAGGCTTATTTAAAATCTACAGCCTGATGGGAAAAGAAATAGGATATATTGTTTTAGGCTTCCGATTACTGTGTCTAGGGCCAAGTTTAGCAGGACATGTATCCAGTAAACCTATTCTGAAGTCAAAGTTAAACACAGCGGAAATCGAGAATCAAAGAAATGTTAATGTCATAGATGTAAAGCCAGTTGACAAAGATGAAAAGGCATCCCAGTTTAAAAATGATAATCAACCTAGTGATACCCGCAGTCATGAAAATAAACTAAGATCATCCCATGACATGGGTTCTATGACTGATGCTATGAAGCATGATGTTTTATTGCAAACTATTCCTACAGAAGAAAAGGCTGTGCATGTTGTTATTTCTGAACCAGAACGTCCAAAGCCAAAACATTTCTCCTCGTCCACACAAACACAAAAGAGTAATAAAAAGAGAAATAAACACTTTCTCCTGCAAGGACTAGATTTAAAACCTGATTCGGATGATAAAGAAGATGGCCTTGAGGTTCCAAATGTCATATGTCCCCCACCATTATTTTACAATAAATACTCTGAACCAAGATTAAGAACTGAACGGCCGGTTGATTATACGGATGATGAAAGTTTAGATGATATTAGTGAAATAGGAAGTATAAATGGACATAAAAACCCAAATGAAGTTTCTCATGTTGCTAAAAGTTCAGAAAAGAAGCATGTTACACTGAGCAATCAAGTAAAATCAAGGTCTGCCATGACTCATTGCAGTCCAAGAGAAAAACAACAGGGCCCAGAGTTACACTTACTTCAAAAAAATCAAACAGAAGCAGTGTTCCCGATCCTGACAGCCTTATTAAATGAACTAGTTGGTATCCAGGGATCTCATGGTTTAGAAAATGTTATTAGCAAAGTAAACTCTGCAGTACAATCCCCAAAACAACCAGATAATATCAGAAAGGTTAAACATGAGTATCCCATATCTTTATCTTTCTCTAAATCAACAGTTAGCTCCGAAAGAAAGATGCATAACCACAAAGAGGAAGTGATCAAATCCCCCCGAAATAAAAGTTGGATTAGGAAAACCCCAGAATCTATTCCTAGAAAAGGCAAGCTAACTTATAGACTTACTAAAACTCAGAAACTGCGCTTAGCAAAGGGAAATCCCAAGTGGTTAAAAGAGAAAGAAAAGACTGAAGAAAGTTTGAAAACACAAAAACAATTGCATGCAGTCCCTGAACAAGACGATGAGTTAAATGTTACAAATTTTTCAGATACGTTAACTGAAGTAAGAAGGCTCGCAGAAAAAGAACTAGCTAATCAAACTTTGGATTCTATTCATGATATGTCAACAATGGCAAGCAATTTGTCAAGTCCCCCACGTTTGAAGAAAAAGCACATAAGCAAAACAAAATCAAAAGTATCCAGTAGTCCGAAAGTTAAGCACAAAGAATCTCTGTTACATTCAAATAACCAGCTCGGAAAATCCAATTCTAATAAAGATGTAAAATCCCCTAAATCTAAATTAAATTCAAAGGACATGCCAGTAACACCAAAGTCGACTAGGGGTTCACCACCTGTAATGGAACACGATAATGCTCCTCAACCTTTGGTTGCAGTAGAACCAGAACTGAGAAGGTTTGTATCCCCAGATATACCCAGTACAACAAGTGGTGTTACAGATGAGGATAATGAAAGAGTAGGGAGTGTTGTGAATCAGAAAAGTGTAAAGGTGCATATACCTAAAGCTGACACTGAACATGAAGAAAGTGATGAAGATATTCCGCTACCTGATAATGATAGGGCTGGTTCAAAATTGGGAAGTATACTACAAAGATCTCAAACATCATTTGACATGTCAGAAACTGTAGATGACGATGCTCCCATGGAGTCAACAAGAACATCTCAGAATTATCGCAGTGATTTTGCTGACTCTAAAGTGTATCAGTCAACAACAGACAATGATACTAAACAATTTCTGTCAACTGAAGAACCAGAGCTGAAGAAACTAATGAGTGATGATAATTCTGAGGTTTCTGAGCCATCTCCAAGATATATTCCTAATTTTTCTTCTGAGAGTAAACCAAGTGTGAGGTCATCTTTAAAGTTTCCTGTAGTAAATCCTGTTGCATCTAAAAACTCGCCCATTCCTGCTACTAGAAAATCAACGATAAAATCCGAGGGCAAGTTAACACCTAGGAATTCCGAAAACGTTTCATCTCCTGCGAGCTCCAGGGTCCACACACCACGGGTGAAAAGATATGTTCCAAAACCCAGAGAATCTATCCATACTGAATCTGTTAGTTCATATTTACCATCAGATGCTGATGCAGCAGTGTCTTTAACCAGTTCTGTTAATTATTCGGATGATTTTCAGCTTAGTGCAAGTTTTGGTAGTGGTTCTGATTTAGCATCATCACCAGAAGTTCAAAATGTGCCTCACAGAATACCTACAACGAAACTAGGGTATACAATATCATAAATACATGTAGGTTTTCATAACGTGCCTTTGTACTACTTAAGTTGCCTTCTTTTTTCAAGAAACTTATTACACAATCTCAAGTGCTCTTCATGAGATAGTGCCTGCTTCAGTTCAATGTTAATAATTTTTGTGCATGTCTATTTTTCATCTTTATAGATCATATTGTAATTGTAATTGGATAAATCTTCTGATCTGAAAAACTTATGGGGAGGGGTGGAAAGGTGATGGAATCCTGAAGAATTGTTATTTATAAATTATGCCTTATTGTTTTTCATATGGGGGATATTTTATTTCTAATTGTCTATAATTTTTGTGATCGAAGCTGTATGGATGTACATGTATTCACATTTGTTTACTGCAGTAAGTTTCTGTTTAGAATCCAGATTTCCTTATTTATATTCCCTTTTTTAGCTATGAATTGTATCATTTATTATAATAATTGTTCATGTATTTATTTTTTACAAAATATATAATGTATTTACTATTTATCTGAAAAAAGAGTCAAGAATTTACATGAAAGTCAATGGTGAGAACCCATGGTAGTGGGGCTATACTGGAGTTACCTCCCTTGAAACAGGTTTAGCACTAGTGGCGTGACCATGCTCTTGATAATAGACGTATACCACTGCCGAATTATGTCATGAACTGTAGGAAAATATCTTCTTTCGAATTCAAACTGCCAGGAGTTCTTTTACGTGAACGCCAACGTGTACGCGGGACACCGCGTTTTTGTACTTTCCAAACGACTCTAGACACCGTCCTTTCCTGGCCCCCGTCTTGCAACACGCTACATTTTTTATCGACAAATACCGGGATCCCACCCTGATCCAACACCTTACTCATGGTTAGAACTATTTGATAAGGTCATCTTCAAGTTTGGTCAAAGGTCACGACATGTTAACAGGACTAGCACTAATCCAACCCCACGCCCAGCGCTTATCCTAAACCTAACCTTCAATCTTGCTAACAATCGCGTGTCCTAACTTTATTTACATTTCGGCAACCTTGACGAAAATTGAGCTGGCCTTAAATAAAATAAAAAAAATTGTGATACGTTTTGGTAATTAATACCTTTTACGGTGATTAAATCCCACATCCCCACTCAGTCATGGACTTGCATGTTGAGTGATTTCTTACCAAGCCCAAACTCCTTTAAACCTACTTGAGAAGTGTTTTTTTACGATCCTGAAAGTTTTTGGGTGTAGGTTCAACGCGACGAGAATATGCATTCACTTGATACGCTCACTTCATAAGCTGGTGATTTGGCGACGAACATTATCTGGCCAGTGTCTGAAATGCCTTGGCTGCAATCCCGGCAGTTTATTTTACAAAGTATAGTGGCGAAAATATTCATTCACTTTGATTTGAGTCACTCATTCCGCTCGTTTGACACTTTCTTCTCTGGTCGGATAAACTAGTGATTTTGCGACAGGCGGTATCTGTTGAGCTCTATGTATCTCGACGATCAATGCATGAAATAATGCCAAAGTGCATTTCGGGTCGTCTGCTTTTCAAATTATTGGGGATTTCGTTGGGGTTCGCAATTCCTTTCATTTCACAAAATGTTCATTCACTTTGAGTCACTCAATCCGCCAGTCTGACACTTTCTTCTCTGGTCGGATAAACTAGTGATTTGGCGAAAGGTGGTATCTGTTAAGCTCTATTTATCTCGACGATCACTGCCTGAAATACTGCCAGACTGCATTTCGAGCAGTCTACTTTTCAAATTATTGGGGAGTCGCCGAGTTTCATTTGACACTTTCCTCTCTGGGGTCGGGAAGACTAGTGATCAGGCGATAGACGGCATCCGATCAGTTGTATTTATCTCTTCGATCGGTGCCTGAATACTGTCAGGCAGTATTTCCAACAGTCTATTTTTCAAAATTTTCTTGGGGAGGTCCGCCCCCCCCCCAACAAGGACTCACTACTTTAGCGCTCACATGGGTCTGTTCGTTTGCCATTTTGGTCTCTGGTCGGATAAACTAGTGATCAGGTGACGGATGGTATGTGGTCAGATTCATTTATCTCGACGATCGGCGCTTGACTGAATACTGTCAGACAACATTCCCGACAGTTTATTTTTCAAAATTTTCTGGGGGAGGTCCCCCATACCCCCCATAAGTACTCCCTACTTTGGCGTTCCTGAGCCCGTTCATTTGACACTTTACTTCAACGATCATTGCCTGAAATACTGCCAGGCTGCATTTCCGGCAGCATGTTTTTCAAAATTTTTGGGGGAGACCCTCAGCCCCTAGTTGAAGCTCGTGCCTTTGCTCCCTTAACCTTGGACTTTGCCACTCCAACCACCAACGGCGGGCGCCGCCACTGTATGTCAGTCTGTTTCATTAGCAGAACAGTAAAACGTTAAACCCCGTATCATTTCAGGATCCTTTGAATATTTATGCACCATGCAGGCTGAGATAGCAAATTACATGCCTTCGTTTCCCTTAAAACCCTGTTAGACAGTTCATAATCAGCAAACTGGGAGAGTAAAATTATGAATTTCCCAAGATGTAGGGTTTTTGATCAAGTTACTACTTTTTAATGTACTCTCACCGATTAAAAATAACTGCCATGTCAGGACGCGATATTCATAATTGTATGATTCTGTGAAATTATATTCAATAAAACATTGTTTAAACCAAGTACTCCAATGGTTGTTGTATAAATATTTTATTAAAATTTGAAATAGAAATATTAACTTTTATGTACATAAAATACAAAATAAAATGTTGATCATTTAATAGATACATACAAACAGAAATTGTTTCCTAATTTGAACAATACAGTCAGATAACTTAAAAACTACAAATGGTAGCCTACTGGTTAAACAGTTCGTCTCGATCATTTGGTCTATATTTCTCCGCTTCGGTCACAACCAGAGAGATAGAAATCGGGTTTATAATTAACGCCCATTCGACACAAACTGGTTTATTTCGGGACTAACACACGGTTAAATTTGTTCAATATTTCGCTAACGCGAAGGGGTCTTTATAGTGCTGGGAGGAAACCGGAAGCCCCGGTGAAAATCCGTGTGGTCGACCACAACGAATATAGTTAGGTTAAACAGCGCTAATTATTGATAAACTTTGTCAATGGTAATTTGACGATTCTTGTATTATGTTTTATGATTGGTTTGAAAATGACTGACCATCAACTTTTATTCGAAATTTGACGAATGTATTAATTTAACATTTCCTATTTGTGTGTTAGCAAATTCAAGCATCTTAATTCTGATTTGAAAATCTCTAGGATACAAACGGTTCCCAATCGGAAAATTTCAGATTCGTGATAAATTAACTACGTCCTCACTATGTGTGAGTTTAATTGACAAGTATCTAACATTAAGGTATCTTTCAAGTTCCAATCCACAAACAAACTTTTTCTTGTATCCAAGGATGTAATTAAGGTGTGTTTGGATTGCCCGGGATCCGGATTCAGATTCTTTTTAGATTCGAAATCCACTCCGTTAATGTCTTCTATGCTGATTTTCAAATCCGAATAGAGAAACTATTACGGTTTAGTTTTCCAGAGTTGTCGTAATCAACAGACATATCTGTCGCCTATTCAAACCTGGATTTTGAAAGCTAATACAGTTTTATATTATTGGCATTAATTGCCAACAATCCGGATCTGGATTCCGAGTTCATGGAAGATTGGCGTGCTGTGTTCCCGATTTATGAATGATCATAGATTCGTGTATGTGGAAATTAATTAATTCGGAATCTAGAGAGAACCTAGACCACACTTCAAAGTCATCCGTATCTTCAGATATCAAGCTTATTGTATTTATCAGGGTTAACCATATGGTTTCTCAATTCAGTATGACCCATGGAACATTTGGAGCAAAGCAGAACTGTTCAGCTGAGCTTTGCTGTCTTTTATTCATACTGTTTCAAACGTTCGGTCATAAAGTCTTTATAACTATCATATTCATCAGGTGGTAGGACAGGCACAGAACCCATGTTTGCCATTCGTTGTCTATGCGACTCTAAATCATCCGGGTTATTATAGTCAAAACCCACAGAGTTTTGGGATGGAGCTGTCCCATCTGGTATGATGCCTGTAGCTGGTTTATAGAGTCCGTTTTCATTTCTATGCCCCGTCACAGGACTGGATGTTAAGGCGGGGAAGTCTTCATTATAATCATCTCTTATCTCCTCTTGTTCCAGTTGTTTAGTTGTTCTTTCTTGAACTACGCCAATGGTTGTTTTATACTGATTAGGCATGAAGGCCGGTGGAAGTGGCTGTGCTTGTCGTTCAAACATGTCTGGAGTCGTGCTTTGGCGGCGTTCGTTGTTTTCAGACCGTCCATCATCAACGTAATCTATGATTGTAAATTCTCCGTCGTCTTTATAATAGCTGCCTTGTGGAATACTTTGAGATCTTGTCTGATGTGCAGTTAGTGGAAGATCATCATCTTCCTCTTGTCCAATATCCATGGCAGCGCCCTGTAACGAAGTCAAAATATTTATAAAAATCATCTAAACAATGCAAGCGATAAATTAAAATATATATTTAAACAGTTGAAAATGAATTGGTTATTTCTTTGAAATACAAAAGTGAGAAAATATTACTTACTGTTTCGCCGTAGTTGGAATTCAACCTGTAAGAAAACAAACACTTGTTTCAATATCGAAAGACACCGTTATACCCTAATTATGACCAAAAGCATTTCGAAGGGGTTTGCACGAGTGTATGTGCACGTCTATACATAATTACGAGCTAATAATTCCAAGTAGAGAAACAAATAGTGACCATAGTAATAATGTCAATCTTAAAGATTTTGGTAAAGAACTGACCGTTCTTGTTATAATAGTTTCAAAATAGATAATTCAAAATAAATACATTGAAAAAATTTCATTCAAATTACTTTATTCTAAGCGACATTATCACGGTTTGAAAATTTAACATAGATCATGTACGAGCTAAAGTCTTTTTGGGACTTTAAGTGTTAAAGACATTATTAACATGACAAGACCATGGTCAACCCTCGATGCTTCCGGATGCCTCCGATTTTAAGTAGATAAGAAAGGTTGGGCCATTAATGATATCATTTAAAAGCGAGGCTAAGACTCGAATTACCAGTACGGTAGTTATTTTCAATGCACACATCTTGTCAAAACAACAACCATTTAAGTAATTTGAATGAGATTTTCAATATTTATTTTGAATTATCTATTACAGCGAGAACGGCCAGCAGAATGCCCCTTTAAATGGCGATCCTATTTTAATCCATTTACATCTGTGCCACCCAATGGTCTATAGGATTGATTAGAGGTTTGTCTTGTGAATATATAATTTATATAATATTTGAAGCAAAACCTAAAAACATAATGCATAACAACTCTTGATAATTTCCCAGTTTGTATTCAATAGGATTTAAAATAGGCCCATCGATTCTTTTCGTCCACAATATAACGGCCACTTGCATATTATAAAAGCTATTGAGGAAGATTTCAGTTCAGCATATCTTTGTAAATACTGAACGTAACTGAAACATTTTTGGACTGATATTCCTGTTAGAGATTTATATTTCATAATATTTCTCTAAATGACACCACCATCACAAATATTTATGCCATCACAAATATTTATATCAAACTAAAATATGAAAAAAATAATATAATTTTGATATGATGGAAACTCTTATATACTCACCAATCGGAAAGTCTTTTATGGGTTTTCTTTATAACTGAAAAGAAAGAAAATTTAATGTAAATTTCACTAATAAAAGAACTATTGTCAAATAAATAGCGAAAATATAAAATTACAGAAAATGTTTGTTGCTTATCGGAACTTCTTAGAAAAGAATTTGTACCAGGGGTTCCGACGAAAGTGAGCATAGCATGTCGCGTACACGACACGTATCACTAGTGATAGCGAGATCGAGCTATATATTATTAGTTTTAACCCGAATATTGTAGAAGACAGCTCGGACACTCAAGCTCACAGCAATCCATACCGATATTTTATTAAATTTATTTTTCTATCATGAAAAAACTATTCCGATTTTGGCACCCTGCATATCAACTTAATACATTTGCTATCCCCTAGATTTAAAGGGCTACACCTCTTTCTCCTGGTAATGGATCAGTTAACAATTCACTGGCGCGATTGTTAGGACTTAGACTTCTGAAGTGATGGTAGAGGATACCTTGGGGCCAAAAGCCACCAGTGGAGCCATCAACTTCCATACACAAATGCAACCACGATCTCTTCAGAGCAGGCATACTCTTTTCGGTAATAATAACATTACCAATTCGTACCTTTGTGGTTAATATCCTCTATAACATGACCCTCCGGGACATCACCCATAGTTTTAACCTGCCTTTCATCGTGCTCAGGACGACTCTCTTCTACACCTTCATCGTACGTTGCTAGAACCTTTGGTCTGTAAGATCCTAGTTGTTTAGGATGACCATAGAAATAAGGATCTGTGTAGAACCAGTTATCTGGGTATCCATAGTTGACATAGCCTGACACAGTAGAATAGTCCTCTGGTAACCGACGTAAACCGGATTGTTTCTTCTCCAGACGTTTCTTTTCAATCAGTCTGAAATTAAAATGCATTATTTTAAAGGTCAAATCAATCAATCGTTGCCCGGAAAATATATTCTGTTAAATTTATGTCACAACTCAGGCAATATCACTGCCAAATGTCCCTCTGTTTTACTTGCTCGGGGAGTCGAGATAATAGCGTGCGTCTAAACCGAGTCACCGTTGCCCAGAACTGTAATGTTTAGGACCATTCGAAGAATAAGGGTTGAGAAAAGTGGAAATTATGTCGTCAGTTGGATGTGTTAGCCTAGAAATAGTGGTTTTTATTTTTCAGAAAATGATTTAGAAGTCTTATATAAAACCATCCGCATATATCTCATTGGTCGATACTTCTAATTTTACTCACATACTCATTAATTTGTTGATTTTTTGGGAACTTAAGCTAAGTGACGAATGTTGATAAAACGTAAAATAATATACCGGAATTTCTAATGCAAATATAAATTTGAAATTTTAGAAAGACTAGACACCGCCAGGACCTCCGACACGAGGAAGCCACGCCGGAAAATCACAAGAACTTTCTCGACCAACCCCGTGAACAAATCCTCGAGACCTCCTGGTTCGCGAGCCAGCGTTTTTCTCACTGAGCCATCACGACTGCCTTGTTCAACCCGTGCCAAACAATATTTACCGATAGATTGATTGATCAGGATGATCTAGTATGCAGGTTAAGAACAAGATCAGATGAATATTTAATCCTAAGAGAGGGTGCAAGTGATGAATGCAGAATGTGTTCCTTTCCAGAATAATCAAACAAGATGTTGTAGAACCAGTTAATGGGATCCTCAGTGAGCAGTGAATATTATATTTGAACAATAATAGTCTAATCATCTCATTAATTTAAAGTAACGATGAGTCGTTTGCACTGATCGCTAACAGATCAAATTCCGTACGACTTAATCCATGTTAATATCAACTCGGGCTATTATTTAACCTTTTAGTTAAGGAAACAAAATCAAAATTTCAATCGGATTTAAAATTGGGCCATCAAATTATTATTCGTGACATGCATTAGACCGGTGGGTATTTTACGTAGCGAATAGAACAGATCGGTCAAATTTCACTGCGGTGTATCTTTGTAAATACTGAACTATTTTTGGACCGAAATTCCTCTCACTGTATTGAAATTTCCAAGAGGTTCCTTTTGCACTAGGAGGGTTGGTTAGTGCGTATGCGTTGTATCATAAGACCGAATCGACTGACGTGGTTTCGATTCACCGGTTGTCCGTGACAAGGAGTAGGATAGGCTGTCCAACCTAGTGGTCCTCTCTCTCTCTCTCCCCCCTCCCTCCTTTGTGCTAAAAATGACGCTATGAGATATTAATACTAAAGGTTTATAAACAAAATTTAATTACCTATGGCAGTAACAGGCTGTAAATATAATGGCTATGAGGATAAATAATCCTAGAACTGCCGAGGCAGCTACAACTCCTATTAAAGCTTCATCTAATGCTGCTGATACTCCTGAAACAAGAAAAAACGGTAATGTTCAATGTTTTAATAATTAAGAGTGTGATCTCTCTTGTCATGTTGGTTCTATCAGGTTTAACGTCCTGTTTTTTGCACCATCCAGGCTTATGAAGATAGACATGCGCCATGTAATGTGCTATTAGGAAAAGTATTATCAGCGATGTCTAACTGTCAAGGGTCCTTTACGTCGCTTAGTAATAAATAGCACCTGTCTTGTTCTTTTGGGGATTAAATCAATCATTTTGGCCTTAACTGGACATTAGCACCAGTGAGTTATTCCCTACCTCTAAGATCGACTCTAGAAAAATGGGGGTGAAATGAACTTAAAGTTCCAATTTCACTTTTTCTAAGAAAGTCAAAATATAATTATTTCTATGTTTTTTGCTCAAAAGGTTGTCAACTCACTATTATACGATCATGGACAAAATTTTGGGGGGGTTAGAAAGGGTGACACTGGTTGATTGAGGAAATAGTTACTCAATTACCTCCTATTCTTCTCCATGGACGGCCATCTTCAAACGTTTGAATTTGAAGTTGAAAATGATATTTTTGCCAATTTCTCAACTGGCAATAGTGAATTATAGGATTAATAGGATTATTCTTTAACAAGGTAGGACTGTTTATAGGTTCAATCTATTTTGGGGCTTTATTTTAATAAATTTTAAAAATATAACTTAAAAAAATGCTATTGGAACTTTAACATTTCCCAGCATCTCAATCGTTGTCCGTTAAAATGATGTTCATCAAGCGAAATTGATAGACTATTGCAGACGAGTACTCGCAAATTGCTGTTGCCTAATGGGGGGTCTAGAGTGCCGCGCTTCGACCTCTAGCTGGCCAGTCACCTCTGGCTTGCGGTCGATTCCTGGTGTGAGCGTATGTGGTGGCATGGAGATAGGGGCGCCTTCTCAAACGCGTGGATTTCCTGTATATATGACAGACATTGTTGTATCGGCTATATGAATAAGCAGGCGCGTTGCTTCTGTTTGTTTTCGTCAATTTGGATTTGTTGGGCTCAAATACCGAGTTTAACATTTGCTACGTTTGTAAACAAAGCTAAAGATCCTCTTATTTCTGTCTGTGTGTCATTCTGCTAATATATCTCCACGTTTTAGTTACGCCACTATTTAGAGTATTTACACTACGACAAAAAAATACATTTAAAAACTCGAATAACAAATACTACGTTACGCAAAGAAATCGCCCGGCTAAACCACTTGCGGTTTACGAGATTAACGTATTATCTCTTGGTTAAACAATAGTTTAAATTGAGTTTTTCGGAATTAAAGTAGCTGCACCACTTTAGGTAAAAATGAAAAATGGAACTTAAACTTATATGGTTAGCTCGTTCTAATTGAAATGAAAGAGTTGATCGGACTTTACGGCGTGGTTTTCCCGCTTGTCAGTTGTGCAGGACAGAGGGTCGGGTTAGGGACACGGTATACTTGTTTGGTTGGGATAAAAATCGACGTCCCGTGTACACACTGACGTGCACGTAAAAGATCAATTAACATTTGGATTTCGATATAAGGACAAAATTTGCTTCAGAACATTGAATGGCGTACGCATGTCTCCATTAGTCTAGTCGGAGCAGTAGGACGTTTAACCCCATTTCATTTTGTGTGTTAAAAAGCTTTATTTAACTTCCATTTAATTTTTAAAAATCTTCTGTTCTATACTCTACGTGGCTTCTCTTCGCTGTGGGTCTGACGTTAATGCGAAGTGAAGAAGGAGCGAAGTCTGTGTCTGTCATTTTTGCAGCCTGATTTGTGCCTTGAATGTTGCCACCCGAGATGTCTGGAAAGGAACAACGGCGGACGGCACGGAAACCAGGGTCCTATTTCACGAAATTTTAACTAAGATAAGATCCCAATTTTAGTAATTTGATTGGATAATATTAGATTGATTTTAGTGCTTAGCCAATCAAAATTGAAGTATCTACTAAAATTGGATTTTATCTTAAGTTAAAATTACATACAATTGACAGCACTTTAAAGACCCGATGAAGAGTTGGCAATCTAAATAGGAATACGTTGTAGTGCAACTGCAGCGCAACATTTCCTCCATTGCGCTTCAAACGGCCGCTTGACACAGAAAAGTAAACGTTAAACTCCACTTCATTTCATTTCTACACCCACCCTTTCAGAAATCTTGACTATATTGAGATCTAATCAAGTCAACACTCTGGTGATTTTTCACAAAAATCGAATAGGTCCCCTTGTTGAACATCGTATTGTGAACCGCGTAGGGCGTTGATGTAAAAATATTACTTTATATAATAAAACATTATTCTGATTAAAAGAAAATAGGGTGTGATCTAAAGTTAACGAATAACTCTAACGATGACAGGCGTTTCCTTTTATAACTCGATAACATCATAATGGAATGAACCTTCTTTTCGCTTTATAATAATACTAAATTATGTATTATATGAGACTAAAAATATATGATATAGGTATGTCTTCCACTTAGACCATCCATGTTAAGCACAAAGTTTAATAAAAAAAAAACACGTTGATGTGACTCAGCGAACACGGAGTAGGTCGAGCATGTCACTCGGGATCTTCAGTTGGCGTGCACGTAAAAAAACCCATAGCAGTAGGAATTTGACGTCGCTGTTTGGGCAAAATGATCTTCATAGAAGTACGATGTATACCCATCTTCACTGTCTCGTTTGGTGTGGGACGTTAAACCTCATTTCATTTCATCTTCCAATGCTAATTATTGTCTTACGCTATGGAGGGACTGGTAAGGACAGTATCTACTTGTACGGATGGGATGAAAACCCGAGGTCCCGTGTACACATTATCGTGCACGTAAAAGATCCACTGTATAGCGAAGGTCTGTCTTCATTAGCCCAGTCGATGTATGAAGCTACTATCAATCAAATGTGCCTACAATCCAATTTTGAAAGCCGATATTGATTAGAGAATAAGGTGGCGAAGTTAACTATTTACTGACCTATTTTAAAACATATTTGTTTAACTCGGTTTTGCTGCATAAATTGGTGTTTTACTTAAGAAAATATTGACCCGGACTAACACAGAAAAGCGGGTTTTATTTCGGTACAATGCGTGGCCCATCCGCCTATAGATGCACGTACCATGATCTGCACCGTGGTAACAATCTTTGCTTTGTGATTAACCTAGAGAATACAGTGCTATGCTAAATAAAACACACCATGCAAATATTGAATGTTAATATTTACGTAATAGATACAGATAGGTCCCTTTTACACAAGCTCTCCAGTTATAAAAGTAAGATGAGCACATTACAAATGACTGCTCCCGAATAGAAATGTAAACATTATGATAAAAATGTTAAATAATATAGTTAATAATATTACTGTATTAATACGCACATATTGTAACAATGACATTAAACTTTTTTGATATTAAATCGTGATATATATTAAGGTATTTTCCGGTTTTAATTAAAATATAGTCCAGAATCTTCTGTATTTAAAGGCGTATATTGTGCATTAAACTGTGTTTTTTTATATAAAAAAGAAACCACTACTTGACATGTAGGGAAAGTCAAATCGTTTACACTGACATACATAGCATAAGCTATTCTAAATACTGAATTAAAGGGAAATTGACTCAATACATACACCGAGGTAAATTATATAGCACGATAGTTTTATAAACATTTTATAGATGACGCCATACGTTGACTAAAAGGCCACCGTACAAACTTGATTGAATTTCGGAGGATAGTTTGGTAATGTTTTTAATATCAGAATTTTCGCTTTTGTTTGTATACACTTTAGAATAACGTCATTTGGGCATGCAAGACTAATTTATTTTGACTACAGATTATATGGCTATATATTTGCATTGGTAATTCCTATGCGTAATTTTGAGTGCAAAAATTGGAAGAAACATCAGGCAGCACTGAATATTGAACAATGACTGATTATACAAGATTTGGCATTGAAACCCTGCTATGTTCACAGAAAAACGATTATAGTTTAAAAGTCGACGTCTGTGACAATAAGAAAATCGCATTTTTCAGTGTATTTTAATCCGAAATAACACATCAAACCAAATCAAACGAAACCAATTCTTTGACTAAAGTATATCAATAAGGTTTAGCTCAATTCAGTGTTATAATATTGATTCTCCCAGAGAAATATTTTATTTCACGACGTTATATTGCGTATGAAAATATAATTAAGTGGTTAATCGGATCAATACATATAATTAGTCTCTAGCTATTGTATACAAACTGAGAGAGAGAGGGAGAGAGGGGGGGGGGAGAAGGGGGGGGGGGGCGTCATTTCAGGGGTCTTGCGCGTAGTGGTCTTAAGCTGATTTTGTCAAAGTTAAACCGCAAGCGATGTGGCCTCAGTGCAATTTCTGCATGTCCAAAATATCTTGAAAGATATTAAAATATAGATAGCTAGGTCAATAAACCTGGTTGAGATTTAATTCTTCAGAAATTCCGGAAAACTTTCTAGAATAACACCGGGATTTGCACACTCGACCTCCTGGCTAGTAAGCCACCCCCTACCTACTGAGCCACCACGGCCTCCTCTCATTTTAGGGCGTGTTTCATAAGATGGAATAATTGCAATATAAACTATTCTACTTGAATACGTGAAAGCGATGAGTATATATTGAAGTTTAAAGATCCAATAATGAAAAACCTATATGTTTGACCCCAATCTACCATTGACACTAAAGACTCGAATACGAAATGATGTATAAATAGGAATACTATTTAATATGATGAGGTTTAAGTACATACTGTAATATACTGTATATACAGTTATGTCAATACCAAAATAATTAGACTAACAAATGCTTACTTTCAAAGTATTAAGTGCACTTAGAGAATATTAGAGACTAGCCCAGTTAATATATCAAATTGGCAATGCTCACACTCCAAATGGGATTAAACTGTTAGATATACTTGAACGTAGTTTCTCGAGGATGCATCCCCTCACAGACCTGTGGTAACTTTCAAACACCAACTTAATTTGAAACAAATTGTGAAATCTAAAAATAAATTCACAGACAAAATGTGAAATCTGTAAACCAATTCACAGACAAAATATGTGATTCAAATCTAGACGGGAAACTATATAATCTCAAACCTAAACGGGCCTTTCAAACAAATCCTAGACAATCCCCGGACAATGACAACTGTATAATCGCAAACCTAGACAGGCCTCCTAGATAAACCCCAGACAAAAGCAATCGGCGTGATCTTAAACGCAGAAAAATCCCAAAATAGGTAAAAATGTCAAATTTAGACAATCTGGTTAAAATAGATCTATATTTCGTTTCATTTTTTATACGTTTGATAGCCTACATTACATGAAGATCTGACCAGTCAGGGATCATACGATCGATTTTTGACCATCTATCAGCCTTGACGTTTCTAGAAGTTTCCAAACAGTTCTGCGCAGAGCACAAACACTCGCTGTAAAAGACCGTTTCATTGACCAATACCTCACATCAATTACAACGCCTATCTGTTATATAACAACTCTTCCAGATCCCAGTGTTATAAAAACAAGTAA
The DNA here is from genome assembly GCA_948474765.1 of Patella depressa. Taxonomy (NCBI): domain Eukaryota; kingdom Metazoa; phylum Mollusca; class Gastropoda; family Patellidae; genus Patella; species Patella depressa. The sequence goes on from OX419718.1 coordinate 25,719,966, forward strand.
AACGAAATTTTGAACTATAAAAAAGCGAAACGAAATAGGATCTGTGTTTTAATCAGATTGAAATTTAGACGGGTCTCTTAATTAGACAAAAAGAAACTAGACAATCTCAAACCTAGCCGAGGACTGTATGATCTCAGACAAAAAGGAACTATATTATCTCAAACCTACATTGACCTCCAACACAAAGGGGAGCTATAATCTGAAATCTAGATGTGCCTCCTAGATAAATCCTAGACATAGAGGAACTATAATCCCATATCTAGAAGCCCCCCCCCCCCGCCTCCTAGATAAATCCTAGACTAAAAGAAACTGTACAATCTCAAACTAAAAGCAACCCACATTATTTCGATATGAATCATGGTTCAGACAAAACCAGACACAACAAAACGTATTATTAAGTTTAGCTCAACAAATGAAATGTGTTGTGTTTTAAATGTGCAGAATGTGTAGTATGGATACAGTATAAACACTGATATACTATACCTGTATATACTAGTATTTACACCTAATACATGCCCTTAAACATTCTTACCAATTATACCTACATGTACACCCCCTACATATCTACACAGATAACACTTGTCAACCATTCAACACAAGCTTGACCAACCCGGGACCAACACATGTTAAATATCCAGTTCAATCATTCACATTGGGGAAACTGTATAATTTAACACATGTAGTAATGCAGGTCAACCGATTCCACGTCACGTACACATTCCTGTTTATTCTTCGAATCCTCCAGTCTAATAATAGGAGCATTCAATAGATAAATATAAGATCGATTATAATGTCAAATATAGATATATTAGCATGTTAACGCATATTAAAGGATAATAACCCATTACCACATTCAGATGGTAATTACATACAAAGGTTTTCATTTAGACTACTAAAATTGCTTTTAGATTACTCAAATAGTGCATACAACTTTTGATGTTTTCATTTCGTAATTCATTTTATTAAGCTTTTTTTAGAAATGTATAGTCGAAAACGAAGTACGAGTCTCAAGACAACTGTATCATGTCCGAATAGAATAACTATGAAACACAGGCCAAGTTCCCAAAGAAAGTTTTAACCCTCTACTAAGTTGACGGAGAAAGTGAGCCCAAAGAAAATATAATAAGTAGTTAAATAGATATATTGAAAAAACAATGCTCCCAACCACTTCTTAAAGAATATAAACGAGAAAAATGTTTATTGCTCAGAGTGGAAAAAATTAAAAAGTGTGACAAGGTAATAGCGATTGTTTCCTTTAGTATTTTTACTGATTACTAAATGTGGACACAATGTTAACTGATGAACCGCAATAACCAAGTGCGAAAACCAAGTTGGTCAACATTTGGGAATGAAAATACAAGTTTGTAGTGATTTACATGATGTAAATAGAGAATTGTAGGTATGTGTTTACCTGTCATACTTAACATTGTTAAGATAAGTATACGCAGATAATATATCAAGTATGTGTTTTGTTGGGGTCATTTTGTAAGGATAACTTTTACTTTTTTCATTTGATATCAGCCACACTATACCCCCATGTAACTATTTCTGTACGCTTCTTTGTCAACATTTGGGAATAAGACGAAAATGATATGGACTTGAACAATGACTTTGTACGAGACGAGTTATCATAATAAACCATAACACTTTCGCACACGTAAACACAATCTTAAAAATGATGTAGAATGTTAGTCTAAAAATGATTTAGGTAAATGTAGAGAAAACAATAAACCTCATCCATTCTTTCAACTAATTATAATTGATTTAGATATCTGTAGAGAGGGGGAAAGGGGCAGAGGGTGGGGTGGGGTTGTTAACGTCACTAACATGTGATATTCAATTTTATTCCAATAATTCCCTTGTGCGTATGGGTCTTAAGGAGTAAACCCCGCGAGGTTGGACGTTTGATCCTACTCCTTGTCACGTTCAAGCGGTGAATCAAAACCTCTTGACAGTGTTATCCCTTTCGGTATTATAATTTATCTGGAGATGGTCCGAAATATGCAATCCATCTGGTCTAATAGGACCCGAAACTTAACAGACTTTTTTCTTCGATTGACGGACATCGATTTTTGATGCCGCTACTATTTCAAGACGACTCATTATCAAACATACATTCTTAAGGCCTGAAATTATTAATCTTAATCAGACATTACTTAACTTATCAAGACAATAATCAACTCTCGATGTCATCGCTAGCCTGCGATATTTACTGGATTTGAATCCGATCTGCTGCTCAACGCTAAAAAGAATGATAATCGAGACTATGTTTTAACTATTATGGCTTATTATCTTATCACCCATAATATATCTTTAATGTTATGTTCCATGACTTCGTCAATGTAACTATTCAGATGTTTAAAAGAAAAAGTGTCGTTAAAACAATGTCATACCCAAGTAGAACATACTTTACCTTTCCTATTCAGCAGAAATCACCTTTGCGCATCATTTTTGTTAAAACCCCTTTTCTCTCCCGGGGATAATTACTAAAACATCTTGTCCTACTTTTCGGCGCATTCTGAGTTTATCGTATCTTTACGTTTTAAAGGAGCTAAATTGCTAATATTTGGAAACTTAGAAATTGGGACAAATGGCTCGCAACGCATATAACAATGTAATATGAATGTATATAAACGGATTACATTCAATCGTTTCCATTTTCACTCTAATTTCAAATCAGTTGTGTTTGGCGAAATACGCCAGAAGTCCCAATTGAATGGAAACCTCTAGCGTCTGGTTATTTCAGTCTACACTGATAATATTTCGTGCGCATACTTCCATATAAGAATACGGCGTCGCCGTTTTGACATGACTTGTGGAATATGTCTAGCCTCGTTCTTTGAGTCATTGTTACAAATGGCGTTGAAAAGCATTATTCGTGTACCTATTGGATACCAGAAGCCCACCTTTTCCCGGTAAGATAACAACAATGTTGATTTAAATTGATAATTAATTCGTGTTTTCAATGTTGAAATATTTTGATAATATTGAGATAAAAGTCTTAGCTACTTTAAAGTGTACAGTTTTCTAACCTTTCTAATAGAAACATTAGTAAATGGTACGAAAATTGAATGTCTAAAGGTTTTCAGTAAACGTGCTGTGATATAACTCACGTAATTAACTTCTCAAGTATGTATTGACATGCCAATAACAAGTGGCGATTAACGCCTATAATTGATTTAATGACATGCCAGGTATTATAAAGGCGATAATAATGGCAGTATGACGTTATCGGCCCCAATAAAGACCATTATGTCCTACATAATTTGTAATGTGTGTGAACTTAATGTATGGTTATCATAATAGAAAGGAGTCGTGGTGGCTCAGTGGGTAAGACAATGGCTCACTAGCCAGGAGGTCCGGCTCACTAGACAGCCGGTCCGGGGTTCAATCCCGTTTTTATCCAGAAATTTCCCCGGGATTTTCCAGGTGGGTTACCCTTATCAGTGGTGCAGTATGGAGGATAGTGTCTAGTCGTGTGTATGGGACGAACAGCATAGGTCCCGTGTACACATTGGCACAAACCGTAAAGTAACAGAGCAGTTGGAATTTGATATTGCGTAGGCTGGAGCGCCGCTGTTCGTGTAAGATGTCCCTCATAGCACAATGTATGACGTACGACCGTCTTCATAATCCCAGTCGGTGCAGAAAAGTAGAACGTAAAACTACATTCTCTTTATTCCTTAGTAGTTAGGGTGGGACAAAAATCGAGGTCCAGTGTACACATTGACGTGCACGTAAAGGAACCCTTGGCAGTTGGAATTGGAAGGGACACTACATGACGTATGTCCTACTACATTAGCCCAGTCGGAGCAGAAAAGTAGGAATTTTTACCCCATTTCATTTCACTTCATAATAGAAATTAATGTTACACAAACTACATAGGAGTATCGCATTGAAAACTTAATAAAAGCTTCTTTTGTATATTGTGTTCTGAATTGTTGATACGCCTATCCGAGTACAATATATTTGCTTAATAAAATGTAAAATAAACATGATTATGCGATTTTATCAAAACGTGTTTTTTCAAGACCAAAATTGGATAAATGCACCGAACAACAACATAACAGGACCAAGTCTGCACGACTATCATTTGTGAAATAAAACTCGACTGACAATCAGACTTACAGCTGCTAGACATATTATAGTATTGCCCCGCAAAACACACCAAATCTTAATAGTCTACTAGACCTACAACCAGAACATAATATTATGAATTTATGGGTAATTCATTTTATTCCCTAATAATTATTTTTTCATAGATTGCAGACTTAGAACCTGATTATTGCATTGCAAACCCTAATTAATTCTACTTTTCATAGTATCATATATGCAAACCCTCAGAATAGAGACATATCACTTGTGTCACAATCACCCTCCCGAATCTTCCAAATGGTACATGGTCAACTTGTATAGTACCTAACTTGACTCCAGCTCACAGGTATTGTTCTACTAATTACTTTTGCTTCCGGTCGTCACATTTTATCTTTCCATGGTTTATGTAGAAAAAAACCATCTCCTGTCTGAGACTATGTAGGCCTAACCAAGTTCGACTACGTCAAGAGCGGACTAAGTAATGATGTAGCGGCCATTAACAGTGTTTCCGGTCACCAGTTATGTTCCGGTTACGAGCGGTTGGTCTGGGTGACAAACTTTTCACAAGAAAAGAAAAGAAGAAGAGAACATAAGCGGCGATCAGACACCGTATTACGGCGCTCATACTTTGGGCTAAAATCATCGGCCTTCGGTTATGCTATGGCGAAAAGAAACATATCAATTACGGACTCCCCCCACCCCCACAACAAAAAAATAATCGAATTAGCCTTCCTCCCAAATATTTCGTCAACAATAATGATTTCTTAGCCGGCCACATCCTCAGCCCTTCCAAAAAATTCTGAAGCCCCACCAAATTTTATGAGCAGGCCTTGGGTCCGATTACGGATATTTATAGTGAGGGTTTCCTGTGGGTTTTCTGTCTGGGGTTTTCTGATAAAAATATACTGCTTTACAAAAATCTGATCGACTTTATTTTCACATTGGGAATGGATTCCCAAGATCAAAGAACATGCCGTCATATATACCTAGAATCAATTGGTATTGCATGCCAAACTCTAACAGTTTTACTTTGTATTTATTCTAATCCTAAACCGACCCATGTCATCAACACAGCGTGACAAGTTTTGCTATTCTAAACTAGAGATCTGTCTTTACATTTTATCTTTTTGGTGACATTTCTGTTTTCATACACTTGGGTTATATATTACAATTCTACACTGCTGTTTTCCGTTTTCTTGTCAAAATCCTACAAATCCTCTTTGATATTGTAACTTTTAAATAAAGTTGCTGATCGTTAACATACATAATTATAGCATATGGAGATACCCACGCATTTAGCACAACATTAGATTACAAAATCGTTTATAATGTAAGCTTTTTTATGTCATGTATGTCTATAGATTTTCGAATGTATTCCTTTCAATAAAAGATTAATTAATAGAGCTTGAAATTTTATAAACAAAGTTAGTACAAATATATGAAGTAGTCATATTTTTTTTCAGTTTTATGGTCCGTTCACCTCCAGTAAGTTAAATGAATCTAGATAAAGTTATTAATCATGAATATCATATTTCGGGGTTGCGTTTACTTTTAGAAAAACACGGGGTTGGAAATAAGTAAAAGGATTAAACCACGGGTTGGGCAAGTAAACCGGATAAAAACGTGGGGTAGTAAAAAGAGGTAAATCGGTTTTAAAAGGGAGATAGGAGAGAAAGAAATCGAATTAAAACTGGGGATAGGAAAGAAATAAACTGGATTTTAAAATGGGATAAAAACTGGTTTAAAATATGGAGTAGGAAAAATAAACCGGATTAAATATTTGAACCGATTTCTTGGTATTTGTTATTCGATATCATTAAAAACTAAGTGAATGTGCCTGTGTCTCTTCTGAAATAAAATATGTCATTTTGGTACTGTACAATAATCCAATGGGGAGAAACCGGGTGGTCCAAAGAAAACCTAAGTGGTTGTGCATATAATCCTACTCACGTATAAGCGGGGAGTTTAACAACACCACTTGAACCAATGCTCGACCTTATGATCTAATTCGCACGCCTTAGACCATTCGGCCACCCAACAAACATGCCCCGAAATGGATCATTCAATTGAATATTAGCATTAGATATGGTATTTTATTGGCGCTGACGTGGTATAAAATATCATTTCCCCCTTTTTCTGTATATTCATTTGTCTTCCAGACCACCAGGGACTAACGAGTAGGCTACACTTACCTTAGATTTGTTTAGATACCTACAATGACACGAGTATTTAACCAGATACTAGAAAATTCTTAGCTAAATTAAATGAATTGAAATGCTATTGGAGACCTGTATGCATCATGGAGTGTTTCCGCACAGCGGCTCTACAATCTGCACCACTGACAAAGTGAACCACGCCTGAAAATGCCGAGGAACTAATTCGAGCAACACCGGTTTGTTTGGTTAGCGAGTAGGCGCCTTACTAAGCCGCTGTAGCTCCCCATTCTGGGTATAACATTTTATTTGCTCTTAAATACCCCTGCATATAAATACCGATACTGATCGGATTTACACAAATCATATGTACTATTTCTGTGGTTATATTCATATAGCATAGACTACAAATACATATCTTACCTGGAACACAGATTATGGTGAGTTGGATACAGAACCACACCCTCTTTACCTGCCCCACCCCCATTCTAGCAGTCGGTGTGGTATATCAATGTTAAACTGTTAGTATGAAATTCAACTATTCGACAGGAGAAACGGTTATCCATACGGCTTGTTCTGTCAAACACCCTATCATTGCGTACACCGGCCTCCAATCCAATAAGCACAGAAAACTTATTGCTGTGTTAAAAATAAAAATCCATTCAAACACCTTTCATAGACCGCCTATTGAATCGAGCTATCTTTATAATAGTTTCTCGCTTATTGTTGAATATTGTATATGTTCAGTGAACAGCATACACTGGAGACCAACCCAATGATAAAACCCCTATCACTCTACAAACTTGTCTTACAAACATCACTGCCGAGTACAGTCAACCGTGATGTATGTGGGCGCTCTCGTTTAATTAAAGGTTGCAGTGCACACTAAGTATCGCCGATAGCCATGTTACAGCGCACATCATCCCTATTATTTATATAGATTTACTAGTAACAGATTTCCAGTTCAGTGTGGGCTAAACTAAGATAAAATGATCAATGCACAATTTGTGCATCCTAATTCCAGGGGCGTTTTAAGATTTATCATGGTGAAGGCTATACTATTTTGAGGACCCTTTCCCTTGGCCACAGGGGGCCCTTTGTCAGACGTAGGGCCCCTTTGTCAGACGTGGGACCCTTTTGTCTGCCTTTAGGGTCCTTCCTAACTAGGGTATTTTTTTCATTTTTCTCATCGGTTTTAGTGTTTTTCTCCCATTTTATGTTTTTAACTTCTTTGATTTTTTTTTCTCGCGAGGAGGCTGGCGCCTCCTGCGCCTCAGCTATAAAACGACTTTGCCTAATTCAAACGATTATTCAAGCCATCCATGCATGCTACAATGTGCCGTTTACTGAATATTATGAATACGACAGAAAACCATGAATATTATTATATACTAATTTGTTTGTCGGCCTTTAATCTAATGACGGTGAGGGATTATACGTGTTTATTATTTGGAAAATATACGTTAAATAACGAAGAGAATAAACACCTTAAAACATCATTTCAGATAGTGGATTTCAGAATGATCAATGCACATTTCAGAATGATAAATGCACATTTCAGGATAATCAAGGCATATTGGTCACTAACGGAGAACATTAGTATTAGTCCGCGATCGTGTGAGCTGGCCTTAATCGATTATTAAGGAATGTATGGTCTATTGAACTTGCTCGATAAAAGTCACTTAGAGCTTTACGATCGCTGATCTAATCAGATTTTTGTACCATTACTTCGTCGAATTATTTTTATATCAAAACAAAAACAAACAAAATTTCAATATATTTTCAATAAATGTGTAATATGCTCGGAAATCTCGATCAAATGAAATGGATTAAATTTACTAATTTTTGCAGCGGTTGGGCCAGAGAAGACTGGCGTATCTCAAACAGTGTCCCAATTGGAATATTTTGGTCGGACAGAAGAGCTACGTCATACTTTTTTTTCGAATTTCAACTGTCAAGGTTTTATAAGATTTTTAAGTACATGTAAACGTGTACACAGTGCTTCAGCTTTTCGTCCCATCCTAACGACCAGATATTGTCTTTGCTACGTCCTCCGTCTAGAATCACTGACATCGGGAAACTGCCCCGTATAATCCCGAGGAACTTTATCGATCAACACCGTCAGCGAACCCAAAAACTGCGGCTCCCACATTGGACACAATTTCCGACTATTTCAGGTCCAGGAATCCCTAAACATACCCCCCAACCCCCCATTAGAAAAGTAAAACGTCGGCCCGATTAAAAATCTGGCTACGACACAGCCCTAATAGTAATAATTAGAAGGTTGTGGATTAGACCGAAGCAAGATTGAAAATGAACCTTTAATTCAAATACACTTTAAAACGTCTGACTTCTAATCTTGCACCAAATAATAGTTTAAAGTAAATAAAGCCACCACGCACTGCAAAGCAAATATTATTATTCATTTTATGCTTTTAATATTAAAATAGTATAATATTACTGAATTTATTTATCTTTCCATTATTATGTTTTAAACACTGACTATATCTATAAGTTTGCTGAAGAGATCAAGGGAGATAGCAGTGACTGTGAATTATGTATAATGAGGTTTAAAGTCATATTTTTCTGCACCAACAAGGCTAATAAAGTCGGGCATACACCGTACAGGATTTTTGCCCGGACAGCTGTGCTACTCATATCGAATTTCAACTGTCAATGGTTTTCTTTTGTATCACTGTCCTTGCCACGCCATCTGTTATGCACAGCTGACAAGGGTAAGTCAACCCTGAAAAATCCCTGTTATCGGACCAGCATCTTACTACCTGATCCACCGAGGCTCCTAGTTGTGTAAATAAACATATTTTTTGGTCTTATTACATTGCAATTGTGCTATTTTATTTTGAAGAGGAGATGGGGTGAGGTGGGGGTAATGGTCGAATGGTTAGCGTGTGTGCGCTTTATCATAAGGTCTGACAAGGAGCCGGGTCGCCTGTCCAACATCGTGGGTCCCCCGGTTATCTCCCACTGCCAAAGACCCTTTCACGCTAGCGAATTACTGAAATATAATTGAACCATATGTTAGTTTGTGTTGAGTGGACGTTAAAAAAAAAATTTCTCGCTCTCTCCTCCCTTCCTCCCACTCTCTCTTCCCCCCTCTCGCTCTATTTGAAAGATAATAATGGCTTAGGAGAATATGTATGGTTTTTTCTTTCATTAATTTCACCTTAACGTAATTAAATTTTAAGGGACTTCACAAGGTCTCAGATTTTTTTTTTATGCTTTAACAATTAAATATATGTATGTGACTTTTTTTTAATTATGGGTAAGGTAGTTTTTGACATAGCAATGCAGATATTTTTCTTTCCGTTTGAAGAAGAATAAGGAAGAAAATAATCTATGACACAACACTATGTGAAGACTGTAAAAATCCTTTCTATAGTATTTTTTTTTAGTTTACCGCCTAGTTTCTGAACTTCCTGTTTGTGTACAGTATTCATATAATTTATGTGAATTGTCTATTTTTATTATATACATTTATCTTCCTTGTTTATGAATACACACTTTGTGTATCATTGTTCCTTATATTGTATTTCATGGCATAAGAGCTTAACATTAAGTTGTACTCGAACAAAAGGCTACAGTCAATCTTAATATAAATCATAGTAGAAAGGACATGTATAGGTAAAGCCCCAAACCTAAATGAAAGCTAACTGTTTTTTCTACAGGTAGGGTGGGCTCTTGTTCGTGCCTTTGGCATAACAAGAACGACATAGGGCATCTCCGAAAATTTTGCGGGCGTTGGACAATAATATAATGTTGCTTTCTTTGTTGGAATTTGTGATTTATCAAGATATACATTATTCATTGATAAACTTTGAACAAGAATTTATATTTTTAAAAAGTCTGCTACATATGATCGAAAAAAGGATTCCTCCTATAAATGAGGTATATCTTAAAAAGTTGATATAAATGAGGTATAACTTAAAGAAGTTGGTAATGAGGTATATATTAAAGTAGCTAAGTCTCTAACTCAATATCATCCAAAATCTTCAACATCAAAAACACGAATTATTTATCAATTTAAATCAGCATTGATGCCGTGATCTTACTGGAAAAAGGATGGGCTTCTGGTATCCAATATTTAAGACAAAATAAACATTTTACCATTAGTACACGAATCGTGTACCCAAATGCGTTCCAGCCCCAGTTGTAACAAGAGACTCGAGGAGCGAGGCTAAACACATTGCACCATGCGTAATAAATACTAGGAATTTGCTGGTTTATTTCTCCGAATATAACCGATTTGAAATTAGAGTAAACGCGGAAACCATTTAATGTATATCAGTTTATATACATTCATATTACAGTATCATATGCGTTGCGACCCACTTGTGTCAATTTCTATGTCCTAAATGTTAGAGATTTTAGCTCCTTTAAAGTTGGTAGTCTTTGTTTACCCGACAAAATATCTGTCCTTAAGTTCACACGAGTTATGCCCCCTGTTAATGTTTTCGCTGGCTATTGCTGTAACAACTACGGGTTTTGTCCATGCCCTGTCCTGATTGTGAACAACCAACAGATAAATTAGAAAGCCCCAAACTGTGTTACGCATTTTGCATAAAAGGCAGGGGTCATAACCAAGAAGTTGCATCAAAATCGAACTTATCTCAATTGTATTGACGTATGGCCACGGATCACTAATTATTTCCTCATTGACTTCAATTTTAATTCTCGTCTATTAGACCGGTTGTAACTTTTCCCCAAATATTCGTTGGGTAAAACGCTTTCTGCCACAGATGGAGCAACATGTGGCAAACTGTTGCCCAAAGGCATGTATGAGGTTCCTCATGAAAAACTTGAGATAGACAACCTGGAAGTAGAGACAGCTAACCTTGCAATTTTCGGCCCCCCCCCCCTTTCAACGTAAACAACCTCACAACTCTTGTATCCTTCCGCCTCAAAATCATGAATATTCACCAAAACCTGGCAGAAAATGTATTTTCAAACACTTTTCTTCGATTCTACACCAAAAACTCAACAAAAATCGCCATACAACAGGGGGAAAAGGGAAAGAGAGAGAAAGACTAAAAATAATTTCTTTCGCCCTTGTTTCGGCCCATGAATATTTGGTTGTCACCCATGAATATTTGGTGATCTGTGTCCGTATGAAACAGTCTGGCACAATAAATGGCCATATATTGTTATATCCCTCCCAACTATACCGATATTGTTATTACACACAGCCAAACATTGATGTTTCTAGTCTTTTTATTTCTTTCGCTATTTAGGATCGTCTTTCCATAAATATTTATTGTCAGCGAGAAATTCTGCTAATTCTTCATTATAGCTTTCATATAAATCATCCAATATTTGTCTTGTTTCTTGCCACATCGGACCAATAGCTTTCTTTTTCATAGACTGATCATTTTTTCGACTTTGCTTTGCAATCGTCTCCATTTCTTCATCTGATAAAGTATCTAAAAGGGAAAATATGTATAAATAGTTCATGCGTATATAGGGATGTTTGGAAACTTTAAATGACATATATCTAATATAAAATCATTTGGATGGGGTTGTGGTAAAAGAATTGATGGAATTAAAATATACTTCGTAGTGTTCCTTGAACCACACAACTACTGCAATACTCAGATCAGATACAATAAAAGTAATGCAATTTTTTACACTTACCTAAACCCAAATACTGGAAAATTCTCTGAACATGTGTTTTAATGTCTTTAGAATATTCTTCATTTTTGATGATGAGAAATCTATCTTTTTCAAATACTTTAAACCATTCTTTAAGATAAACAACATACATTCCTACTAAAATTCTGACCTGTTAAAACAAAGTCAGTTGTATACGGAAAAAAAATCCTAATAATATATGTGTCAACTTTGGGGAAAGAACAAGGGTGTTATACAATTAAGAGGGTGGTTGGATGGCGGAATGGTTGGCGGTTTCCATCCACTGCTAAAGATCCATATATGCGCAAACGAATTATTGAAATAAAATTGAACCATATGTTAGATTCAAATGAACTGGTCTCTCTCTCTCTCTCTCTCGCTCTCTCTCTCTCTCTGTATATAAATGACACTTACTGGCATACTCATATGTAACTCTTTATCATATAAACAACTCTTTAATGTTTTTATTTTCTTACAATCTTCGAACAACTTGATAGATCTTATAACACCATGGTGAAACATTTCTGCCGTTTTTTTATCTGCATTACGATCCCAATATAAATAATCCGAATACAATCTGTCAGAATAAAACAGCAATACTTAACAAATATTAGAATTGGGAGATATGATTTAAAAAAAAACCACTATCATAAGCAGCAATTAAAATTAACACAAAGTAACAGAAAATGTAACTGGGTCCCTTGCAACAACAGTGGAAGAAGGGCTTATTCTGGTCATTGTACTCATACGCACATACATTTCAGATACGAGTCAGTATAGTAAATAGCTACATTTAGTTGACACAGATATATGCCACATAATAAATAAAAACATCAAATTATAAAAAAACCATTTTATCAGAACTGATTTGGTGGCCCTTTTAACATTGTAGCCAACAGGTGCAGTCCAATCAAATTTGGCAAAAAGGCTACGCCGGATATCTTCGAATGTCTTTTTTTTTTTAAATCGAATAATAATTGTGACCTCTACAGGGACCACAAGCTAAAAGCTCGATTTATCGTATAATCAGGGGGTCTACTTTGGGAAGTGAAGATCCGATATGCGCGAATATCGAAAGGCACCAAGATCTTTGGGATCTAAACATGCATTTCAAGTTTAATAAAAATTGGATATAGATTGTACCCTCTAGAGGATCCACAACCTTGATATACCAGACGTTTACGCTATTGTGGTAGTAAGAGGGGCGGTCATTTTGTCCGGCAATTTCGAAACAAATGCGAAGCGCAGTGTTCACGTGGCAGAGACGCTGCGGAAATTGTAACATTTGCAACGGCGACGTCATGACGCCTTCACTACGGCCCTAGTCTGTCTGTCAAGACCCCACCAAGCGTTTGGAGTCCTGGCGATGTCATGACGATTTCAAGATGATTTCATCACTGTTGCACGATTAAACCACATCCTCGTGGGACCCCCAGTGCCTTTATTGGGTTCTTAATACGACTATGGCGCCATTACTAAGTTTGCATTACACTCCTATGGCGATTTGCAATTAAAAACAGGCGATTCAAAATTCATACATCAGTGTGTATGATCATCTTAATATTTCCAAACATATGACCATCTTATGTAGTCGCCTGTTATCACGTGGTAGAAACGCACGTGCAGTCGCGATACGCGTGTGGTAGGAACCCCATGGGTCTGCTTAGAGCGCCGCGGTGCGCCGATGCAAAGCCAACAGATTTCATTAAGCAAGGCTGACACTTGCACGATTCCGCGGCACGCATTGGCACGACTCGAGTCGGCACGACACCGTCCGATTTGCGCAAACTCGGGAAGTGCGTAAACAATGCGCAAACTATGCTTAACTCGTCGTGCCAGTTCATCTCAATGTGGACACTGATGGGCACGACAAAATCGTGGCCAAAAGTCGTGCAAGTGTCAGTCTGGCTTTAGAAACACCATAAGCGCAGAGAAGTCATGACGGGCGCACCGCGAGAACGTGGTATAATCGCACAGGTCACGGTAAAAACACGGATTTTTTTTCACTTTTTGGGGACAGTTTCTCGTGTTGTGTACACGTTGGCAGGAAACATTGTGCATTTCCTAGTTGCCGTTCGGTAAGAATAGCAACCTCGGTCGGACGGGGGTATAAATGAGCAGAACACATGCCTCAAAAATTCTGATTTAATAAAATGCTCTGGTAACCCCCCAGATGTTATATTCACACAGGGTCTCTGCTGCTTTGACACGCCCCAGATTATTATCAATGGCCCGCCAGTTCATATTGCTTTTCATATCTTTGATAATACTATTATACTGTAGCATTATAAATATACCGATTACCTTTCTGTAGGATTTCGAAATATTAAAAGAAAGTAAGAGTTGGGTAATAAATGATATAAAGCATCAGGTGTTAATAAAGCATTGTCTGCTGTTTTATCTTTATTCTGTGGCATGAGATTCCAACCAGTAAAATCCCAGAAAACAGTAGGACTCCCATCCCCTGAAAAATATAACAAGCGAAACATGAAGTGGATTTTCGGCTGAATGTTAAATAATAAAATAAACACCAGTTAGCAGCTTGGGACCAATGAGGACAAAAATAACAACATCAGAGTGGAGTCGGGGAGCAGAAATGTCAGTAAGCAGAGTGGTCAGAAAGCAGAAATGCCAGATAGCAGAGTGAAGTCAGAAAACAAAAATGCCGAAAAGCCGAGTGAAGTCATAAAATAGAGTGGAATCGGGAAGATACCAGAATGAAGTTAGAAATGAGTATCAGATAGCATGCAACAGGTAGAGGCCAGAGAGAATGAGACTGGCGCAACCTAACCTGAAGCAAATCCCAGATAAAAGAGAGCAGTAGACTGACGCCAGGTGATGAAATGCCAGTCTGTAGAGTGAAGAGTAGAGTATAGCCATATGAGTAAACGCTAAGCACGGGGAAGATACCAAGAATAATTTTCTGTACTTACCTGTTATCAATGGGTGATAATCGTCTTCATTGTTCCTGGTTTTCACTGCAAAAGATTCTATTTTCCTTGCAGCAGCATCAAATTGATTCAAATACTTTTCAAAAGTCCACGGTGTTCTGCCTTTAGACCAGACATCAAAACCTGAGGCAAATATCAGTAATCAGACAATTAAATACTAAAAATTACAACAGACGTTAAGAGCAGACTGGAATTCCAAAATAAATAGAAATTGGTAATGGGTTCTTTAGACAATGGGGTGTTATTTATAAGGTAGAGTGGTAGCTTGGGCTTTCATTTCAGAGGCCAAAGCTACTTGGTAATAAGTACTCCCATTGACAATAGCTAGTATCTCAGGGGCGGCTCAGCTACATAAAAAAATAATGCTTTGCATCAATGAAATTACATCACAAAGTGATCCTACATCAGTATAAAAATGATTTCTCTGTTTAAAAAGCTCAACTTGTATGTATGCCTATGTAATTTAGAGACGATGATGGCAGATTTTCGTAACCGAAACCTGGCAAACCCCCTCCTGCAAAAATTCCTGGATCCGCCCCTGTATCTTAGTCCCAATCCATTTTTTTCCGCTGTCCTGGAAAATTGGTCTATGCCCGTCTTTATAAGTCCAGTCGGACCCGAACAGTAGGACGTTTGACCCCATTTCATTACATTTCAATTGTGAAATTTATCTTCGTGAAATACATGTACATACGTGTTAATGTATATCAAACGCATTTGATTTTGGTGCCAACGAAATTGTACATGTCAAGGTGTCGAAGATGTAAGACACGGCGTCGCTGAAATAGCGTTGCTTGCCTTAGGAAATTAATCATAAGCAACATAAGACAACCAATACGAATGTATGGCGCACCCATCTTGGATATGAATGATCGTCACCGCGCCTTCAGTGTGGCGCTTTTCATTCTGAATTTAATCCGAATAAACTGTAATGTGACGCACCGCTTTTAATCCGGGAAAACCATTCCGAATTTCGGAGGCCAGTCTCCGGAAATCGTAATGAGTGCGCATGTAGTGTGAACGCAGCTATAGGTGCACAGCTTTTAATCCAAAGCTACATTCACACTGCATGCACCTTCATTGTGAATTCCGGTAACCGGTCTCTAGAATTCGGATTGGTTTTTCCCGGATTAAAGCGGTGCGTCACATTGCAGTTTATTCGGATTGAATAAAGAATTAAAAGCGCCACATTGAATGCGCAGTGAATGTCATTCATATCCATGATGGCTGCCCCAGACAGTCTTATTGGTGGTTTTATGCTGCTTATGTTTAATTTCCTGACGCAAGCAACGCTACATCAGCGACCCGGGTCTTACATCTCCGCCTTGTAATGCTGGCATGAGGAAATCACGCCCGAAAATCAAGATGGACGTTTTCGGTCAACACCGGAGTAGGGAGCCAGCTTCTTACTCACTTAACCAACGTGACCCCCATTTCATAATTCAAATCCTTTCAGCACTAAGAAATACATTTGGCGAATAAGGTGGTGGATGAAGAATGCGGTTGATTTTGAACGATTTACGATAACTAAATGTTAGTATAGGGCAGAATTTAGTGTGTTGTAAATGGAAAAGTATGCCACAGCCCTTGTTGACTGTTCGGAGGACTTAGCCTTTGAAACTGGCAACAGTTACACGACTCTTGGACATAAATTTGGACTTGGACGGTCAACAGTTTGATCTGAATCAAGCGTGTTACACTCAAATATTGACTGTCAATAATCCGTTCGGAATAACTGTTCCGGGTTGAATTCGGAAAAATATACGGATTCGTTGATTCAGATTCAGTTCGGTTTTTATCGAATTAAGTGTGACGCCAAAATCCGGAATAAGACTTTATTCTGAATTCAGTTCAGATTAAACCCTTAGTGTGAACGCAGCTCAAGACAAACCAATCCGAATTCCGGAAACTGGTCTCCGGAATTCGCATTGAATGCACATGCAGTTTGAACGTAGTTTCAAATTGTGACTGCGCGTAACCCTATTCGAAATAGTTGTTCCAGACTGAATTCGGAAAAATATACGAACTCTTTATTTCAGATTCAGTTCGGATTTTAACGAATTGAGTGAGCCGTCTAAATCGGGAATAAGACTTTATTATAAATTCAATTCTAAGCGAGCAATTGACACCGACAACTCCTTCTAGACAAGGTGTGTGTTCTACATGAGATATTATGTGTAGTATATGACCTACATTTCAGTATATCAGATCATATATCCATACGGATATTATATTCCTTTTTGTGATCCTTATAAAAGCCCTCTAAACTCTAAACTGTCGGTTGTTATCTCGTAATTAATGATGACTAATATTTACCAAATCTTCTCCATGACCACCACATTGTTGACTTGCCAACATTTCCCGCGTTAGGAAGAATCTGTGGATGTTGGACCATCCTCTTCCATAAATCTGTCGTCCCACATTTATCAACACCAACTAGATGGAAATAAGGCAAACATCGCACCCGTGTACCATTATCCATAGTCGATTCCCAGCAGGGATTTTTATAATTGGTCTTATATTTTGGTCTTTGCTGAAAGACATGTTACTGTTGTTCCAGTTGATCTCAATATAGTTAAAATTAGTCACAATTTCGTTTATTTCGAAGGTGGGTAACAATAATTCTATGTTTCCACAGGGTGTAATATTTCGGGACTAGCACATGGTTCAATTTTATTTCAATAATTCGCTTGCGCGTAGGGGTCTGTAGCAATGGGGGGAGGCGCCACTACCCCTTGTCACGTACAACCGGGGAATCGAATACCCGCCAGTTGACCATATGGCAGGCCTTATGATACAGCGCGCACGTGCTAGCCATTCAGCCACCCAACACCCCTTCTGTCTCCAAATAAACTAAGTCAGTTGTCATTGTAATATATTGAAAGTAGTAACAAGAAATGTGAATGATTTTAATGGGATTAATGCCCTAGCAATGAACAGTGACTTATCGTCTGGATGGGGCAAAAAAAACGAGGTGCCGTGTACACGTTGGCTTGCGCGTAAAAAACTAAAACACTTGGAATTCGAAATAAGAATAGGAAGAACGGAAGGACACTAAACCTCACACGAATCCCAATCTCTGTTTCCGTTTCTTCAAGTCTTCTTAAAGTATTTATCTTTGGAATGTTTTAACCAGTTCTATCACGTATGTGAGAGAGAGAGAGAGAGAGAGAGAGAGAGAGAGAGAGAGAGATGGTGTTTAATGTCCATACGACACAAAATAGGTCATTTCGGGACTAACATATGGTTTAATTTAATTTTATTTCATTAATTCGCCTACGCGTAGGGGTCATTAGCAGTGGGAGGAGACCGGAGGACCCGGAGAAAACCCACGAGGTTGGACAGGTGACCCTACTCCTTGTCACGTACATCCGGTCAACTCAAGTGAGATGACAACAAGCTTTATAATTGTTATAAACGAAATATGTATTTCAAAACACGTATCATTTTTTAGGAAATTGGGAACCAAAACTTAAAACAAAATAAAGATTTATGTTATTAATTTTAAACTTGCCAGTTTAATTGGCTACTAATATCATTTTGTGCCACGCAGAAAATTGCATCGTTATTTTAACTTCGATGATATTACATAACATATTATACTGAATATGAACATGATTTGAAATATTAGTTTAATTACCAAGTAACCCGAATCAGCGCCAGAGAATATTGCACACCTGAATAGGGGAACGGGATGATTTATACACAAATTAATAATTACCATTGATAAAACATCTGAATATCTACTATAATCTATGTTTCGTTTACTCTCTAATACGCCTATCTTCTTCGCTGCCTCTGGTTCACCAACATGTTTTAATACCTCATCTTCAACACCATTATTCTTTTGTTTGAGAACAGTTTTAGGCTTTAATTGATTTTCTATTAATTTTTCCATGAATTCCCTATACCAGGATTTGACATTGATTTTAGCTAGAACTTTTCTTAGTGTAAAAGGTTGCTGTTGTATGCAAATGTAAGAACTATACATGTGTATAACAACCATAAAGAATATAATCACAGGAAGGTAAGGTATGTTTATCCGGAATCCAAACATGTCCTTCTTCTTGGAATCCTACAAACCTTCAAATAGAAATCCAGATCTTATACGGATTTTAATGGAAGTAAGTTTTGACAATAAAATTCTAACCGAGGCATCTATTGTCACAAATGTATTGAACACGACTGATTAGATAGTTTTATGGTGTAAATGAACAACAGGGCGAGCAGATACGTCGATTTTACTGTATGGAAGGGTATCGTTGCCAATATTAAATACTGTGCAAAAATGTCTTTTGCATTGATTATGTGTAAAAAGTACCAGGCTGCCAGGCAGATACGCCCACATTTTGCAAGAGCTGGATGGCCAACAAGAGATTTTACGTACAATTAAGGTCCATAATTCAGGCCCCGAGTTCACAAAGCATTCTCGGACTTAAGTTGAGAATTTAATCAAATTTGTTCGCCTTATTTCAACTAAAACATAGCTCTTTATAATACTTTTGGTGTTTTAATATATCAAATACACCAATGTGCAAAGTTTTGTATTTCTTGAACAAATATTTTTCTCATAAACTGTGAATTCTTTGTGAACTCGGGGCCAGGAGGTTACAATAAGATATCCAGAACCAGGATCTTGGGCCTTTAAAGATTGCAAGTTTCATCAAAATCGGATACAAAGTGTGACTTCCAGAGGGTCCACAACCTTGACATAGCATACATTTACACTACGAGCGTACGAGGGGCGGCCACATGTCCGGCAGTTTTTGTCCCATTTTCACGACATTCGAACTCAGCCGTTATTAGGGTGTGACTATGGTATATTGTTCACACGGATAAAAAGTTATGACCACTAGAGTACTACAGAGCAGAGATACGCTTCTATATTACTAGCCTATTTGCAATTCGATTAAAAATATAATACGTATTATGTAAAGCATTTTCCATTCGTAAGAAGATAACAAGCTCATAGCTTGTTAATATACAGGGTTCATCGGCATTTATATATATATAAATACGCGTTATATATTTAAATATGCCCAATAATATATAGAAGGGTAACCGTGCTAATTTTAAATGCTCTGCTAAAATGTCTTTTCGGTTATTATATGTAAAAATTACAAACACATATATAAATGCCTGGTGATCCATGAACAAATTATGTATTAGTTATCATTTTCTTGCGGACGGAAAATGCATATACATGTCTGAAGACGCCTGAAAAGGACCGGCAGCTAGCTTGATTCAATGTTTGTCAGAATAAAGTAAAGTGGAGAATTTTTTACTGCGACATATTTTTTTATTTATATATGCATATATATAATAGAATATAAAAATGACACCGATTTGCTTGTACATGTTTCAATATAATTTCATCAGGAAGCCACATATATTATTATCAATACCTTCATGATGAAAGTATATTTATTGAAAAGTGTACAAGCAAATCGGTAATATTTTCATATTTTATACTATAACATATATTATTATAATACTGTACATTAGAACAACCACTTTTCGTCCTACATAAAAATGTCCGTAGTGGGTGAAATTAATGTTTTCTTTCTAAAAACCTCCTATTTCTATATACTTTTATCTATCAGAGAGTAGAATTGTTTATTTATTTTATATTCAATTATATGCATTTATATGAAAGACGACATGTGTTCTGTTTAGTTTGCTAACATTTGCTACGGACGGATACTTCGAAAAATGTTTCTTGGCTGCAATCCCTTGTTAGGTCATGGCGTGTACTTGAATATATCTTGCTGTGGATACGTCTTGGATATAACATATAACATTACCAAATGACAATTCACGATAAATCTTCTATTATTATACACCTCCATGGCTATTATCCAACCTGTAGCAGATGATACTTTTTGTTCAGTATATATACTACATTATTGTAACTATTAGCTTAATGGGATACAATGCTTCAACTTGAGAAATACAGCTGGCTTCAGCAACCGGAATTGTGCGTATTCCAATGTGACCTGGAAGGCAGAGACTACTTCAACTTCCGAGACGAAAGTCAAAAATAGGAAATTAAGAAATAACTTGTTTTTTCCTAATTTCCTATTTTCGACTTTCGTGTTTACAAAAATATGACTAAGTCAAAAGTCGACAATACGGTATACAAGCCAAAATGCAAGTCGAAAATAAGAAATTAGGAAAAAACGAGGGGCGGTATTATCGCTGTGTGTTATTTCTTAATTTCCTATTTTCGAGTTGATTTTGGCTTGTATATCGTCTTGGCGCCTCACATTTTTTCCTAATTTCTTATTTTCGACTTTCGTGTTTTGAAGGGGCGAAAAGTAGAAACTATGAATGGTAGTTATACGCTTCCATACTAATGCCCCTTTAAGATTTTATGTTTTTTCGAAATTTTTCTCCGTTGCGAACTTTTGAGGTTGCCGATCATGTTAGTATCATCTGTAGACGTGGTACATATTTGGTCGTGACATACTAAAACAATTTGGCATTCTTCCATCGGACGTTGACGAATGCTCTTCAACCTTTCGCTTACCACCCTAGGCATGCAATTTGATGATAACTGACTTTCGTTCGTTTCTTTCTGGAGTTTAACGTCAACTTCCATATAAACTGTAACAACAAACCCAAATCTGGCTTCATTTATAACAATACGGGCAACAGAAGTAAGGAAAAGATAAAACGGACGTCATGATCCAATAATCCCAAACAAATCGTACGAGTATTATTCTAGTGTCCGCCATTTTGAATACCGTATAGACACCGTCAAAAAAGTCACCGATTCGTATTTGGAGACAAATAATTAAATCTTTTATCTCTTAATTAGTTTGTTACTACTCTTACTGTAAATACTAATCAACACTAATCCGAGACTGATCAAGAGACAAAGGATTGTTGCCTAATTGATTGATGACTGACTCAGTAAAGGCGATACACTGTATTACACACTGGACCCTTTGTTCCCACTCGGGTTTTCAAGTTACTGACCAACCTGTATTGCTGTACGTGCACAGGTGATCATTTGAGGAAAATGAACACCCCAACATACTAACCCGGTGATTGTCAAAACAGACAACCGCACATTTTCGTGCGTGCACTGTGTATTAGCAATAACCAGAAACACCGTGTTAATTTTAAAAAGATAAACTCATGTAGTTAAAACAATAGATAAATATTTTTTCACAGTACAGCAACCAACAGTATAAAGAAACAAATACACAAAACCTAGCGAATTGGGATAAATTTCTGTTTGAACATTTTTTTTTAGATAATTGTAATCTTGTAAAATACCGATCCTACATCATCACACATGATATTTTTTTCGCACATAGATAGTTTGTTCTGTGGCTGACAATTCGCGAATGTAGAACGTATTCCAGCCAATGCAGCATACCATATTCGCACCAAATAAATAAAACATTATTCATTGGCCTGTTGTGGATTTTAAAGATAGATTGCCAGGCAACGAAATATACGCCCACAGCAGCTAAGCAGTCAATAAGGGGTATGGCATATTTTTTCTTTTGTCGGTAAGTGAGAGAGAAATGGGATTTAACGTTCACTCGACGTAGGGGTCTTTAGCAGCCGGAGGAAACCGGAGGCCCTACACCTTGTCACGTACAACCGAGGAATCGAAACCACACCAGTTGACTGAATGGCAGACCTTATGACACAACACACACGCGCTAACCATTCGGACATTTATCCATATACCAATCCAACTTTCTTAAAATTGTTTTTAAAAAACCTGACATTTGAATAATCTGATTTGTATGCATCGCAAATAAACCGGTATACACATATTCAGTTATTTACCCACTCCCCAATTTGCCGAGTAAACAACAATATTTGACGTGCAAAATAATGCACATTGGTACCTGTTATAGACGAATTGGTCAAACAGCTTTGTGTGATAAAGGGTCTGTGATAAACATGCGTCTCTCTCATATTCGTCCATTTCATTCACTCGTTCAACTTCTTACACAGAGAATCCCTTGTGTAAGTCAGTTATCGACCTTGACCTCGGGATCAAGTTAGATAAACACCCGTGCCCGCGCATTGAACACTTTGAACGCTGCGCGTTCTCAGTGTACAACTTTGCACGAGCTCAGGTGTTCATCTAACTTGAACCATTCTGCACGGGTGGAAATCAAATCAAAGCTTTTTGTTTTGCCAAGAAAATTTTTATAGCCAGGGTTAAAAAGGAATCGCCATACAGGAAAAAAATATCGCCAAAAATTTCGCCAGATTTAATATTTTATCGCCAAAATTATATTTTTATCGCAATTGGCGGAAATGGCGATCAACAGCGTGAGCGCTTTGGTGAGTTAACTATGATAACAGTATGTTTATTCAGTTATCAGAAATTTCAATTAATTTACACATCCAGTACGATTCATTATTGGCATGGGCGGGGAGATGTGCCGGGGCAATAAGCAAGAGGATGATGTTTTCAATCAACCATGAAAGTTGGATAAACAATTTAGTTCAGCCATATAGATATGATGTAGTGGCATGTAACACATTTTGGTTGGAAGGAGACACTCCAACCTGGGGAAAAATTCAGAAACAGATGATTTTTGCTTTTTTGTAAACTGGTATATGAATAATACCCCAAGACAAAAATCCACCGCAATGTTATGAACGATTTAGTTTTGGAATCCGATCCCAAAATGAATGATCCTTGTTAAACCGCCTTATTTAAGTTATCCGCAATGTAACCTGCGCCTTTTGGAGGATTTTGGTGGTTGCAGACGTGTGTCGAGTCTTTGGTTTGATGAGCGGAAATGGGCACTTTCGTGACCCTGCGCGTTTGATTGTTTTTGAAGAGTGTTGACAATGCTGACATAGTCACGTGCATCCATTATTACAGTTACCGCCTGTATGCCCACAGGCACTGTGGTGATGGCCTTGCATTTCGGAAGTTCTTTGAGAGCTTTGTTTTCTCGTTAGGTGATGTTGCTGTGTTGCCGCCTGTGAGGAACTAACATTGATAACAGTTTTGGTAATATTTATATTCATTCTGACATGTTTTGGCAGGTACTTGGGTTGAGTTTTAGTTGGTTGATATTACTGGTATGGTTGCATTTCACAAGGATGTTTACTTTAGCACTGACTTCAATCTGTTACGAATGATGGTATATCAGGAGTAATGTGGAGCCGATCTGGTGATACTCAAACTTAGATAATTTAAACTGTTTTTCTTACGAGTGGGGTCTGCATTCACCAGACATAAACATCTTAGTAACCTATAATTTGGCATGTGACATGTCTGAAATGTTCTGTATAAGGTAATTCACTAGTAAGTGAGCAGCTAAAATACCAGTATACGCTCTCTTCTGTGTCAGAATTGGATTCTTCTGTCAAGGGTTCATGATCAGAATCATTAAGGTCACCAACAAATGCGCCTTTTCTCACGATAAAGAGTTAACACGAGCGCGGCGCTGCAATTATTGGTGGGAACGGTCCGATTTACAGTCTGTACGCTCAACGTGGAGGGATTCTTTATCACTGAAAATGCCTGGGAGTGGCCATTGATAATTCCCTAGAATATATTGATGGTTTTCAGATATATTTTATACGTTAGCCACGTGGTAATGTTGGGACACTATGCTATGTCGCGGGACCAAAAAACAGGGACTGTGACACTATGGGGACACAAATGTGACAATGACGTCTTGAGCTTTCTTGGACTCCAAGTTGTGATATCAATTTCAATCTTCAATTAATCTGGAACACTTTTTATGTTAACTAAGTTTTTATATCTTTACAACACCCATAATACAGGAAACTACACATACAGCTATGACATTCAATATAAGCCAAATATAAGTTCTTTTCCCCCAGCTTGGGTTTTGTGGCTGTGGTTCCTCGCCTCTTAGTCAAGTAGGCTGTGGTCTTCCCCGCCCCCCCAATGGTATCTATTTCCTACGGTCTCACCGTGATATCTGGAGAAACTTAAATCGCGCACGTTCTTTCAAACGAGGTTACGTACATGAGTCAGTATTGAGCCCCGGGGAATTGACCGGGTGCTTCCTTTATCGGATTGGTCAAATACACAGATGCTACCCTGAATTTCAAGACAGTGTACTTATATGGGCACCTAGGATGGTAGCTAACTACGTTTCTAACTCATGGGATTACTTGTATGGATTATCAGACAATGATGTCATTTCCCGGTTTTAACAACCAGACATATTCTTCTTAGCCTAGTTCTTGTTGTCACTGCGTACTAGCTAATACCTTCAATAATAATATATTAAACATACCCTTGCAGAACTTTATAACATCTACAGTATATAGGACCTATGATATTACAAATTACATTAGTTGTTAGGTGGGTTATGAATTTGTATTCCAAGTTTCATCATAGTCAGATCAAAACTATGACCTCTATTCCATTTTGGCCGACAGTTTTGGCACTTTCAAAAAAATCGAACTCAAGCTTAATTACAGTGTATCGATGATATATTCGAACATATATTTTTTTAAAAATAATTATGACCTCTAGAGAGACCACAAGCTAAAACTGCGATTTGTCGTACAAAGGAGAAACACCTATATTTCAAGTTTCGTCAAAATCGAATACAAATTGTGACCCGTAGAGAGTGTCCACAAACAAAGTGTGGATGGACGGACCCTATTTTCTTTCAATTATCTTAAAGTGTGACCCTTTGAAGTTCCGAAATTCTTCAACATGTGAAAATACTACGGTTCTTTGCAAGCCTATTAAACACGCAACGGGTGTCGGTCGTGATAAGTGATGCAGAAACTTTAACTAATTTACACATCCTTTGCGATTCATTATAGGAATGGCCGCCGAGAGAATAGATGTACCGGATCAATAAACAAGAAGCGGATGTTTTCAATCAACCATGAAAATATCGATAAAATATTGTTAGTTCATGGTGATACACTGTTAGAAAAATCTGGTAAATTTACATGAAAATCACTGGCAGCTATAGTTGCCAGTAAATTTACTGTAAATAAACATTCAGCTGTAATATTACAGAGTTTCTGTAATTTGACTTTGTGTGTAATTTTACCTGAAAACAGTAAATGGAAAATAACTGTGAGTTTGTTTTTTAACTTTGGACTGCAAATTCACCGCAACACAGCAAATGATTAACGGTTACAGTAACTTGCCAATGTAAATTTACGGAAAAGCAGTAAATGAAAAATTACAGACAAATGTTAACAATGAACCACAAAGACTGCAACCTCCGTTTACACCCCCCCCCCCCTACACTTTTATACAACAATTTCCCCGTAAAGGAAATATAATCTCAACTGAACAAGAGGTATTTAAAACTAATCCTGTAAGCCAACCCAGGTTGTAACTGCAACTGTCAGTAATTATGGCAGTTGCAGGCTGTAGGGTGTAAGCTTACGGTACTGTCTATTGCAGGCATTGAAACTGCTTTAGGGCAGTCCAGCTAACTCTTGCCAATCAATTGAATTAGACGCCTTCAATTGAGCTTTTTTTTCTTGTAAAAATCTTCAATTGAGCTTGATTACGACATAATACAACCTATAGCCAGAGAGCCAAAACATGTTATTTTATACGTTTATGAACATTCTTACAATCTGATTAATGTACCACGAATAATAATACACGTTATAGGTCGTATAAATATAGGAAATTAGATATACACCACATTCATATACCAAATGTAACAAAATGTGATTGTCCATATTATGGTTAATAAATCAGAATGAATACTATTAGGAGATAGTTATTAGGAATGGTTTGTTGTTATGGAATACTAAAATAAGATAAGAGACGGTAAATTTGCCTTACCAATAAGTAAATTTACAAAATAATGTGAATAAACGTAAATCTGTAAAAATTAACTTCTGGCTTGCTATTTTCAGTTCAATATTGAAATACTTACCGGGTTTTATGTGCCTTTGATTTCATCAAAGTTTATTGCAAAAACGAATGACACTCGGTAAAAATACATCGTTTTGGTAAATATTCCGAACATTTTATGGTAAATACAAATACTTTATTTGCTGTAATTTTACTTATATTTCTAACCTGAAAGTTTACAAAAGAATGTGAGTAAACAATAAATTTACTACCAATAAGTTAAGCATACATTATGCAAGAGCTAAACCTCCTATTGCAGGTCGGGATTTCTTTAGGCCTGATATGTTATATAAACTATGAATTAGAATTTATTAACATGAGAAGACCATAATCAACTCTTGATGCCATCTTATGTGCTGGATTTACCCATGGATTTGAGTCTAACCTGAGGCTTAACGCTTATTGGTGATTAAATACAAAAATGGACAACCGACTTTAGTAATGATGACCGGGGCTATGCCTAACATTCAACGTTAATATTTCGGTTCTGAGTGGAGCAATTTGACAGACTTTCAATATATTCCCTTTAGATTATCTTATTTCTAACATAAATGTAAATTTACAAAAAAATGTGAATAAACTTCAGATATGTAAAATTACACGCTTGCTTTTTTATTTCCAGTTCAGTTTGTAAATATTACATAATATGTAAGAATGTATTTTTACTGATTATGAATGTATCTTTGTAAACATACACGAAACTCGGTAAACATACACGAAACTCGGTAAACATACACGAAACTCTGTAAAAATACGCCAGACTTGATAAAACTACTATAATATTGTCAAGGGCGGATCTAGGAATTTTGAAAAGGGGGGGGGGGGGGGGGGCGCCGCAAAATGAGGGCACTGACTGCGGAGACGGGGCACGCCGCTGAGAGGGCGGGGGGAGGGGTGTCCCAAAGAAAATTATCCGTCATTTCCTCGCATCTATTCTGTAGCCATTCCAAGAGCTATTTGGCTGATATTTTCGTCTAAGTAAACGTTCGGAACGGACATATTTGGGTCTGAGAAAAGGCACTTTCAGCAGTAAAAAAGGGCGCTGTTGAAAATTAAGGGCGGGGGGGGGGGGTCGAGGCGCGCCTCTGATTGTAGAGAATATACCGGCAATTAAGGTACAAAAACTATTTGTACTAATGTAATTTTACAAACATTTCTAACAAAAACTATTTGTACTAATGTAATTTTACAAACATTTCTAACAGTGTAGATAGATATGACGTGTTAGCCATTCCTGCTTAAAGGCGCATTATTCAAGAGCTAAATCTGGCCCCATGTATATTTATTAACAGACCAAAATCGGGTGACTCCGATTTTAAGTAGATTATAACAGTTCGGCCATTTAATGATTCAATTTATAATATGAAGAAGCGAGGCTAAGTCTCGTATAACCCCAGTACCTACGTACCGTGGTTATCGTGATAATCATTCAATGCACACATCTTGTCAAAATTACAAACAGTAATGGAATTTCAATATATTCATTATAGCAAGAATGGCCAGCCAGCTCTTCAGCTAAATTCAGTATCCATGTGGAGACCATATAGTTGCTTTCAATTATCTGAAAGCGTAGTTCGTTTAGCGTACAATAAAGTAACGAACGTCTTCAACGTGTGCAGGTGCCACGATAGTTAAGTGGATGTCGGGTGTTCGATCCCTGCATTGGCCGCGAAAGTTCAGTTCATCCGCCCCCACCCCTCGTCAGTTATGCAGGACGGAGGGTCTGACAAGGACAGCTGTCTAGTCGTTCGGATGGAATGAAAAACCGAGGTCCCGTGTACACATTGGCGTGCACATAAAAGACCCATTGGCATTTAGAATTCAATAGAAGAGTAGATCGTAGTGCCGATGTCCGGATACAATTTCCCTCATGGCACACTGTATGGCGTATGCCCGTCGTCATTAGCCCAGTTCGGAGCCGAAGAGCAGGACATTAAAACCCATTTCATTTTGTGAAAATACTACGATTGTGTGTGGAAATACTACGGTTGTGTGTAGAAATACTACGGCTGTGTGCGAAAATACTACGGTTGTGTGTGAATATACTATACGGTTGTTTGCTGTTAAAGGACAATATTGGTGTCAGTCATTATCACATATGTGATTACACACTTTCCAACCTTAATTTTACCACAGAGATCATTACTACGATAGAGGAGTAATAAAGGCTTCATGAATCGGAAGTGACGAAAGCCAATGGAAAACACGAGTTATTCCTCTATATAACCGACTGAAGTGACTTTAGTGATAACAGATATATGGGCGAATTTCTGCTCACTAATAATTCCTTTGAAGACCAAAAGTTGCTGTATGATATTGTGAGAGGATATCTGACAATTCATAAAAAGAAATGACTGCCACTAGATACGAGAAAACGAAAGAAAAACAGAAAAAAGTCCGTGCATTACCATGTTTTTATAAGGTAGGATAGACCGGGGCACATTGAACCACCATGGATATATCCTTTATAAATAATACTATACAACCAAACACTATACAGAAGTCAATCTGAACATCTGAGACACGCTACCTGCGGAGAAGTTATCTCAGACACATTCAGTAGCCATTATATCCCTATCACGTCATCTGCAAATCACAGTTCATGGGGTCAACAAACAAAATGTCAACATCAACATTCCACAACACGTTACATTGTTTCCTTTGCAATCTTTAGAACTGTACAACCCGTACAGCCCCAACATGTTTTCGCTTCTTCCAATGATTTTTCACAAACATTACATCTACAACTCATAGAATTGACGTCGTCTTCAATGACAGCTTCAGCGAATGGTGGTTCATAGCGCCGTCATCTTGCACTATTTTGTGCTTCGGTCGTGTCTATTTCAGATATACACAATCAATTTTGTGAATGTTTTTAGCATGGGGGTTGACTAAAAAATAGTTCATTTATTTCACTTCGAAACACATATTTTAAACTTTAACACAAATTTTAAAAAATAGCCAGTAGCCACATGCCGTCAATTATTTTTTTAGGCAATGATTTAGTCAAAAGAGCGTTTAAAAGAGAAAAATTTTCCATACATGTTAACGTCTAAGCCTAGGAAATTCTTGTACTTAAAATCAGTTCATATATTATGTCTAATCTACAATCCAGATAAACCGGGGCCTGATCCATATAAGAGGGCATATTGAATTTTTTTTAAATTTTGATCATGAAACTGTGATGGGGCAGATTGAACCACTGTCAGCGGGGTACTTCGAACCATGGTTCAATGTGCCCAAGTGAATTATAGACTATATATCATTTAATAATTTGTTTCGCCTAGGAAATTCTTGTATGTCTAATCTACAATTCAGGACTTGATCCATTTTGAATGTTTTAAAAATATCTTTAAAAATAAAAACAACAGATTTAGAATATCAGTTGATCAAACTCTGTGGGCCTATCAGTAGTTAGGGCGCCTGTCGAGGGACGCACGTGCGTGCATGTGCGTGCACGTGACCCTTGCACGTGCGTGACCTAGATGACCCCTCCTGGCACGTGCGTGACCCCTGGCACGTGCGTGACCCCTTGCACGTGCGTGACCCCTTGCACGTGCGTGACGTACGAAGAGGGGCGCGCGCGCGGGAAAAGAGAGAGAGAGAGAAAGAAGAAGAAGAAGAAGAAGAAGAAAGGGGAAGAAGAGGGAAGAAGGGGAAACAACTCTTTTCCATTGATTAAGTTGGCCCTGAAAAGGGCCGTTGGTTGGCCCTGAAAAGGGCCGTTTGTCTAACAAGAGCACTTTGGCTGCTCCCACCGATTCGGTCTCTTCGAGCATTTGACAAGATGCTTGTGTCGTCTATGGTCGGTGTTCGATACATCTACCCCACACCAGAAGCAGACCAAGTAATCGGCATCGGGCCGATTACCCTTAAACATGGGGTGATACCCTCCACAAGTCTGACAAAACCTTTTATCGTTTCGATCCATTTCGAATGTGACTTCTTTGGGCTTCGACACTCCTATTTATGGCTCGAGTCGGGACGAGTCTAAGGTGTTGGGACGATACCATTTTCCACCAATCAGAATAGCATGACGTCACATGACGTCACAAAAAAACAGACACGTGATATGTTGTCGACATTTTATTGAACATATTTACAAAGCATTTTATTCAACACAAAGGCATAGAACACAAATTTAATTGAACTTGAACATATTTACAGAGCAAAAAAGCATCGACATCGTTGTCCCTTCTTCTGGTCTTTTTGCAAGTCGGGAAAATGATCCCTAGCCCATTGTTCGACGAGTATATCGTTCACACGATACACGTGCCCGAACACCGAAAGGGCGTGCGGGGAGGGAACGTGAAACCGATGACACAAATAATACAAACAATAATGGCCGCAGACGACACTCTCGAGTCCCTGAATCCATCGGGGTTGGTAGTGGAGTTGTAGATCTTGGACGAAACGTCGAAAGGCTTCTCCGTAAACATCAGGGGGACACCCGTAGGAATCGAAGAAGGTAATGTGATCTGGTCCTTCGCACACAAACACGGTCCAGTGTCTACCGGGTTGATCTTCGTCGTCCGTGTTGATGACGTAGGCTTTGGGGTACGAGGTCGGGCGCAGTATATCCAGATGATTACGAGCCCACACGCCCCCGAACACGTTAGAGGGGAGGTGTTTTTCTAAAGCCCGTGTCAGTTGTCGATTGGAGAGAGCCTCACCAATCTGTGATGACTTGTCGGTTGGCGTCGATTTCCAAGACATTGTCGTATTCGGCAAACAGAACAAGACTGAGGTGATTGGTCGGGGCCGCACCGAACTTGAGTTCCAAAGACAGGTTACCCGCTGCTTTGGGATGAAAGTAGTTACCGTCGGCTCCGTGGTCGTTGGTCAAATCGAAACAATACAAAGTGTACCCATTGATATAGTCGTTGAAAGGGAGGTCCAGGTCTTCTCGGGTGTTTAAGACGGCCACTCTTTTCATCAAATCCAGGTATGGTGCGATGGCTTGTCGCTGGGGAAAATCGACGTCGTATTCGTCCACAATTTCCCCGTTCTTGGTCAATTTGATGTTCTGCAATTGATTGTGTTCGAATTGGAAGGGATTTCTGTTTTTTCTTCCGTCGTAGGCCGTGTTACGTACCATACCCACGATTAATCTCTTGGGAAGGCTTTCGTTGACAAACAGATTGTCTAGGACGTGACTGGCACGATTGTCGGGAATGACCATATCGCGGACCACCACGCGTTTCAGGGGATACTTGGCGTTGGACGATTGAAGTTGCGCGGCCACCCGTGTGTAGGTACTGGGAGCCAGAGTGACGAACGGGATATCCAGGTAGGCTTTGGTGAACTCGACTTTGTAGTCTTCGGCATCGTTGCCTTCGCCGTACATCAGAAAAAATGTCGGGGATTGCTTTTCCAATTTCAACCGCAAGTCCACACCGTCCAGCAGATACCGATCTTGTAAACACATGTCCAAGTGTAGACGCGACTGCAATTCAAAGGTGCGACTGGCAGCGATGGTTTTCTGGCGTTGTTCCAATCCTTTGTTACTCGGAGCCTGTCGTCCACCGTCTCCGGCGGTGGCGACGGATTTCGTGGAATTGAACTGCCCGGCGGTATCTTTTTCCCACAGGACTTGTTTCGACAGATGGTCGTTCTTGGCTCCCTTACCGAAACTCAGCAAATTCTCCAAGTAAGCCCGGTAGGGATAGGTGGGCAGAGAGGTGGTGACCAAAGTTTCGGCATCTTTTCCCAGGCGTAATTTGACGTCTTTAAACAACGAATGAAACAAGTTGTTAATGGGTGCGACTTGACTATCCGCATCCAGGTCATCCCCGTTGTTCTTGGTCACCTTCAGGGCCACGTGCAGTGTCATGTTGGCCAGATCGATGAAATCGGTGGTGGCATTGGAAATATAAAATTCGATGGGTCCGTCGTGGTTCAAGTCGGGCGTCAGTGGATACTTTCTGATTTTCGTCACCTTGTTTATGGCCGTCTGCGTGTCGGGTACACTGAACAAATCCTGCAATTCGTCTCGCGCGCAGGGACAGGAATCATTGCGCATTACCTGCGTAGCCATGGTCGAAGATATCTAGTTTACGTCGCTTGTGAGAGGTGACCTGTGTCTTCTTCTTCCTCTTCGGACGATGTGAAGTGGACGGGGTTCGTGAGGGGTCTTTTATAGGTTCCAGGTGGGCGACCACGTTCTTGAGTGTGTCGGACATCGTGTTTGACACCGCGGGGCGAAGCGTGTCCTGGGCGACTTTCTTCCAGTTCCATTTTTCACGACCACTGACGGCGTCGAGCACGCTTTGCCCCACTTTGGGTAACACTTGGGCCACATTCTTTTTCACGGCAGCTTTACCGGCCGACCACAAGGTCTTCCCGACCGATTTGACGGCATTCAATAACCCCGACCATCGACCGGCACCCTGTTGTCTCAGAATTCCTCCCCTGTACACCACCAGACCATTGCCAGCCCCTCGCTGTCTGAGCACTCCACCTTTGTACACTCGAATCATCATCGGCGGCGAAAATGAAGTTGGGTCACCACCTTACCGTCGAGAAATGGCACGGCTTTCCCCATTCCGTTCCTTATATAGAGACCAATGGAGCTTAGTCGACTGTACTTCAGAGGTAAGTAGTGAATCCTGGCGGGGCGGTGATACAATCGTCGACT
Source organism: Patella depressa (assembly GCA_948474765.1). Classification (NCBI taxonomy): domain Eukaryota; kingdom Metazoa; phylum Mollusca; class Gastropoda; family Patellidae; genus Patella; species Patella depressa. The sequence continues at coordinate 25,753,314 of OX419718.1, forward strand.
GGGAATCACGTCCAACAAGGTAGCCTTCACGTCGCCCACGGTCTGGGGTTCGATAATGTCCGTGTAGATGTAAAACAGATCGTACTGGATTTGAAGATTTGGGGTGTGGTGGGCGTAGAAATACCGTAGACTTTGGCCATCGGCGCCGGTCATATCGATTGACTGCAGGGAAACCAACAGTTCGTTTCCAGGCCATCCCAACATGGACACGATGGGTCCACACAGACGAAGTTCGATTTTCGGCAACACGTCAAACCAGAAAAGCGACTGCACGTGATTGATCTTCAGATACACTTTGTCGTTGGTGTTGTCTCTCTTGAAAGACACGAAGGGACCTCTTGATACGGCCCCTTGGCGCATCACCTCTCGAGTTTCGTACTCGGTCTGCTCTTGCTTCTCGTGGTCGGTCATTTCCTTGTTATTGGGATCCAAACGAACGGGTTTATGGGCCAAATGATTGTAGATGGGAGGTAGGTTCCACAAATCATTCAGTCTGGTGTTCAGGACAGTCAGGATATGCCTCAGCGAGTCGTAGTCGTCACTCTTGATGTGCGTTTCCATTTCGATGGATCCCTTGATCTCATCACCCTTTACACCTTTGAAACAATTCGACGGGTCGATTCTGTGGCGGTCCCGGCATATCTTCACTTCGGGTTCGTCGCTCGGGGGCGACCATGGATGAATGCGTAAGCCGATCGTGTTGTCTCGTTGATCGATGTTTTGCCATTGGTCAGGTAACGTGATCATGGACAGACCCACTTCCCATTCCCGGTGATCGACGAGAAGTGGCGGGTCCAGATGTGTATGATACGTGGAGACTTTGTTGTCGGGATACCACGACATGGAACTGTCACTAGGGAGCGTGAGGTAAAAGGGCCGGTCGTTGTTCATTATGTTTGGTTTTCAAGGTTGGAGAAGGTAACAGGTAACCCAAGGTACTGGAGAGCAAGGCCGTCCACAACGTGGTCTGCGAACCGTCGGGTTTGAAAGCCAGTTGGGACAAAGAAACACCCGCCACGACGTACACTAAAATCACTTGACAGAAAAAGACGATTTCCGCTTGTGGCACACGTTTTCCCAAGAGTGAACAATTGTGGGCACTCACGGACGTAGACGTGGTTTCGTCTTGCATGTTGACTGAAGTCGGCGTCTCTCGCTCCTATTTATACGTCTTGGAGACTGGTCCTGTCGATCCACGAATTAAAACTTGCCGGATAGCCCAACCATTTCACCAATACTTTGTCTTTTTTTCTTTCGAGTACTCTTTCGATGGGAAAGATCTCATCGTCGTTGACTTGGACCGCTTGCAATTCTTCGGGATAGAAGGTGCCCTGTATGGGTTCGCCTCTTTCGTCCAACAGTTTGTAACCGGGACCGACGTTGGGTGCGACGTTGAACGTTTCCAGAGTCCAGTTGGGCCAGTAACCTTTGTCGAAGGCACCATGTTTCGGCAAAGCCAAACGTACGGTCGTACCAATGTCCATTGATTTTTTCTTTTTCGGGGGACGCGGAGGAGGCGTTGTCAACATCCACTCGTGTTCGGGGCGAACGTCTTTGGGCGCCATTCCGATGGTCCGATGTCGTCTAGCATTGTAAGCTCGAACCAGGTCGTCTAGTACGTCAATGTACCGTTGTGTTTGTCTGTGAGTAAAGTATCGCCACATGCGTTCTTTCAGGGTCCGTTGAAATCGTTCGACCACACTGGCTTTGGTTTCGACGTTGTGTGTCACGAAAAAATGAATTTTTTTCTTCTTCAGGTACGCTTGCATTTTTCGATTGAGGAATTCGGTACCTTTGTCCGTTTGAAGTCGCAGGGGTTGTCGACTTTGAAAGATTTGACGAAAGGCATCCACCAAACTGTCCCCCGTCTTGTTTTTGAGGGGCAACACCCAAGCATACTTGGAAAACACGTCGATGACGCACAGCAAATACCGGTATCCCTCATTCTGTTTGGCCAAGGCCGACATGTCGCTCAAATCGGCTTGCCACTGATGATCTATGCCGGCCACCACCGTGGGAGACCGCGAGAATTTCTTTTTCAATGGTTTGCGCAAGGTGTATGCCCTTTGTTGTTTCAACCATGCCTTGACTTTGTCCAAGGACACACCGGTAGCTTTGTGAAGGCCCAGGGCTCCACCGAAAGCGGCCGGGTGGTTCGGGTCGTAATACACTTTCTTCAGCTGTCGTTCCATGTTTCAGCAGGTGTCCCTATGAACAGGCTATTTATAGTTTTTGCAAGGAGAGCCATCTTCTGGTAGGTATACTAGGGGTATCCGTACTGGAGATTTTCTTCTTTCTCGGGCGTCGCGGCGGAGTCCGTGTCGGTGGCGTGGACAACACGTTCCATCGATCTTGATTCCCGATGGCTTCGCGCGGTACGTTCGTGGCCTTCAAACTTTGCATCACGCCAAACCATCCCACGGCAGCCTGGGTATTCTTTCGCCGACGAACCAAATCGTTCACAATGTCAATGGCATTGGTGTTGGGTACGGGTACCCCATTCCGAACCAATTCCAAGTTCTCGTTCCACGACCAAGGTGTCTTCTCTTTCATGTGTTTCAACAAAAGGCGAGCTCGATGTTGATAGGGTCGGGGGACCGACTCCAGGATGGGTGCCTCCGAAGTTTCTTCTTTTGGCTCGGGTATGTTTTCATCCAACAAGGGAACAGCCTGTTTTCTTTTCCTTTGCATCGTTTGATAACGATGTAACAACTGTCCGTACCGTTGCATTTTATTTTCGTCGGTTAGGGTGGGATCGTTTAGCACGTGTTGCATGTCTTGGTGGACATTTTCGACGGCCTGCTGCAGTGGATCTCGATCGTACACGGGTTCGACTGGCCTGACTTCGACGGGTTTGACGTCGGGGAGTCCCTCGAAGGGTACCAGTTTCATTTTCTTGGCGAATTTCATCTTTGGGAAAGGACCGAAACAATCGGGTGAAGAAACCCCCTTTCTGTTGCTTCAGAAGTCGCCGACGGGTCTTCCAAGGTGTTTTAGACGTGCCCAAACGTCGTAACAAGGGGGCGTCCTTTTTCAAGCGCTTGACTTCTTTGTCGGTCACAGGAACGTTGCCGCGAATCAGGTTTCCAATACACTCACATACACCGTCGACAATGGGTTGGGTCTCGAGTAAAAGGGGACGGTCTTTCGGTGCAGTGTTCAAGAGATACCGCAGTGTCTCCATGACTGAGCTCGGGGTCGTTCTCCGGTCCCCTTTTTATACCTTTCTGTTCCCTGGGTTATCCACCAAATAGTTTAGATAGCTCGGCAGCCATAGCGTTCGCTCTATCGCGCTGTCTAAGGAAGGGATGTTTACCACCCTTTTGTCCACCCAATAGATTAGATACCAAGGGGACCAAAGCCGGGAGGGCCATGGCCAACAATGCCCCGATGGCACCACCCTGTTGATCGACAAGTCGCCGTTTGACGTCGGGTGGAACATTACTCAGTTTGCGAAGCAACGCTCGATGTTTGTTCAATTCTTCGGTACTCTGTCCCCTTCCGCGCTGTGCGGTCCGTCGAACGAATTGATTTCGTTTCTTGTTTCTTTCCTCTTGCAGCCTTTCCTTCCATCGCAGCAAGATACGAATCAACACCCCCCCAAAAAATCCACGTCCCCCAGGTTTCATGATCAGGGAGAGTTTTTCGGTCGTCGGCATGTTTCTCTCCGTCAGTTGGGTCAACACTTGTCGATTTCGTTCCACCCATTTCTTGTGCTGAGCGTGCAGTGGCTGAATGTTACCCTTCAGCAAATGGTTGGCCGCCAACTTGAACCACTGCAACAATCCAATACGTGCCCGGCCCGTATTCTTGACCAACTGCCCATAAGCCATATCGGGAGTCAGATGTTGTAACTTGTGAATGAAGGACTTGAGTCCTTTCATAGAACTCTTCTTTTCTCTTCGTGGTCTGCGAAAGATCGGGGAGAGAGACCGAGCAGGGGAGGGTGATGACGTGAGGCGTGGAGGTGTAACCGGTAAGGTGAGACGTGGTGGTGTGGCCGGTAAAGGAGACATGGGACTCGTGGGTGGTGTCAACGAGGGAGGTGACCACTGAGTTCTGGGGGCCCTCATTCTCGGGCGAGTCTGACTTCGTACCGTGGGATCACGAAGGTCCGGTGCCAACGTCGGGAACGTCGCCCTGGGAAGGGTGGGAGGTGGGTGTTTCCTCTGCGTATTCTTCGTACGAGCCATCGTGACAAACAAGAGTCAATTCGAGGTACAGGTCCCCTTTTATACTTTTTGGACGTAGACGATGGGTGGTTCCTCTTGGGGTAAAATGTTGGATCTCAGTCGCAAAGCTTCGGGTGTGTCGGGCTTCAAATCAACGAGTAAGTAACTGCGAGGGGTACTCGTCGCATCTTCATAAGCTTCTTGCATATACTTGGAACGGGAAGGGTACATCTGACGGGCCAACACACCAATTTGCGAGGCGTCACGGGGATTTTTGAACAAGACCAGGTAATGCGCATTCAGACTGATGGTACGCTGTTGCTTGTCAAACAAGTTTTGCACAATGTAAATGACACTCGTGTCGTGGTGATGACTCTTTTTCGTGAACCACTTTTGCAATATCTCCGTGTCTTCTCCCATCAAATCGTCCACGACTAAGACTTGTGGACCTTTGACTTGACCCATCACGTCGTCAATATCCGTCAAACCTTTGACATAAGTGTAGGGAAAGCGATCGTAACTCTCTTGCCATTCGCCATAAGCCCACACGATACGTTGAGGAGGGACGTCGAACAGGGACGCTTGAAGAAACTTCTGCACAAAGACCGTTTTCCCAACACCCGTTGGACCACTGACTAACATGGTAAAGGGATGTTTGAACGTCACATCCATCTTGCACTGTTTTCCCCCATTCCCTTTTCCCCTGCCTTTTATACCTTCGCGCCAGAACAGCAGACATGGAGTGAAATTAGAACACAATTTATTTTACTAAAAATACAAAAAGAACATTCAATGCAACAAACATATATTACAAAGGAAAAGAACATTCAATAGAACATATCATACAAAGGAAAAGAAAAAACTATTAGTTATCGCGTTCTCTCTTCAGGATCTCTTGTCTCACCCAGGGTACATTTCTCAGGACGCGAGGAATCCAATACACATGTCCCAAAAGCTTCTGCATCGTGTCGTGTGGGTGCCAGTCTTCCACTTCAGCAAACGTGACGACGACGGGTATCCATTCACTCATATCGAAACAAGGGGGATACGACAAGACTTCGGTCATATCTCTCGGACCCGCATATTGGATGAGTGCTCGGGAAAAACTTTCTGCTTCCTTCTCTGCCAACAAGAGGACAGCCGTCTTCGGGATTTCACCGTTCGAAGTTTCACCGTTTTCACTGGTAGTCGGGAGAATAGTGGGTGGAATAGAAAGTTTCGTCGGCTGTTTTCTTTTTTTCTTTGTATCGTCTGTAGAGCTCGAACGCTTCTCCGCACCAGTACCAGTATCGCTGACTGCGGGTGTTGTCTCTGGGCATGTCGATGTTGTTGTCGAACATGCGACTGGCAACGGCTTCAAAGTTGTTTTCTGTTTGGATTTCTTCTTGGCACTCGAGCAGGCCGTGTCCGAGCTGTCCACAGTTGAGGCACTTGTGATTTTCGTCGGTGGGTCTCTTGATTCCGTAACACTTTCTTTTGGCAGTTTCTTTTCTTTCTTCATCACTCTTCGCTTTTTGGGCTTCGGCTCGTTTTCCACACTGGGGTGCCCAGTGTCCTGGTTCTCCGCAGAGGTAACAACTTCCATAGGAACCATAGGCTGGTCTGTCTTGTCTTGGTTTTCGTTGCTGCTGTTGGGAACGAGTAGGGCAGTCTCTATACCAGTGTCCGACATTGTCACAGGAGAAACAAGCTTGACTAGCCATCGAGAGCAGAATGAAATTTCAGTCTGACACTTCGCTTCTTATAGTCTTGGTCGTGACGTCACTCGCTTTTGATTGGTTCTTTATTTTCCTTCGTTTTGATTGGTTCGTTGTTTAGTCTATGATTTCCAGGCTTTCCACGTACTTTTTCACTTCGTCCCAATCGATCAAGGCTTCACTCACGTGACAGGCTTCCAACAACGTCATCAGGTCGGCTCGATTACCGTGTTTTTGTCGCCAATGGTTGAACACGGTGAAGATTTGCATGCGCGCGTTGTTGGCATGACTCATCTTGGCTTGACTGATTCGCGCTTCTCTGATCCCCAGATGTCTGCCAATACATTCCCAGCCTTCTCCCATGTTGCCGGACATGACATTGATATCCATTTGATCCAGAGACCATCGTTTCTTTTTCTTCGGCAAACCGTCCATCCACTGGCGTATGGGGTCTTCTTTCTGTTCGACAAACTCGTCTTTGCGTTTGATCAACGCGGTCTTAAAGCCCGGTACCACCGTCCAGAACTTTTTCAAGGCTTTCTCGACGTCTTCTCGCCATCGTTGTTCGTCCTCCCACGTCTTGACTTGATCCCGTGGATCGTCCATCATACTGCCTAGCACGTTATCGATGTCTTGCAGTTTCGGCTCGTCCACCCAAAGGTAGTGATTGTAATCGTCCACGGGATGCGAGGGTTGACCCGTTATGGAAGAAACGCCTAGTCCCAGACACGAGTGGTATCTCTGACTGGGATGTTCGTACTTGCAGCCGATACACTCTTCGTGTTGCCTTTCTTCTATAATGGGCAGGAAACATTTCAACACTCGAAAGTTGAGCCATCGTTGTCTAAGTTTCTCGATCATATTTTCTGCCGGTTCGTCATCTTCTTTGTTTGTTCGCCATCGTCCTGAGACCCGCAAGTCAGTATCCATAGGGGTAAGTGTTGCTCGGTTGGCCATCGTCATTGAATTGAACAAACCGCTTGTCATACACGATTTTATATCGTTTGTTCTCGGGGCGTGTCCAAAGACGGCGGTCACGTGATCTGGTAATCTTGAACGGATTGGCTATGACCAGAGGTTCGTTTTGATTGACATGCCGTACATTCTCCTTCATGATGGCGTAATTCAGCTGCTGGGAGGCACGGTAATTCAAGGTGAATCCCCGGACTTTACATACAGTTTTACCATCGCTCTGGCGGTACGCGTAATTCTTTGGCCCTCCGCTAACAAATTCTCGAATGGTGACATCTTCGGGCAACTCGTTCTTCCACTGGCCCAAACTCGAACCTTCCGGGGGATTCCATGACGTGGCGTGGTATTGGTAGATGACGCTATCGGTGTCAAAATAGCATACACGCTCTCCCAACTTTTCCAAGACGGAATAGAGTTTTAAACGGGCCTGGGCCGTGACAAAGGCGGCGATAACCACGTTGGTGATGGGACAGGGTGCGACGTGTTCTTCTTTTTTCAGCGTTTCCATCAAGACCATGTTATCGTTCACTAACTGCACATCTCGTACGGTCTGGGTCACGTCCAACATTTTTTCAAAGTAGACGCTGGGCTCCGTGATGTACTCTGTTTTGGGAAAGTTGTCTCTCTGTCCGAATTTACCCCATGCTGTGTTCAATTGTAACTTGCTAAACGCCCGCATTCCTTTGTTGGGTTTTATCGACGCGGGATCCAGACGAATACCTTCCGTGTCGTACACGTCGTTAACGAAGCGGGCCTTGCCTTCTTCGGTGTGGCAGGTGTCGGGATAACCGCTGCTTTCCATCTTCTTCTTGAGGTAGTGATTAATGTACCCCGTAAACAGACCGCCCGTTTTGGCCTCGGGATCGTAGGTGCTGAATTCTTTCCAGTGCCAGACTTCGTAGACTTTCAGTACTTTGTATCCTAGGGCCACCGCTTTCTTCAGTTCCAGGGTGACAAACGTACCCACCCAGGCTCGCTGTTCGTCGGTGTGATCACACGATTGGTATTCGGCAATCTCCCCTTGTTGCATGTGTTCGTCGACGCAGCTTCGACACAGGGCAAACACCAATTTCTGTTTGCGTCGAAACGGGAGCACTGGATGGTACAGGCCACGGGGCGGCAAGACGGAACACTGGATCAATCCTTCGTACTGTTGCCACTGGTCTTGATCGGGCTGTGTGACGATCGTGGGTTCCTTGATGGGAAAGGTACCGTACTTGCAGATGTAAGGGTACAAGGACACCACGTCGATGTAGCGCATGTCTTCCACCGACTCGTTCACCAACAGTTGGATGGCATTGGTTCGCCCGCCGAAGAAAGCGTTGCGGGGCATCAGAGGTTCGGGAGCGGGCCATTGCTGATCTTCCAAGCCTTGTAAAAATTCGTTCATCTCGGGATCGTGGCGTCGTTCTTCCTCCATCTCACATTCCCACATGACGCGGATGGTCTTCATACCGTACTGTTCCTGGAGTCGACGGTGACGTTCTTGTGTCTTCTGGTACAAGTCCCTCATACTGCGAGATGGATCGTAGGGATGTTTATGCTGAACGTCTTGGACGGGACCCGGATAACATTTGGGACAACCGTGAAAGGCACACCCGTGAAACTCGTACACCGTACCCGTGGTCGTGTCCATACCATCTAAACTGTAAGGGCCAACTCGGCATTCATTACCGTTGCGGGCGTGTCGAATGTTGGGTAGTGGCGTCTGGTTTCGGAATGCAGCCATGGTCTGTCGATGTTGTTCCCATTCCAACCATCGAAGGGCTTTGTTGGACTGTTGTCGAGGCTGGAAGCGGTGCCAGTCCTTACCAGGTTTTGGCTCTTGCATCAGGGCTCGAGGAATGACGACGAGGGTGTCTTTTGTGAGGTAGTGCGTGCGTAACACGCGACTGCAGGCAGAGGCCAGGGTCAAACTCTTTTCAAAGGGATCGATTCCCGTGTCCATGAGGAATATCTCGCGAAACACACCACAGCATCGGCGGAGGACATCGACGTCACTTTTACAGTAGGCGAGAATTTCCTGACGAAAATCAAAGACGTCGTGACTGTGTTGTTCATACCACTCGTGAAATTTTTCTCGTTCCGATACACTCATGCCATCCGGATCGTAATCGGTGTCGGGAGGATAGGCGCCCACGTAATCTTCGTTCTCCGGTTTGTTGAAGTGGTGAGGGAAGTAACCTTTCTTGAGTTCTTGCAGGCCAAAGGTCTTGGGCATGTCCCGTAAAGCCATCGGTAGAAAGTTGAGGGAATCGATGAATTTTACCGTACCGACAGTGATCGTCATCGCTTTACCACCATTCATAATCACTTCGGGTTGCGCCACGGAATGTTTGTGCAGCGTCTGTAAAATCAGTAGGCCGTCGTAACCTTTAAAGTTGTGAGCCACGGCAATCACGGGACTCGATTCGTGACTGTCATGTTTCCGACCATTTACCACCGTACCGTGAGCAGCGAGTTGTAGAAACCATTTTCCCACATCGTCCAGTGTGTCTGGGCCTTTAAACACAATTTCCCGTTGGTGATTCCAGTACGTGTCACAGTGCTCGCAGGGATCTTGGTTGTCGATACAAAAGTGACAGCAGGTTTGCAGGACACATAGGTTGGGAATGTGTTCACCGGTATCTTGCTGGCATTCAAAGTCGAAGAAGACGAAACGGGTCAACGTTGATTTCTGTAGTTTGTCGATTTGGGTCTTTCGGTCTTTGTTCATGTCGATGGGTGATTTCAGTGGTTGAATGTAGCAAAACTGTTTCTCGGCCGTGTGCCACTCTCGGCAGATGGAACATTCGTATTCTCCGCATCGATGTTCTTCCAAATTTCGTTTGGCCTTGATGACGTCCCACTCTTTTTGACATTTCTCACATTTCTTCCATCGATGACACACACTGCACTTGGCTCTGGAACGGGTGACGAGATGATTGTCAAAACATTGGCGGCTCACAAACACACGATGACAACGGTAACACGTCTTTGTGTTGGGATCGGGTGGACAGGGTGGACCCACTGTCTTGCATCCATGACACATGACGTGACACGCGTGTTTCTCTGCATGATCGTATCCCACTTGGCAGGTCTCACAAAAATACGACCTTTCCACAAAGGCGGGCATGGAGGTAATGACGTCGTAATGTCTGTCGTGTAAATACAGGTTGAGATGTTTTGGTGTGCCGGTGACGTGTTTTGTTCCCCGATAGATCGCCTTCCCAAAGATGGCTCGAGAGAAAACGTTGAGCTGATATCCTTGCTCTCCCAAATACTTGGCGTACAATTCCCAGGTTTCCATCCCCGTGCAGGCTTGCCTGGCTCCATCGACGGCATCGATAAGTGCTTCCGTTTTCTTCGTCTGCCACGAGTGGGGTCCTGCCCTCCTCTGTAGTCTGTTCCGTTCTCTTTCCCATTCAGGCGTGTCTTTTTTGTTGGCAAAGTGACGAGCGACGACAATAGCTCGCTGAAAACACAGTTCGTCGGCATTCTTTATGGTGACCAAACATTGCTTTCTCTTTAAATAATCTTCGAAATTAGCACTGTGTCTCTTCCTCGTGTTTGTTCCACTACCTCTACCATCGGGAGGGGACACGTGGCAAATACTCATGGACATGCGTTGATCCAATCTGAATTCTTCGTTACTTTGTAACACGGCAGCCACTTTCTGTAAAACGTCTTCGGCTTTTAACAAACGATGCTCACGGAAAGGTAACCAGATCGGTGTTTTGAGTCCTGGGTGACTAATGGCGATTCTAACGTAGTCACTTTCTCTGGCGTCCAAGGTTCGGCGAATTTCCTCGATGATGGCCTCAAAAGTGTCGTGTAGTTGTTGTGGTACATCGTTGGCTGGAACGTGGGACCAATCTTCCAAAAAGTCTATCTCCACACACAGTGATTCGGTTCTAAACAATCGGCTGTATCGTCTATCCACGGGTCGTAAAGAATAACTCATCTTGCTTCGCTCGCTGATCGCATATCAATGTTCGAAGCTGTCGCTTCTCGGCCTTTTATGCCCGTCACCATGAATGGACTCGTCCATGACGTCATATCCTTCAAATGGACTCGTCCGTGACGTCATATCCATGCCATTACACATAGATTGTGCAATACTTAACGTCAGGTTACATGCGGTTGTGTAATACTGGATTTTCCATACGTCTATTTTTAGCATCAAACGTACACACATGCGCTGTATAACGTTACATCGCGTCTATATTTAGCCTCCAACGTACGCATAACGTTGCATCACGTCTATATTTAGCCCACAACGTTCAACCTACGATGCATAACGTGATGCTCAGTACTTTGACGTCACTCCATGAATGGACTCGTCTGTGACGTCATACCACTCAAATGGACTCGTCCTTACGGTTTTAAAACGACACAACACACGTCTCTCTATCAGTATCAGAATGGATGCTCCGGTGTTACGCATCGAAGACAACCACAGCACGGATACTCTCGTGTATCTCAGGGGTAACACGCTTGTATTAAAAACACCTCCCAGGAAAAGACCTCCTCCCGAATTAGTGGAGGCCATTAGACGCAACCGACATAAAGTGCGTCGTACCCTCACATTCTAGTGCTCGCATTCGAGTGTGGACCAACGGCCCTTTTCAGGGCCAACTTAATCAATGTAAAAGAGTTGTTTCCCCTTCCCTCCTCCTCCTCCTCTCCTCTTCCCCCTTCTTCTTCTTCTTCTTCTTCTTCTTTTCTCTCTCTCTTTTCCCGCGCGCGCGCCCCTCTTCGTACGTCACGCACGTGCAAGGGGTCACGCACGTGCAAGGGGTCACGCACGTGCCAGGGGTCACGCACGTGCCAGGAGGGGTCATCTAGGTCACGCACGTGCAAGGGTCACGTGCACGCACATGCACGCACGTGCGTCCCTCGACAGGCGCCCTAACTACTCTATCGTATAAAAGGAATTGAACTTGTTCGAAACTTGGCTGTGCCATGTATGGGCGCAATGGGTCTCTCGGACTAGACTCGCTCGTCAGCAAATCAGGTTGTCCGAATATTGGACAAAAGATGAATTGATCCAACCAAACTGTCAACTAATGTGCATTTTACGGCGATTTGTAGGAGCCTAGGGAATCCCATCTTCAATAAAAGGCTTGATCTCGCCTTAACTACATATATCAAGCCCGTCAAGTAATACCCTGCATAGTTCGATTGGCACAATCCCAGCATGGGAACCTATCAGATTCATCGGTCGTCGTGAATACCATGTCTTGTGCTTTTAGCTAAAATGCGTACATGTGACAATCGAGTTGCAAAGTTCAAAGATCGATCAATGTCACGGTTGTTGTTTTCCCACGAGTTTCTCAATTTAAAAAACCCTGTTTGTTTATAATGTGTTATGTGCCACGAACTCTGATTGGACAATGCTAATATGTAAAAAACAACGAGCGCAAAGTTCGGGAATTGCTGAGTATTGAAGCAACGGTTAGATATTGTAAACCTCGCGAACGTTGCTTAAGGAACATGAGGGAATTCAGACTCCTGCTTGTTTCCATCGTTGCACGGATGTCAAATCTGTGGATATTTGTTTTTGACTATACATTGATTGTTTGCAGATTCATTAGAGCACTACGAAAAAAGTGACTAGATTTAAGATCTAAATCCAGGGTTAATCAGTGAACTGGATGTATGAGATGTGTTGTTGACGTTTGGGAAAGTAGGTCGAGGGGAAATGTGTAGGGAGTGATAGTTAGATGTATTATGAATGGTTAGAGTGGCTGTGGTGTTACGGTGAAATACTATGCCGCTACCGTAACACCACAGCTGTATGATTTGTTAGACAGGAGTGATTTAATGGGTATCAACAACTGGGTTTCTGATTTTAATGTTGTCTTTTCCCACCGGCACTGGCCGTACGCCAGCAACTGAAAATAGCTGACGAAACAGCTAGGGCGTCGATTGTTAGTTCGCGTACAACTTGAAAAACCGAATGTCGTACGCCATTGTGAAACTGAAAGTAGCTGACGAAGACAGTTAGGGCGCCGATTGTTAGTTCGCGTACAACTTGAAAAAACCGAATGTCAGTATGGTATTTCTGACATAATTGGTTATCGGTGACCTGAAAGCTGGTAATCTCGACTCAAAGCGAGTAATCTCGACTCAAAAGTATAGTGTATAACCTACTTACTGTCTACAGTCGTCGCTAGTCTTCCTATAGTTCCTTCATGATTGTTTGTGGACGATTTACTACTCAGTAAGAAAGCCTGTGCCCAAAAAGAGTTCTCGTCTGTTATTATTAGTATAATGACTTCCTCGTGTGCGGCAGGTTCGTTTGTTTTTAAAAACACTGTTTTTCGTTCCAAAAAATAGAAAAGTAATTTTTTACCAGATGATCATGGTTTTTCACCGAGACTAGATAATTTCTCTCGGTGTAAGGATATTATCGCTTATGAATAAGTTCATACACTGTTGAGAAAATAGTCCCATTGGTTTGCTTAGCGGCAAATAGAGCGGGAATAAACTCTGTACTGAAAATTTTTTGCGTGATCTATATAAACTGTCTTCACACACTCGATTTATAATTAGCGATACACAGGTACCAGTGGCAAGTGCTATGCTTCTCAGGCTAATACCTCAAAAGTACCTCCGCGCGAAAACCCAGATTTTGGTACATGCAAAAGAAAAAGAAATAGTGCCCGTGCGCGTGCCAGTAATAGGAAAACTAAGAGTTCGCGCATAAAAATGCACGAACGTACCAGGCGCGATGTCATCCAGATCTATGTTAACATGGAATTGTTATCACTGTTCAATTTGCCCCATTATTTGGTTAAACCTGCCCCGACTATTTTGTAAGAGGGATACACTGAACCATTACGGTCAAGTGGATTAAAATGTGTTTTGTTTTTTGGTGTTTTTTAGTTAAAGATTAATTTAATTGAATCTGATACACGATAACAACTATGATATGTCTTCAAACAATACAATAAAATAAAGAGATCTTCTAATAAAAAAATTGATAAATGAGGACAAACATGTATGTGAACAAAATGGTTCAATGTGCCCCGGTCTCCCCTAAAGAAGGAATAAAAACAAGGGGCTGGCGGACTATTTCTATTTTTCTCGCGTTCTGTTATCTTATGACACTTAGTTACTTTATTGAATCGTCAGATATTCTCTTGCGGTCCCATATAACAACTTTTTGTCTTCGAAGGAATTGTGAGTGAGCAGAAATTCGGCCGTTCATCTGTTATCACTCGCCACTTCAGTCAGTCACATAGAAAGATAACTCGTGTTTTCCTTTGGCGTTCGTCACTTCCGATTCATGAATCCTTTATTACTCCTCTATCGTAGCAATGTTCTCTGTGTTAAAATTATATTTGGAATGTGTTTAACCATTTTTTTCACATATGTGATAATGACTGACACCAATATTGCCCGTTAAATGTAGCGTATTCAACATGCAACAGGTGTCGGGTGTGTGTGTATACTTATTAACAACAGTGAGCATCATATATCAAAAATTATTCTTATACTCAATATTGTAAACTATCATAATAACTCTTGGCATTAGAAAAAAAGCTTAGGTATGAGTAAAAATGTTAAAATTAAAACGACGGAGGGTGTAGCTGCCGCTTTTTTATGCTTCTAAATATATGGCCTAGTTGTTTAGGAATAATTCTTAGGAATAATTCTTTAGATTAAGAACTAGCCATTCTTGCTATAATAGTTTTAAAGTAAAATGAATAATGTGAAAATTCCATTCAAATTACTCTATTGCAAACGAAGATATTAGCATTTGAAGTTTTGACAGACGTGTGCAATACTTACAACCACCGTACTGGCTGATCGAAGCTCAGTCTCGTTCCTCCATATTTGATTAAATCAAAGTATCACTGAATCGTTCTAATCTATTTAATATCGGAGAAATCTGATGCCATCGAGAGTAGATTAAGGTCTAGATCAGTTAATAAATGTCTACTTAATACTTTAGAAAACATTTTAGGCCTAAAGAAAGACCTGCAATAGGCAGATTTAGCTCTTGCATAATGCATTGTAAAGTGATGATGCAGAATATTAATGGTTGGTTAAGTGACATATAAGTACATTACGCAGTACATTACGTTACGCAGTATACAATACGTTACGCAGTACAGAAATATACAAAGAAATAAATTCAATGTCTTTATTTTCTACTAATCTTAATATACTTAACGGGCATTAGACAGCAAGACCGCCACGGGCATAGTCTGCAGCCAGTTTCTGTGATATCTTGGGACGTTCTGAGATTTACAATGTTCCAGAATGCAGAAACAAAAAACCACCCGTGACCGGCATGTAGACAGCAAAACGACAAATTGAGAGGAGTTCACTAGTCCACGGATTCACTAGTCCGCTGCTATAAGAAATACTATAAATGGGATGTGGGTATAAAAAATCCTAACGCTAATACCCCCATTTCACTGAGCTGCGGAAAGCTACGGTACTCACGGACTTCCGCGGAATGGCTTTCGCGGAAGAGCTTCGGCATTTTTACGCGGATAAGTGGGAAAAAATATCCACGGAAAATGTCCATTTCACACGCTCTCGGAATACCTTCAGAACAGTCACGGTATTTTCGGAACACATACGGGTAAACTACGGTACAAATCACGGCGAAGCGGCGGAGAAACTCCGGAACACTTAGGAATGCGCCCGGATCGTCACGCAAGATATCCGGACAACTTGCGGGCTACACTCGGCAATGGCGGAAAATACGCGGGATAACTGCGGTAACTGGCGGTTTTAATCCTTTTGGCAAGGTAGAATTTCGGAATGACTGCGGAACAAGTGCGGACCATATTCGACAACCGCGTTTCGTCTCGGACCAATCGCGACGTACCTGCGGAAAATCGGTAAAAATCAAAGGATGACACCGGATTCCGCCGATAAAATCATTGTTTTGAAGACAGAAAGCTTGGACTTATATCCCCATTTCACTAGACTGCGGAAGACTTGCGGAAGCAAATCCGAAATTATACCGCAAAGTACCGCATGTCTTTCCTGTTGTACCGTATTGTTCCGATAGGAAGCGCAGTGAATCCGTATTAATTCCACATCATCCGCAGCCTTCCGCCCGCCCAAAATTTTCCGCAAACGTTCTTTTGTTCGTGCTCTTCCTCAGTTAAACCGGGAGCGATCCGTAACATTCGCAAGTTTTCCGCTGTTATTCCGTATACAAACGCAGTTGCCGCAAGTTGTCCGCATGTATACCGCAGGCATTCCGATTAAAACTGCTGTATTCATGAAGCAGCAGCAAGACGTTGAGCAGTTCTATGTCGTCGTCAGGGTCCTCCACGGTACAATGTATTTCCTCTTCAAAACAGCAATTTTATAGGTTAAATCACGTGCAAATCACGTGCTCTTTAACAATTTTTCCGCAGGTACGCCGTGATTGATCCGAGACCAAACACTGTTGCCGAAGATCCTTCGCAATTGTTGCGCATTTATTCCGCATAGAAAGCAAGTATTCAGCGAATATTCCACAGTTCTACGGTGCCAAACGGATTAGTATCACCAGATACCACAGTTACACCGCTACTACCGAATGTGACCCGTAAATTATCCTTATGTGTTCCGTGCTCATTCCCATGTGTTCCGCAATTTTCTCGTGATTTTTTTCCCGCAGCTCTGCCGTCGAGGTAGTGACGGAATGCCGGTGGTATACATGCGGACCACTTGCGGCAACTACGTTTATATACGGAATAACAGCGGAAGACTCTCGGATCGATCCCGGTTTAATTGTGGAAGAGCACGGGTAATTTTTCCTCAAACTATATTTAAAGGAACGTTCGCGGAACAATTTGGGCTCGCAAAAGTCTGTGGACGACGATGAAGGACTACGGATTCCTTGCGCTTGCTGGCGGAGCCATACGGTGTGAGAGGAAAGACTTGCGAATTTCCTTCCGCAAGTCTTCCGTGGCCCAGTGAAATGGGGGTATAACACTAATAATAGATATCGGTTGACTAACGAACCCGCGAACTAGTACACTTTAACCCTAGCCCTAACCCGACCTCTAATAATAGATATAGGTGAACTAATGATTCCGCGGACTAGTGAGCATATTCCCCTGCAAATTACAATTATTAAATGAAATGAATATAATGCTTGCATTCCATAACTAGATCAAACGAATGAATCTCAAAGCAAAACGAAAAACCACGAAGTGTCCTACTTTCTCTATTAATTTAGAGGATCATAAGAATTTACAAGAATGGGGCCCAACGCCCCCCAACCCCGTGCCAGCCACACCCGTTTGAAACAAGGCGGTCTAATAGCTGGAATTCTAACTATTGTGTTAATTGCATCCAAAAAGTACCGAATTAGGCGGTTTTTGTTATGTCAATTAAAATTAAGGGAATACGCAGTTACGAGTTGAACATCCTCGGTATGCCCAGTGGTCACATTCCGTGCTACTCCTCCATACCCTGACTTAATCTATGGGATATTCAAATTATCTGCTCTTGATCGTAGCTTGATTCTACGAACGGATCAAAAAAGAATTTGCAAACCCGTCTAAGACTCATTGCTTACGTTCACAACAATAATATGGTCAATGGTTCACTCGATAATGAGGAAGTTCGCAAGAAATTTGATAGAAAAAAGGTGACATGCACACAAAAAGATGCCAGTGTTTATGCACTCGGCAAATCTCGACAGATTCCGTAAACTACATCTAGTCTCGGTTGTATGACAGTAAGTGATATGTACCTACGCCCATACATTTGCGATGCGGCTACCGGTTTACTTTAACAGGAAAACTTGACGCTATTTCACAAATTGGGAACCTATTCGGCTAGCGACCTATTCGACCGATCGAGCTGCAACCCGTTCGTTGGAAACCTATTTTGAATAAAGACAACACCGTTTAGATTTTTTGCTACGAGGATTTGAAGTTGACTGGGGTGAAAATTTCACTTCCGACACAATGATTGCTCTGCAGAAAAAACACTTATCACCCCCTATCCCTCCGCTGTAATATCATCACAATCACCCAAAACTGCTTTGAAATTGAATATTTGATGCCTTTTCTCCTATTCTAGACCAAAAAGTCAACCCAAAAATCCAGGAAGAGGGGGAAAATAAGGGAAAATTCATGAAATAAGGGGAAATAATTACTAGTCTTAGTCCAAGTGGACGCGTAGACCTATGTAGTCGCCCCTGTATACCAGGGGCCTATTTCACGAAATTTTAACTAAGATCCCAATTTTAGTAATTTGATTGGATAATATTAGATTGATTTTAGTGCTTAGCCAATCAAAATTGAAGTATCTACTAAAATTGGATTTTTATCTTAAGTTAAAATTTCGTGAAACAGGGCCCTGGATGTCCACCCGCCAGCTCGGTCACATTTTGCTTGTGGACACGCTACAGATCACAATGTTTATCCCATTTTGACGAGACTTGAAACATAGGTATATTCAAAGATCTCGGTTCCGATTTTGATGAAACTTAAAATGTTTGTTTATAACCCAGCGGTCTCGGTTCCTTTCGGACCATAACATCTAGATAATGGTTCCTGATTGTACGAAAAATCGTGGACCATCTAGAGATCGCAATTTTTATTCGATTGTAAAAACCGTTCAAGTATATCACTGTTACATCCCACTTCTACCCCTTTGGCAGTTGCAACCTTTGATTAAACTGTTCTGTTTATTTCCAATACAGGCATAAAAATATCCCCGTGTATCAGAAATGAACAGTACGCTTTCCAGAAAGAGAACTGTTCATTTCCGACAAACGAACACTTTTGGAAATGAACAGGATAAAAACAAAGGCTGATGTCCACTTTACCAGGATTTACCCACATTTTGCATTCCTCTATTGCTGGATCATTCACAATAGGTTCAACAGAAAATCTGAAAAGAAACCCCTAAAACTAAAGGCAAGCCGGGCAAACATTTATTTATAAGTTGTCCTCATTGGGGTCTTAGAAGAAATTGTGTTTGTATGAATAATTCAATTGCAATAAACGTCAACGCTGATTGATTAATCAATGTCTGACGCCATAGGGTCAAAACCCCTCCTTTTTGACCCCTGCCGTGAACTACCACTATAACTTGTAAGATCTTCATGTAGTCTAGGCCATCGAAAGTATAAAAAAAGAACGAAATATAAATCTGTATTTTGATCAGATTGTGGAGTTATGTTTGCTTGCATAACATCAGACCAGTCCTTCTCCTACACAGAACACAGACAATTCGCTGAGACACAGTTAAGCCTTTTCCCAATATGTTCCCTTGAAAACAAATTCAAATAAACAAAATAAGTCATCATTTTCGTTGTTGATTATTGTAATCAATCAATATTGTATTTAGTGATACTTAAATAATAGTGTAAATAATCAAAAATTATTCTGTGAATAATAAATAATAGTATTTTTATAATGTATACTAAATGCTATTAAAATAGAAATAAAAGTCTTGTAATATTATAATAATATATTGTAAAAAGATGAACTATGTATAGTACTATCACATTTAGCTCTTATACACTACATAAATAAAATTATATAAAACCACCATAATTATGCTTTCTTTATAACATCTTGTTTTAAAACAAAATATTCTAACAGAAAGGCAATATTATGTAACTTATATATATTTTATTTTAAGCCTATACATTATAAATAAAATGTTTAGAATATTCTAATTCTACTGAATATCAATTCAGTCATGTTTCTCGATCACATCTTTAAGAATTTGTACACATATCAAGCTATTATTCAAGTTTATTTAATTTAATATAATCTTCTAGTTTCCATAAATACATATTAATTCTTACTCACAGGTACGGGTGATATTCAATGGGTTTTTTTTATGGTTACCATAGAATACATTCATTTTTACCAACAAATATGGGTCATATTTAATAATTTTTTTTATTTATAATAGAATTAGAATACACATTTATTTTAACCAGCAAGTATTGGTAACAAATACAATTGTCTAGTAACCATAGAATGTATGTTCATTTTTACCATATTTAATGTAATTTTCTAGTTACAATAGAATAAATATCCATTTTTACCAACAAGAATTGGTAACAAATTAATATAGTTTTCTTGTTACCATAGAATTCATTTTTGCCAACAAGTATGGGTGACAGTTTAATATAATATTCTAGTTACCATAGAATACATATTCATTTTTACCAAGTATGGATAACGATTTAATATATATAATATTCTGTATGGATAACAATTAATATAATTTCATAGTTATCATGAGTACTATTCATTTTACAAAGAGGCATGCGTAACGATTTAATATAATTTTTAATATATCAATCACCTGTTAATTCTTCTAACAATGTCACTGCTGATATATTTAGAGGGTGTTTGAAACAAAAATCGTTAATATATCTATCTTATAATTTGCAGTGTAACTAAATACATGAAGTAATTCCACGGTCGGGTAATTTCCCTCTATGACTTATAATCTATCTTGCATCATTGTTCACAAATGGTAAAATATTACACAGCTAATATTACCCAGATAATGTATTCCTACTGGCGAAAAGCATTGCGGGATCATTTATGAAGATGTCGGCAGGGGACTGCACACCACAACAGCCATAGTTTGTTTTAATAAAATGATTTATTAAAAAACACCAGGAATGACAACTTTATTGTATTAAACAGGTAGATACGTGCGAGGCTAGTTTTATTTTACAAAACTATTTAGATGCCCTGCATGTAATCTGTCTTTTTGGTTTTTGAAGCCGACCCAATTGGTATTGTCTACCTTGGGTGACATGACAACGCGAGGAAACTTATTTTAACCCTGCTTTTAACATCTGCTAACATTACTTAGTCTTAAATGATTAAATGATATAAACTATATAAGCTTAGTTATCAATACCGGGAGTAAAACTGTTATCTAGATACGTGTATACGATTCATAGATCCTGACCGTTCAAAGTACATGTATGCAATACAGTTTTTGTTCTAATACCCATCAAGCTAATAGTCAGTAGCCATAACAAAATGTATAGACCATACTATCTGGTCAATCCACCGGTAATACAATATAAACATAAAGCACAGGGTTATAATATGTACATGTATTGTAATTGTTCAGGATAATTTCAAAACTTAAAACTGGTCTGGTACTGGTATATTACTCGGGTGCAATTCAGATATCCTATAGAAACATGTTCATAAAACGGCAAGGACTTTGGATTTTCATTTCTGCATTTAACGGTTTAGTGACAATGCTAAAATACAAACATATACAAATATAAAATTTAGGATGCAAATTTGATAAATATTTCTTCCAAAGTAGCAATGATGTCTGGTAGTCTTGGTCTGGACAGAGCTCGGACGCTGGTGCAGGCCTTCCAGAGGGGCCTTAATTGGACGACTTTAGCTTGGGTCATAATTTGACCAAATAAAAAACCCAAGCTGAAGATGTCCGCCTGAGGAGTCGAGTAACAGTTTTCATGGACCTCGGGAGCTAAGAATTGGTACCGTGACATGTAGTCGGGGCTGGCTGTAAACTCCAAGCCTTTCCTAAATGTGGACATCCCGAAGTCAATAAAACGCACATCAAAACCATCAAGATCCACCAGGATGTTGTCAGCTTTTACATCGTTGTGTAGAACATGGCATCTGTGGATTTTCAGAAGCGTTTGGCTAGTATTTATGCAAATTTTTACCCACGATGCAGCTGACAGTTCATCATGGTTTTTGAGGATGGTTTCGATGCTGCCGGATCCGAAAAAGTCCTGCACCAGCGAATGATCATTCTTGTTGATGGTAGATGTTAGCAGTCCATGGAATGTTGGGGTTATGTCTTTTCCTTGTAACAGAGTTACAATCTGGGCTTCATGTTCCACAAATTCCCAACAGACTGTTTCATTGAAGAAATCTTTTACCACTATCTTTTTTGATGTTTTGAGCAAGCGTCCAAGATATACCACACCATAGCTACCTCGTCCGATCTCTTTAAAGGATTCGTCCTCGTTCTTGAAAAATACAATGTCCCTTGGTCGAATGGAGGGAACTTAAACGGAATCCAAGTCTGTTGGTAGATCATTTAGAGCTTCATATCCTGATGGTAGGAAGGGCGAATCTCTTGGATCATATCCAAACATGTCCATCATGACACTGTGGTTCATGCAGAAATCGCCAAATCTGTCAATATATATCAGACTGGCGATGTCAAACTTTTCTTTCGAGCTGCCGTTCAAAAGACTTTCTTGTACGATCCCATCTTCTTCTTGGTGGCAACTTTCTGCTTTCTTAACAGAATATGTCGGATCCAGCAAAGCAGCTGAACTAGTTAGCTGAACTGTTGGTTCATCTCCCAATATAAACTCTAATCGTGGTTTACGTATTTTGTTTAGAAAAGCTATACCCATCATTGGCACTGGACAGCTGTATTGTATCCTCTTTGGTATGACGGGAGCTTTTCCATGAAGTATGGCAGAATGATTTTTAAACCGCAGCAAGTTGCATCTAAGGAGGCTTTTGAAATCCACGACGATGGAAAATGACGGTGCTTCACCAGCAGCCGCATTGATGGCCTGTTTTGTTCGACCTCTTCCATCCGGTGATGCAGATCGTATTTGTATATTTAAATGGCCGCACTGTTCATTCCCGTGTCTAGTTGGGTGTTTGAGACCCGAAACTGTATCTACGATGCTGATGGTCGAGGCAAGGTCCACAGAATCTTTTGATTTTTTAGCATAAGCTTCTTTAAGTCTAGGCTCTCCCTGGATGTACAAATCGTTGACGGTAGTCAGACTTGAAGCCTGTGTTGTTTCAACATACCGAATCGCAGGGGCAATAAGTGGCGGTACAGCTTGAACAACGACTTGGATACATTCTGGTACAGCTTGAACAGATACATTGGTTGATAATGGCACGGCTTGTGATGAAGCATCCGTGCTATCTGGTGTAGCAGTTTGGCACTCCGTAGTAGTTTGACGACTTTCAGTTTGGCTGCTAAAATCTCGATGTATAACTGGATCAAAAGTTTGACAGGCAATATCTCGATGTATGACAGGATCAACAGTCTCAGAACTAATATCTCGATGTTTCGTTGAATCAACAGTTTGACAACTAATGTCTCGATATATATCTGGATCAACAGTTTGGCAGCTAATAGTTCTCTGTATAACTGGATCGATAGTAACAGTTTGAGTTGACTTGGATGGTGGAGACAAACCATCAATAACTTCTTTGTGCTCTCCAATATTTCCAAGCAGCGTCTTGATATTAATCTTTGACTTATCTCCACTTTTCTTTGTAACCAAAACTTCTATTTTAATGTTGTCGTTATTAACGAGTTTTGAGAGCAGTATTTCCAGATCATTTATAGTATCTTGAGTACTGGTTTGTGTGGATGCTGTGGTTGAGGTGGGTTTGTGAGTTTTCAAAGGAATTATGCAAAATTTCTGTTGGGGATCACATCCTTTTAACCAAACAGGTTTGAAGATACCAGTTTCGTCATTCCCCCGTTTATGCGATTTCTCTTCAGTAAAAGTATACCCACTAAGGATACTTCTGTAAGATAAAAAAAAACCCAGACTGGGTTACTCTACTAGGTCTTTCATGAACTTTCTGATTTGAACCTCATACGTTAAATAGTTTTTTTTACCGATTTTAAATCTTACTTCATACAATATTTGGTCTTTAATGAAGAAGGAATTTCCATTGGACTAATTATACAGGAACATAACTGACTACAGGAACAAAAAACCCCATAAAACTCCACCTTAATTAAGGTATTTTTTTTAATAAAGATACACGCACCCTCTTAATTAATGTATCATCACCGTACAAGGAATCTTAATTATCATCCTTGACCTTTTGAGTTGTTAATTTCAGTTTTAGAATTAGAAACTACTATTTTACCTTTGCAAATCACGACCAACTATTTTCAATGAAACTCTTTGATCCAACAGTCGTAACTCTTGTTTGCAAAGCTGCAATAAATAAAAAAAAACATTATTGTTAATTTATAAGATCTAGTTAGTAGGTCTATTAGGCTACATTACTAATGTAACATTAGTATAAAAAAAGAAATACGGCTAATTTTTCGTAATCTAGTCATTGCTAAAAAATGTACGGCCGTAGACTACATGTACTCGTTGATGTTGGGGCTAGGGAATATGTATTTAGCCTATTTTATTGATAAATTATTAATTAGGCTATTATAATTATATGCTAGAACTTAGAAGTAGAACTAGAAGTAAGATTGAACTATTTTTTATAGGCCTACTAATGTACTATCAATCATCAGTGCCATATAATAGTACTACTAGTAGGCTACTCATCTCATAGTCATAGTCAACTTAAATAAAGCACGGTGTTATGAAAACAGTCGGCTATATCTTTTTTGTGTAAGAAGTGATAAACTTACCTCAAGAGCAGATGAAAAAAAGTTGTAAAAGAATGATGATCGTCGTCCACTAGGCCTTGCATTCCTACTTTCAGTTGCAAAATTATTCGCCTGACAGTCTCAACTTGGGAATCCGATTGATGATTGAGATGAATGATGTTAACGATGCTGTTACTATTGTGATCAAACGCTTGGACCGCAGATGACATAATCATCTTTAGCTTGTTGAAATTCTCCAAGATATCTTTAGACAATACCAAAAAGTTTAAATGGTTCACTAATATGGCTAAAATCTTCTTGACTTCTAATATCTCCTAGTAGTAGTATTTTGTAGTTATAAGCCGTGACGTTGTTAGGGCCTGGCGTCACAGATTCCATTATGACGTAGTTTATTTGTCATTTTTTCTAGTCATTGTGCCAAACCACAGAACTAAAGTTCTATCTATGGCCAAACATAGTTGTCTTTCCTTGAAGACTTGCATGACATTGTGATAATAGGAACAGATTCGCGATATCTTCATAATGACATAAAACGACATTGTCAGTTGCTTTATATAAACAGTTTCGGCGGACAAATTTCACTCCCTTTAGGCCCTGTTATAT
Organism: Patella depressa; assembly: GCA_948474765.1. Lineage (NCBI taxonomy): Eukaryota > Metazoa > Mollusca > Gastropoda > Patellidae > Patella > Patella depressa. Next base: position 25,778,095 of record OX419718.1, read on the forward strand.
TTTTCACGTCAGCTGCAGTCGGAGACTGTGTTGGAACAATACATTTCTATGGTTGGAACAATAATTATAAATGATGTCATCTAAAATCTGGTATCGCGGAGTATAATATGTTTTATTCGGACTTCACTCTACACTCGACACTTGAAAAAACGTCGTCGGAAACAAAATTAAAGCGAGAGACAACTCTATTTACAGCACTTGTAAAGTGGAATTATCTCCCTTTACTCATGAGGACGGTAGTTTTATGTCTTACTGATATAATGGGCTATTTTCTTAACAGGCTCGACGTATTTCGAGTTGATGACACGGTGGCATAGCCCCATCGCCACCCATTTTCCCACAACAACTAAAATATATTTCACAAGGCAAAATACTTTGCAGTCTAGTCCATAGATTAGAAATTTGACTGAGCAAGTTTTAAAAAACTCATTGTTTATACTTCAAATTACAATCATTATTAAATCCACCACTTTCACGACGGCAATTATTGTGATCTGGTAGCTGTAGGTCGCATAGACTACCAATGTACCGGGTACCAAGTGAATAAGTTGACTAGGCCTATGCAAAGAACATCGACAGATAGGCCTATCAAATGATGGGGTATTAAACAAAGATAAGCATACCTTGAAGGTGGTATTGGTAGAAGTGTGTCTTCGGTTTTCTTTTTGTCACGACTAAAGAAAGGGGAGTTAAAAGGTGTAGGCGTACTGAACTTTATTTCTCTTTCTGACTTCAAATCGGACGACATTTCTCTTTGGCCACAATCCGTAGCCTACTAGCCCTTTCTCGCCTTAACTCATTCAGTTCCTCTGTTTTTACAGGAAGACCTGTAGACGCGCGACGCTGTCGTGGCTCGTTGATGTTAATGGACGGTAGCCTGTGTATAACCTGGACCGCCATTAGAATGTAAATTATTAATAAATTTCTCGCTACCAGTAACAGAACATAGAGTTTCTCTGAAATCATAGTATTGTTTCCTAAAATCAGTTTCAAAGGTATTTTACAGTAAAGAATAACAAGAGAATTATTAAACACATCGTAAAAAATAAAAATTAATAGATCCTGATATGTGCCAAATATAGACCAATAAAATATTAAACTCGCGCATACGACCGTTTCGTAAACGCTAAATGCCAATAGTATTTAATGGGTTTATAAGCAAGGGGTGTATTTATAGATCAGTGGAACCATAATAGAAAAAACATAATAATGTAAAGACGTTTGTAAATAATTAATACACATACGGGACATTTCATCTTCCGGTAAATAAACTTATCACTGAATCACCTATATTACTGGTAAGGGAGTCCTTATTTCTGCTTCTAACACCAAAGTCGTTCACATTCACTATTCACAAGAGGAACAAAAATAAAAAATGCTGACCGTTAGTGGAGGGTTTACTGTAAAAAAAGAATAATCAACTGTAAGACTCGAATATATAGACTTCATAAGCTTCTGTTGAGACATTTTCCAATGATTTGTTAATTGGGTTATTTTATGTTGATTTATTTGATTAAATTCAAGAAATTAAAAACGTTTCTACTATTGTATCATTCAATACCAGATTACAACCTCTTAACGAACAAAAATTTTCTTTCGTTTTCAGCCTAAAGGTAGCCCCAATGACTCAGATATAGGAGCCAGGGGTGTTGGTCAATAACGTTCCCCGGGATTTTCAAGCGTTATTCCCCTTGGCAGTGTTGCAGAGTGGGGAGCCTGACAGGGAAACCGTCTGTTCGTTCGGATGGTACGAAAAACCGAGGTGTGCACGTAAAAAATCCATTGACAGTTGAAATTCATTATAAAAGTAGGCCATAGTGCCACTGTCCAGACAAAATTTCCCCCGCTGTCAGTATGACATTATGCCCGCTTTCATTAGACCAGTTTGGAGCAGAACAGTAGGACGTTAAACCCCATTACATTTCGTTGCATTTTATCTTTTTTATTAGAAACCATCAAATGAATCTGAACCCAGAAAAAGAGTCTAGTTTGTTGTTGACCTAGCTAAGCTTAGAGAGGAGGTGGTCAACCACGACGGAAATATAATGTGGAGGGCCAGGCTAAAGGTCAAGGTCAATCAGTCGATGTAAATCATAATAGATCTTATCAAGACAAAGACAAATCTTCACGTATCAACCACAACAGATGGAATATGTCAGATAGAAAAAGAAAGTTTTAAAGCAAATTTATTGTTGATAGAGAAAATTGGATATGAATTATGAAGCTCGTCAGTTTTTTACTTTGTCCATTACTCGAACTATCCTGGCCGAGAAGTATGGACAATCTGAACATGAATAACACATGTATATTATTATGTCACGCCTCACATTTCCATAAAATTTTTGGCAAACAGTAAGCCAGCGGACAGAGGCCCATGTACACATTTCGCAAGTAAAAGAACCCTTAATAGCTGGAATTCGATGAATAGAAAATACTTATACATTGCATTTCCACAAGGAAAATAACCGGAATTTGATGAATTGTAGACTGCGGAATCTCATTTCTCCACACAAAATCATCCACCCTAGCACTGAATACTGACTGTGTAAAGCTATCAACCAAACTATTATGTGAAGACACTAAACTCAATTTACAGGTGAAATACGCATGAAGACTTCATGAGGTTAAATAAGCATAATGCAAAATGCAAAAAAAAAAAGAAATTGGCTGCGGTTTTCCCTGAGTATCAAATAGCTATTGTTTTAATGTGAAGGCTTGTAATTAGTTCTCCCTGGAAATAACTGTACAGATATTTACTATTTAGCTCCTACTGCACTATTCAAAAACTTATAGCTACAAAATATATCTTCCAAAACCTTTCACTAAAACGTATAGTATCCCCATTAAAGCAATGATTTGTACAATTTCATGTAGACGGTTACCAGTACATACATCATAATGATGGTTGGGCGTAAAATCGCGTTTTTAGCTTCTTCTGACAGAAAAGCCATTGAGCGTTAAAAATTTCCCTTTTAGCACCACCATGTTACCGTAGTTTTGAGAGGCTATGCAGAGGTTGGCGTAGCAAATGCAACGTAACACAGCATTTCATTTCATTTGGTTATAGCCAAGTCAATATATGTTTTAGAAATTGCCTGCCACTGTGTATAGTATCTCAAAACTATCTTCTTTGATGATAGTTTCCAGTTTAATGCTGGGGATGTACACCTATTTATAGGGAGGCATAATGGCTAAGTGAGTTAGGCACTGATTCGCTTGTCTGGAGGTTGCGGGTTTGATCCAGATGTTGGTCGAGCATGTTCATCGGGATTTTCCGGCGTGGTTTTCTCTTGTAAGTGGTGCAGGAGAGGAGACATGGCAAGGCCAGATGGCTAGTAGTTCGGATGGGACGGAAAGCCGAGGCCCCGTAGACATACTGGCGTGTACTTTAAAGATCCCTTGGCAGTTGGAATTTGATATATGATTTCCCTTTTAGCACATTCATTGTTAAACCCAAGTTATCCACCGCTGTTTATAGTCAGTTCACCATGAATTACAAGTAGCAATTTGGCTTGTCCCTTACAATTGGGAAAAGTTGTATTATATTCATTTGGCATTTAACATACGAAACTTTCTGTATGTATGTCAGAAACCGCCCATCGGGTTTTATTTAATAATATACTTAACCTAGACTCAACTCCTGGGCGTCCAGGGTGGGAGGGAGGGGCAAATGGTTTAACGCGCGCGCTGCTCCTAGTCTATCGTTAAGTCAAGTAGCAACATTTCCAACCCCCAGCCCCGCCGCTTGTACATGTAGAACCTCGTGGCTTTCTTACTTAGTGATATTTCATTGAACCATACGCCAGTCCCAAAACGGCCTAATCCTTCGTGCCGAGTTATCTTACACTCCAATATATGCGACCAAATTGTATTACATAACCTTAACAAATGCGGGTATTCAATACATGCATTGACCGAGAAAGTTCATTCAGATTTTCCACAGCTGTACGTCTAGTCGTTCGGATGGGATGTAACACCGAGATCCTGTGTTCACATTGGCGTGCACATAAAAAATCCCTTTACAGTTGGAATTCGACATAAAAGCAGGTCGTAGTACCGCTGCCCGGGCAAAACTCCCCTTATAGCACACTGTATGGTGAATGTTAACAATCGATTCTATTTTAGTTCATATTTTATTTGTATTTTGAGGAGTCGTAAGACGTCCACAAGTTTCATACTGTAAAGACATTTCACGTTAAATTGTCGAAGAGGCTACGATTGGACTGGACCGATCATTTTTAGCGAAGGAGTTAATAATGACTGGAAGATAATCACATCATCCACCCCCGCCCTGGTTCCATCATTTATTAATTGTGTCGATAAAAAAAAAAACAATACAAGACTTTTATACAGAAAATCATTTATCAATCGTGTCGACAAAATACAAACAATATATGAATAAAAGGATTATTTTGATGGAACCGATCGGGATTAGCGAAAGAGTAAAACCGGCTGGAAGATAATCATTCCACGCTGGTTCCATCATTTATCAATCGTGTCGATAAAATACAGACAATATGAATGCAAGACTTATATACAGAAAACCATTCAAACTGGTTTGAGTTGCAGATGAGGCAGGACACATGGGTGGTGGTGGTGGTTGTGCTGTTCGTTTCAAAAGTTGAGGAACATAATCCTGCCAGAAAGTGACTCGTCTAGCGTGTATATACTCATTAATTTCAGGATTCCCCGAGTTGGGAAAATACAAATACTCTTGTTTATCGTTGCTGTAAGGTTTCCATTCTTGTGGTACAGTTCTTGGTTTGTTCGGGTTTCTGAAGAGAAAAGGGAGATAAATTAGAATTGTCTGTATTGTTATTCGTGCGTTGTTTGTTTAATAGTTTATTGGTCAATGGGCTGAATTAAACTTTTGAAATGCATTTTGCGCCTATTGTATTTTCTGAACGTCATTTAATGGGAGCCACCGTGGGTCAGTGAGTAAGATACTTTCGATCTCAGGTTGATTCCCGGTGTAATTAGCTGAGAAAGTTCTTCGGGGTTGCCTGAAACACTCATCACGAATGACAAGACAGCTGTCCGTGTCAGGCACTCCGTCCTGCACAATTGAAAAGGGGGAACCACGTCGGAAAATCCCGATGAACTTTTTAGGCCAATGCAGGGATCGAACACGCGACCTCTAGGCTAGCGAGCAAGCGTCTTACCCGCTTTGGGTCTGTTCGTACAAGTGTGAGATTAAAACCACGTCACTTGACTCGATGACAGACCGTATGATCCCTTCCCATACAACAGAAGAGTATATCGTTTGGTTGGACTAAATAAATTTAGTTTAGAAGGATGTAGTAATTTAGATCAAACGGTATGTTAGTGTCAAGTTATGTGTCGGCGATAATATAATTTATCACTTACCCTGATTTAGCAAAGTTAGTCCAATAGTCCATTACGATTTTACAAAATGGCCATTCAGCCGCAGCTTGTTCCTTTGTAAATCCATTGAATTTCATAGAATCTGGGAACCCAAATATATAAATCAGTTCCTGGCCATGCGTAGCCCCTTTCAACCATTCGTTTCCCGGGGGCATGTAAGGATACTGATGATTGAACTCATACTGGTAGGTTTTAGTTTTACCGTTCATATAGGCATGACTTGCTGTATCTTTATAAGCAGGCAGCAGGAACCAGATATCCGTCAAGAAATCACTGACTTGTTTTAGATTAAAATTCACGTCGTTGGGATTCTCGGCGTTCGTGTATAAATGCATCACAGCATCCACCATAGCTTCTAATGAATTGGAATCGGGAGCTCTCGTCTTTAAAACAGCAGAATTTCTAACAAAATTGCGGAAAATATTTCGCAATTCTTCAATAGATCCATTTTTCATCTTTTCAATCATGCCAACACTGATAAATTGAAACATGGAATGTCCTTCATATCCATCGGTTCCTAGAAACAAATCTTTGCTCTGATAAATATTTTTTAATTCACCTGTATGGTTTGGCTTCTGTGGCCACTGGACGGTGTCTAATTTATCAAGCGGGTAACTAGGAGCCCAGGTAAAATCTTCTAGACCATATCCATATTCCAGCATATCCTGAACTGTAGTATTCTTAAGACATTTCACAATCTGCTCACTGGTCATTTCTCTGTCCATTGTCGGTAGCGAACAATTAAGCAGCATAGCTAATTTTTTGGCCTGCTTAAAATTTCCTTCTGGTGTTGATTGGGCAAATGGGGAATTTAAGGAACTACTTTGAGCTATACCTCTTTGAAATAATGTCTCGTTTTCAAATAGCATGTGATACATAACGCTAGAGCTCCCTGCAGAGGATCCAAAGATGGTTATCATCGAGCTGTTTCCGCCAAAACTAGCAATGTTAGCATTCACCCATCTTAAAGCAGTTCGCTGGTCAATTATTCCAACATTTCCAGGAGCATGTTCATCCCCGGTAGATAAAAATCCAAAAGGTCCAAGTCTGTAGTTGATGGTCACTAATATCACATCGGTGTAACCTGTCAGTAGTTCACCCCCATATAAGGAAGAATCACCGGAAACGAAGCCACCGCCATAAATAAAGACCATTACGGGGTATTGTTGATTCCCCTGAGAAGCGTTATATGGTGTAAAAATGTTCAACCTCAAGCAATCCTCGTCCATTTTTGTTGATTGACCAGCCACATAGATAACTTGCAGACATGATGGACCATAATCATAGGCTTCAAATACATCAGTTACATTTCTTGATTTTAAAACGGAATGCTGGAAACGCTCGAGGGGCTCAGCAAAAGGGATACCCAAATACTGTACAACGGTTACATTATTATCGTCAATAGAGACTGTTTTTGTTTTGCCTTTGATGATTCCCGCATCGGCGGTACTTGTGGTTATAATTTTAGCTTGATTTACAAACACCAGACAGCTTCCAAAGAGTAAAAGAATTTTGACTACCTTAGTCATGATGTTGATTTGTTTGTGAACTACGAAAGAGTGGTGCACGCGGTTTGTGTTTGGTCTATATACTACTATTTTTATACAATCGTTTGACTATGTCAACTATACAGTACACAAAACACCGAATAGTATTGCTCAAGGTGTCTTTTTGAGCTAACAATTTGCCTCTAAACTGGTTTGAATAAGAATAGGCCGCTCTATTTATACTTTATGACTGACATGGTAGACGTCACAGTTTTTTTTTATATATGTTACTACGAAGAAGGATTGGTGTTGAATATGATTCATATATATATATGTGTATAATAATATGTTTTGAAATAAAAAAAAAAACTCATCGTTTCTCTGACGTACAAATTCGTTTGAGAGTAGAATACAATCGGATTCTTAGTGCCTAAATAAAATCAGCGTGCCGTTTGTAAAGTGTTAGTCCATTTAAAGGGACACCTTCACTTTCCATACTCTTGTTACATTGGGGATATATTGTTTGTGTTGTTCTAGAAAATAACGTCTCGTATATAAAGTGTTAATTTATATAAAAAATACCTCAGTAAAAAGAGCTGGATTTTGTTCGTATTTACATTAGTTCATGTATAAGATACACATATACCACAGCAGTTTCATTTCTATAGTTCCTTTGCAACAAGATATGTATTTGCTCTGACGCTAGAAATTTGTCCTTCGCACGGGGCGAAAATCGACATCCCACACGTGGTCTGTTAGCTCACGCAAACGACACTACATGTATACCTTGCAGTAAACGGTTAGACCATATGGAATATCCACTTGTAGTTTTATTTATATGGATACGTTGTCAGTCAGAGACCCAAGCAGTATGATGAGGATTTTCCCGGAACAGAAACTATGTTGTGATACTGGTTTGGGACGCAAAATTGAGGTCCCAAGTGCTATTATAGGTAAGCGTAAATAATTCCTTGCAATTCGACTAAGATGATGCATAGCCTCCCAGACACAATATTACAAACATAACCCTAGAAATCAAATAACCAATCGTCAGTTTCAAACTGACCTAAAATAATGAATTGTAGCGGCCCAGTGCGTTAGGTCCGTGGTTCGACCCCAGTGTTGGCCGAGCAAGGTCCGCAGGAATTTAAAGCGTCAAGGGTGCAAGATGGACGGTCTACCGAGGACAATATCGTGTCGTTCGGTTGTATCAATCCCGCGGTTGGTCGACTCAGTTCCGTGGAATATTCCAGTGTGTTTCCCCGTTGTCAGGCGTGTAGGACAGTAGGCTTGGTAAGAGACAACGTTAATCGTTCGGATTGGACGAAAGACCGAGGCCCCGTGTACGCGTTGGAGTGCGTGTACATTAACAGTTAGAATTCCATATAAAATTGGGTGGTAGTGTCGCTGTCAAGGCAAAATTGCTCTCATAGCATACTGTATAGCGCACGCAAGTCCTCATCAGCCTATAGATGCATAAAAGATTCGAAGAACTTTAACCCCATTTAATTTGCATTTCACAAGTCAAGATCAAATCACCAGGCTCGAGTTCACAAAGCTTCTCAGACTTAAATTAAGAATTTACTCAAAAAAATTCGCTTTATTGTTACCGAGGGTTTGCGTGCGCGTGCTGTATCTCACGGCCTGCCATTGAGTCAACTGGTGTGGTTTCGAATCCCCGGTTGTACGTGGCAAGGAGTAGGTTCCCGAAATGACCTAGTTTGTGTCAAGTGGACATTAAACCCCATTTTTTTCTCTCTCTCTTTTATTCTTACAACAATATAGCCCTTTATAAAACTCTTGTTGTTTTAATATATCAAATCAATAGGAAGTTATGTATAAATGTTTGTGCTTTTGGATCAAAGATATTTCTCATCAAAAGTGATTGAAAGTTGAGTAAATAGGCCTACTCAAGTTGTGTCTGAGAATACTTTGTGAACTCGGGGTCAGATTATATAACACGAATCCATAGTTATATATTGAAACCCCGATTCAATCTAACATTTTGACACTATTGACAAAAACCTACAAAGCGTGTCGTGGAATTTCCCCAATATATCCTCAGTAACTCAGATCAACGTCGTTGCACTTTTAGGTCAGCCTAGTCATTATAAATTAAATCGTGTTGGGAATGAGCATTTACAGTCGCTGTCCCATGAATTAAAATTAGAGGAAACCTCAATATTTTTAAGGCAAAATTTACAAAACCCCATTTATTTAGGGAATTATATGTGCAATGGTCCATGGAAACAAAGTCTCTTTGACTGCGCTATATATACCAAATGAGTAGCGGGGGATCCCTGGTAGAGACAATGTCAAGTATTGCGTGAGGGGTGGGGAGTTATCAGAGAATTGATAAAATTAGAAGCTCCGAGACAATAGTTCTGGACATCAAGACACATACATGTACATGTATGGTATAAGATTGGAGTGGAGTACAATCAAAATGGTGGCTGTTATAAGTTAGTTATTTCGATGTATTTAGGAGAGAAAGAGAGAGAGAGAGAGAGAGAGAGAGAGAGAGAGAGAGGAGAGAGAGAGAGAGAGAGAGAGAGAGAGATGTGGTTTAACGTCCACTCGACATAACTAGGTCATGTCGGGACTAACATATGGTTTATAATCTTATTTCAATAATTCGCTTGCAATAATTCGGTTGCAGTGGGAGGAAGCCGGCGTACCCGGGGAAACCCTCGAGGTTGGACAGGCGACCCTACTCCTTGCCACGTACAACCGGGCATTCGAAACCACGCCAGTTGACTCAATGGCAGGCCGTATGATACAGCGCGCGCACGCTAACCATTCGGCCACCCAACCCCCCGAATTTAGGAGAAGACAAACTATATTACTGAATTACGCTTAGCAATATAATACTTTACATGCTTTGATATGAGAAAAGGGAAAAGGTCTGAATGTCCCATATCCGCAGCCAAGCATTACATACTAATACAAACTATACTGATCGCTTCTCAAATACTAAACCCGGATTGGACTTACTTAAAGGTAGTGAATAATAAATGAATCACACGATAATATTATATAAGTGTGTGCAAGAGTATTAATTAATCATATGTTAGTCCCAAATATGAACTAGTTTTGTTTGGACCGGGCATTCTACCCAATAAGATTATCTTCACATTTCAATCAATTTGTACTTACTCTTTGTCACGCACAACCGGGGAAAGTCAGACCATATTATACGTTTAGCAATATAATAAAGATAAGGTTTTAATGTACCATATCCCCACCCAAGAATTATGTACTAATAAAATTATACAAATACCACTTCTCGCATAGCAAACACGGATTTATTGTAAAGATAGTGAAGAACAGATTCGGGTATTTAACTTAGCAAACTAGAATGCTATTATATAAGAGGAGTGTTTAATGTAGGACGCCTTGTTTACCTATTATGAAATTTACAACTCGTTTTCCATGTACGTTTGATAAACGTTTAAAGGGTCGTATCTAGCGCATGTTCCTTAAGCAACGTCCGCGAGTTTTATAACATCTAAGGTGTACGTAGTTAAAGCAAGATGTAGCCTTTTATTATCTAGCGGGGGTGCTGGGGGTTAATTGCACCCCCTCTCCGAAAATTAAGCCGCCCAGAGAAATGGCGCCCCTCCCCACGCCCCCAAAAAACTATTTTCACAACCCTTCAATTATCAAATAATACACTTGATTATGATAACTCGGTGATGGTCTTAAGGCACTGATCAGTCGGTCGTTTTATGGGCGCCCTGACTGGCCTGACACTAACGGCTACCTGGTTCGTTTGCCCTAGTCCAAACTGTCTTATATCACCTATGGGGCGCAACAACAGGCGTGGGAATATATGCCCCCCTCTAAAAATTCTACCGCCCCTGAAAATTATTCGACCACATAAAATACAAAATCGACTCTTACATATAACTCTTACATATAACATAGAGCCGGTAAAAGTGTTTCAAAATTCCATAATGCCGCCCCTATAGGCGAAGTGCCCCTCATATCACCCCTTTCCGGATTTGCCCCACTACATGACATTAGGGGATTAGTTTTGGTCGTGCTATCCACATTTGAGAGGATCTTATCGGTCTCTGGGGGCGCCGCCACCAAATGACATTATTAGAGATTCTCGTTCTGGTCACCCTATCCACGTGGTCTTATGGGTGTTTCGGAATGTTTGTTTGGGGCGCCGTCAATAATACTATAAAAAATTACGAATTGCTATTTGTATGGAGTAAGGCATAGGCCAGTCACATTCTTTATTACTTTGTAGTTAAAATTGTAATCAAGTAGTGACTCATTAGTACTGCATGATCATCGCGGGTCCAAGTGCGTAGAAATGCGTTTGCGACAGTAACATTTCAAGATTTTGTACCGGAGGGCTCCCCAGGGCCCCCACCGCAACGCCTGGGGCGCTTGCGGGCTCGCAGCGTCGTCGACGCTCATTAATTTGGGCATTGTATTGGCGCCTCACCACTCTGCTGCACCCCCTCTGGGGCGGATCCAGTAATTTTTGCAGGAGGGGGTTTGCCAGGTTTCTGTCACGGAAATCTGCCATCATCGTCCCTAAATTACATAGGCATACCACAGATTGAGCTTTTTAAACAGAGAAATCATTTTTATAGTGATGTAGGATCACTTTGTGATGTAATTTCATTGATGCAAGGCATTATTTTCTTATGTAGCTGAGCAAGGAGGGGGGGATCCCCCTATCTGGATCCGCCCCTGCCCAATTGTTAAATCCTACGTACGGCCCTGAAAGTTTATAGTCATTATGTTGCTAAATAGTTTACTGTACGAATGTTAGGTAAACGTTTATAGTCTCTATGATGTTAAATAGTTTACTATACGTGCGATAGATCATAGGGTTTTTACCACTCTGTAGTAGTTATACGCTGAAGCCGGAGTTTTGGCATAAATATAATCAATTTTCCGGTGTGATTTCCGGTGTGATCCGTCGGAATTAAATATTTCTCCCACACCACATGACGTATGCCCGTCTTCATTAGATTTCATTTCATAAATACAGTAAATGTGAAACATTTTGTGGAAGTGTCGAAGGACATGAATTCATTAATGCCTACAAAATTACAATGTCGGTAGGAAGGGTACAAGTTATATTCCAGATACCTTGATGTGTATTTATTTATATACATATATGACTTTTTGGTGTGTTTGGAGACTCCAGGCTGACGGTAAAATAGACCGTTCGCACTTCCACGAACATTCACGTGACTATTTCGAACACATTCCCTATGACCATCACAGAGTCAGAAATGTAAGACCATTTTATTTTTTTTCTCGGCTTCCCCTGTCTTCCGTATGGTCGTCAACAACCGTAATTGGGGTGGGCGGTTAGGGTGGGGTATGGCCGAATGGTTAGCGAATGGCCGATAGTCTTGAATTTAAAGCAAATAACAGCAACACTTAAGTATTTTATTTGTTTTTGGTATCTAAGTATATAAACTGATCAAATTGTACAGATAGTTAATTACATGTAGGTTGTAATTTACCATAGAAATATCCTTATAGTGAAATTATCTAGTTAAAACCATATCAGGTCATTTTGGGACTAACATACAATACATAGGGTATATCTTTATTACAATAATTCGCTAACACATAACATAATATGTTGATTTGGTTTGTGGAATAACGAAGTAAACAAGCCGACTATTAATCAGTCTAATTAATCAAGCCATTCCAATACATTATTTTACAATTCAAAGAAGTTGCTCTTTAATCTATTAGGACACAGCCAAAAACTTAAAGGATCCGCATAACTAAACAAATCTAATGAAATCGGATGTCATGTTCTTGGGTTGTTTTTACGCAATATACGAAAAATACAAGACATTTAAAATATTTTTACAGTTTCTAAACCATGCCCTTTAAAAATCAATTCAGCATATAAATCTAATAAATTGACAATTTCTTATTTTGACTAAAATCAAAGCAACTTTAATCTATCGTGCGGTTTAAGAAAATACGTTAGCAAAAGTTAATGGGTGTGATATACTATCTAATCTATTATGCTGTTTTAGAAAAAATGTTCATCAGAAACTCCATCCTCCATTTTGCTTATCATTAGTGTGTTACTTTGAAAACCATTGCCACAAAAATAACGCACAATAGAATATTGCTCGTAATAGTATTACCGGTGGAGGTGGGTTTACATGGTTTAGTTTCAGGTATCACAGCCACACTGTTTTTGATAATCTTAGGCAATAAATCTACCCAAAATTCGGCACGCCGAGCGTTCAGAAACGTTTCACCTCTAGGATTTCCGGTCATTGGAAAGTACAAATAGTCTTGATTATCATGATTGAACGGTTTCCATTGCGCTAGTACAGATTTCGGCCGATTTGGATCTCTGCAAGATACAAAATATTACAAGATATGAATGAGTAAGATTTTAAGATCACGTAATACATTTTACACAAAAAAAATTGATCAGCCTTTATTGATAAGCGTGTTTCAATATTATTCTAGACATCATGCTACTGAATTTGCTTGAAATAAGTTTGATGTAAATTTATAAGAAAGTTGTGGGAGTGGATGGGAGGAGGACGACCGTGTTGTATGGTATATGGACATATTCAAATCTTTAACTTACCCTGTTTTTGCAAAATTGGTCCAATAGTCCATTACTTGTTTAGATGTAGTCCATTGGGTAGCTGCTTGATCTCTTGTATAGTTAAAAAAGTCATTTAATGACGAAGGAAAGCCGAACACGTACATCAGTTCTGAAGCATGCGTGGCTCCTAAGAGATACTCGTTCCCTGGTGGCATATAAGGGAAAAAATGGTTAAATTCATACTGGTATGTTTTAGATTTGTTGTTCACGTGGCTATGTATGTGTACATCTTTATAAGCCCCGAGGAAAAAGAAATAATCAGTGACAAAGTCGGTTACTTGTTTCATGTTATGGTTCAGGTCACCAGGATTCTCGGCATTTGTGTATAAAAACATAGCCGCATCTACGATAGCTTCTAGAGAATTTGGATTTGGTGCCATAGGTGTCATAAAACCCTTCACAAAACCCCGAAACATAGTTCTTAGAACATGAGTGGGGCTTGTTTTCATTGTATCAGTCATACGTGAGTATGTAGTCATCATGAAGTATTGTCCATCATAACCATTGATTCCAGTTATAAAATCAAAATTCTGATATCGTATGGAGTTGTTGTGAGTTGTCGGCCATTGAATTGACGCTAAGGATTCAGCTGTTAGAAACTCTCCATCCACCCATGGCGAAAATGTAACGCCTTCTGCCTGTTTAGCGATTTCAGTAAAGTTTTGACTTCTTAAACATTTGACCAATTCTATGCTATTTTTATCTGCTGGTAGAGAACAGTTCAGCTTGAGAGCCAGTTGTTTAGCGGCACTGTACATTAGATTACCCGGGGTGGCGTACCAAATAGTATTCGCCACTCCGCTTTCAGCTATACCCCTTTGAAATAATCCATCATTACCCGCATGAAGCATTTGTAGGTTAACACTTCCGGCTCCTGCTGATTCACCAAATACTGTAATACGAGAGGCATCTCCTCCGAAACTATCAATATTATTCTTGATCCATTTAATAGCCAGATGTTGATCCCACAAACCATAATTTCCTGGAGCCTGGTCATCTCCTGTTGATAAAAACCCAAAAGGTCCAACTCTATAGTTGATTGTTACAACAATCACTTCGCCATACGCTGCTAAGATTTCGCCATTGTACGAAGAAGATCGTCCCACTGAAAATCCTCCACCGTAGATAAAAATCATGACTGGATATGTACCCACGGTATTAGGTGTGTGAATGTTCAAACTTAAGCAATCTTCACTGGTAATCTCTGGCATTTTTATGGTTAGATAGACTCCTCCTGTAGCATACTGTGGACACGGTAGCCCATACTCCAAAGCTTCGAACGTTTCTGTGAAATTTGCTTTGGCTATTGGTTTCATAAAGCGCACAGGGGGCTCTGCGAAGGGAATTCCCAGAAAATTATATATTTCCTTGTTGCTATTGTCTATGTTAACAGTTTTTGATTTTCCTTTAATAGGTCCAACATTGGTACTGACGGTTCGATCTATAGATTCAACGTGTAGAACAAGATGAAGGCACAGAAGGACAGCTGCCACCAACTTCATCTTAATTAGAATGTTGAACTGAAATTCAATCAATAAGTCATAGATTACATACACAACACATGCAATAAATCACAGAAGAATCCAAAGAAAACCCCCGAGGTCTTAGAGGCGACCCCAGTCCTGTCACGTACAAGCGGGAAATCGAAACTACAACACGTACAAGTGAAGGATTAGAATCTCGCCACTTGACTCAATGACAGGTTTTATGACCGTGCGCGTTACATCAGTTGACTCCCACCCTCTCACGATAACGTTCAGAAGATGATACACTCGAATCCATACTGATTTGTGAAGCTTTGTACAAGTAATGATTCTTATCTTTTACTCATAATATAACATTTGGTATCACTTCTTATTTAATTTAAAACACTGGTGCATTCTGTGTCTAAGTAATGATTAGTATCGTGTAATGCACCGCTTCTCGTTTATTTTAGAATAATGTCCCATAATTTCACCCGAAAGGCTCTTTTCTGCGGTGTGCCAACCATCTCAAACTTGGTGAGGGTCATAGACAAAGGGATTTGCGTTATACAAATCTCTCCCTCTCTCTCTCTCTCTGTTACCCTCTCTCTCTCTCTCCCTTCATTTCCTTACATAGTTTTATTAACGTAACTGATGAAAAAAGTGTATACTACCGACAATACTCGGAGTAATTTCAACATTCAATATACTCACGGTCCACAGCACGTCTTGTTTAGGTTAATTCAGAGTTGTGTGTGAACCAATATATACCTGTACGCTATATATATATATCATATTGATGTGGTCGGTAAACATTGTGGTGTATTGTCCACTCTATTAATAGATATTATACAAAATTGTCCTGTCCCGAATGAAGCTAATTCGGGAGTGCCGCTAGCTGGGAGTTATAATACTAAGATAAAAAAACTTTTGATTTGCTCCGAAATGAAAACTCGTAACCGGTGCTCACTGCTTAAAACTGAGTGGCGGGATGGTACATTATATGCTTCAGTTCTATAGCTTAAATAATGTTAATGACATTGCTTTATGATATGCTTTTAGGTAAATTGTATTGTGAATGAGTGAACGCAATCGCGTCCCCACAAATATACTGGGAATATAACAGTCGTAATCTATATATATATTTCGTGATCCTGTATGAATACGCAGAGGGTTATTGTACAATGAAGTAATTCTGATCACCCCCCCAGCCAGAGCTAGTAGACGTCATTAGTGATCAGCGGATTATCTAACTTGACCATTATACATATGGCAGCATCTGGTTCTTTATTAAATGAACAATAGTGTGGTCAATTAGAGAACAGTGGAGAGTTTATTACACATGCGGTCATAGGATAATTATAATCTTTTACCTATCACTGTCTCTCACACTATGTAACACCACTGACAAGTGGAAACCATGTGGTAAACAACATATGATTGTTTGATATCCTTATTGCTCAAAATTATTATCTGCGATATATATTTATAAATACATTAACCTCTGAAATGTTAAGTTCACTTGTGAATGAGCAGTGTTAATATCTTCTCACTTGACCTGTTTAAAGGTCGTTCTCCTTGAAAAGGTAACCACCATGGTTCGGCATGACTGAATGTTTATGGACAGTTGTATAAGAGATTTGTACGATATCACCAGAAAGTTGTTATGGAGATCAAATATATCTGAATGAGTGTTAAAACATGATATATATTTAAAAATATATATATTAACGTCTACTTTCCAAATAGACAGATATCGCAGCAGAAAACTGGAGATTTTATTATTAAGATTCAAGCCATGACGGGTTTATGTAACGCATGGTTGGACAATTGAATGATATCAGCAGACCGCTATTTCATAGCGATTATAAATAGACCGTATTACAAACCGGATTCAAATTTTGCACAGTTTTCTTGGATCAAGTCGTGAACGAAGACACAGTATAGTTTCGTGGAAGACAACATGGGCGTCGCTACACCTAAAATGTTAAAAATATTGCTTCTACTAAATGTGTTTCTTGTTGTGCTTGCGGCTGAAATTACTAACACCACTACAACAACCGCGGGGATCATTAAAGGTAAAACTAAAACGGTATCTATTGACAATGATAATAAAACTGTTGTGGAGTATTTGGGCATTCCCTTTGCCGAGCCTCCGGTTGGAAATTTACGGTTTCAACACTCCGTTTTAAAATCCAGCAATGCAACCGATATATTTGAAGCTTTTGAGTATGGTCCTTCTTGTCACCAGATTAATCCGTTTCTAATGAGGCCATTGGAAACTGCTAGTGAGGATTGCTTAAGTTTAAACATCTTTAGTCCCATGACAGTAGGAACCGAACGATATCCTGTCATGTTTTTCATCCACGGAGGGGGATTTGTGAACGGCGAGTCAACTTTATACGGCGGAAGTAGACTAGCGGCATATGGAGAGGTAGTTGTTGTCACCATCAACTACAGGCTTGGAGCTTTTGGATTTTTATCAACTGGGGATGAACATGCTCCTGGAAATCTGGGAATAATTGACCAACGAACTGCCCTTAAATGGGTGAAAGCTAACATTGATAGTTTTGGTGGAAACAGTTCGATGATAACCATCTTTGGAGAATCAGCAGGCAGTTCTAGCGTTATGTATCATATGCTATTTGAGAACGAGACATTATTTCAAAGAGCTATTGCTGAAAGTGGTTCTATTAATGCAGCTTGGGCCCAATCAACACCAGAACGTCAGTTTAATAATGCTAAAAAACTAGCCATGTTCTTTAATTGTTCGATATCAAACGAAAGATCGAAAGCCAGTGAAGAGATATTAGGTTGTCTCCAAGCACCGAAAGCCGAGGATATTGTATCATTTGGTTCAGATCCGTTAGCCTATTCCTGGGTTCCAATTTTTGATAATTCTAAACTGGACACCATCCAGTGGCCCCAGAAACCCAACCACACAGGTGAATTAAAAGATGTTTATCAGGGCAGAGATCTGTTATTGGGAACCAATGGATATGAAGGTCACTATTTCATTGAAACAACCTTTATGAACATTGCTTCGATGATGAAAAATAGTTCAATTTCAGGATTACGCACTCTCTTTAGGCGATTTCTGAAAGATCTCGTTACACAAGCCTATCTTGCCCCCGATGCCAATTCGATGGAAGCATTGCTTGACGCCATGATGCATCTTTACACAAATGCTGAGAATCCGAATGATCTCGCCTTTAATTTGAAACAAGTAAGCGATTCTTTAACAGACATGTGGTTTCTTATAGCTGCCTATAAAGATGCCGCAAGTCATGCTTACATGAATGATCAAACCAAAACATATCAGTATGAATTTAACCATGTCTATCCCTATGAGACCCCTTTTCTTGGCGGAAAAGACTGGTTAAAGGGTGCAACGCATGCCCAGGAACTTCCTTATGTGTTTGGATTTCCGTCGACTTTCACTGCATTGTTACAATTTACCCCAGAGATTGCAGCAAACCAGTGGCCATTTTCTAAACAAATTATGGATTACTGGACCAACTTTGCCAAAACAGGGTAAGTTTCATATTTCTGTTCAATCACTCAATATTGTATCACTTTTCTCAACCAAGTGAAACACCTGTTGTAGAAGATTATATCTGAGAATATTTCTAAAAGGTTATTCGATTCTATGTGTTTGTTAATTAACGTTGCTAAAAATAAATCCAAGGATATTTTGGAACACGACAAACATGAGAGTCCGAATTAAGACGGACATACACCATGCGGTGTGATATGAGAGAAATCCAACTGTCAGTGGATTCTCTACTTGCACGACAACCTGCACGCGAGATCTGGGTTTCAGAATGTCTAGACACCATTCCTAGCCAGGTCCTTTGCCCTGTACACCGACATTGGGAAACCACACTGTAAATTCCCGGGGAACTGT
The DNA here is from genome assembly GCA_948474765.1 of Patella depressa. Taxonomy (NCBI): domain Eukaryota; kingdom Metazoa; phylum Mollusca; class Gastropoda; family Patellidae; genus Patella; species Patella depressa. The sequence goes on from OX419718.1 coordinate 25,796,959, forward strand.
CACTGCCAACATCGGGGTCGTACGCCGGATCTCCTGCTTAGTTAGTCCGCCCCGATACACTGCGTCACCATGGTGGTTTCAATCCATAGTCCAATGGATCAGTATATCATAAAATAAATTAACAGTACATGAATTATGAAATAAACTATCCATATTCTCCTTTTTTCTCTTCAGAAACCCAAACAAACCCAGAACTGTACCACAAGAATGGAAACCTTACACCAACGATAAACAAGAGTATTTGTATTTTCCAAACTCAGGAAATCCTGAAATCAAAAAGTATATACACGCTAGACGAGTCACTTTCTGGCAGGATTATGTTCCTCAACTTTTGAAACGAACAACACTACCACCACCACCACCACCACCCATGTGTCCTACATCATCTGCAACTCAAACCAGTTTGAATGGTTTCCTGTATATAAGTCTTGTATGTTTATTGTCTGTATTTTATCTACACGATTGGTAAATGATGGAACCAGCGTGGAATGATTCTCTTCCAGACAACATTCACTCTTTCGCTAATCCCGATCGGTCCCATCAAAATAAGCCTCTTATTCATATTGTTTACATATTGTTCTTATTGTATCGACATGATTAAAAAATGGTGGAACAAGGATAGGAAGATAATTTTCCAGCCAGTATTAACTTCTTCGCTAATCTCAATCGGTCCCGTCAAAACTGCTTTCTCTGTCAACACACGTGTTACATTATAAAAATGTGTGGACTGGATAACTATATCATTTTATACTTGAATATCTATTCTCCACAGGTAAGAAACTTTTCATCGAATTTTAAAGATTAATCATTTAGAATGGCAATACATTTTGAATTCAAAAATGAGACCAACTACTCCGTTCTATTGGGCATTCTCAGGCCCGTAGCTAGCTCATAAAATTTGGGTGGGGAGGGCTACTGAATCGTTTTTAGAGGCGATGAGGATGTTGCCGGCCGAGAACACTCCTAAGAAATCTTTATTTTTGTCGAAATATTTGGAGCGGGGTGAGGCGAGGCTAATTCGATTTTTTTTTTGGGGGGGGGGGGAGGGGGACTACGGGCCCGGGCATTCTCTGATACATAGTGCTCCAAAAAAAAAATTACCCTAACCTTAAATTCTGTGGTTTATGAATAATTGGGGTTTTTTTTATTTTGTTTCAAGGCCTCATATTCCTTAATAAAAGGCAAATGTAAACCTTCAATTCATTCATATTCTGCTGAGGTCCGGCTCTTTTAAAATATGTCAGTCTAAAGGAAAGCGATTGTTTCGTTTCGAATTTCATAATATCGTTGACCTACAATGAGAGATCAAAGAACGATTGACATCTTTATCGGTTGTCTTATCTTGACGAGTTATGACTTCCATTTTTGCTGTCTATCGTTGATTATGAAATCTTGAGCTAAACGAATGGGTACTAATGATTCAAACAAAGACTGACAAAAGTGAATGTTCTCCAAGGGATGATATTTAACTATAAGACGTTCATCGAGCACGAGGGGTCAACTATATTGGCTACACAACAGAATACCTGTGTCTTACTTATATCCCCAGAACTTATTGAAAGCGCAAGGATACTCCTCGCAGTTTTTCGTTTGATTATACCTAATCCCACTTAACACTGCTTTAATGGAAGCAAATTTCTGTTCCAAAGTATGACTTGTCAATAGTCCGATTAACAACCAATTTCTAAATGCGTAACAATATCATTACGCTTTAAACAGAGCCCTAAATTGGACCAAATATGTTTACATAATGTTATGTCATAACTCATGATTTTTAAAGCCCAATTAATCAGTGCATAACAGAATTTTGCAGAAAAAGTAATTGCGTGAGAAATGGGGCCATCAAAAACAAATACATTGTAAAGAATACTGTTTGGAGACGAACAATACTTTCACCGTTTTCAGTACCTTAAATCACTGCCAAAAGTTTTAAGGAAGACCCCTGATTAAACGAATGGCTGTCACATCGCTGTACTTTGGATAGATATATTATGTTATGTGTTAGCGAATTATTGTAATAAAGATATACCCTATGTATTGTATGTTAGTCCCAAAATGACCTGATATGGTTTTAACTAGATAATTTCACTATAAGGATATTTCTATGGTAAATTACAACCTACATGTAATTAACTATCTGTACAATTTGATCAGTTTATATACCTAGATACCAAAAACAAATAAAATACTTAAGTGTTGCTGTTATTTGCTTTAAATTCAAGCTGTGATAGTCGGTAACCCCAACTATTACGGTGGTTGAGAGAGAGAGAGAGAGAGAGAGAGAGAGAGAGAGAGAGAGATTGGGTTTAACTCCACTCGTCCCAAACTAGGCCATTCGCTAACCATTCGGCCATACCCCACCCTAACCGCCCACCCCAATTACGGTTGTTGACGACCATACGGAAGACAGGGGAAGCCGAGAAAAAAAATAAAATGGTCTTACATTTCTGACTCTGTGATGGTCATAGGGAATGTGTTCGAAATAGTCACGTGAATGTTCGTGGAAGTGCTAACGGTCTATTTTACCGTCAGCCTGGAGTCTCCAAACACACCAAAAAGTCATATATGTATATAAATAAATACACATCAAGTTATCTGGAATATAACTTGTACCCTTCCTACCGACATTGTAATTTTGCAGGCATTAATGAATTCATGAGAAATGGAGTTTAACGTCCACTCGACACAAACTAGGTAATTTCGGGACTAACATATGGTTTAATTTTATTTCAATAATTCGCTTGCGCGTAGAGGTCTTTAGCAGTGGGAGGAAACCGGAGTGGCCGGAGGAAACCCACGAGGCTGAGAAAGCACTCCTATCTCACACCAGGGATCGAAACCACAGCCGCAAGCCAGGGGCGACTGGCCAGCTAGACATCGAAGCGCGGCACTCTAGGCCACCCCAACCCCCCATGACAAGGACAAATAGACACACTCCCTCAAAAACAACGGGACAGAAAGTGTCATTTAAACGTCATAATCACTGAGCCTCCTTCCAATTGACTTAAAAGAAGGATGCCTCTGCAATTAGACAAAAGTTTTTCACGTTTATACCATATAACAGCCCCATTTCTCTCTTGGATCTTGAAAAGAATAACGAGACGCGATACGTTATTCGGTATTCAGTTTTTGAATTACGAATAATGGGACATAGTGGGTCAAGAAAAGACGTTTTATTTCATCGACATATAAGATGCATGCCTTTGCAGCAAAACATTGGTTTACATGACGAAACAAGTTTCAGGAAGATTATACGAGTTGTGTCCCCTGTTACCGTGTTTCTCTTATCAAATGAATTTTACCCCGATATTTTGTATTGCTTACAAAAGTAAAACACACTTGACTTGTTTATTTATCATTGTTGTGTTGACTTGGTAGGATACTTTCTTACTGGGGCAGAGCAATAGCCCCTCTACAACGTAGACGTAGACAGCCAGTCGCTATCATATACCATCAACTATGCCACGAAAATAAAATAGGACTTCACCTGCCTACCCGTCAGGTTAAAGAAAAAAAGCACATACAGCCGGGGGCGGGGCGGACAGCGGCCCTACGGCCTACTCTTATTTTGAATTCCAGTTGTCAAAAATGAAATGAAATGGGGCTTAACGTCCTACTGTTCTGCTCCTAAACTGGGCTATTGAGGACGGGACTACAGAAATAAATAATCAGAGTGACCTATCACACAAAAAGCATTCCTCCATTTATCAACTTCGTGATCAGCTAACATAGTATGGTGTAACAGTAAACAATCTTAAATCATGTCTATCAAGTGCATATTTCGTTAAATAGGTGGGTTCAAACAGAGCTAAAGATACTAATAGATAAAGTAATGACCATCTCCTGGAGAGGTTATGCCCCAGGGGTTCATAATTCAACGGAGTACAGGATATGCCTATTGGGGAGGATAATGACTGCCAACACTTGTCCCAATATCCCCTCATTTCGTGTTTCTTTAATCGACTTTTGTATTTTAGCAGATACCAGAGGAGACATTAAATATGAAGTTTTCAAAGTGGTTAATACAGCTGACCTTAGTGTTGTTTTGTGTTTCGGTACTAAAATAAAATCAAATTACGGCTCAATTATCACCAGGGATATCATAAATGAAGTCAGGTTTACCATCCTAATTCTCTACACCGACTGGGCAAATGGAGGGACCCAGGCTAGACAGGGGCGAAGTTGGTAAAGTGGAAGAACCAGCGCCTACCTACCTCTATCCCTGCGGTTCTGATATTCCTATATTAGATGAAAGACATTCTAACACCCCCTTTGCAACAAGTCGAATCACGATTAACCTTTTTAATGGAGTTTTGAATTAAAAGAAGTATTGTGTTAAGACATCCCCCCCGGCCATATCATAGGATATAGGGACGTAGCTGGCTACAAATTTGGACAGTGGTTATAACTTCAATAAAAACAAGCAGGACAGGTTTGTTGTTATATTTATAACAATCTGTTCTTATTGCACAATCATTCCAGTAAATATGTATGCTTAGTACGAAGAACAATCGTTTCTTCATCTGGACCTGAAAAGAGTGAAACTTGTTAATTTTATCATTAAAACATTAGTGGGGTCTAGAGTAGAGATACAGCCTTTCCATAAACAAGACTTTTACTGCACCCATTGGGCTAATGAAGGCGGGCGTATGGCACAGTGTAAGACGCGCGATATTGTCCCTGAAAGCGGTGCTACGACTTAAAGTCGTATATGGCATTCAAACAGTCCATGGTTCCTTTTTTCTTTTACGTGCATACCAAGGTGTACACTGCCCCCCACCCACACACAAACACACCTCACTATCTTGCTGCTTCCCTCGGCCATGTTGCACTTCACCTAAATTGTTAAATGTAACATGGCGGTTTATTTAGTGAAGTTAACTGGAACTGTCCAAGTTAATTTGCAGAGAGTTAAGTTTAAATATTGTCTAAAAAGTGTTAATAATGAATGTTGATTTTAATGTATGCTATATTTACCAGCTGAACGCTTGCTTCTAGTGGCACACGAACTCTGAAAGGATAAACATTTAATATCTCGTAAAGTCTATACAATATACAAAGAGTAAAAACACTTTTTGATTGAAACTGTCTAGTATATCGTTCAGGGCCCTGTTTCACGAAATTTTAACTTAAGGTAAAATCCAATTTTAGTAGATACTTCAATTTTGATTGGCTAAGCACTAAAATCAATATTATCCAATCAAATTACTAAAATTGGGATCTTATCTTAGATAGACAGGACAGGCTAAAAGAAGATAATTGTCACGGTGGGATCCCATACATGCCAATATCGAAAGAAAGCGGAATCTTTAGAAGATAAACCTATATATTAAGTTTCGTAGAAATCGGAAAAAGATTGCGTGACCTGTAGTACACAAATAAATTGTGGAGAGAGAGAGAGAGAGAGAAATGGGGTTTAACGTCCACTCGACACAAACTAGGTCATTTTGGGACTAACATGGTTTTAATTTTATTTCAATAATTCGCTTGCGCATAAGGGTCTTTAGCAGTGGGAGGACACCAACGAGGTTGAGAAGGCGCCATTATCTCCATGCCACATACGCTCACACCAGGGATCGAAACCACAGCGCACGTCAGAGGTGACCGGCCAGCTAGAGGTTGAAGCGCGGCACTCTAGACCACTAGGCCATCGGAAAAAAAAATTGTGACCTGTAGTACACAAATAAATTGTGGACTCACGGGCGGAAGGACGCCGGGACCTGTGGGCGGACAGGGGCTTCAACAATATAATTTCATTCAAATATTTTATTCTAAGCGAATAAAATTTAGCAATGGATTGTCCATTAATCGTTGAATATCTAAAACTCGTTGGTGTTCTAATGCATTTAAAATTCGGTTTTCCTGTAGAGAGTTGATTATAGGTCGTCCATTCTTACACAATGCATCATTAATGTAAATATTAGTAGCATGAAGGTTGATATTATTACTACCATAAATAAATTGTCATCTTCGATAACCGAACCGGTACACACGCCGGAATAAACTCCCTCTGCCATTCACTGTAGATGCAAGGGACCTTTTGATATGTTCAGCCAGGGGCCCTATATAAGCTTAGTACCGCCTTATCTTTAACGAAATGGGCTAATGATGGACATACGCCATAAATAGCATTTATTATGAGTTGTTGTTGCATTGCCTGAATTTTTAGTTGAATATTTGGAACTTTAAGGCCCCCATTTCTATAGTCTAGGTTCAAGGTGTTTCGATTAATTGTTTCACTTTTATTATCCCAGATGAAGTTGTAGATTATTTTATTTATATTTTTGGTAATTGAATTTGATGGAGGAACTATCCTAGCAACAAACCATAATTTACTGAGTATGTAGGTGTTTAATATACATATTTTTTCTTTATATGGTAGTGAGTGGTTTTCCCATGTCTGAATGGTTGATTTTATTATTTGGATTAGGGGTAACCAGTTTTTTTCCATTTTATTTGTGCCAAACCAAATGCCTAGTAATTTAATAACATCAGTTTTAATATTTATACTTATATTTACAGGATAAGAGTATTGGGATGGTTTACCAATAGAAAGAATTTCAGTTTTATCATGGTTAAGTTGAGAGCCAGATATTGAGCCAAAGGTTTTGAATTGTTCAAGAAGTGTGTTGTATGAAGATAGTCTCGATATTATTGCCGAAACGTCATCCGCGTGTTGAAAAAGCTTAATCTCTGATGGGTAGTTAGGGATTCTGATGCCTTTTATGAGGATGTTTCTGTTTATGTATGAGGCAAGGGGGTTGATACATAGGGAATAGAGAATCATGGATAGTGGACATCCTTGACGAATCGATCGGTTAATTTTAATAATTTGGGTAAAGGATCCATTTACTTGGACTTTACTAATTAAGTTTTTAAACAATATTGTAATCCAGTTTAGGATGTAATTTGGGAAATTTATATGTTTTAGTAAATTTTTAATATAGTTGTGTTCAATGCGATCAAAGGCTTTTTCTTGGTCAAATGATAGTATATAGGCACTGGACTCATTTGTGTTTATATACATGTAGTTTAAAATTGTATTTATTGAATATAGATTGTCAAAAATGCTTTTATTTGGTCCGGCTCCAGTTTGTGTATTAGAGATTAATTTGTTTATAACTGTATTGATTCTTGTGCCTAAAATTTTTGTGATGATTTTACAGTCGACACATAACAGGCTTATCGGTCTATAATTCTTAAGTAATCGGTGGTCACCTTTATTCTTATAATTAATTGTTATTATACCAGTTCTCATTGTGTTGGATAGTTCACCTTGTAAATAGATGTTGTTTATTACTTCTGTTAAGTCGGTTCCTATGGTGTCAAAAAATTTAATGTAGAAATCGGCTGGAATACCGTCGATGCCAGGGCTATGGTTTGTTCTGAAACTTTGTAATGCTTTGAGAACTTCATCTTTAGATATGAAATGCGACAGAGAATCTCTTTCCGTGTTAGTTAGAGTATCTATGTTACTGTTTTCAATATAGGAGTTTATAAGGTTTTCATCAATGTTTTGAGAAGTATATAGTTGTTGGTAATATTCGTGAATTGTGTCTAGAATATCTTGTTCATTATCACATAATGTATTATTTTGATTGATTAATTGTTTGATTTGCTTTTTAGCACCATTTTTGACCTCTGCTAGTTTATATATTTTAGAATTATTAGATGGATTAATTTTAGGTATTTCTAGCTTTGATCGTATGACGTAACCTTGTGTTATATTTTGTTCTATTATTTCGATTTTTGTGTGAATTTCATGTATTGAGTTAGTATTCATAGAGGGTTCATTCTCAAGAGTTTGGAGTTGTGAGTATAGGTTGTTTGGTGTATTTCTATTTTCACTTGATTGTGTCTGACAGTACTTTTGTGTAATTTGTTTGATAGATTTTTTTCCATCTTCCCACCATTTTATATTATCTAGGTAGACATTTTTTTTTGTTTTGCCAATGAGACCAGAATAGTGTGATTTGGTTTTGGTAGATTTTGTCCTCTAATATTGGGTTGTTAAGTTTCCAGTATCCATGACCCCACTTTAGGTTGTCTAGATTTATATTGATTTCAATTGCTTTGTGATCAGAAAAGTGTATAGGAATATGTTTAATTGTTTTTATGAATGTCGAGAAGTCATGACTCGAATAGCATCGGTCTAGCCGACTAGCGTATCCCCTAGAATTGGACCAGGAGAAAGTAATAGAGTCCGGGGAAGTAACTCTATAATTATCAATGATATTTAGGGTGGATTTTATTTCAACTAGTTTTTGAATGGCTTCTTTTGGGTGGTTGTTCAAGTTTTCAGATTTATTGTCTTTTTTATCTTCTATAAGGTTGAAATCGCCTGTCATAATATATGTGTGTTGTGGGTTATAAAGTGTTTTGACATATTCTAATAATGAGGTGTAAAAGCTAATTTTTTGTTCTCTGGCGCTGGGCCCATATATATTTAGTAGTTGAATAGTTTTCATATTGGCAGTTATTTCTATATGCTGAACTCTACCAGCAAGTTTTTGAGGTGTAGTCTGGATATTATGAGCAATGTTTGGATTTATTAGTATAGCAACACCAATTTTAGTTTCATTAAATGATGTGTACATTTTATGGTTAGTAATATTTTCAATACTTTGTCTCTGTTTATCATCTAGTGTTAGAATTTCCTGAATACAGGCAATATCTAACTTCTTAAACATATTATTTAATTCAATAATCTTCAAGGTATTACCTTGTTGAATATCCGTGGAATATAGGAACATAATTAAATAGATATAAGAGAGTAGGAGCTTCATAGTTTTGTTTCTTAGAGTTGTTTCAATCTAAGTAAGGTGATTCCAAATATGTATTTAGACATTAGTTTCGATCAGGGGCGAGTTCGCCCTTTGTTTTTTCTCGTTATTATCACTATCTGAAGTACTATCTGAGCTATCTCTTTTATATCTATCACACTCAGTGATTGAAGAAATATTTATTGACTCATCAGCGTCATAATTGGTAGTCATATCGGTTGCTGGTGTACCATTAAGACTATCATCAGCATATAAGTCATTGTGGTCCACTAAGGGCCTTGTACTTATTGGAGAATTTACCCTTACCTATATTTTGAAGGCACTTTATGTTCTGTATGTTATACTCCTTTGCCTGTAGGAAATAAAGAATATCTATCGAAGCAATCCCCGAGAAGGAGGTCATCATCTGGTATTAACTCCACAGTATTGTCTCTGTTGAGGTGGTTTGTTATACTAATATCCCCATCGGGATTTATTGTCATCTTTGTTGATTTAGCGTAGCTCATTGTCAATAAATCACGTCAATAAATCATTTATTATAACCTTTCACGTTTTTTTTTTTTTGTTTTTTTTATTATTAATGTTAATATTAATGGGTAGATTGGTGTGATGGAGCATTTACAGAAAATAGTGAAATGTGATGAAACGTTAAGAAAGTCAACAGAAAAGGTTTTTTTTTATGTTGTCACTCTTGTATAGTTTATATAAAACAGCTGATAATGTGATATTAATCCAGTTTCAGGAATATCTTAGTTGTATCTATTTAGCACACTCGATGCTCACTATTGCATACTGAACGCTTTCTGTAAACACTAGCTAGAGGGAGAGCTTCCGAGACACCTCTTGTCAGCTCCACACTCAATTGCTTGTCACAGAAAATCCAACTACTACTACAACCTGATGTTTTAACGTCCGCTTCCACAGAAGTGATATCGCAGACAAGACATAGGAGAGCCGAGGCTTCTTCCTGTTTTTTAGAATATGATTTTGCAATCTTTCCATTTGCGGCCTCGGGCCATGGAGTAGGTTTAGTGAGAAGTTATTCCCTTTATTTAGTAAAACACATATTGTTTGGTAGTTGATCTGTAGGGACAGCATTTATGCAGACATATATGCGTCTCGTCTCTGGATTGGTAGAGGTCATCTTTTGGGGTTTAGTGTTTAGGTGCCAGACCCGTCTTATCGTGGCCTCCCCTTACTCCACTTATCCCACTTTGTAGGTTTGGTGTCTTTGTAGTGGATTAGTGTTTAGATGCCGAGCCCGTCTTACCGTGACCCCCCCTTACTCCACTAGCCCGCTACTTTGGTGTATATCCCCTATGTAGTTTAGTGTTTAGATGCCGAGCTCGTCTTATCGTAGCCCCCTCTTACTTCACTATTCTACTTAATCCAACGGTGTTCATTAAATCGTGAATTAGTTCGAAGATTTGCAGCTTCAGATCGCGTCTTGGAAAGAGTAGGTTCTTAGTGTTGAGTGGTATGTTGTTGGTCTCCATCATCTCCACTAGTTCCGTTCTCTCTTCCCTGAATACCTCGCAGTCTACCTGGACATGGTTGGTGGTACATTCTTCTCCGCACTCACAGACGATGACTTGGTGTTTGTAGTCTCGTAGCCGCTCTTTCACCCTTAGTTTCGATATAAGTTTGCATATATCTCTTCTAGGGTGATTGATAGCTGTCTTCGTGTAGATCTTGTCATCCAGCCGGAATCTGTATGTGTCAAGTTCAACGAGCTTTAATTCCCAGAGTGAATTGACCTGTCTTTTTACCATACTATAGATTTCCGTGGTGCTGTATTCTATGGTGCGGAGTGGTGCCGTGTCCCCGAGACCTTCATTTGCGAGTCGATCTGCTTCCTCGTTTCCTCTAATGTTCACATGTGATGGAATCCACACGAGCTCTAATTTGCTTCCCTTCTCTAGGACCCTCTGGTACAGCTGCCTGATTTCCAAAATGACTTCTGGTCTTGAGTCCGAGTTGTCATTTTGGATTGAAATCAGACTGCTCAGAGAGTCGCTTGGGATGACGAACTTACTAGTCTTTTGATAAGAGATCCATGATATAGCATCACGGATGGCCACAATCTCTGCAGTGTACACCGAACAGTTATTGGGCAGTTTCCTGCTTATTCCCTGTTCCCCGTTTGGCAGGTATATTCCAAACGAGCTGGTGCCCCTTTCAGGATTGCGTGAGCCATCCGTATAAACATGTTCCCAGTCATCCGACGGCCAGTTGTCTTCCAGGTGTTCCAGAGAGAGAGCCCGTGCTTTGACTCTGTGAATGTGTGAATTAGTTTTATTTAACGTCCGCTTCCACCGAGGTGATATCGCAGACAATTACGTGTTATATGTGCATGGTGATAATATTTACAACGTGATTAGTGGATTAGTGTGGATTAATTAGGTGTTTTAATAGATATATATGTGCAACGAATATACAGAGACGAGACGTGAGTTAACAGGAGTAACAGGTGCATGGACATATGATAGAACAGATATGGACATGGACGAACATTTACACAGACAGAGACATTTGTATACATACATTTTACAGACATGAAGGTGGACGAACATATATATATATCTATATCTATTGTTAATTTGGTTGGTCAGGTCGTTCTGTCCGGTCGAATGGCAGGGCGGTGCAACTCTTCCTTGGGGCTTGGTGGTGAGTTTTAGGGCCTGGTCCATTCTTCCTTCCATTTGGATATGTTGTCCGGTATGGTGGTATTGTTTTGAGTTTTGTTTCTATGGTTCATTCCTTTGTTGTTGGTTCTCAGAAGGAAGAATCCAGCGCCTGAAAAGAGAGAAGGAAAAAAAATAGTATCTGGTCTTACAGTGATATGTGTTATGATTTCGTCTAGTAAGGCTTCTGGGGGGTTGGGGGGTTGGGGGGTTGGGGGTGGGGGGGGCTAAAATAATAATAGAGAAGATAATAAGAATAAAACAATAATGCGAATAAGAATAATTAGGTAGATAAGAATAATAATAGTAATTAAGGTTTAGAGTAGAATAAATTTGGAGGGTATTAGTATTGAGTAATATTGGGGTATTTAGATTTTTAAAACAGTAATAGTAAAGAGTTTTTAAAAGATACTTATTGAGTCATGGAAAGGACTGGGGCAGTTGTCGATCTTCCATGGTTTCCCTATATACTGTGGTGTTCTTTTTTAGGATCATACTATGGGTGTTGAATTCCGTTCAAGTTTACCGTAAGTGTTTATACAGTCAATCTTTATTAATAGATAATCAGTTACAATGTTCTTTACTTACAAAAGGTAATAAATGCATTATGGCATATATGTTAACTTAATGTGATCTACAATCAATATTTATTTAGTCGACAAGAGATAATAAGATATATGATTTATAAACTACTTTTATTCAAGGTTCATAAAGTACAATAAAGCATACATGGTGATTTACTATGATCTACAATCAATGTCTTGTTTAGTCGAATAAAGATAAAGCTAATCCATTGAGTTTTCAGGGTATGTAGCGTTTCCCTGCGCTTTGACTCTTAAAACCAATCTTAAATAACGTAGTCATTTCTGCCGCCCAAATCTCTGATTGGTTTACATGTTACATAAACAATTAAACTGATTGGCTAACTCGTAGTCAAATGATTGATTGACAGCAAGATAATTCCACATAAGCTAATTACTAGGGATCGCACCTCTAAGTTCTAAAACAACAATGTTAACACCTGCCATGGATTCTGCCTGGTACACGTTTGCACAATTTATCATGTCTTACATAATACTATGTCTTAAGTATACGACTGATGAAAGGCGTGCGGAATTTAGAAGTTTATACAATGCCGGTAATTAACAATGAAACTAATTATTAATGGTCACCCATTCTAACTTTAAACGACAGGTGTCAATATCTGTTGTGCTTAAATCTTATCTCCGAGCCTACAAGTGAGTACAACCTATCAGCTGTTACATAATACTAAGCCAGATTAAACTTGCAATTAATCTGTCTATTAGAATGTCAAAATTAAGGAAAAAATGAAATATAAAATACTGACAGATTCAAATACAATATTAAATTTTAGACCCAAAATAATATTGTGTAACAAAACAAATTGGGTTTAACGTCCTACTGTTTTGGTCCGACTGGGCTCACGAAGACGGGTATACGCCATACCGTGTGCTTTGACATGGCCTACTCATATCCAGGGGCGTACATAATGATTTTGTTTGGGGGGGGGGGTGTTTAGCCAAAATGCGACCGACTGATGCACATACCCCCCCCCCCTCCAGTGCGAGTGACGCAATCAGGAGCCGAGCACCGCGAGTGAGTTTTCTAGGGAATATGGGGGTGGGGTAGGGGCGGTTTCAAACCTAGGGTGCACACCCACAATCCCACCCCACAATGAAAGTAAACAAAATTCTGGCTATAACATTAAGTGTCCCTGTATATAGTATTGTAGAAATATATAGTTGTTCACCGATCGTTGTCTCGTCGGAAAGCAGTTTTATTAAAGTTCACATATGGTTTATGTCATATTAATGATTGTGCCTATAACACAGTAATTTGAGAAGATTTTGAAAAATTGATTCAATATCCGGGCATATCAGGTCATTGCTGGGAGAAATTCTTGTGGACGAGTGGACCAGATATGTCAGTGAATGGGACAGAATCTCAAGATCTGTTTTGCAAGAGTTGACATAACATCTGTACAATCTGACGCCCCACACACCAGTGGTACTACAAACTGGACAGTTCACTATAATTGTAAATATAATAGTACTGAGACAGTATAAGACAACTGAGGAGTAGAAGAATAATTTTAAAATGGAATTGAGCGACGCAGGAGCGAAAAAAAATTTCAGATATGTAACTGTGTAGAAAAATCGAATCGCGCCCCAGGCGCGAAAAAATTTCAAATGTGTAACGGAGCTTTTAAATTTTTGGGACAGGCATGAAAATTTGAATTAATATCATAGCAAATGGAACCAAATTCTCGTTAACGATGGATAAGAAATGGGACAGAATCTTGAGGCTTATCTGCCAATTTCGCCCGTTTTTTGATTGTTGGTTTATCTCACTCATTAATTCGTTTAGTCGGAGACCCACTGCGGTCTCATACAACAACATACTCACTACAGAATAAGAGTGACAAGCAGACAGGGTCTTTTTATACTATAGTTTTGTGTGACGTATGCAATTAGGGCACACAGTTTCGCGCAAATACACAGGTATTGTTTTTGAGACCGACAGCAGTGACTGTACTTATTTTATGACCGACTTTTATCTCCCTGGGGAATATTTTGTTGTTAGACCAACATACTCACAACAGATTAAGAGTGACGTATGCAATTTAGGCTCACGGATTCACACAAATACACAGTATTTGAGATCTATTCTGGCATTGTGTGACCGACTGCACTGACTGCACTTATTTTGAGACCGACTAATTTTCCCCCTGGGTGAAATTTTGTTGTTAGACTAACATACTCACAACAGAATGAGACTGAAACACAGCATCTTTTCAAACATGATAAGTTGACAAGGTTATTTTATACTAAAGTCTTGCGTGACGTATACAGTTAACACTTATTTTGATACCGACTGCACTGATTTTGCGACCGACTATTTTTATACTAAAGTTTTGCTTGAGTTGCGTGACGTATACAGTGAGCTCTTTTGATACCGACTACTCCTATTTTGCGACCGACTGCACTGATTTTGCGACCGACTATTTTTGGGGCTGGGGGGGGGGGGTGTACCACCTCCGCCCCCCCCCCACACACACACACCCACATTTACGCCCCTACTCATATCTCGAATTCAATCTGCCAGAGGATCTTTTACATGCATGCCAATGTATACACGGGACCTCGGTCTTTTGTATCATTCGAACGACTAAATTACTGTCCTTGTCAAGCCCCCCGTCCTGCACCACTGATCAGTGGAAACCACGTGGTAAACAACATATAATTGTTTCATATCCTTATTGCTCGAAACTATTATCCTCGACATATATCTATAAATACGTTAACCTCTGAAATGTTAAGTTCACTTGTGAATGAGCAGTGTTAATAGCTTCTCACTTGAACTATTTAGAAGTCGTTCTCATTGAAAAGACAACCACCTTTGTTCGCCATGACTGAATGTTTATGGACAGTTGTATAAGGGATTTTTTTACGATATCACCAGAAAGTTGTTATGGAGATCAAATATATCTGAATGAGTGTTAAAACATGATGTATATTTAGAATATATATATTAACGTCTACTTTCCAAATAGACAGATATCGCACTCAGAAAACTGGAGATTTTATTATTAAGATTCAAGCCATGACGGTTTTATGTTACTCCCGATTGGACAATTGAATGAAACCACCAGACCGCTATTTCATAGCGATTATAAATAGACCGTACTGCAACCCGGATTCAAATTTTGCACAGTTATCTTGGATCAAGTCGTGAACGAAGACGCAGTATAGTTTCGTGGAAGACAACATGGGCGTCGCTACCCCTAAAATGTTAAAAATATTGCTTCTACTAAACGTGTTTCTTGTTGTGCGTGCGGCTGAAATTATTAACACCACTACAACAACCGCGGGGATTATTAAAGGTAAAACTAAAACGGTATCTATTGACAATGACAATATAGCAGTTGTGGAGTATTTGGGCATTCCCTTTGCCGAGCCTCCGGTTGGAAATTTACGGTTTCAACACTCCGTTTTAAAATCCAGCAATGCTACCGATATGTTTGAAGCCTTTGAGTATGGACCGTCTTGTCACCAGATTAATCCGTTTCTAATGAGACCATTGGAAACTGCTAGTGAGGATTGCTTAAGTTTAAACATCTTTAGTCCCATGAGAGTAGGAACCGAACGATATCCCGTCATGTTTTTCATCTACGGAGGGGGATTTGTGAACGGCGAGTCGCCAATATACGATGGAAGTAGACTAGCGGCATATGGAGAGGTAGTCGTTGTCACCATCAACTACAGACTTGGAGCTTTTGGATTTTTATCAACTGGGGATGAACATGCTCCTGGAAATCTCGGAATAATTGATCAACGAACTGCCCTTAAATGGGTGAAAGCTAACATTGATAGTTTTGGTGGAAACAGTTCGATGATAACCATTTTTGGAGAATCAGCAGGCAGTGCTAGCGTTATGTATCATATGCTATTTGAGAACGAGACATTATTTCAAAGAGCTATTGCTCAAAGTGGTTCTATAAATGCAGTTTGGGCCCAATCAACACCAGAACGCCAGTTTAATAATGCTAAAAGACTAGCCATGTTCTTTAATTGTTCGATATCAAACGAAAGATCGAAAGCCAGTGAAGAGATTTTAGGTTGTCTCCAAGCACCGAAAGCCGAGGATATTGTATCATTTGGTTCAGATCCGTTAGCCTATTCCTGGGTTCCAATTTTTGATAATTCTAAACTGGACACCATCCAGTGGCCCCAGAAACCCAATCACACAGGTGAATTAAAAGATGTTTATCAGGGCAGAGATTTGTTATTGGGAACCAATGGATATGAAGGCCATTATTTCATTGAAACAACCTTTAGGAACATTGCTTCGATGATGAAAAATAGTCCAATTTCAGGATTACGCAATCTCTTTAGGCGATTTCTGAAAGATCTCGCTACACAAGCGTATCTTGCACCCGATGCCAATTCGATGGAAGCATTGCTTGACGCCATGATGCATCTTTACACAAATGCTGAGAATCCGAATGATCTCGCCTTTAATTTGAAACAAGTTAGCGATTCTTTAACAGACATGTGGTTTCTTATAGCTGCTTATAAAGATGCCGCAAGTCATGCTTACATAAATGATCAAACCAAAACATATCAGTATGAATTTAACCATGTCTATCCCTATGAGACCCCTTTTCTTGGCGGAAAAGACTGGTTAAAGGGTGCAACGCATGCCCAGGAACTTCCTTATGTGTTTGGATTTCCGTCGTCTTTCACTGCATTGTTACAATTTACCCCAGAGATTGCAGCAAACCAGTGGCCATTTTCTAAACAAATTATGGATTACTGGACCAACTTTGCCAAAACAGGGTAAGTTTCATATTTCTGTTCAATCATTCAATATTGTATCACTTTTCTCAACCAAGTGAAACGCCTGTTGTAGAAGATTATGTCTGAGAATATTTCTAAAAGGTTATTCGATTCTTTGTGTTTGTTATATAACGTTGCTAAAAATATATCCAAGGATATTTTGGAACACGACACACATGAGAGTCCGAATTAAGACGGACATACACCATGCAGTGTGATATGAGAGAAATCTTGTCTGGAATCTTATTTTGAATTCCAACTGTCAGTGGATTCTCAACTTGTACGGCAACCTGTAAGCGAGATCTGGGTTTCAGAATGTCTAGACACCATTCCTGCCCTGTGCACCGACATTGGGAAGCCACACTGGAAATTCCCGGGGAACTGTCACTGCCAACATCAGGATCGTAAGCCGGATCTCCTGCTTAGTTAGTCCGCCCCGATACACTGTGTCACCATGGTGGTTTCAATCCATAGTCCAATGGTTCAGTATATCATAAAAAAATTAACAGTACATGAATTATGAAATAAACTATCCATATTCTGCTTCTTTTTTCTCTTCAGGAACCCAAACAAACCCAGACCTGTACCACAAGAATGGAAACCTTACACCAACGATAAACAAGAGTATTTGTATTTTCCCAACTCAGGAAATCCTGAAATCAAAAAGAATATACACGCTAGACGAGTCACTTTCTGGCAGGATTATGTTCCTCAACTTTTGAAACGAACAACACTACCACCACCACCACCACCACCACCCATGTGTCCTACATCATCTGCAACTCAAACCAGTTTGAATGGTTTCCTGTATATAAGTCTTGTATGTTTATTGTCTGTATTTTATCTACACGATTGGTAAATGATGGAACCAGCGTGGAACGATTCTCTTCCAGACAACATTCACTCTTTCGCTAATCCCGATCGGTCCCATCAAAATAAGCCTCTTATTCATATTGTTTACATATTGTTCTTATTGTATCGACATGATTAAAAAATGGTGGAACAAGGATAGGAAGATAATTTTCCAGCCAGTATTAACTTCTTCGCTAATCTCAATCGGTCCCGTCAAAACTGCTTTCTCTGTCACAACACACGTGTTACATTATAAAAATGTGTGGACTGGATAACTATATCATTTTATACTTGAATATCTATTCTCCACGGGTAAGAAATTTTTTATCAAATTTTAAAGATTAATCATTTAGAATGGCAATACATTTTGAATTCAAAAATGAGACCAACTACTCCGTGCTATTGAGCATTCTCAGGCCCGTAGCTAGCTCATAAAATTTGGGTGGGGAGGGGCTACTGAATCGTTTTTAGAGGCGATGAGGATGTTGCCGGCCGAGAACATTCCTAAGAAATATTTATTTTTGTCGAAATATTTGGAGCGGGGTGAGGCGAGGCTAATTCGATTTTTTTTTGGGGGGGGGGGGGGGAGGGGGGCTACGGGCCCGGGCATTCTCTGATACATAGTGCTCCAAAAAAAAAACCCTAACCTTAAATTCTGTGGTTTATGAATAATTGGGGTTTTTTTATTTTGTATCAAGGCCTCATATTCCTTAAAGGGACAATAACATTCTTGCTGGCTTGGTAGCTCCAGAAAATAAATAATACCCTTATTCTAAGTACTAGATGTTTAAATGTCCTACCTGTTGTGTAAATTATCCATTACAACCTATTTTATTTGTCCAGAGGGTTCGAAAATATTTTAAAATCCAAGTCACATTTGAAAAGGTTTACGTTAGACTTTTCAAATCAATTGGTTGAATTTTTCCAATTTTTTAAATTAGGTGTGTTAAGATGAAATTTATATCATCATTTAATTGGAATATTCTAAAATAATACGATTTGTTGACAAGAATGAAGATTGGGACATATTTTTCAGTTACAACAAGAGTGTTATTGGGGCTTTAATAAAAGGCAAATGTAAACCTTCAATTCATTCATATTCTGCTGAGGTCCAGCTCTTTTAAAATATGTCAGTCTAAAGGAAAGCGATTGTTTCGTTTCGAATTTCATAATATCGTTGACCTACAATGAGAGATCAAAGAACGATTGACATCTTTATCGGTTGTCTTATCTTGACGAGTTATGACTTCCATTTTGCTGTCTATCGTTGATTATGAAATCTTGAGCTAAACGAATGGGTACTAATGATTCAAACAAAGACTGACAAAAGTGAATTTTCTCCAAGGGATGATATTTAACTATAAGACGTTCATCGAGCACGAGGGGTCAACTATATTGGCTACACAACAGAATACCTGTGTCTTACTTATTGAAACGAAACGCAAGGATACTCCTCGCAGATTATACCTAATCCCACTTAACACTGCTTTAATGGAAGCAAATTTCTGTTCCAAAGTATGACTTGTCAATAGTCCGATTAACAACCAATTTCTAAATGCGTAACAATATCATTACGCTTTAAACAGAGCCCTATATTGGACCAAATATGTTTACATAATGTTATGTCATAACTCATGATTTTTAAAGCCCAATTAATCAGTGCATAACAGAATTTTGCAGAAAAAGTAATTGCGTGAGAAACGGGGCCATCAAAAACAAATACATTGTAAAGAATACTGTTTGGAGACGAACAATACTTTCACCGTTTTCAGTACCTTAAATCACTGCCAAAAGTTTTAAGGAAGACCCCTGATTAAACGAATGGCTGTCACATCGCTGTACTTTGGATAGATATATTATGTTATGTGTTAGCGAATTATTGTAATAAAGATATACCCTATGTATTGTATGTTAGTCCCAAAATGACCTGATATGGTTTTAACTAGATAATTTCACTATAAGGATATTTCTATGGTAAATTACAACCTACATGTAATTAACTATCTGTACAATTTGATCAGTTTATATACCTAGATACCAAAAACAAATAAAATACTTAAGTGTTGCTGTTATTTGCTTTAAATTCAAGCTGTGATAGTCGGTAACCCCAACTATTACGGTGGTTGAGAGAGAGAGAGAGAGAGAGAGAGAGAGAGAAATGGAGTTTAACGTCCACTCGACACAAACTAGGTAATTTCGGGACTAACATATGGTTTAATTTTATTTCAATAATTCGCTTGCGCGTAGAGGTCATTAGCAGTGGGGGGAAACCGGAGTGGCCGGAGGAAACCCACGAGGCTGAGAAGGCGCCCCTATCTATTTGCCACATACGCTCACACCAGGGATCGAAACCAGAGGCGACTGGCCAGCTAGACATCGAAGCGCGGCACTCTAGGCCACCCCAACCCCCCATGACAAGGACAAATAGACACACTCCCTCAAAAACAACGGGACAGAAAGTGTCATTTAAACGTCATAATCACTGAGCCTCCTTCCAATTGACTTAAAAGAAGGATGCCTCTGCAATTAGACAAAAGTTTTTCACGTTTATACCATATAACAGCCCCATTTCTCTCTTGGATCTTGAAAAGAATAACGAGACGCGATACGTTATTCGGTATTCAGTTTTTGAATTACGAATAATGGGACATAGTGGGTCAAGAAAAGACGTTTTATTTCATCGACATATAAGATGCATGCCTTTGCAGCAAAACATTGGTTTACATGACGAAACAAGTTTCAGGAAGATTATACGAGTTGTGTCCCCTGTTACCGTGTTTCTCTTATCAAATGAATTTTACCCCGATATTTTGTGTTGCTTACAAAAGTAAAACACATTTGACTTGTTTATTTATCATTGTTGTGTTGACTTGGTAGGATACTTTCTTACTGGGGCAGAGCAATAGCCCCTTTACAACGAAGACAGCCAGTCGCTATCATATACCTTCAACTATGCCACGAAAATAAAATAGGGCTTCACCTGCCTACCCGTCAGGTTAAAGAAGAAAAGCACATACAGTCGGGGGCGGGGCGGACAGCGGCGCTACGGCCTACTCTTATTTTGAATTTCAGTTGTCAAAAATGAAATGAAATGGGGCTTAACGTCCTACTGTTCTGCTCCTAAACTGGGCTATTGAGGACGGGACTACAGAAATAAATAATCAGAGTGACCTATCACACAAAAAGCATTCCTCCATTTATCAACTTCGTGATCAGCTAACATAGTATGGTGTAACAGTAAACAATCTTAAATCCTGTCTATCAAGTGCATATTTCGTTAAATAGGTGGGTTCAAACAGAGCTAAAGATACTAATAGATACAGTAATGACCATCGCCTGGAGAGGTTATGCCCCAGGGGTTCATAATTCAACTGAGTACAGGATATGCCTATTGGGGAGGGTAATGAGTGCCAACACTTGTCCCAATATCCCCTCAATTCGTGTTTCTTCAATCGATTTTTTTATTTTAGCAGATACCAGAGGAGACATTAAATATGAAGTATTTAAAGTGGTTAATACAGCTGTCCTTAGTGTTGTTTTGTGTTTCGGTACTAAAATAAAATCAAATTACGGCTCAATTATTACCAGGGATATCACAAATGAAATCAGGTTTTTACCATCCTAATTCTCTAAACCGACTGGGCAAATGGAGGGACCCAGGCTAGACAGGGGCGAAGTTGGTAAAGTGGAAGAACCAGCGCCAACCTACCTCTATCCCTGCGTGTTCCGATATTCTTATATTAGATGCAAGACATTCTAACTATCTGAACTTGGACCACACCCCCTTTGCAATAAGTCGAATCACGATTAACCGTTTAATGGAGTTTTGAATTAAAAGAAGTATTGTGTTAAGACATGCCCCACCCCCGGCCATATCATAGGATATAGAGACGTAGCTGGCTACAAATTTGGACAGTGGTTATAACTTCAATAAAAACAAGCAGGACAGGTTTGTTGTTATATTTATAACAATCTGTTCTTATTGCACAATCATTCCAGTAAATATGTATGCTTAGTACGAAGAACAATCGTTTCTTCATCTGGACCTGAAAAGAGTGAAACTTGTTAATTTTATCATTAAAACATTAGTGGTGTCTAGAGTAGAGATACAGCCTTTCCATAAACAAGACTTTTACTGCACCCATTGGGCTAATGAAGGCGGGCGTATGGCACAGTGTAAGACGCGCGATATTGTCCCTGAAAGCGGTGCTACGACTTAAAGTCGTATATGGCATTCAAACAGTCCATGGTTCCTTTTTTCTTTTACGTGCATACCAAGGTGTACACTGCCCCACACCCACACACAAACACACCTCACTATCTTGCTGCTTCCCTCGGCCATGTTGCACTTCACCTAACTTGTTAAATGTAACATGGCGGTTTATTTAATGAAGTTAACTGGAACTGTCCAAGTTAATTTGCAGATAGTTAAGTTTAAATATTGTCTAAAAAGTGTTAATAATGAATGTTGATTTTAATGTATGCTATATTTACCAGCTGAACGCTTGCTTCTAGTGGCACACGAACTCTGAAAGGATAAACATTTAATATCTCGTAAAGTCTATACAATATACAAAGAGTAAAAACACTTTTTGATTGAAACTGTCTAGTATATTGTTCAGGGCCCTGTTTCACGAAATTTTAACTTAAGATAAAATCCAATTTTAGTAGATACTTCAATTTTGATTGGCTAAGCACTAAAATCAATCTAATATTATCCAATCAAATTACTAAAATTGGGATCTTATCTTAGTTAAAATTTCGTGAAATAGGCCCCAGGATATAATAGTTTGACAAGCGGTTGTCATGCAAGATACGTCTACATTTTACACGCGATAGACAGGACAGGCTAAAAGAAGATAATTGTCACGGTGGGATCCGATACATGCCAATATCGAAAGAAAGCGGGATCTTTAGAAGATAAACCTATATATTAAGTTTCGTAGAAATCGGAAAAAAAATTGCGTGACCTGTAGTACACAAATAAATTGTGGAGAGAGAGAGAGAGAAACGGGGTTTAACGTCCACTCGACACAAACTAGGTCATTTTGGGACTAACATATGGTTTTAATTTTATTTCAATAATTCGCTTGCGCATAAGGGTTTTTAGCAGTGGAAGGACACCAACGAGGTTGAGAAGGCGCCATTATCTCCATGCCACATACGCTCAAACCAGGGATCGAAACCACAGCGCACGTCAGAGGTGACCGGCCAGCTAGAGGTTGAAGTGCGGCACTCTAGACCACTAGGCCATCGGGAAAAAAATTTGTGACCTGTAGTACACAAATAAATTGTGGACTCACGGGCGGAAGGACGCCGGGACCTGTGGGCGGACAGGGGCTTCAACAATATAATTTCATTCAAATATTTTATTCTTAGCGAATAAAATTTAGCAATGGATTGTCCATTAATCGTTGAATATCTAAAACTCGTTGGTGTTCTAATCCATTTAAAATTCGGTTTTCCTGTAGAGAGTTGATTATAGGTCGTCCATTCTTACACAATGCATCATTAATGTAAATATTAGTAGCATGAAGGTTGATATTATTACTACCATAAATAAATTGTCATCTTCGATAACCGAACCGGTACACACGCCGGAATAAACTCCCACCGCCATTCACTGTAGATGCAAGGGTCCTTTTGATATGTTCAGCCAGGGGCCCTATATAAGCTTAGTACCGCCTTATCTTTAACGAAATGGGCTAATGATGGACATATGCCATAAAGTGGACTGCTATGGGGGACATTTTGTCCAGGCAGCGGCAATACATTCTTATATCCAACTGCCAAGGGATCTTTTACGTGCACGCCAATTGTGTACACGGAACCTCGTGTTTTCGTACGAGAGACTAGACAGCTGTCCTTGTCCTGCATCACTGACAAGAGAGAAGCTACGCTTGAAATTAATATGGATGAACATTCTCGGCAAATGCAGGGATCGAACAACCAACCTCCAGACTAACGAGCCAGCGTCTTGTCCACTTAGCCACGTGATCCTAACTGTAGCTGGTAAACACTGAAGTCTGACAAAGATGTAATTTTGCGCAAAAGCCTACTCTTTTATCGACTTCCAACTGTCAAAGATTATTTTACGGCATACCGATTTGTACAAACGTGTTTCCACTGGAAAATCTCAGAGAACTGTCTGAATTTACACCGCTATTGTATTCCGGGTCTTACTCACAGAGCCACCGAGACATCTCTAAAACCGAGAAAACTTTATAAATTTATACTTACTCCATCACAATTTTTAAAACACAAGGTAAACAAACATTCATACGCTATATATTTATCATCATTGACTTGAAAGATGCTGAAATATGGACTTCTCGTCTGTCGACCAGTCGTTTTGAAACCTACATTCTGTGTAAATATAATTCCTACACCACATCTGAAATAGATTCAGTAAGATGTACTCTTAAATTAACTCCGACTTAGTGTTTAACGTCAGATTATTCGATTCCATCCAGTCTAATGAAGACGTACATAATGCCATACAGTGCTTTAAATATAAGGAATGCTTGGCTCACACAAGACCCACACTTTGCCTACTCTTTATTTCATTTCTTTTTATTTGCACGCAAACGTGTAGCCAGGATCTCGAATTTGGTCCCATCCAAAAGACTAAATTCGGATTCGTGTAAAATAAAGAAAGGGTGGATTGAATTGGTTTTAAGAATGTTTATTTGTTTTTGTAAGACCCTGGCCAAAGGTAAGTCAGTGATAACAGATTTTGTCTTCTACGAATGAAATCACCGTATCGACAGCTTGCTGCATTCTTAATTAAATTACCCATCAGATCAAAATGATTCACCATTTTACATCTATCCATATCAAGTAAAAACTAAATAATCATCCATCTAAACAGGAAGTCAAAACATATACTGGACGAATCCTGTAATATCCAACACATAAAGTGTATCAGACAATTCCATTGGGGTCTTGATAATTGCCGACGTTTGGGCAACTATAGACATGGTTAGTCAAAGAGTTTCGAATGGTTCAAAGTATAATTTTAACACGGATCATTGCTTCGATAGTTGCGTAATGGAATGCAAGAGTTATTCTTCTATATAACTAAATGAAGTAACGAGCGATAAAAAAGGGCGAATTTCTGCTCAACGTTTTTGCATTTTTTGCGTCACTTCAAATCTTCGTTACGCATCTGTAGTAGAAATTATATCTATGTTTTAATTATATTTGGAGCGTGTTTAACCAGTCTATCACATAAGTGACACCAATATTGCCCTTTAAATTCAAGAAAATGATATAGTACCCTGCTCGTAGAAATTCTGTTGCCTTACGAGTTGATGTACTGATAGCCTTACACGTTACAGGTCGTATCCCAACTTCTTTATCTGAAAAAAAAAACAGTGTGGAAATTAAAAGTGGTGTATACGGATTAATGAAGACGGACAGATGCGATTCATGTATACATGTGTGTTATGGGGGAAACCCAGAAGTCTTATTTCGGATTCTATATGTAAATGTATCTTTTTAAGTATATACTTGCAGACCCTGTACTTTTTCGTTTACAAACAATTAAACACTGTTCCTTGTCAGACCCGCAGTACTGCACCAGTGACAAGAGGAACCCTGCGGAACTTTTTCGGTCGACACCGGAATCAGTCGGGACCCCCTGGTTATTGTATGTAATAGCTTTATGTAACGTTGGCTTTCAGCGAGGCAATATCGAATACTAGCGCCTTAAAACGCTATGGCGACTCCAAAAAAGGGGTAAGTAAGGATTATCTTTTTTCAATGGCATTTAGAAATTGAACTGCCATATACATGGTCACAGTTCCGAGGAATTTAATTACTGCTTATTACGAAGCGACATTATCGAAGTGACCTGTATATAAAAAGTATCTTATTGTGGACAAGGCATTGGATTATAATTCGCGAATTACTTACTGCGCCCATCAGCTGTAGCTGCAAGATAAACGGTACGACCATTTCGAACAGCACCGGTTATACGTCTACCGCTAACATCATACAGATCTAAGGATAGTTTAGATGTTGTCTTTTTTCCTGCATCACCACGAACTTCTACTGGGGACATCAAACTAGAATAAAAAGGGGGAGGGAGTCGTGCTGGATTATCAGATATCACAGAAGAATAAGAAGGGTGCAATCAGAGAATAGAATGGTAAAATTAGCTCCTAATCGGTTATCAGAGGAATAAAGGGGTAAAATCTGTTCCTAATCGATTATGGGAGAGAAAAATAAACAGAACAACGAATCCCACATCGTTGTAGAATAGGCCTGTATTGAGAAGGTACACGTAATCTCTACAAGACAATATTGGAAAGGTACAATTAGCATCAGATCGACTATCAAACAGGTCAGAGCGATTGTGAGACTATGCTTGCCATGAGGAATAAAATCAAATCGACTGGATGATTATACTAAACTAGAACAAGCCTTAATCGATCGATTGTCAGGCTATATTAAATGGGAATATACCCCTAATCAGTCCAAAGTTGACTCCACAGAAGATATTATTTATCCTCTTACCCACCCAATGGAGAAGGATGTACGCCATAACGTGCTATTGGGGTGGGGAGTTACTGCCCGGACAGAATCGGAATGACCTTGGTTCTTTTACGGAGTTTCGTAATATCTGACTAACTTGAATTTTTGTCTCGGCCGACCTGGACCTCCTCCTGCTTAGAGCGCCATTGCTTCCAGATATTGACCTACCTGCGTAATAATCCGTGTTGACGGGATTGCCGTATACCATTTCTATCGAAAACACACGTCATTGTTCGTTTCATAACATTTCTCTGTAGAGGGTTTGATGATTCGCCATATGCAATACCGATATCCACAGTATAAACATTAGTATTGTTCCGCCTCTATTAAAAGATACATTATGGCCGATTAGATAAAGAGCTGGCAGTTCTCACTACAATAGTTAAAAACTACAGTAGATACTGTAAAGTGAATTTTCTGAACATTTCAGTCAAATTGATCCACTCTGAACCGAGAATTTAGCGTTTGAATTTTAGGTCTTGCCTCGATTATCATTACTATAGTCGGTACGATACAAATGACAGTCTGATTTATCCACTTTTTGTTTTGAACATCAGTGAGCGTTCGGCATCAGACCGGATTCCAATCCATTAAATATCGCAGGCCTAAAGAAGTAGCTGCAATTGGCGGATTTAGCTCTTGCATAATGTATGTTCAAACAATAAATAGTGCCCTAGGTCGAGACTGAATGTCTTATCAATATACTTTGGTCATTTTCAGGATCACAAATGCTAATTTTTATTTCTATGGGTTGTGGGGGAGGGCGGTTGATTTTGCCATTTATTTGAAGTTTTTGGTTAGCGAGCTAGTGTCATACTCATGGGTCATCACTTAATTTCCATGGTTGATTATTCATTAAAGGGACAATAACATTCTTGCTGGCTTGGTAGCTCCAGAAAATAAATAATACCCTTCTTCTAAGTACTAGATGTTTAAATGTCCTACCTGTTGTGTAAATTATCCATTACAACCTATTTTATTTGTCCAGAGGGTTCGAAAATATTTTAAAATTCAAGTCACATTTGAAAAGGTTTACGTTAGACTTTTCAAATCAATTGGTTGAATTTTTCCAATTTTTTAAATTAGGTGTGTTAAGATGAAATATAAATCATCATTTAATTGGAAAATTTTAAAATGATACGATTTGTTGACCACAATGAAGATTGGGAAATATTTTTCAGTTACAACAAGGGTGTTATTGGGGCTTTAAGTTGGGTATAATATTTACCTTAAATACACAGAATTTGCTTCCAGAGAAGAATGAACCTTTCAACTTATAATTAACTCTGTCAAATGAAATGAAACTCTTTTCTCCATTCACACATTCCGCATGGACTTCAATGTTCAAATCAGATGTAACTGTGATCGTTGGGGAATTACTCCTCAAGTTGACGCCACAATTACCGCCGACTAAAAAATAAACGACATTGGACTTTCATGATAATGGACTTACATAGCCAAGTTCTTATTTCAAACCGTAAACTGCGACCAGCCAGTTCCCTGTTGACACCCGATTTTGAACGATCAACATGCCCCCCGTGGATACTTAGAAACGTAACGGACATTATATTGGGAATTCGTGTAATCAAGTCTATCACATTGTCCTTTATTATTGATTTCGTTAGGTTCGGGATGGTGCACCGTTTGAAACTGTTGAGCATTATCGGTAAGCTGTGGGCGTATAAAATCAAAGCATGATTTAAAGCAATATGGAATGGTATTTAGGAACATCCTACTTTTCTACGCCAACCGGTTTAATGACGATGGACTTTCGTCATGCATCGTGCTATATTGATTCGCCCCGTTAAGTAGTGTTTCGTTTAAGAAGAGCAGTGTTTAATTTAAAAAACCTATGTACAATGTAAATAAAAGATACATACTGTAAAATTACTATCAAGATTCAAAACATGTAATAATAAATATACCATCTTGTAATATAATGATCTTGTAATTGAAATAGGCAAGGTTCTACTTTTCTGCGGGTGACTTGATTGATGAAGACGCGTTTAAGCCAACAGTGTGCTATTTCGGGGGGGGGGGTCGTTTCCCAGACGGCAGCGCTACTGCAGCCAACTCTTACTTCAAATTCAATCTGTCAAAATTTTGTATACCTGTACAACAATGTGTACTCGGGACCATTCGAACTACTAGACAATTTCCTGCGCGAACCACCGCTAAATTTTTAACGACACACTAAGAAAATTTCTTCGTAAAGAAGCCAGCTATTTGATTGATGAAATTCGAAACACTGTCATAAAGTAAATTACTAGTTGTGCTTTTATTTATTTTAGTTTGAGTCATTCTATGTGTATGTCTAGTCTGTGTCTACGGTTGAATGCGGTCTATGACTTGCCATGTTTATATATATTTTGCAAAATTCAAATGTTTTTCAGATATATTTAGCCAGGTGTGTCGCTATTTTTTCATATGTTCCAAGGTGTGCCGTTTGCAAGAAAGCCTGACTTTTGAAGATGATTGGTCACGAAGATAAAAACAGACTTACTGTGAACGGTAAAACCATGCGGTATACTTTCTACACACCCATACTGAATCACCTACAAATACATGGAAATAATGATTTAATCACGATAAAACAAATCACACTCGTTAACTCAGACATTTCATAAGAATAAAACAAATATAAAGCGATACATGTCACCAGAGACAACGGAATGACAGTTCTGTATAAAATATAGTGGTCAAAGGCGGGAAAATCGTAAAAATCTCTAATAACATAATTTAAGTTTAGGGGAAAGCGCCATCTTGTAATACTAATGCTTTGAGACAAAAGTTGTTATTATTATCGGCGCCCCCCCCCCCCTAATTTTCGACTGTGCCCTTTTTTACTGCTTAAAGTGCCTTTTTCTCAGACTCAAATATGTCCGTTCCGAACGTTTGGAATGGCTACAGATGCAAGAAAATGACGTATAATTTTCTTGGGGAGACCACACTCCCCCCCCCCCATCTTTTCAAAATTCCTAGATCCGCCCCTGACTGGGATTGAACACCGACACCTCTGATTGGTGAACTGAAATGGGATTTGACGAACTACATTATTATAACACCATGAATTATGGCATACGTTATGCAGACGTGTGTTACGAAGGAAATGTTGGCAGAATGCCCAAGGCGGCACAGCGAACCAGAGATATTTACCAATAGTGCAGCTACTAGACTAATCATAGGCATGTAAACAACTCCCATTTTCTCAGCTGGGCTAGAAAGAAAAATTACAACAAATAAAACTGACAACACAGTACATAAACATTATACACAGGCACTGAGCACAATTGCGACCAAATACTCACGAGCCGAAATACGTCAGTCGGTAAATTCCACATGCATGGCCTGACAACGGCTGTCCAATAAAAATGTTTATCCAAAATAACATTTACCGAAACCTCCCGGATTGAACTTTATATCATGACATCTCAAATTTTACTTGAAATAATAATATATAGTTTGGTATAAATGTTGCAGTCATGCTTTCGACACTACATATGTCCGTCCAGGACTACTGTCTGTCCCATGGCCCTCAACATAAAATCACGATGACTTTCTCGACCAACGCAGGATTCGAACACGTCGGTACCTCCACTGTGACTCCTCTGGATTACTATAATCTGCAAGGAACGGTGGGCAAGAGCGGTGGGCCAAGAGCGGAGGGCAAGGGTTTAATTTATTGCAAAGGCGATAATTTTAATCCAGTTAAAAAAATATCAGGAATCGCAAAACAATTATGTTTCGTAAAACAAAAACAAAAATTCACGTCATCATGATTATTTCAATGGATTAATTTATAAACATATTAAAATAAATCAGCAAATGGAGTTGACTCCGCATCTAATGGTTCGTTCTCGATGTAGGCCGAGAAAGTTCTTCCGGATTTTTCTACGTGGTTC
Organism: Patella depressa; assembly: GCA_948474765.1. Classification (NCBI taxonomy): domain Eukaryota; kingdom Metazoa; phylum Mollusca; class Gastropoda; family Patellidae; genus Patella; species Patella depressa. The sequence continues at coordinate 25,827,078 of OX419718.1, forward strand.
TCCCTTATCTGCCAAGAACAGACTCTTTTCATTCGGGTGGGTTGGGTTGGCGGAAAAACAACTGTGCTTGAAAAACTTTCGGTTTAACAGCTTGTTGTCGTATGCCCACCTTAATTATTGTGTGTCCCATGGTAAATAATATACGGATTTCTACGATTATGAAGAAACTACTTAACTTTGGTTATTATTAACTTACCTATGTGTTTGAAATAAACTCCGGTTAAATAAAATCCATTGCACAATTAAATATACCAACGAATACAAAAGTTCTCTCTTGTAAAATTGAACTTCTCACAAACTTTGACACCGAGAAATAAAAAATGGAAGCTTATTATTACGTCACTTATCGGAATGGATCATTTCGTATAAGGGGGTTAAAGCAGTTCAAATTTTGTGTTGGTGCGTTCGATTATACGCGCTTACTCTAGTCACCGCGAATGTGTTTAGGTTACCGATGACGTCATGTGAACGGCTTACTCGCACCAGACCGAAGTAACCTGCCCAAGGAGCCGGTTACTTCTGGAAGTATACCATTATTCAACATGGAAGCAAATAAATTATTTGATCGAAGTTATATTTGCAGATAAAGTTTAGGCGACGGAATAATTACTGTTGACACTTTTCTCAGTAGTGTTGTGTTTATTTTAGTGATTCTACATCTTGGTTTAACGATTCCAAGAATTAGAAAAAGCCACTCAGCGTCCTTTCAGTTGCCCAAAGACACGCTCGATCGCATAATATAGGCTTTATTTCGCTTCTCTGGATTTAATAGTTCCAATGTATTCTCAGTTGTTAATGAATTATGAAATCCACGGATAATGGAATTTTCCGATGGCATTTCGTAGATCGCGATCATGTCCCAGCTAATCAACGCTTTGAATTATATTGCTGTAAAAGGTACCATGTCATATGAGTTATTGTATGCTACACAGATGGTTAAATTTAGTGCCGCGAAACTTGCACGAATTTTCCCCGCGGTCTGCATAATTAACACACAAAACCAAATAATACACGCAAGCTGACGTGTGATTTTTTGTTTTAAATACATTTTTATAAAGACGATAAACGATGTTTAGACATCCTGAACTGTTCTTATCAAGAATGTTTCGATTTCAGTATCTGTCGAATGAACAAAAAAAAAAGTAATTTAATCAGGAACATTAATGATATGAACAGTCGGAACGTTAATAAAATATGGAATATTATACATGTATATACGAGTATTCGTATAATCGGTAAATAAAATTTAGTAGACTGACAATAAAATGGTTCAAAATTAATGTCATTGTCTCCAGTTGCTATTTTCTTGCCCAAACTCAAACGATCGAAAAGGCCGTGTGCTGTTTTGACTACAACACACGTGGTTGTCACAAATTACCCCCTTCAACATAATTACGATGGTTTAGCCTATAACGTCACGTGTATAATGTTGTGATGGACACAGACGAAAATACAAACAAAAACATTGACTTTTCAAGAGAGAACCCTCTTTTTCCGTTGGGATGTTTAATTGTGCAATTAATTTTATTTAACCGGAGGTGATTTTAAAAACATAGGTAAGTTTATAATAACTTAAGTAGAGTAGTTTGTTCATAATCGTAGAAATCCGTATATTATTTACCATGGGACAGACAATAGTCATTTCATTCAGTATAATATAACTGAGTGAACATGTTGATGTAATTGTCGGCCACTGTGTGTAGCCTCTCAAAACTTCTTTCTGTGGTAATAGTTACCGGTTTATTGCTGGGATGTACGCCTAGTGATAAATATTGACTTTTTGCAGAAAAGTGTCAGTCTCTTACCTTGTTCAAGTTGACAAACAACTAGTTCCTTTCGTACAGCTCCAGTGAAGAAACACGTGATAAATGCACGTGCATTGTTAAACACAGTTATCCACCCTTGACTTGTTAGTCTGAAAACCACTGATTACAAATGGCAATTTTGCTTGTCCTTTACCATATGACGATTATTATTTTAAAAAATTGTATATTCTATTTGCGCCATTAAATGTCTGTTTCGATGGCTAAAACTGTCTACCAGTTTTCATTTAACAATATACCTAACCTAAATTCGTTTGATGGGGTGGGGCGGGTCCGATGTCCGGGGCGCTCGGATCGTGGCTGCAGTTCCCCCTTCCCAACGCAGATTATTGACTCAGGCAGTATTCTAGTTCACAGCAATATAGAGAAATTAAACAACAAAAAAAAAATTCCACAAGTAATTTGTGTTTAATCATGGTAACCCGAACGCCTGTGGTGGATGGTCTTGCGAATTAGTACTCTCGATATTCCCTGCCAGAATGTGACTCGTCTAGCGTGTATATACTTCTTAATTTCAGGATTCCCCGAGTTGGGAAAATACAAATACTCTTGTTTATCCTTTATTTAATTTTTCCATTCCTGTGACACAGTTCTGGGGTTGTTTGGGTTTCTGAAGAGAACTGAAGATAATATAAAATAAACGTTTGAAATATAATTTGTGCCAAATTCATTCTTCGAATGTCATTTGATGGAGGCTACAGTGGTCCAGCGTACAAGACGCTAGAAGCTAACCAGAACGTTGGGGTTCGCTCGCAGTGTTGGCAGAAACAGTTGTCCGAACTCAGTGGTGGGGGATGGGATGAAACAGGAGGTCCGGTGTACACATTGACGTACACGTAAAAGAACCATTGCCAGAAATGTCCCTTATTTTACACTGTAGGCCTGTCTTCATAACCCAGTTGGTCATAGTCGGTTAACGTCCACTCGTCAGGAACTAGGCCATTACGGGAGTAACGTATGATTCAATAATTTCTTTGATGGCTGGGATCTTTAACTTACCACTAAGCGGGGGGAAGGGGATAAACCAAGCCTATTTAACCAATGACAGACATTATGATTTAAAGCGCATGCGTTAACCAACGCCGGATTAGCCATGGTTGGGGCCCCCGATCCCCAATCGCGGAGCTGTGGGCAGCGAAGCCGGCCATTGCGAGCGCCGAAGGCGTGAAGCCCCGCAATTGGGGTCGTGGAGAGGGGGGGGGGCTTTTCTTACTGCAGGAAATTATCAGAAATTGGAGGTCGGAAACGTGATTTCCTTGCATTTCAGGCACTTGTGTCGGAGCCATTTAGAAGTACCTCCCCCAGAAAAAAAAATTCTGCTACACAATTAGCGCATTCTGGCCTTATTTCAGTGGACCAATCCATGCGAGTGCTATGAAATGATGGCATTTCTAGAGGAGGGGGCTGGAGTCCATTGAGCCCGCTAAATCCGCCACTGTTAGTGAGCAGAGCTACATCAAACCTAATTCTGAAGTCGCTCAGTGATAAATAACGGGGTCACTTGATTCGGAATCGTATACGACGTCGAGTGAAACCGGCGAAAAAAAATGGACGGCCCCCAAGAAATGTAGTTTACAGAATCAAAAACTTACTCGATTGTCGTTTCCCGGTAAATAAACAAAAAAGAATCACGGATACCAGTCGAAAATATGACGCGGCATCACCGGATTACACCGAATTCTCGGATTGAGGGGGTTCCAGGGACTTCCGATGGATGGCCCTTGGAGCATTGGAGGGGCCCCGTCACTAGATCACCGGCCGTAGGAGTCCTCGGTCCGACCATGAGATTTTTGTGGTGGGCCCCTTATGTTGGGAGCCTGTGCCCCATGGTGCCCCGTGGTTAATCCGGCGTTGGCGTTAACCACTCAGCCCCCCCCCTCATACGGCAGAAAAATACATCGTTTGATTGGACTAAATAAATTTAATTTTAAACGGTGTAGTCAGAAAGGCTCTGGGTGTAGTTATTCATCTCAAACAGTCCGTTATCCAGCAGATTGCATGGATTTATGAATATATACAGTTATAATAAATCATGTAATTTGTATAAAGTCGTAGAATTAAAAATAGCCGATATACAATAAATTGTATAGATTTATGAATTTCAATATACATAATGTATATCGCATATCTAATAAAATGAAAAGATTGATTACTATATTAAAATGTAAGCGGGTAAGCAGGGTAGGCCGTGTGTTTGCAACCAGGGAGGGTTGATAATACTCACTGCCTGACTGGTAGGTCGAAAGCCCGTCTGTTAAACCAAGGCCTACAAAAGTACGCGTCTGGTGCGTCACAGGTGCGACTTGCGAGCGTCCAAGGGGACTTGGGTGCGGGGGGGGGGGGATTTTGAAAATTGACAACCGCAAACCCAGTTTGCAAGCATTTCAAGCTAAACTTTAAGAAGAAGAAGGCAAATTTTTAGCTTTCCTGATACAATTAGATAACAGAATGACCCAAGACCACTATCATTAGTTGAATTTAATTTCACTGAAAGTGAAATCCAAACCCGGAAGTGATCATAATTTTTGCGCGAAAAACTCAAAACTGACAAGTTTTTGGCGATTATTACGGCGATAATGACTTATATGAAGAACTAAGTAGAGGTTAAAAGACGAATTATACGGTTCTCGGTATACAAGATCTTTACTTGTAGTACACTTCATTTCTGTGTTGTTTTGTGAGTAATTTTTTTCCTATCGTTTTTTCTTCTTCCTGTATCCTGTCCTCCCCTTCCTTCTATCTTTTCTTTTCTCCCCTCTCATTTCTTTCTCTTTTTTTCGTTATAGGCTTAGGCCCACTTTTTTGATGAGCTTATACCCACCTGTCACGGATAGGTGGACAGGTGGACCCAGTCCGGCACCGATAATACTCGTGTCCGGTGAGATTTGTGCTATGTGCCATTAAACGATCCTTTTTGTTCGTTTTCTTTAATCCTCAGTGGGACAGAAAACCAGTTTTCAGGATTATTGTTGTGGATCATTAACACTTATGATTATTCCGATTCAAGGATTATTCATCCTGTTAGTTTTGAGTCATCAAGATCCTGTGTAATTCTGCCAACTTTGGAATAACTATTTTGATGACAAGATTTTTTCACAAGAAATATTGTATTTCTGCTGGGTTTTTGTTTTCATATTACCCATCTACCCGGAACAGTCTGGCATATTGTCAAAATAATTAGAGTGACGATGTCAATGACTTCATCAAAATGATGTCATGGAGCCTCCACGTCATTGAGTCGTCTTGATGAGATTTTGACCAAGTCGTTTCAAAATATTTACTATACTATACATAATTAAAGTTGAATACTTTTTCAAGGTAAAACCGGTTTGAATAAAAATAATTCCCTTACAACCGTTCTATTTATACTTTATGACTGACATACTAGAGATGACAAGCTTGTATAGATGTGAGTGAAGCATATTCATATGTGTAATATTTAAAAAACAAAACTAAAAAAACCCTCTTATCGTTTCTCCTACGTACAAATTCGCAGATACTGTACATAAAGAGGTAGTTGTCCAGTTTCACCGTATATTGCTGCATTACAGACACATGAATTAACACTCAGGATTGATGTTAAGGAATATAAAATTAAGTTTTTCAATGGAGTCGATCTTTTGATAGCCCCAGATAGCTGAACCATAACTCATGTGGTAGTATCATGAGGTCAAATAAAAACAAGGAATGTTTTACACCAAGGTTACCTTTAACAATGTAACATAAAAAGCACATTCGTTGCTTTTTCAGTCTGTTGTACGAGAATGTTAGTCGCCAAAGCCTAACACTATTTCGGGGTAAAGAATATACCCTTGGAATTACAATGATTGACACATTCTATGTGTTTACCTTCGAGGTACCAAGGTTTGTACGATTTTATGACCCCACCACGTCTTAACACAATTATTCTTGTTTTATCAGGATTCATTTTCATTCCGTACTCTTTACAAAAAGTATGTATGCAATCAATTTGATACCGAAGTCTTGCCACGGTATCTGCTACTGCAGCGATATCATCTGCATATAATAGCGATATTATACTGTCAAATAATATCTTGTGGAACTTTTGTGGTAAAAAAACACCACAGACACAAAACACTCAATCAAAATTATTTTTAGTCGTCTGAGAAGAAATTTTGGATTTTTTTTTTCTAAGATTAATATCTTCTGGAACTCTTGTGGTAAAAAACACCAGACAAAACATGTGTTGCTTTTTAATTGTTATTTAAAGATAGAACGTATACTACCAATCTTGTTCCAGATCTTGAGAATTGTTTAAATTCATATAGCATATTTAAGTAGTTTCCATATTATACAGAGTGGATAATCATGTTTTTTCATTCAATTCGTCCAGGGCTGGTGTCAGACTGAAATTTTGAAAGTGACAGTGTTATAGTAAGAAGATTTCATCCATTTGTGGGGGTTTTCTTGTGGAAAAACATCTATACAAACAAACGATTTTGTTCATTAAATACATCAGTTTGATATACATTGTAAATATAAATTATGTAACTGTAAATAAACTCTGGACAGTTTGTTAGTTTGTTTATTTTTTTTATGCCTGGGGATAACACTTTCACCCATAACCAAGCCCATAATCAATATTACTGCTCATTTAGCTACATACATGTATTGTATAAGATTAGATGTGGAGTACAACCAAAATGGTGGCTGTTAGTTTAGGTGGACGTTATTTCGAGAAGAAAACTATATTACTGAATTACGCTTAGTCATATAATATTTTACACGCTTGAATGTCCCATATCCCCACCAAAGCATTATAATATACTAGTAGAATTATTCACTGCAGAAACCAAATACCTCTTCTCACATAGCAAACCCGGATTGAACTTAAAGATAGCAAATAATGAATGAATCACACGAGAATATTATATAAGTGTGTGCAAGAGTATTAATGGAATACAGATGGCCTTTTATGAATCGTATGTTAGTCCCAAAAATTAACTGGTTTTGTTTGGACCGAGCGTTATACCAAATACGTTCATTTTCACGATTTTTAATCAGTTTGAATAAGAAATAAAATAGTTTGAGTTTGTCTAATTTTTGTTGCTATAGTCGGAAAACCCCGACTTCCACCTCAGCCGTGTTATGGTGGTAGAAGTCCATGCGAGAGTTTTACTGGAGGTTCAGATGTCATTTCAGGATTGGGGGGGCGGTGGATGGCCAAATGGTTAGCACGCGCGCGCTGTATCATACGGTCTGTCATTGAGTCAGCTGATGGGGTTTCGATTCCTCGGTTGTACGTGACAAGGATTAGGGTCGCCTTCAGTTGTATTGGTGCAGTTGTATTGCGAATCTTTAGCAGTGGGAGGATCTTCGAAAAAAAAAACAGGTTCTGTCAATTCAATTACGATCGAGATGAAATTTAGTATGCAAATTCCTTAGACAATCGCACATCGATTTGTGATTTCTGGTCGATGGGTGTACGCTGCATAACCACGAACTTGTCTCATTGTTATCATAAATTCTATTAAACTACATATAATCGTTTGATATCCTTATTAGTCTAAATTGTTATCTTCGAAATATATTTAATAAATTTAACTTCTGACATGCTAAGTTGACTTGTGTATATAAACTTCGTTAACGCCTTCTCATTTGAAATATGTGTCAATCGTTGTGCTTGAAAGGCGATCACCTGGATAATTTATATTTATATAATTATTAAAATTCAAGCAGTGAACAGGCTTATGTAGCCTTCGGTTGGACAATTAAATGACAGCACAGACACGAGACAGCTATAGGTGATTATAAATAGCACGTATTACAAAGCGGGTTTAAATTTTACACAGTTTTCTTGGTTCAATCCGCGAAGGAAGAAGCAGTTTAGTCTCGTGGAGGACATCATGGGTGTCGCTACACCTAAAACGTTAAAAACATTACTTTTACTAACAGTGTTTCTTGTTGAGCTTGTGGCTGATATTATTAACATCACTACAACAACCGCAGGGATTATTAAAGGTAAAACAAAAACGGTATCTATTGACGATGATAATAAAACAGTTGTGGAATATTTGGGTATTCCCTTTGCCGAGCCCCCAGTAGGAAAATTACGGTTTCAACACTCCATTTTAAAATCCAGCAATGCAACCGATATATTTGAAGCTTTTGAGTATGGATCGGCTTGTCACCAGATTAATCCGATTGTAATGACGCAAGAGAAAACAGCTAGCGAGGATTGCTTAAGTTTGAACATCTTTTGTCCCATGACAGTAAGAACCGAACGATATCCCGTCATGTTTTTCATCTACGGAGGGGGATTTGTGAACGGTGAGTCGCCAATATACGGTGGAAGTAGACTAGCGGCATATGGAGAGGTAGTCGTTGTCACCATCAACTACAGACTTGGAGCTTTTGGATTTTTATCAACTGGGGATGAACATGCTCCTGGAAATCTCGGAATAATTGATCAACGAACTGCCCTTAAATGGGTGACAGCTAACATATTTTGGTAAATATGGAAAGTAACAATATCCAATCTTACTAGAAAAATACCGAATTCCCTGAAAAACACACATGGAGCCGTATACAGGAGAAAAATGTAAGGGGTACCCTAATCGACAGTCCTGCGATTAGAAATATCTGCACGCGTAAAGTCAAGGGTTGCACGCGGAGATTGAGCGCTTGATGTACATCTTGATAAACTTTATAAAGAATTAGACGTACAACACTTCTTGAGATACAAATCCCGGAAAAGACGCGGGCAGTGGATAATTTAATTATGATTCGATATTTGTAATAAATAGTCAGCGATTAAAGACAACGCCGTCATGTGAATGCAATGAATTCTTCTCCAACTTCGCATCCATTGTTAGGTACCGAGAGATTAGTCACGTGACACAAAGTTGACCTCTTTTTATTGATTTTTGTTATAGCATGGGGATTTCTTGGCAATTACAATGTATTGACAAGAATTTGAAGCAAAATTATGATAAATTCATTAGTTTGAATATATTTTTAGTCCAAATACATCACCAAATCACCTTGTTTGTACACCGGAATGTATCTCTACAAAAAACAGATTGTTGGGGTTTGTGAATAGAAAATATGATTTGTGACATATTTTTAGTGCCATTTTATTGTCGAATTCTCGTAACTTCCATAAACATGAAATAGTTCCAACGCTGCATTACCAACAACAGAGAAGACAAAGGGAAGTAACTAACAGTGCAACATTATGATGGGTAATGGACATTGATGCCGTAGGTGTGCACGTTCTATCTGGAACCACTGCCTCACCATGCTTGATTATTGTTGTAATATAATCCAACCAGAAGTTGACACGTTGGGCATTAGGATAACTTTTATTTTCAGGATTTCCGGTAATTGGGAAGTACAGGTAGTCCTGTTCATTAAAGTTGTATTCCTTCCATGTTGTTGGCACCGATCTTGGGTTATTCGGGTCTCTGAAAAATATATCTAAATTTACAAACAGACACGCATAATTTTATGCACAATAATTTACACTGGAAAGGCCGATGCAAGTAACAGTCTGTTCGGGGTAACATATATTTATAGATTTTTATACAAATAAAATAAAACCAAGTAAGAACAATCCAAACCATTAGACAAAATTCGAAGTCCTAAAAAAACGTTATATAGGCAAAATAGTGTAATCAACAAATGGACTGCTCCCCGTGTACAAAATACACGACAAACAGTGGTAACAGGTGTCCGGAAGAGTAAGCTTACCCTGCCTGGCGCGTCACACCCGCCACAGCTGCATCCAAACTATTAGACAAAATGTCGGTAAAATAGCGTGATTGGCCAAGAACTATCGGTATGCAAAATGTACGTGATGAACTGTGGTAACGATGTAGTAGACGTAATCAGGGAGATAGTAATAGTATACGTGTCAATTAAATATATCTAGAATAATAGCCGAGAGAGACACGTTATATTTACCAACCAAGTCAATATGACGGCCATAAAACTTTTTAAAGGTTTTTATAAGTTTAGTGCGCACGTATCCTTGTGGTTGAAGCTTAGATGACAAAATATATTTCGTTTAATTGATAGTTTAGGACGAAAATTATGCGATTTGTTATCCATGGTGCAATTTTCAATGTTTATAGAACTCTTGTTTCAAGTTCCTACAGTTGTGAAAGCATGCACATACGTACCCTGTTTTTGCAAAGTTTGTCCAATAATCCATGACTAGTTTAGCAAATGGCCAGCCAGCTTCAGCTCTTTCTGGTGTGTAGCCAAATAGTGAAGACGGAAACCCGAATATAAAAGGCAATGCCCCACCATGCGTTGCCCCTTGCAACCACGTATCTTCCGGCAACAGAAATGGGTATTGATGATTAAATTCATACTGGTAGGTTTTGGTTCTGTTATTTATGTAGGCGTGATTCCTGGCATCGACTGCTGTTGGTATAAACATTTGAACATCCGTAAGAAAATCACAGATCTGTTTTAGATTATAATCCCGATTATTCGGATTTTCCGATGCGCTGTAAGCGAACATAATAGCATCTACAACCTGGTCCGTAGAATCTAGGGATTTAGGGAAAACTCCCCATGATTTGGAGAAAATTTCCGGCAGGGTAACCTTAACAAGGTTCTTAAAAAGTTCCCTTAATTCTGTGATTGGTGCCTTTGTCATATTGCTCAAGATTGACTGAAATGCTGTATGTAGAAAGAAATGACCTTCATATCCATTGGTTCCAAGCATCAGATCAAATTCCTGGTAGTTAGGTGTAGAAACCGGCGGCCACTTTATTGACGCAATAACGTCTTCCCTAATGAAAACGTTGTCTGGGGTTGGCGCCCAAACGGAATTAACCTCCGCAGTGGCAATTTCCGTTGCATCATCAATAGATCGTAAACACTTCAATATTTCTTCACTTGCCTTCTCCTTTGTTACAGAGCAATTGAATTTTATTGCTAAATTCTTTGCATATTCCAGACCAGAATCTTTGGGTACACTCGCCCAGTTGGCTGTTGCTGAACCACTTATTGCTATGGCTCTTTGAAACAGCCCTTTATTACCGGCAAATAATATTTGGTACATAACACTAGCGCTTCCTGATGATTCTCCAAATATGGTAATACGCGACGTATCTCCACCGAAACTAGCAATATTATTCTTTACCCATTGGATAGCCAGATGTTGATCCCACAAGCCATAGTTTCCTGGTGCGTCGTCGTCTCCTGTTGATAAAAATCCAAAAGGTCCAACTCTATAGTTGATTGTGACAACAACAACTTCGCCATAAGCTGCTAATATGTCTCCGTTATAAGAGGATGATTGCCCGACAACAAACCCACCGCCATGTATAAATATCATCACAGGATATGTTTGTGAACTTCCGGTTTGAAGTATTTCAGATACCCCATTTTTAGGAGTATGAATGTTTAAACCCAAACAATCTTCACTTGTCTCTCCAGTTTTCTTAAAATCGTAAACACCACCGCCTGGAAAATATTGGGGACATGGCAATCCATATCGCAAGGCCTCGAATGGTTTTGAAAATTTAGCAAGCGCCACAGGCTTTCTGAAACGCAAGCTTCCTACAGGAGGCTCTGCAAAGGGAATTCCTAAAAACTCGCCCACCTCTTTAATCGAATCGTCTATTGTAACATTCTTAATTCTACCTCTAATGACCCCAACTTTGGTTGTTACAGTATAATCCACTGCCTGGATAACACAGATTAAACTTATAAGAAAACTGATAATTGTAGACAATAGCATGTTTAGTCCAGTGTGGCACCTTATCCCGATATATCTGTAAGCATAAAGGTGATTCTGTTCAATGTAATAAGTGGATTGTTGAAATTTAGATTATTACCAAATGCAAAACCATCATAAAAACACACACTACCTTGTATGTCCCTCTCTCTCTCTCTCTCTCTCTCTCTCTCTCTCTTATCCCGATATATCTGTAAGCATAAAGGTGATTCTATTCAATGTAATAAGTGGATTATTGAAATTTAGATTATTACCAAATGCAAAACCATCATAAAAACACACACTACCTCGTATGTCCCCACCCCTCTCTCTCTCTCCCCCCCCCTCTCTCTCTCTCTCTCTCTCTCTCTCAGTTATTTCATATTTACCAAGGACTTGTCTCTTTCAAAATCAAAATCCAATCTATTGTTCGGTCCGATTAACGGTATAAAGTTGAAACGGATGTTATGCTTTCTGTTAACACCAGCCCTACTTCTTATCTAACTTCACACGACTTGCAAATTGTGTCCTTTTTTATTTATTGTGTGAGGCATAACCAATGAGAAAGATTATCTTTTGTGTATTTACGACCCGTATTAGAAATCTGAGATATAAATGTTTACATTTGACAAGCTTATCTATAGTGTTTCAATTCAGTATATTTTTAAAAATATACACACTTTTACAAGATATTATACAAGCTATTCTGTCTCGCTTACTCAGTATCGCGTTTATATTGGTAATTTTTTGTTTGTATGGGACGTCCTGAATTAATGTATATATAATAAGTATTCCAAATTATCTATTTAATGAAGGGTCCTGGAAAAGGCAGAAAAGCTTAAAGTTCCAATAGCATTTTTTTAAGTTATATTTTTAAAATTTATTAAAATAAAGCCCCAAAATAGATTGAACCTATAAACAGTCCTACCTTGTTAAAGAATAATCCTATTAATCCTATAATTCACTATTGTCAGTTGAGAAATTGGCAAAAATATCATTTTCAACTTCAAATTCAAACGTTTGAAGATGGCCGTCCATGTAGAAGAATGGGAAAACAAGGGTGGTAATTGAGTAACTATTTCCTCAATCAACCAGTGTCACCCTTTTTAACCCCCAAAAAATTTTGTCCATGATCGTATAATAGTGAGTTGACAACCTTTTGAGCAAAAAACATAGAAATAATTATATTTTGACTTTCTTAGAAAAAGTGAAATTGGAACTTTAAGTGCCTATATTTTGGTATATAAATATGCTGGATTTGTGTTTAAGATTTATTCAATGATTACACTGATTAGTGGCAAAGGTGTAGATTACCCAACGATTTCTATGTTGGGTAGACTACACCGGGGTGTTCCCACTTAGCCGGCAGGCTTTGATGTCAAATTTTGCCGCTAATCTAGAGTTAGTCCTAGAACAATGGTGTTATAAACTATAGTCCATATCTTTATTAAGACTAAAACTGTATTGATTTAACATATTTAACTTTTATTAAATAACATTAAATAGCTTACACATATAAAAATATATTGATTTTAACAAATTTAATATCTATTAAATAACATTTTGTTGAACATTTCCAATGGACGGCATTTGGTCTGCTTGACTTTATACTGAACTTGTAACCATTGTGTATTAAATATCGGCCACCTCGATTACTGGAGATAAAGCGAATATTAACCTGAAGGTTTGCAATTTTAAAATAAATATAATTTCGACACAGATCGACCAACTATTTATATTAATATAGTGAATTAAATTCATGTTTGAAATCATAACGCCGCCGGCATGAACTGTGTTCAAAATGTTAGTTGGTTAATAAATTTTAAGAGGGATTAAGAGCTCATTACGATGAACACTAGTGAACAGTTCTTGAGTGACTACTTTTAAACAGACTATAGTTTTAAGAACAATCAAAGGATTAACAGTCTGCCGGCTAAGTGGGAACACACCACTACACCATTTTGCCACCATTGATTAGCCCGTGCCGACTTTGTGATTCTTACACATTTACAATTTATACAAGGTAGAATTTAACAGATAATCACACCAGATGAATGTTACTGGGTTATAGGTGTATTGAAAATATATTATAATTCTGACACGACTGTATTCAAGGGGTTATTTAAGGTTTCTATGAACATGAAGTAATTCGTAAATTTATGAAAACATAATATGATATGTATGCCAGTTGACTGGACGGTATATAAACCATTTGTCTTCTTTCTCGGTCTTTATAACTTCTTTATAAGAGGTTGAATATTGAGATTTCTCATTCCGTTTTATTTTTGGGATGTTTTAAATTGTAACACTATTAGTGATAACAAGGTATCAGTTTTGTATATATAAAATTTATTTACATCAGGAACAAGAATATAAGACAGGGACATAATTACAACAGGGAATTAAAATCAAACAGGAATTGAAATGAAACAGGAATAAACAATAATTACATTAATACAGCACATTACTACATTATATACATTAACACAGTACATTACGATATGACAGCCATTCTACTTTGCTACGGGAGCGGCTAAGAGAGAGAGAGAGAGAGGAGAGAAAGAGAGGGAGAGAGGGGGGGGGGGGGGTAACGTCAACTCGACACAAACTAGGTCATTTCGGGACTAACATACAGTTCAATTTTATTTCAACAATTCACTTGCGCGTAGGGATCTTTAGCAGTGGGAGGAAACCGGCGGACAAGGAGTAAACCCACGAGGCGACCCTACTAATTGCTACGAACAACCGGGAAAACAAAACCACGCCAGTTGACTCAATGGCAGACGTTATGATGCTGCGAGTTATTGTTGTCAGGGTCAGAATCCGAATACGGGATCTGTACATGTCCAAGCTGGTGTGAAATCTTGATGGTGGTCATTCTCAAGTCCATCCTATAGCACACTGCATGGCACATGTTCGTCTTCATTAGCCCAGTCGATGCAGAACGACGTACAGTTGGACGTACCCCCCCCCCCATGTCTTAAACAGGCAATATGGGGTAAATCTGTCTATTGCAGGTCTTTCTTAAAGCCTTAAATGTCATAAATCATTAAACATACATTATGGAAGAGCAAAAACTGACTTTTGTCGGTCTTCCTTTGAGCCTCAGATGTCATAGAAATTACAAATTAGATCTTTATTTAAACAACAAGCCCAAAATGAACTCTGTAGACCCACGGATGGCTTGGATTGGGTTCGGATTAAAACAGGATTTCGTCGACTGATTTAATCACTATGGCGTCGTGGGTGGGGTTTCTCCGTGACGTTGACGTCATCATACTTCTGGAAATTATTCATAAAAGACAGTGATGACCGAGGCTATACACAAGCTTCACTAGATATCGTTTAAACATTACTTGATGATCGAGACTATGTAGGTGGAGTTAACGCCTGTCAATCAACAATCGGCCATAGTGGGAAAAGGGTGTCGATGAATTTAACTACCATTTCTAGTAAAAAATTATAGTGGTAACAACTTTGTTCAGGATAAAGTTATTTGACTGAAATTTTCAATATATTCTTGTTTCAACATCTATTTTTGAACTTTTATAGCAAGAATGGCTAACTCCTTGTCAAAATCTTCCATAATATATCTTTAATTAAACATCATTTAACTTACCAAGACCATAATCAACCCTCGATGCCATCGAATAGCTGCGATATAATTTAATTACGTTTTGTGGTCGATACAGTTACTGTTAAAATGGATAATCGAGACTTTGTTTATTATCGTAACAACAGTAATCTAGTAATGACAATCGAGGCTAGACTATAATTGTATCGCCGATATCTATAGGTTCAGAGTGAAGTAATGTGACAGAAATTTTCAATAAATTATCTACTTTTTTAACTATTGCAGCGAAATTTGTCAGCTCTTTATCAAATCTTACCCAATGCCACTTTAAGTAATTAATTTGAGTAATTTTTTTATCGTTAAAAATAAGATATTATTTGATCGGCTACAGAAACATGCCATTCATTTCAATTTATTTAAATGCCCTTGAACCCGCACCTGTTCTCCATATAGCATGGCTTTCTCCCGACTCTGAGTCTATTTATAGATACGTAACACGATAGTATATAGTGATCTATATACACCAGCTTGCCAGACAACCATACATTCTTTGTAACTTACTGACTGGAATGGAAGGGTATATGCCTGGAGGTCTCGTCGACACATTTCATAGGTCACCTGGAGTTTAAGGTTATTTTGGGGTCTAACATTTGCTCATTTGGGGGGTAATATTCGCCTAACATTAGATAATTTGGGAAATAACCTCAGTCATTTAGGGACTATCACCCGGTCAAATGGTGTCTCGCGTTCGTTTTTTTTATTATTATTGGGGGGAGGGACCTGACATCTGTCATTATGTCATTAAATTGGGGACTAACAGTAGTCATTTATATTTTTCTGGACAGCGACGTTTCGGTATATTTTTCTATGCTTTCCATTTATCAAGAGGTCTTTTACGTATCAACCAATGTGAACACCGTGACTCTTCCTCTTAGACTGAACACGATTTGTATCAGCTTTTAGTCATTAACTTGAGAATACTCTCTTCCATGCGGCTTGGGACCATTTCGGAGCAGGTTTGCTTACTCTTTAGAACACATAATGTCACATCATATTATAGTTCAGAGCCCTGTTTCACGAAATTTCAACTTAAGATAAAATCCAATTTTAGTAGATACTTCAATTTTGATTGGCTAAGCACTAAAATCAATCTAATATTATCCAATCAAATTACTAAAATTGGGATCTTATCTTAGTTAAAATTTCGTGAAATAGGCCCCTGGTGTAGCATTGTATTTGAATAAGATATCATATAAAATTATTAACGTTAATGCTCTTGTTAAAACTAGTATCCTGTGTTTTAGACAGATAAAGTAAACCATGCCCGTGAGTTGTTCACGTGTAGCTGATATATAGTACCTGTACCAGGCTATCATACTATAACATTTATCATTGGTGTGAGGTTGGTTTACATTTGTCAGCTAAAGGGTCATAATACAGTACATGTATATGGAAAAACATTAACGGCAAAAGTTGATGAGCTAATATTGTCTATGAAGATTTAAACTTTGGCTAGACAACTACGGTTAAAGTATCTCTGAAGAAACTAACGTTTGTCGGGAGCTTCTTGCAGTCAATATGTAAAATTGTTTTTGTCTGTTTAAAGGGACACTTATACTGAGCACGAACGCGACCTTTACCTCGAACCAATCACCGACAACCGCCACATTCAGTGTAAACCATTGTTCGTATAGAAACTAATTGGATACGGAAAATCGTTATCGTGAACTGTTCCGGTTTACCGCGCGAACAAAAAATCGACGCCAGTATAAACGTCTTCGAAAAAATATTAGTTACCTTAATTTAGCAATCAAATGCGACCGCCGTGTTTGCGTGGATGGCCTTGTTCGCTGTCACGTTCGGGATCAGCATAAACGACCCTTTAGACCCATACTTTCAAGATTGTTTTTTTGAAATTTTAACTGTAAGTGAAGCCCAAATAGATTATTATTAGTGATTTATACCTGCGCCGGGTTGCATTTTCTGAGAGGCATATCCTTAGACATTTTGTCAGACCGTCACGTTTTCAAAGCATATCGAGATATTCATCTTAATCTGACAACATGATTGTCGTTTAAGATCAGTTCTATCAGAAACGCTGTATTAAATAAAACACAGCAAAAAAACACCATGACGGATTTTTGACGCAGATGGTTTTCCATACATATTTCACATTCATCATTGTCTATTTGGTGTTTCATGCCATAATTTTATACGACTGGCAGTAAGTTCCTCTTCCGTGTTTCAGCTTAATGGCTCTATCTACATTCAACGGGTTCTGACAGACAGTGACTCAAACGGATTTAAATGTGAATGTAGGAAGAGTGGTGGGAAACCCAGGTTCATCTGCCATCCATGCCATCGCCTGCCTTGCGTCTATATTAACGAGAGGTGAGTATATGGTTTGAATATAGGACGCTTGGTGGGTGGGGAGTCTGAATGATCTAAAGCGTTGTTCTAGTGGATGTAACAGGAGGCATCCCTGACACAGACTCGACTTACTGTGTCTAAACGTCAGTATAGCTTATGTATAGCATGAGTACGTGGTTAGGCGATTTTCGTATATTAAAGGACAATATTGGTGCCAGGCATTATCACATATGTGATAGAACTGATTAAACACTTTCCAAATATAATATTAACAAAGAGATCATCGCTACCATAGAGGAGTAATAAAGGATTCATGAATCGGAAGTGACGAACGCCAAAGGAAAACACGAGTTATTCCTCTATATAACTAACTGAAGTGACTAGTTATAACAGATACCTAAGGTTGCTCTGTGACACTGTGAGAGAATATCTTACAATTCATAAAAAGAATTGACTGCCACTAGGTAAGAGAACACGAAAGAAAAACAGAAAAAAGTCCGTGCATTACCATGTTTTTATAAGGTAGGGGAGACCGGGGCACATTGAACCACCATGGATATATCCTTTATAAATAATACTATACAACCCAACACCATACAGAAGTGAGATAACTTCTTAGACCCATTTCTCCATCAATGCTGTGAAATATTTTCTTAGGCAGTGATTTTTTCAAAAAAGCGATTAAAAGAGACACATTTTCCATAGCCTGGGAAATTCTTGTACTTAAAATAAGTTAATATATGTCTAATCTATACAATCCAGATAAACCGGGGTTTGATCCATATAAGAGGGCATATTGATTTTTTTTTAATTTTGATCATGAAATAAAGAGATCTTCCAATAAAAACATTTGATATGAAATGAGGACAAACATGTATATATGTGAACAAAATGGTTCAATGTGCCCCTGTCTCCCCTGTAGAATGAATAAAAACAAGGGGCTGTACGGAGTATTTCTATTTTTCCCGTGTTCTCTTATCTTATGGCACTTAATTACTTTATTGAATCGTCAGATATCCTCTTGGGGTCCCATATAACAACTTTTTGTCTTCGAAGGAATTATTAGTGAGCAAAAATTCGGCCGTTTATCTGTCATCATTCGTCACTTCAGTCATTCACATAGAGAGATAACTAGAGTGTTTTCCTTTGGCGTTCGTCACTTCCGATTCATGAATCCTTTATTACTCCTCTATGGTAGCGATGATCTCTGTGCTAATATTATATTTGGAAAGTGTTTAATCAGTTCTATCACATATGTGATAATGACTGGCACCAATATTGTCCTTCAAGAGATAAACATCGACTATTTAGAAGACTGTTATTGTACATTTGATATCGCTTAAACAGTGTGCAATGGAGGACTTTTTGAGTAGACAGCGGTGTCTGAAGGGTAATTTTGATTAGACAGCTTATAGCTTATCCATTGTGTACACGGAACAGTCTTCATTAGTCCAGTTTGTCTAGAAAAGTAGGACGTTAAACACCGTTTCATTTCATTTAGCACACAGCTAATGGGACCACTTTTTGTCCCATCTGAATTACTAGATGGTGTTCTTTTCCAGCCCTCAGTTCCACGCCACTGAAAATACGCAATGGCATTGTGAATCCCGTTTATGTCACCAAGTTATAGCTTATTTAAATTGCCAATTCTGCAGTTGGTAACACAAGGATAGCTTCTATTTACAATTAATTTAGACCTTAATAGGGTACGTGAAATAGCTGTATCTAACGTCCGCTTTCACAGAAGTGATATCGCAAACACACGTTAATATGGCATCAATACATGTATTGTGAAATTAACCATCGGATGACGATTACGTGTCCATGTCGTGAAAATGCCACTGATAAAAGAAAATCAAATGCAGTTTCTTAGAAACAGATAAATGTGCTGTGATAGACTCGGACATTGTGTCGATAAAGTCACTTGATAATTCACTAATCTTACAGTAAACAGTGACATTTTAAAAATAATTAAAAAGAGTGACATCTAACGTCTGAATGTCTTTCCCCCATACGTTCTTTTGCATTGTGTCAGACTCGACCGATACGTTTACAAAGATCGCCGATCCCATAACAAGTGCGTGGCCCCTGGCCATGCCTCTGACGGTAAAATTAATCAATATATTGCACCAGGGGTGTAAAATTTCCTCTGGGCCTTGGTCTTACATGTTCGTTAGTTAATAACTATGCCCCCTCCCACCTGCTGTATTTCCAGATATACATCTTGTTATAGATTTGCTACGATATTAAATAAAGTCTCGGTTATCCATTGTAATGTTAAATTATTAAATAACATAAGTTTTCTAATCCATTCAATATCTAGAAAGTTAATTGTGGGCTTGGCAGGTGAATAAATTTCTAAATAAGAATTTATGTAGCATTTGAAGCCAGCAATAATAACTTTAATAGCCGATTTAGCTCTTGCATAATGCATTGTTAATATGCAATATCACAAAACATCAAAGAATATGCTGAGATTATGGAAAACCACGTGGGAGTGCCAAAAATGCCTCTAGGTAATCGCTTACAACTTAATATCGAATAAGCCACCCTTTGTCGAATCATATATTTAATTTAGAGACGTAAACAAACGAGTAGATAACTCAATGCGTCGACAGGGACACCTGCTGGTCTATAATTGTTATCTTGTTCTTTACTTCAGAAAAAAGTATCCGGTTGCTGTGCTGAGGAAGAAATTAATCCAAAATGGATGGTTTAAAATTCTGTTGGTTTTTGATTTTGTTTCTAGAGACTGTTTATTATACGGAAGCTATAGAACGAACAATAAATACTAAAGTAGGATCTATTAAAGGTAAAATAGGTACAGTCCAGTTACCTGATGGAACTAGTAAACAAATAGCAGAGTTTTTAGGAATCCCATATGGTGCTCCTCCTGTCGGTGATCTTCGATTTGAAAAACCTGTTCCTGCTGCTAAATTTAATCAAACATACGATGCGTTAAACTATGGATTACCATGTCCACAGTATTTCAAGGTTGACAATATGTTCAGTTTGACACCGCCGTCATTGACGAGTGAGGATTGTTTAAGATTAGATATTTACTCCCCACAGACGAGTGGATCTAAAACATATCCCGTCATGCTTTTTATTTATGGTGGAAGTTTTACTAAAGGACAATCATCGACGTACAATGGACAGAATCTGGCAGCTTATGGAAAGGTTGTCATGGTAACAATCAATTACCGAGTTGGACCTTTTGGATTTTTATCAACGGGAGATGACCAAGCACTTGGAAATTATGGTCTGTGGGATCAACATCTGGCGATTAAATGGGTCAAGAATAATATTGATAGTTTTGGTGGAGATGCCTCACGTATTACCATATTTGGCCAGTCTGCTGGGGGAGCAAGTGTTGCGTTTCAGACACTCTATTCAGGAAATAAAGGCATGTTTCAAAGAGCTATTACAGAAAGCGGACCGGCGAATGCTAAATGGTCTACCACAGACGAAGTGACCGCTTTCTTTAATGCTAAAAAATTAGCACTGAAATTTAACTGTACACTTCCCCAGAAACAAGCAAGCAGCGAAATTGTAAGATGTCTGAAATCGGTTAAAAATTTCTCTTTGCTGGCCATGTACGCATCCGGTGATAATGGTTTTAGTTGGGGGCCGGTGATAGAAAACGATTTCATTACAAGTCAGGAAATCATAACCATAGGGCAAAAGCCGCCATCTTCCAAAGCGTACTTTCAGAATTTTGACATGATCATAGGTACGAATGGCTATGAAGGTCATTTTATCATGAGTGGGATGTATCAAGCGGCATTAGCTCATCTTAAATCTGTGCCAATCGGAATGCTGAGGAAAGTTATGAGAGGAATATTAGAGACCTCAATCAAACTTCAATCACCTAACACAAAATCCCTACAAGCAATGGTAGACGCCGCCATGTTTGTATACAGCAACGCTGAAAATCCGAATGACAGAATTTTTAATTTGAAACAAATCAATGATTTTGTCACTGACAATGTCTTTTTCATGGCGGCAATGCAAGATGTCGTCAGTCATGCGTACATGAACAATAGAACCAACACATACCAATATGAGTTCAATCATGCGTATCCAGTACTTCCTCGTGGAAATGAATGGCTGCAAGGAGCAACACATGGGGGTGAACTACCCTTTGTTTTTGGATTCCCTTCTACCTTGCCGGGATATTCACTCGAATTAGCCAAATTGACGTGGACTTTTTCTAAGATAGTTATGGATTATTGGACAAACTTTGCGAAAACAGGGTACGTACAATTTCTTTCATTCTAGAGTTGGAGGTGACGGGGTGGGGCTGCGGCTACTTCCCCTGCAATCTTCTTTGTCTGCCGCATTTTTAAAATGAAACAATCATTAATTACAACAAGTTTTTTACAAATGTTATTTCGCTCGGTCTTTTTTGTGTCCGAAAAATGGGCGGTTAACCCAATCGAGGGTGGGGGTCTCTCTTACGCCTATATATATTGCTTTAGAAATGCAAACAGTTTTCCAACATTCTTGAATAATATCCATTACTTATCTCTGGTGGTTTCTAAGTTTCAAGAAGTCTGTAGGTGATCTCTTCGTAAAGTGTATTACTTGAGCTCCATACAAAGACTTGGTGTGGTTTGTTAATAATAATATTGCTACTTTAAGTTTCACACTCATTAAACCTTACTCTGTTATCGTTTGAATTATCCCCGTCAGATTTGTCAAATCGAAGTAAAATTATATCAATAATTTTATATCCCCGCTGTTTACCACAATATCACTATTACATGATTTGATGTGGAGCTCCGAAACTTTTGGTTTTGGATACGCACTGCACCTACAGACATATGTAGGTTTATATGTATCCGAGATTTGTTATTATTTTCAAAATTAAGTTAAACTAGATTTAGTCTTGAGACCTCATCGTCTCCCCATCGAGTCTACCGAAACTTAAAGTACCATACATAATACAATAACAGTTCTATTGTAAATTAATGGCGACAGCATTGCGACTTAATTGGAGCTCATACTTGGCTAAATACAAAAAGGTTTTCGAAGTTCATAGTTTTAATTAAGTTGGCTGACAGTATGCTATTATTTGGTTCTGTTCTATCTTTTCAGGAATCCGAATAAACCAAGAAATGTTAAAACAGAGTGGAAGGCATATAATTCTATGGATGAAGATTATCTCTACTTTCCTATGACAGGAACCACAGAAGCTGGACGTTATTTAAATGCTCGTAGAAAGGACTTTTGGTTAAATTATTTACCTCAGATTGTCAGACGGGGAACAGAATCCGGTACACAGAATGTACCTTGTGTACCAACTTCATCTAGTAATATGAATATATTTTCTAGTGTACTTTATTCAGTATTAGCCATTCTACATCTACTAATGTGGTAACATTGTTGTAATATACATAAAATATTCAAGAACATTATACAACTAAAACGGTTTGACTGCATAAAAGAAACCGAGAATTTAACGGAAACGATGGAGTTGAAATGGGAGCAAAGATTGCGCCTGGGATTTATGAACATTGTCATATACAGTGTTTATATTAGCGACAGGTATGGACCTATTGGTTTTCAACGATCTTTGATAAAGACTGTAAGAGTAATCCCCCTTTTTAACATGGAAAAATCTCGTGAGCGTTCTATTGTATAATTAAAATATGGTTTAAATTATATGCGTAATGTTTACATTATTGAGACTAGTATTTATGGAGTTTTATTTACATTCAACAATGCTTGTATTTTTACTCTTAAAAAAATTCTACTGAACTGTTTATAAAGTGAAGGTAACGAAAGTGATTTCCAATTTGACGAGACGTGAAAGGAACAGATAGTAAATTTCCAGTCGAATCAAGCTAGATTCACTTCAACCAAGCATTCCCTTGGGTCTTCTTTGAAAATTATGCGCACGTGTAAATATAACTCATTGTGGCTTTATATTGTGTATAATAGTTTATGTGTATATATAATATGTTTTTTTATATACATTTATATATATTTAGGAGAAGAAGTTATTTTTTCAAGCATGCTTTTGCATTTTGACTCCCAAGGCATTTCAGAATCAATTTCAATAAAACACACATTTTGATTTTAATTTTATGACTTCATGTATTTAAGAATACAGAGTAAATTGCTGACGACAGAACTCAGACAAGTGGCTTGGCGATAGAAATGATATGAAATTGGATTTAGCGACTTACTCATCTCCCCCATTCCGGATAATGAGGAGAATTTTGTCTGGGTAATTCCAACGTCACCTTGTACACGGGTCTTCGATTGTTTCGTCCCACCCGAAGGACTAGACATTCCTCTCTGAACCAAAGTGGCTAACGTCCATTTTAATGCCTTCGTGTGGTATTTTTTTAAATTATAGATTCGTGTAAAATACGTCTGAAATAATCCTGCCCACGGGCGGCATTTCCGGTCACTACACGGGTTCGATTTTTCGAACAACCGGAATACTTCTATTGCCAGTCGAACAGGGGAGGGGGTGAGGTTCACCCAGAATCACGCCAATTCTTGTGATGTGAACATATTGAGCGATATAGGAATAGGGGAACGCGTTCTATATTGATATTGAAATGAGCAATCATGTCCTATAAAGAAAGTTGATATTATGTAGCTGAAAATATGACTTGCGATTGTTCATGGAAGGTTGTGGTTGGATCAACCAATAATCAAAGATAACACTTGTTTCACAAATCAAATATTACGAGAACTTGTTGTGAGGAATTAAATTAGTTTATGAATGAATGTTTAGACACCTAAACGTGTCTATATACGGTCCTAGTAGCAATATATTACGACATTGGCGGCAATATAATGTAAATACTGCAATATATACGACCTTAGCTGCAACATATACGATCCTGTCCTGGCTGCTATATATATATGACCCTGATATCAAGATATCAATACATGATATACGGTCTTCTCTACAATATGTATTGTACTGCAATATATACGGTCCTAACTACAATATGTGATGTACCGCATTATATACGGTCCTAACTACAATATATGATATATACGGCCATATTACTATATTTAATATACTGCAATATACACGGTTCTAACTACAATATGTGATTTACAGCAATATATACGGCCCTAACTACAATATTTAATATACTGCGAAATATACGGATCTAACTACAAAATTTTACACTGTAATATATACGGACATCACTACAGAATATAATATACTATAATATATACGGACATAACAACAAAATGTATTATAATGCAGTGCATACGGTCCTAACTACAAAATGTAATATTTAGAGATCATTTCAACTAAAGACAAAATATCGTATTCATCTTTGTGGGACACCCTTGGCCTAGTCCAGGACTAAATTGTGTATACGAGCGAATGTGATACAAACAAAGAACATTTTCCACCATTATTTGTTACCAATTTGACTAAAATCGTACTAAATGAAGCAGATTAAGGTTAGACCACAACACTATACATGTATATTTCATTCTCCAAATTTAGACAAGAAGTCAATGTTTGTGTTGTGAACTGTTTTCATTTGTGTGAACGACAGAAAATATCCGACACATCATCTCACTTGAGGATTGGCATACATATAGATCATATAATCTGTTGTATATGTGTATTTTCCCATGATTACGCTGACATTCAAACCCCCAGCACTTACATTAGCTAATTGCACGTTAGTGTAATAACCCGTGGACGTTATACAGTAGTATGAACTGGCCTCATTGTAGTGCAATCTTACCATTTCGATTGGCGACTCTCTGGTCGTTGTGCAATGGTCATCCACGAAGTTAATTTAACAGAAATATTGATTCAATCGTCGAAAAATAAATTACTAGTATATTTTCATTGTCGTAAGAAATTCCATCTTCGTATGTTCATGACTAGGAATAGATCGTTACTGTGGACAAAGGGTTTCGTATTTATGTACCGTGCGTTTGAAGTTAGTTCACATGATTGCCAGCGCCAATTGACAAAGATGAACATTGTCAATTCACTTTACGGATGCCTCAGCGGTAAAATTGGAACCCCACACGAAACTAGGTATACACAACTATGTGCTCCCTTTCGCAAATTGTTCATGACTATTACCCATCTAGAAAACTATATAAAAGCATTATCTGTACTCGAATAGCATGGTTTGTATATTTCGGGGTCGTGCTTTTAAAAAACTATGTTTATCTTAGATAATGAAAGAAATTCTTGAACTGGAGCTCTGTGTATGTGAAATAGTTTATAAAAGCCATCTTCCTGACGGAAATGATATAATAGCTCTCCTTCAAATAATAATATATACATGTATATTGAAGTCACTGGGTGGTTGATTTTAGTCGCTTATGACTTACTGGATTCCGTCTATTTAGTTGTACAAATTGTACAAATTTATTGCAATGGCGAAACTAAGTTGGGTTTATACTGGGGATAGCATCTTCAATTGTTTTAGTCGCGGCATTGGAACACAATACCCATAAACACACGAAGCTCTACTTATAACTAAAATATTACATGTACTTCACAATTTACCATCGTTCTGCGTAGATTTTCGCCTAACCCAAGAAAAGCCCAATTTCGACACTTACAGATCGTTTCACTTATCTGCAACGCCGGTTTAACCATGGGACACATGCCCCAGCCCCACCCCCCCACCCCCCACCCCCCCCCCCCCCCACACACACACACACACAAATCTCAGTTGTGCACCTCGAGCATGGTCGGACAGTGGACTCCAACGGCCGGTGACCTAGTGACGGGGCCCCTCAGATGATCCGAGGGCCCTCCATTGGAAGTCCCTGGGCCCCTCAATCCATGGTGTGTCGCGATCGACATCCGGTGATGTTGCTTCATATGTTTCTTTTTTGTTTATTTACCGGAAAACGTCAATCGAACTATTGTTGAGAATGGACATTCAAGATACATTCCCCAACGTTGAAGCAATATTGAGAATATATCTGTGTATGATGATATCTAATTGTTCTGGGCAGAGATCTTTCTCCAAATTGAAACTCATAAAATATTATCTCTGGTCAACGATGGGTGAGGATAGGTTGGTGTATTTGGTTCGGCTGGCCTCTGAAAGCGATATCTTGCACACCATCAATGTCAAAGAAACGATTGCAAAATTCGCCAGGGTCAAAAAAATGAAGAGTGTTCGTCCATTGATCATTATCATTCAACTCTAACTGCGCGTAACTTGACCTCGCATAACACGAATTATCGCCTAACTCGAACAACATTCGTTTAACGAATACTTTCTTTGGTTTTCCATTTATGAAACATCGCATAGCTCGGAAACTGTATCTCGAATTATCGCATAGCTCGAACCAAATTTCCGGTACAATCCTCAAGGTTTTATTTATTTACATCGCCTAATTCGAACTGTAAATAATGGATCTTGCGATATTTGAAAAATAAACGCTTTTTGTGGCTTTGTCGAAGGGTGTAATACATGGTCATTTATGGCCGTGAGATCTTCTATCGGACCTAACATCGTCTAACTCGAATTATCGTATAACTCGAACAAATTACCCGTCCCCATCATTTCGAGTAGCGCGAATTGTGACGTACGATTGTATATAAACTGTAGTTGTTGACTGTTGTGGGTATAAGCTGAATTTGATGAGATGCACATCATGATCACACGAAATATTCAGATTTCTTGATTAAATCTCGTAATACGATTTGGTACTTACAGTTTTAGACGTTCGTCAAAAATCGAATCCGGCTTGGTCGCAACGTTACGGCCTCCATTCATCAATTCATCGTGGGGGATATAATACGATTCCGAATCAAGTGACCCCGTTATTTATCTCTGAGCGACCCCCTCAGATGCTTTAAAAATAAATGACCTTTTCTTGGGCGCCAAATTCACCCATAAGCATGTTCAAAGCCCTTTAAACAGCATTGTAACATGCTTCAGTGTAAACCCTGCGTTTTGATTGGTCAATTAGACACTGTTTATTGGACAATAACACCCTTCTGTTTTAGTAATGTCGTTTAAAATCCTAAAAAAGCATGTTACAATGTCGATAAACACTTCCTGTTTCGCATTTAGAGGGGTGTTATTGTCCAATAGACATGTCCTGAGATTTTACATTAGAAACCTCGACGCTACGCGTCTTGGGTCCTAATGATCTCAGGACATGTCTATTGGACAATAACACCCCTTTAAATGCGAAACAGGAAGTGTTTATCTCCTAAATAAACTGTATACGTGTCTATTCAATTCTACTCTGCATTAGATTGTAAGTTTGAATTTGGTATTTAACGCTCGTGACTTGAGGGAGATTGTTCCACAGTTTTGTTGCAGCAGTATATACCAAAGCTTCTATCTTCGAACTGTTTTAATTTTGATGATATTTTAAGGCTGGGATATCAAAGTAGGCGTTGGCTGAAAAAGAACTTGTAGTTCTGAAAGGTTCAGGGGTGATGTGCTCCGTGAACACTGGTACGTCAACCATGGGAACGTATATTAAACGGAACACAATATAGGGATTTCAGGATAAGGGTGACTTGTTTGTTTGTTCTAGATATGATCATGGCAGCTGTATTTTGTGGTAAGACACTAAACACATTTTAGTGAGATTATAGGATGTGTTTTTATTTCTGAAAAAACAATTTTTTTTAGATCGACATAGTAATCGACTTAGCACAACATTTTAGGTTTCCCTTCCATGGCTAGCAATTAGAGGTAAATAATTTAACCAAAAGTTTTTTCTACCAGCATTTAAATAGCGCCCAGCTTCTGTGGGTCCCGTCATAGGAAAGTAGAGATAATCTTCATCCATAGAATTATATGCTTTCCATTCTGTGGCAACATTTCTTGGTTTATTCGGATTCCTGAAATTATAATTTTGGATTAATAACATAGTGTTTTCGCCAATTAGTTTTAGTTTGTTAATTAATATCAATCGGCTTCTATTGACGTATTGAAGTACTTGAAGATTGGGTCATTCGCTTGAAACTGATTATAAACTTGGTGTCGTCTGCGAATTTTTTAAACACTAAGACAGGGGGATTGGAGACGCATTAAAGGGGAAGACCAACGATTTTCAACACGGTTTCCATAAATCTTAAATATATATTGTTAAATCATCCCCTCTGTAACAAAGGCAAAAAAGTTTTTGTAAGCGAGAATTGAGACACTGTGTACTGTTCAGTATGAGTGAATTTACGTAGCGACTTTGGTTACTAAACGTTAACAAAACATAAATTCGTGTTTATAATATCCTAATAGACAGCCCATTTTATCAGAATTTTGGTCAAAGGACGATGCGAGTACACAATACAGCAGTAAACATAGACCAAATTTGACTGCTTACTATAGAACCCGGTGGGCGTGTTGAACCAACTATGTCACTTCCGGTTTTAATAAAAATCAATTTCTCGCTTACAAAAACTTTTTTGCTTTTGTTACAGAGGGGATTATTTAACAATATACATTTAAGATTTATGGAAGCCTTGTTGAAATTCGTTGGTTCGTTAAGGAATAATAATAAATATGCCGACAAATCAGCCTAAGGTAACGTCAATTAATTAATGGTCGTGTATCATGAATATGAATCTGTCGACTACTTTAAATGACGAGATCGTAACCAAATAGCAGATTTCTAGAGATGGCAATCAATGTCCAGACCTATTGAAAAGCATTTGGTGGTTTATGGTGTAAAACGCAACGCTTAAATTTGTGAATATTCTACACAAATTTTGTCCAACGCATTTCATGTCATAATTGATCCTCCATAGCACAGTTAAACATTTTGAAACTATATCCGTTCTGATGACGGAAACTCGACCAAAACCCATAAAATACGCAATGAAATGAAGTGAACTAAATTCGATTAGTACTTGCCAAGATAAACACATTTGAGTGCACTGGGATCCCACTTTTATGTTACGGATTCAGATAGATTACAAATTTTAATAGCACAAATCTCTTTTCTGTTGTAATATTACTAATATGAAATGAAGTTTAGCCACCATGTATGGGTCACTTCGGGAGTAACATGTGGTAAGTGTTAATTCAAACGTGGAAGTGAACCCATGGCTTGTATAGATAGCAACCCCAATAGAATTTACGTATTATCTCCCTTAATGTACCCGACCCTGTTTAAATGACTGGGCTATACGACATAATATCTTATTAGGGCTGACTGAAAGTTCTAAGCTTGAACAGGATAGATCAATTGGGTTCTATCAAACTTTTGCCACCAACAAGTGCTGTTATTGAATGGATCATAGGCATGGCAACAGTGGTGTTATAATTATTGTCTTTGTACTGGATCATCTTGTGAACCTACCCACTGGAATCACCAGAAATGGGAAAACAGGCAATACTGCAGTCACCAAGTACCTGAAACTGAAAGAACGAACCCCAACAAAGATACGTGCCGACATGCTACTAACTTCCAGCCATTCAAGAAAACATTATCCGGTGCATGACATGGTGATGGCTGACCGACGATTGACCACTCGACATATTGCCAGTGTTGTGGGCATCTCTCATAGGTGGTTTGAGCACATTATCTCCAATGAGTTGGGAACGACAAAAGTCTCTGCAGGATGAGTACTAAAACCGTTGACAGTGGATCAGAAACGTGTCAGATTCCTGACATCCCACGAAAATCTGTGTCGTTTTGAACCAGATCTTGATAATTTTGTGGTCAAATTTGTAATCATGGATGAGACCTGGATTCATCACTTTCAATCAGAATCCAAAATTCAGTCATTTTCCTAGCAATGTTGACGTCGTGTTAGCTGAGAGCAACTTTTAAGGTGAGTGAATTTTTTTCTTCCTGACCGGCATTTAGGCCTTGCAACATCTTTGGAAAAAGTTTATACACTTCGAAGAGGACTGTCTAGACCAATAAATGGAAAAATAATCGACTTTGTTAAAATCTTTGACATAACTTTTCAGTCAACCACCTTTAAATTCTAATTAAAGTTTGGTACTGACATGTGGTTAAGCTTTTTGTTCTTACATAAATTTAAATATTCAGATTTTTATCTTATCGCATACCGAAAGTACAATATCTTCATCCTCGGTTTTTATTGATACTCTTTAAAATTAACTATTTTCGCTTCAGGACTGGAGATTTTGAGAGGTACACACAGGGCTTCTTTGACCCTGGCACCAAAGCTATAGACAATCCAGTCTCAATTAAAAACTGAAGAAAAGTACGTACCCCGTTTTCGCAAAGTTTGTCCAATAATCCATAACTATCTTAGAAAAAGGCCATGCCGTCTTGGCAATTTGAGGAGAATATCCTGGCAAGGAAGATGGAAAACCAAAAACATATGGTACTTCATCACCATGTGTTGCTCCTTGCATCCATTCACTTCCGGGATGAAGTACTGGATACGCATGATTGAATTCATACTGGTACGTTTTAGTTCTATTATTATTGTACGCATGACTGGTGACATCTTTAGAAGCTGCTATGAAAAAGACACCATCGGTTGCAAAATCACTGATTTGTTTCAGATTAAAATTTCTATCATTCGGATTTTCCACATTGCTGTATTCAAACATGGCAGCATCCACCATTGCTGTAAGTGTTTTATTGTTTGGTGACAGTGGTCTGAGTCTCTCCATTATTGCACCTCGCATTATTTTCCTCAATATTCCGAGTGGTAAAATGTTCATTTGTGCTAATAGCGATGGGTACCGTGATTTCAAAATATACTGGCCATCATAACCGTTGCTGCCGATAATCATGTCGAAGTTTTGAAAGAAAGCTTTGGAAGATGCCGGCTCTCCTTGTATCCTTTTAAATTCTTGGCTTGTAATAAAATCGTTGTCTACAGTCGGTGCCCATTTAAAATCATTGTGCACAGATGCATACTTGGCCATCAAAGAGAAATCATTAACGGATTTTAGGCATCTTACAACTTCACTGCTTGCTTGTTTCTGAGGTAATGAACAGTTAAATTTCAAAGCTAAAAAATTCGCATTAAAGTAAGCTTCGTCTCTGCTGTTTGTGGCCCATTCAGCATTAGCCGGTCCACTCTCTGATATAGCTCTCTGGAACATGCCTTTATTTCCTGAATAAAGTGTCTGAAACGTAACACTTGCTCCCCCAGCAGACTGACCAAATATGGTAATACGTGAGGCATCTCCACCAAAACTATCAATATTATTCTTGACCCATTTGATCGCCAAATGTTGATCCCACAGACCATAATTTCCTGGTGCCTGGTCGTCCTCTGTTGATAGAAATCCAAACGGTCCAACTCGGTAGTTGACTATTACCATGACAACCCCCCCATAAGCTGCCAGATTCTGTCCATTGTACTTCGATGATTGCCCTGAGGTAAAACTTCCGCCATAAATATATATCATCACAGGATAAGCCTTAGATCCGCTCGTCTGTGGGGAGTAAATATCTAATTTTAAACAATCCTCACTCATCAATGCCATTGGTCTTGACTTGTGATACTGTGGACATGGTAAGCCGTGGTCTAAAGCAATGAATGTTTGGTTGAATTTCTCAGCCGGAAGAGGTTTTTCAAATCGAAGATCACCGACGGGAGGAGCACCGTATGGAATTCCTAAAAACTCTGCTATTTGTTTACTAGTTCCATCAGGTAACTGGATTGTGCCTGTTTTACCTTTAATAGGTCCTACTTTAGTTTTGATTGTTCGTTCTATAGCTTCCGTATAATAAACAGTTTCCAGAAATAAAACCAAAAAACAGAGTTTTATGACGTCCATTTTGGATTTCCTCTCTTTCGGACACAACACCTAGTATATTACCTTGTATAAGACAAATGACCACTTTCTATCTCTATTTTTATTTTATACGTCTCACAATCATGGTTACTTATCTTAGAGTATAAAAGATACCAATTGCTGTGTCATTAAAGATTGGGTTATCTGTATGTTTTGTTTCTTGTCAGGTTAGTTCCATTTAGTTACCTAAAAAGTAGGCCATGTTTTAGGTACCCCATACAATTAGTGCTTAGGTACTAAATAATTAGCATGTAAGTAATATACGCAAATCAACACATTTTCATTTATACAACCTTGTAGTTCAAGACATTACGCGGTGGCTTTTGGATTGAGATGGAAGTTAAAATCCAAAAATGTGCATCCTGATTTGCTGGAACGAAATAACATGTTGGTCAGCAAATACTGAATGGTCAGCAAATATATGGTGTAGGTAGAAAAATATCGACAGCCTTATAGTAATATGTTTTGATAGCCCTATCTAGTTCGTATTTGACCCACTTCGTGATCTCCAGATACTCAACTTCTTAACACGTATTGGAACTAGCATTCTGGGCTCAATATATTGAACAAGCAAACGAAAATTATTAACCGTAAAATTAAAAGATTGGAAAAAACGAAAACAAACACCTGAAATGAAAAAAGGTACAATTTTTATACTTCCACATTGCAATGGTAGCGCCTGTCTGTAAGTCCATAGCAAAGAGATTCGAGTTTTCAGCTATGGTGGTGGAAAGCTTCGGAACCACTAGAGATGTTATGGACAACAATTCTTTAAGGAGCTAAATCGCTAATATTTGGGACCTAGAAATTTACCCAAATGGGTCGCAACGCATACAATAATCTTATATGAATGTATATAAACTGATTTACATTCATTCATTTCCGTCTTTACTCTAATTTCAAATCACTTATGTTCGGCGAAATACGCCTGAAGTCTCAATAGCATGCCAATCTCTAGCGCCTGGTTATTCGTGTCTATATTACTGCGTATGCTCGTCATGCGTCACCGTCTAGCCTCGTTTTCCATGTCCCTTGTTAAAAATGGGCCTGAAACGGATTATGGTACACGATTCGTGTACCAATGATAATTTTTTTTTTATTTTGTCTTAAATATTGGATATCAGAATCCCATGCGGAAAGATCAAAACATCAATGATGAATTAAATTGACAAATAATTTGTGTTTTCATTTTGGGTGATATTAAGTTATAAATTTTGTCATTGATGTAATAACACAAATGTGTTCGGTAACATCTACTTGAACATTGTACTTTTGAACACAGTTGCCAAAGGTATGCCCAAAACCAAGTACTTACTGTAGTCCAAAATACATGTTGGCCCATTGTGATTATAATACATAGTGAAAGTGATATATTGTTGAAACCTGTTTGAATCAAACTACTTTCTTACTATTATATAGAATATATGCCTGTCCATACACCTGGAACACACAAATTCTGTTTGACAACGTAGAGAGAAGAACTATAAAGGATAAAGATTAAAAACTGAAGTTATGAATATGCGCGATTTGCATTTTTGGGAAAATTTCAAATTTATACTCATATTGGTTATTTAACGTTTAATTACGAAACCAATACATCAAAATGCTATATAATTCCATTATGTCAATAATATGAACGTCTAAACATATGGAGCGCCATTGTGAACAAATTCTATTTTAGAAAATCAAATAAATATTTTAGAAATCATGATCACAACAGTATACCATAAAATGTCAAAACGACAAAAGAGGCACCAAAATGATTACCGGAATAGAAATATGGTTTGATGAAAAGGAGGTTTGAAGTGAGGAGGATCTGTAAGTAGGTTATGATACAAAATGCACACGCTAACCATTCGGCCATCGTTGTTAATTAGGGGTTTAACATCCGCTTCAACATTAGTTTAGTTCCAATTTGTAATATTTTCAGTTTAAAATTGTTAGCTAGATGGTGGTTACCAACAAATTATGGATCCACAATGACAAAGTGAACCAGTAGATCCTGGTGTTTGCCGAGAAAGTTCAAGCTTGGTTTCCCTTTGTCAGTGATGCTAACAGGGTACTAGCTTCTATAGTCGTTCAGATAGGACGAGGCACAGACGTCTTGTGTAACCGTTGGGGTGCATGTAGATTCTTTTGGACTTTGGTTGTCTTGATAAGTTGTCAAGAATGAGTAAGCCCGTGACCTCATCAGTCGCAACTAAAAGTAGGTTATCTCCAATTTATTCTTATCTGTTCAATGGAAGAATATTATTCCATGTAACCAGTCACTTTTGTTCAAAGAATGGACATTGTTCTACATTCTATATTAAACTAAATGTATCTTCAAAGACTACACTTATCTATAAGGTCTATGCATTGATTTAATTAATACTATTTCAATATCCATAACACAGACGAAAAAAACATACGCATTAAAATCCACTCAACTCAAATAAGGTC
This sequence comes from Patella depressa, assembly GCA_948474765.1. Classification (NCBI taxonomy): domain Eukaryota; kingdom Metazoa; phylum Mollusca; class Gastropoda; family Patellidae; genus Patella; species Patella depressa. The sequence goes on from OX419718.1 coordinate 25,861,707, forward strand.
ATATCGGGACTAACATATGTTACACTTATTGTTATTTTAAGCAGTTTGGAATTAAACGACGCGACATGATTCAACACAACACCTTATAAACTAAAACGCCCACGCTAGAAAAACCGACATGTCTATGCCCCACCATCTTGGTGATTCACATGTGAGTCTTTTCCAACAAAATGGCGACATGTAACACTAAAGAAAAAAGTTTTGGACGAAATTATGTATCATAAATTTATAAATATTAAGAGGAATTGAAGAAACACCAATGCATATGTATATTTAGGTTTCACATTGTGACATCCTCGTTGAATGTTTCCGTTTATTGTTACACATCATTGCCATCACGCACGTAATGTTAGTCCAGTGACGACGTAGTTTTATTGACTGCAAGTTACACCCACCCCCACCCCACCACCCCTACCCACACACACACAAACACGGTCTGGACGGTGTAATATATATAGATATATAACCAAATACATCCTTATAAATCATCTCTTGCCATTTGATTATCAACTGTCAGTTGATAATTAAAATGTGTTAAAGATCAATGTTTTAGTCTCTAAAGTATACTTTGGGTGGCGTATTTGCGTAATTTGACTTTCGTGTAAACAATATTTTGTTTTTGGAACATAACATTCCTTGAATGCGTGTTTGCGAAATCAAAAAAAAAATGTCCAATCCTGAAATTGTGTTTCATAAATTTGTCCAATGCGTTACATAGTCAGAGTAGACTGGTTCACTGGGATACCATTTAATTAAGTCTCGAACTACCAGTGATCTAAGACTATAATGACGGCAATTAAATGTGTTCATATCTGTAGTCCTATTGATTGCCGTATAGTATATGGATTTATGTGGAGGTATTTTTAATTACTACAGAATTACTGTAATTTTGTAGAACGGTATCCAATTACATGTACTATATCACATCTTTAAATTCAGAAGCTCTTCGAATCCACATATAAACACATGACATCAAATACTTACCCTTCCGTAGTTATTTGATTTGGCCGTTTGGCTACATTTGGTTAATCTTGCTACAACTCTACCTTTTTATATTATTTTCTTAGAATTAGTAACTAGTGGGTGTTTACGTCAAGGCCAACGTCTTAGACAATTGACGAGAGGGGCTACATTGTGGTCATGAGATTACGACCCCTATCGATATTCAGCTTCCCGTTTCAGAGTTAAGACCCTTTCAGAAAAACTTGTGTAAGATAAAGGCTGTAGTTATTAACGGATTTCGGACGAACAAGGTCCTCAGTTCACAAATCATTACTCCCCCGTGTCAGTAAACTCTGTGAACATGAGAAAGGGTACATTCTTTAAAGAGAGAATCCCGATAAGAACAGAGTCTCAAAAATTAAAGTCCGAGTATTTATGAAATTTATGGACCAAAATATAGCGGCATGGTGTATTTACCTTGTCTCAAAATTTCAGCTCAAAATATTGAGCCGTTTTGACGTGGACATCAACACTGCTTATCCGGACACGTAACCCTTTTAAGATTTCGGGTTAATTTTACATTGGGTGACCTGATAATCGATTACCGTTTCTTGAGAGGTCTATACAATGAATGACCCATGTACTGTACTTGATAACCAAAGGTAAATTTCACCTACATATTATTTTTGTTGAAAAGGGTCTGGTTTTATCCAGCTACTGTATAATACAACGGCCTCCATTTCCAGATGAAGACTGCCAGGTTTAAGTTGTTTAGAAGCGTATCACAAATATGGGGTTACTTGGTCGGGCTTAGGTAATGGGTTTTAAGTTATATTAACACAAAATTAAGCAGTTTTATTCCCCAAAAAGTTAACGGGATTGGCCCTTTAATGTATTTGTTGCAAATCCGACGTGAAGCATTAGGGTACTGAGATTTCTTGAAAGCATCCCTATCAATTTGCAATTGGTCAACATCCAGTATTTATTTCGGATAATCTGCTGTCAAGACATAGCTGCCGTGTATTTCCACGTTTCGCGTGGTTATTTTAGAATGAAGAAATTGTACGTACCCTGTTTTTGCAAAGTTTGTGTAATAATCCATAACTATCTTAGAAAAAGGCCACGTCATCTTGGCTAATTCGGGTGAATATCCTGGCAAGGAAGAAGGGAAACCAAAAACAAATGGTAGTTCACCACCATGCGTCGCTCCTTTCAGCCATTCATTTCCGGGAGGAAGTACGGGATACGCATGATTAAATTCATATTGGTATGTTTTAGTTTTATTGTTCATGTACGCATGACTGGCGACATCTTTCGCCGCTGCTATGAAAAAGATATTATCGGTCGCAAAATCACAGATTTGTTTCAAATTAAAGTTTCTGTCATGAGGGTTTTCCACATTGGTGTACTCAAACATCACAGCATCTACCATTGCCGAAAGTGTTTTATTGTTAGGTGATAGAGGTTTGAGGAGGTTCATAATTGCACCTCGCATTACTTTCCGCGCCATTACGATTGGCGCCATTTTCATTTGAGATAGTACTGCTGGGTAGTGCGCACTCATAACATAGTGACCGTCATAACCATTAGTGCCGATAATCATGTCGAAGTTTTGAAATAAAGCTTTGGAAGATGGCGGTTGTTGATGTATTGTTTGTAATTCCTGATTTTTAATGAAATCATTGTCTACAACCGGTGTCCATTTAAAATCATTGTTACCAGACGCATATTTAGCCATCAAAGAGAAATCTTTGACAGATTTCAAACATCTTACAATTTCACTGCTTCCATGTTTCTGGGGAATTGTACAGTTAAATTTCAATGCTAAAAAATTAGCATTAAGGTAAGCTTCCTCTTTGTTGATTGTGGCCCATTCAGCATTAGCCGGTCCACTCTCTGATATAGCTCTCTGGAACATGCCTTTATTTCCTGAATAAAGTGTCTGAAACGCAACACTTGCTCCCCCAGCAGACTGACCAAATATGGTAATACGCGAGGCATCCCCACCAAAACTGTCAATATTACTTCTTACCCATTGGATTGCCAAATGTTGATCCCACAAACCATAATTCCCTGGAGCCTGGTCATCGCCCGTTGATAAAAATCCAAACGGTCCAACGCGGTAATTGATTGTAACCATGACAACCTTTCCATAAGCTGCCACATTCTGTCCACTGTACGTCGATGATTGTCCTTTTGTAAAGCTTCCACCATAAATAAAAAGCATGACGGGATATGTTTTAGATCCACTCGTCTGTGGAGAATAAATATCTAACTTTAAACAATCCTCACTCGTCAACACTGGCGATGCTATAGTAAAGATATTGTCAATCTTGTAATGCTGTGGACATGGTAATCCGTAATTTAACGCATCGTATGTTGTATTAAATTTAACAGCAGGAACAGGTTTTTTAAACCGAAGATCGCCGACGGGAGGAACACCATATGGAATTCCTAAAAACTCTGCTATTTGTGTTCTATTTCCATCAGGTAACTGGATTGTAACAATTTTACCTTTAATAGGCCCAACTTTAGTGGTCACTGTTCTTTCTACAGCTTCCGTACTATAAAAGTTTTCTACCAATGCAAACAAGAACCAAATAATTTTCAACTCATACATTTCGGATTAACTCTCTTATCGACACAGCTGCATACTTTCTAACTGATTATTTTGGTTCAAAATCAAGGTAAAGTAAGCGACCAATCTCTGGTGTATAGTAAAAATTGTACTTTGGAGTTATCTGTTAAGTACGACAAACTTTAGGTTGTTTTATAACGTCAATGTATCAATACTAATGTAATATCCATGATGATAAACGTCAATACATTAATACTACTATAACATCCACAATGATATATAACGTCAATATATTAATACTATTATGATATCAATAATGATATATAACGTCAATATATTAATACTACTATAATATCCATAATGATATATAACGTCAATGTATTAATACTAGTAAATACTACTATAATATCCATATTTAACGTCAATATATTAATACTACTATAATATCCACGATAATGTATAACGTCAATATATTAATACTACTGTAATATCCACGATAATGTATAACGTCAATATATTAATACTACTATAATATCCAGAATGATGCATAATGTCAATGTATCCATGATGAACGTCAATATATTAATACTACTATAATATCCATGATGATATTATAACATTAAAGATGCATTATGCGATAGCTAAAAAAAATTTCTGGTTTCAAATGAATATTATAACATATTATTTATATATTTATTCACCTGGCAAGCCAATAATCAACTCTCTAAACGAGTGGCTTTGATAGTGAGTGGCTTAAGCAAAATGACTATCCTATATGGACGCCAAATCCAACATTTTCCCGTAGTGTATGATAGTGATCGTCCGACAACGTTGCTTGATAATCAATAATAATGAACTGATGGCGGAGACAATCTTCGGCGACAATTTATATTTATTAATGGTGAAGTTTTCGAATACTCAATACTTCGCCCAGCATAAAATCATTTTAAGAAATTTTCAATATATTCATTTTTCATTATCCATTTTTGAAAAGTTATAGGAACAACGACCAGATTTTCTTTGTATCTCGCATTATGCATATTTCATGTATTAATACTATTATGATAAAAGCTACTTAAAATGTGACATACTTTATGTGTACCTAAAATGGTACCGCCTGTTTGTGAAATACAATTCACTGATAACCCAAAATTACAATCTTTAACCCAAAATTACAATCTTTATTGATTTATACTTTCTGATAAGTAATCACGATCGTGAGACCTATAAAAGGGAGAGATATAGAAAGGCACTGGATGGTGTGCCAAGAAGATATTTAATCCAAAATGAATGGTGTAAAAATCTGCTATCTATTTGTTTTGTTTCTAGAGACTGTTTATTATACGGAAGCTATAGAACGAACAATAAATACTAAAGTAGGATCTATTAAAGGTAAAATAGGTACAGTCCAGTTACCTGATGGAACTAGTAAACAAATAGCAGAGTTTTTAGGAATTCCATATGGTGCTCCTCCCGTCGGTTATCTTCGATTTGAAAAACCTGTTCCTGCTGCTAAATTTAATCAAACATACGATGCGTTAAACTATGGATTACCATGTCCACAGTATTTCAAGGTTGACAATGTGTTCGGTTTAGTACCACCGTCATTGACGAGTGAGGATTGTTTAAGATTAGATATTTACTCTCCACGGACGAGTGGATCTAAAACATATCCCGTCATGCTTTTTATTTATGGTGGAAGTTTTACAACAGGACAATCATCGACATACAATGGGCAGAATCTGGCAGCTTATGGAGAGGTTGTCACGGTTATAATCAACTATAGAGTTGGACCTTTTGGATTTTTATCCACGGGAGATGACCAGGCTCCAGGAAATTATGGTCTGTGGGATCAACATTTGGCGATCAAATGGGTCAAGAATAATATTGATAGTTTTGGTGGAGATGCCTCACGTATTACCATATTTGGTCAGTCTGCTGGGGGAGCGAGTGTTGCGTTTCAGACACTTTATTCAGGAAATAAAGGCATGTTCCAGAGAGCTATATCAGAGAGTGGCCCTGCTAATGCTGAATGGGCAACAAGCAGCAAAGAGGAAGCTTACTTTAATGCTAATTTTTTAGCATTGAAATTTAACTGTACAATCCCTCAGAAACAAGCGAGCAGTGAAATTTTAAGATGTCTGAAATCCGTTAAAGATTTCTCTTTGATGGCCAAGTATGCATCTGCGGTCAACAATTTTAGATGGGCACCGACTGTTGAAAATGATTTTATTACAAGTCAGGAATTTCAAAGGATACATCAACAGCCGCCATCTGCCAAATCTTTTTCTCAGAATTTCGACATTATTATCGGCACCAATGGTTATGATGGTCAGTATATTTTGAGCGCGCTGTACCCAGCGGTTATATCGCAGATGAAAATGGTGCCAATCGGAATGCTGAGGACAATAATGCGAGGTGCAATAATGAACTTCCTCAAACCTCTATCCTCTAACAATAAAACACTTACAGCATTGGTGGATGCTGCGATGTTTGAGTATAGCAATGTGAAAAATCCGAATGACAGGAATTTTAATTTAAAACAAATCAGTGATTTTGTTACCGATAATGTCTTTTTCGTAGCAGCGGCGAAGGATGTCGCTAATCATGCGTACAAGAACGATAGGACTCAAACATACCAATATGAATTCAATCATGCGTATCCAGTGCTTCCTCCCGGAAATGAGTGGCTGCAAGGAGCAACACATGGTGGTGAAGTACCATATGTTTTTGGTTTTCCGTCTTCCTTGCCAGGATATTCTCCTCAAATTGCCCAGACGGTATGGCCTTTTTCTAAGATAGTTATGGATTATTGGACAAACTTTGCGAAAACAGGGTACGTACATTCTCGTCATTCTTAAATGGTGACTGAGTGGTCTGAAACTTAGAAGCCCAGTGTGAACGAAGAAACATTTCAAAGTGAACAAATAAATAAACTACAGACGAGTAGGGATATCTTGTCATTTTATATTTTGATTCGACGAGCTTCTGAATATAAAGACATCATAGTGGGGCACGGTTCTGCTAATAATACGTTTATCTCGGCAACTACTGAACCGATTTTGGGGATCACGTGGCTAAGTTGGTAAGACGCTGGCTCGCAAGCCTGGAGATCGGGTGTTTGTTCGATCCCTGCATTGTCAATGATGCAGGATGTGGGGCCTGACAAGGACAGCTGTCTAGTCGGTCGGACGGGACGCAAAACCACGTAAAAGATCCCTTGGCAGTTGGAATTCGATATAAGAGTAGGTCGTAGCAGAACAGTAGGACGTTAAATCCCATTGTCATTTTATTTCTGAACCGATGTAGTCTCTTCAATTTTTAATAAAGAAATCACCTCAAGAAAAAATAGAAATGAGTTCGATCTCGTGTTCTTGGGGCAAAGTTTGAAATGTTTGATTTATATTTTCAGGAATCCGAATAAACCTAGAAATGTTGTCACAGAATGGAAGGCATATAACTCTGTGGATGAAGATTATCTCTACTTTCCTATGACGGGAACTACAGAAGCTGGACGTTATTTAAATGCTCGTAGAAAAAACTTTTGGTTAAATTATTTACCTCAGATTGTTAGCCGTGGAACAGTATCGCAAAATGTTGATTAAATGTAGATCTAAATTTCGTTTCCTTCTATATACACATTCCATGGCTTCGCGGCGGCGTAGATCTGGTAGGGTTTAGGTGATCTCAATCAAAAGACTGTATGCAAGCTGTCCCCTTGGTGATGCAAGAGGTAGGATTGGCATTTACGGGGTGAAACACCGCGTCGTTGCGACCATTTGTTGTAGGAAAGATTGATAAATTTATGATTCAAGATTACTAAAAGCACCCGAGGAGCCACGGTGGCTCGATGAGTAAGTCGTTGGCACGCTAACCTGGAGGCCCCGTGCTCATCCGAATATTCCGGAGTGGTTAACCCTTGTCAGTGATGTAAGACTCGCGATCTGGCAAGTGACAGTGTATTGTCGTTCGTATGGGTCCAAAAACTGAAGTCCCGCGTAGATATTGGTCTGTAAGTAGGTCTTAACGCTGCTGTACGGGTAAGATTACCTTGGTAAAACACTGTATAAGGTTTACCTGTCTTCATTGTCCCAGTCAATACAGAACAGCAAGACGTTAAACCTCATTTCATTCCCATTTCACTAAATGCGCCCATAGTTACCGAACCAATAACAAACTTTAAATGTAATATTTATTGCGTAAATTTGACATTGAAATAATCTTAAAAATAACATGATCATTTCCACATAATATTATAATAATACCGTAAAAATACTCCTATACATATTGTAATATTCCCTTCATAACAATATATACCATCATAATACACCCCTTCCTCCCCCAATAAACAGCAACAATAGCAGTACTCATAGACACACTATCATTATCCGCCGAAGAACAGTGTAACACTTGTGATACGTACATAATTCGCACATAAAAAATATAGTTGTAAAAATTTCCTACATAACAAAGTAATATACAACCTGCAATCAAACGCAAACGGGACAACGTCATAAACCCACAAAACAATATAATACAGCAGTAACAATACTCGTAGACGCAACATCATAATTCTTTCATAACAACATAATATATTCATTCGTAACAATACTCGTAGTCGTAACATCATAATGTCTTCATAACAACAAATTATAATTCCTCCAAAACAATATATCATATACAACAATAATAATACTCGTAGACACGACATCGTAATTCCTTCATAACAACATATTATATACAACAATAATAGTACTCATAGACACGACATCGTAATTACTTCACAACAAGATATTATATACAACAATAATAATACTCGTTGACGCAACATCATAACTCCTTCACAGCAAGTTATTATACACAGCCATAATAATACTTGCAGACGCCACATCATAATTCCTTCACAGCAACATATAATTATATACAGTCATAATAATACTAATAGACGCAACATCATGATCCCTTCAAAGCAACATATTATACAATCGTAATATTCGTAAACTCACCCATTTCAGTGTAATACTTATGCCGTGCTGGGATTATGGATAATAGAGCTAATATCATATATGTGATTTATACCCTACATGTACCCGATAGCAGTTATGGTAGCTCCATTATCGTTATTTAATCCTATTATTATGGAAAGTCCACCGAGATGGTTCGCTTTCCTCGGAGTCAAGGGGGGTTGGGATGGCCTAGTGGTCTAGAGTGCCGCGCTACGACCTCTAGCTGGCCGGTCACCTCTGGCTTGCGGCTGTGGTTTCGAGCCCTGGTGTGAGCGTATGTGGCATGGAGATAGGGGCGCCTTCTCAACCTCGTGGGTTTCCTCAGGGCACTCCGGTTTCCTCCCACTGCTAAAGACCCCTACGCGTAAGCGAATTATTGAAATAAAATTGGACCATATGTTAGTCCCGAAATGACCTAGTTTGTGTTGAGTAGACGTTAAACCCCATTTCTCTCTCTCTCTCTCTCTCCCTCGGAGTCAATTGCCGACAGCGTATGTAGACAACCAACTCCAGTACCAAATAAAACTTAATGATACATTCTCGTATTGTGGAAAATCGAAATAAGAGAATGTTTCTATTTGAGGTGGGGGCCATTGTGGCTAAGTGGGTAAAACGCTAGCTCACTAGCCGGGAGGTCACGTGTTCAATCCCTGCATTGACCGAGGAAGTTCATCTGAATTATCCGACGTGTTATCCCCTTGCCAGTGGTGCAGGATGAAGGGCCTGGCAAGGATAGCTGTCTAGTGGTTCGGATGCCACGAACAACCGAGGTCCCGTGTAAACATTGACGTGCATGTTAAAGATCCCTTGGCATTTAGAATTCGTCAGTCCGGAACAGAACAAATGGACGTTAAACCGCATTTCATTTCGTGACAGTGTTCTTTACTATGTTCATCACTATGACAACCAAATCTACGTTAAATCATTCTGGCTAGACTTTAGCTAAACCAAATTGTTTTTTCTTTGAACATTCGGGTTTGAGATCTGTACTAACCATAGTCGTTATAAACAAGTTGAATGTCTAGTGGTAGCTAAGTAATTTTACTACTATCACAACAGACCATAAACGCCATATAATAAATTACCAAATCTTTGCGTGTGTGGATTAAGAAAGGAATTCTTATATACTCCACGTCAGATTGGGTGTAACTAGGTATTAGTTACACAATCCTTCTCTGAAAGAAGCTGTAATAAGATTTAGTACCAAGTACCAAGTCCGCTTTGTCCGCTATGTAAAGTAAACAACGTCCAGGCATTTTCACATTGCATTCTTTGCTAGATATTGTATAGCAGATGACCGTATCTTAACCACGGAAAATCTTCCACTAATGCTTTAAGACACTGCACGAGTCAATACTAAGACACATTTCAATGATCCATTACAGGTGAACATTGGGTACAATGATGCTGTGTGTGGTCAAGCAAATATTACGAGTGCAAAGTCAAATTGATTTTATACATAAGGAAAGATAACCGGGCAGATATGGGCGCAAAGTTTCTGTATTAACAACTTAACTTAAATTAATATCTGCTTGACCGTGCACTGAATTATGAATAAACTTCAACACACGTGCCTCCTTCGGGGTGCTCAAGTGGTCTCTTTTTTCTTTTTATTTTCTTTTTCTTTTTCTCCTTCTTACTCACGTCCCCTAACGGGCGTGATAGCAATAACTTTGCTGGTGATTTGCTCGAATCAACCATATCAATACCTTCGTCTGTTGCAAGTTTCCCTACCAGTAAGCTATCCAGAATACTCGGAAATGACGTCATTGTTATGCTCTGAGAATCAGATAAGCTTCCTTCGCGATTGGTTAAAAGTGGAGAAGCATCAGAGGCAGTTCGACGGCCGTGACCTTTACTAGCGATATCTAACGCTGGTAAACCACTACCTAAAATACTTTCATTATAAGCTTTTAGTCGCCTCTTTTCGTCTCGTTCCTTATAAACACTGTCCCGGCTACGCAGAATTTGATTTGTAACAGCATCTGATAATTTCCTAGAAAAGAAAGTAAGATTTGCAATATTAACAATTATTAGATTAATCTAGCTAATCTGTGATTCAACTGGCAAGCTTTAGCTATAATTATCTTACACTTACAGATTGTGGTAAGATATTGATCAGCGGAATCGTACAGATTGTGGTAACATAGTCAAGCATTCTTACAGATCGTGGTAAGGATGTTCTTACATTTATACTTACTTATAATCTACGTCATCAGTACCGTTTTGACCACAAACTTCTCTGGCTAATTCACGCATCTGAAACTTGTGTAGAGGGACACCAACTTTCTGAAATACAAAGATAAAGTAAAAGTACACACAGGGTTGTGTACCGATATGCGCAAGACGATTGCAGTAGTCGTATGACCGAACCCACTTCCCCACCAATAGCGTGCATTGCACATGTGACTATATTACATAAATAAATCCCATTCTAGTTTAAAAGTCCAGTTTTCTACTTACCACCATTCGCTTGACAAACTCATCTTCAGAAACACTGTTCTTGGTTGTTTTATCGAAATCTCGCAATAATTCTAAAGGTCTAATCATTGAGGATTTAATAAACTTCATCAATTTAGCCATATTGTTGGGTTCTTTATCTGCAAAGGTGAAACCAAAGATAAATCAAGATTCCTCGGTAACTTTCTTGTCCTTGGTAATGCAATTTAACCAAACTTACTGACCTAGACAGAGTAATGACTGTCCGTGTTATGGCGTTACACGTGTCTTTGCCTCTGGTCTATGACAACCATTGATACGCAAGCGATGCACAATAAATGTGCCTGATATTCGAATAAACGTCTTTGAAACCCATCTCCAGAAACGAGAATAATAGCCTATTATAACCGTGAAAAGGCTTTGATTAATATATTACCTTCTCTAATTCCGAGAGTATCAGGACATGTAACGACTCCGCCATGTTGAATTCTGAACTCTCTCTGGGAACTAATGGCAGCGGCTAGCAGTTCCGTCTCGTCGGTTACACTGACACCCTGAAATAAGGCATAACAAATGAAATAAATATATCGGTAATCAATATGATATATAATAAGACAGCCCGCTAGTTAAAGGAAACTGTGCCCAGTAGTTATGCGAGATGGATATCTTACTATCTAAAATTTGGAGTCATTGGATTTGACACTTTGTGATAGGCAGTGCAGTACTAACCTAACAGATCAAAAAAATCCAGACAAACCCAAACAATCCAATATATAAACGATAATGCCAAAGTCCTTTACAAATTATAACCGAAATATAACCCAAAGCACCACTTTCTTGTGACCTACGTCTTTAATATCAAATTCGAGTCATATATCATCTACCTGTAAGTCGAGTAATTTTAAGGAACTGTTTTCATGTGAAATTGCTTCTACCAGATCCATGCAGCCAGTAGTTGTCAGACTGTTCTTCCCAATCTAAATAGTAAATTATCACTAGATTACAAATACGTACATGGAAGCTTAATTATTCCGGGGAATAAGTTAAGGGGGTTATTGAAATCGTCATCTCTCCGAGAAACCTCCTAGATAAATAATATATGTATGAAATCATTTACACATCAGCCGTTCATAGCTATATTGTTCCTATTGTGCCACATTTTACAGGTTAACGATTTTGATGTACAAAATTTCATAAGGATATATATCCTAGAAGCAAAGCCAGGGCGGGGGATTGACGGGCGAACAGAGCACATCTCTTTATACACCTACTTCGACTTTGTTTGGCGTGTGATGATGATAAAAATTTAATTGGGATATTTCCAACATTTCAAATAAACGGATAGCAATGTTTCTTACCCGTAATATCTCAAGTCCTGTATTATCATGAAGACCTTGTGATATTAAATGGGCTCCCTTCCAGTTAATACTGTTATTAGAAACATCTAGTTCCCGTAATGTAGTGTTCTCTTTTAGAGATATTTTTAATGCTAAAGATCCACCATAACCAAAACCATTCATATTTACATCTAGAACCTTCAGTGTATCGTTATACTGAAAGATAGAGACATTATCAATTTCATTAACGCGGTCGGTCGTTATTTGGTGGATTTGAATCCATTGCTTATTAAAATGTTTTGGAAGTTGGATATCTAAAAGAACCAATTTCGTTATGTATTTACAAAGAAATAAAGAATTTGAAATTTTGCCAAATTCTACCGGGAGATTATCTACCAGTCCGATATTTATTGGAGAAAAGGTTGAGCTGAATGATCAAGTCGACACTTGTTACTACGTCAGCAACGACAAAATACTGTAAATTTGTAAATCCACCAAGCGTGCGTAGTTTGCATACTAACATTCGAAACAAGATTCGATTCCCAATTAATTCGATATCTTTGGTTAAATAGATTATACAGTTCTACCCTTTCAGACCGGTGTATTCCAACCGTTCGCTTACCTGTGATTCTCCAGTATAGTCAAGGAAAACACCTATTTACATTGAAGATTGGGTTTAAGAGTGAATACGACACAAACTTACGTGTTAATCGTGACCCATCATGCGATACGTGGGGAAGAAATGTATGGTGAGGCCTGCTTAAAGGGCGTATCCCCATATCATTTTCCGAGTTTGATCGTTTATTTCTTTATTTCACAGGATTATATACCTATACTTATACTATTATGAGATAATTTATGTTAGCAGACAATAACACAATTTGTCTATTTATATAAGGAAAGGACAAAATGTATACCTGTAAGCTTTGACCAATAGCTACTGCACCTTGATTTCTCAAACCATTCCAACCAAGACGTAGTGTATCCAATCTATAGTTTTCGCCTGAATATAACAAAATATATAAAATGTTTCATAAATGACGAATAGTTGATTGCTGAATTCCAGCAAATTAAATATTTGATTGTCCTTTTCTAGCATTTGATTGTTTGAATTCCAGTAAGGTCAATATTTGATTGTCCTTTCCCAGTATGGTTAATATTTGATTATCCTTTCCATGGCTTTCTAGCATGACAAATATTTGATTGTTCCTATATTTGATTGTACTTCCCCAGCATGGTTAATATTTGATTGTCCTTTACCAGCACGATGAAGATATCAAAAGAAAGTTTATTTTATGCCGTTGTGAAGGTCTTTCTATTCTTGTCATTGTAATGGGCCTTTCTTTAATTTGATTTTGTTGTGAATCTACTTTCTTTTATATAATATCATTGTATGTGGCTTTCATGTATTTTTTTTATATTCGTGTAAATGTATTTTTATGTCGTTGTATATGTATTTTAGGTCGCTATGAATGTATTGTTATGTAGCTGTAAATTTATTTTTATGTCGTTATAAATGGGGTTTTTCTCTTTATATGTCATTGTGAAGGGTGTTTTCTATCGGGTTTATGTTTCATTGTAAAGGGGTTTGCTTAAAAACTGAAGTCATGTTTGTCTTTTCCATTACATGCACTTCCAAATAAAAACTAAAATAGATATTTCAGATATTTAAATTTCTCTAGGTATTCCGTATTCCGATGCTTGATTGATCTCTCACGTCACGTTGACTCCGAAAACTCAAAGAAAAAACAGTTTTAAAAACCTTTTGCGGTATTCCGAATATTCGATTGATCACTCCCGTTACACGAGTTCACAAATGGAATTAAAAGCAGACGTGCCCTATTTTCGGTTCAACAAATGCGGTTAATTTGAAAATAGCACGATGAAGGTATGTAACAAAGTTTTTTTAATTGAATAGCGTCATCAGTAGGTTTGAATTAATGGTAAAACATAACTGTACATGTTTTTATTTAATAAGAATGTTTATTTCTATATACGAGTAATGAGGTATGAAATTCCTATTATAATAAAAGCGAGATCTATATCTATACGACAATAATCGACTCATTGTGTCAACAGCCAACATAAAAAGAATATTATCAGTAATCGTCAATGTGTTACATTACTATTTTAGTTCAGATTTGATCCTAAACTAAACTACTACCAGAGAGAACAAATGCTTCTGTTAAATCACTAGCTTCTGGTGATCGGGTGGAACAAAAGTAAAACCATGGGTATGTGTAGAAATAGGTGGCGCATTGCAAAAGATCCATAGGCTATTATAAAAATGGTTAGTTCAGTTTTGTCAATTTGATCCTAAACTAAACCGATGCCAGAGAGTAAAACCGCTTCTGTTAATTCACCGGGATCTCGATGTTCGGATGGAACCAAAATAAAACCAAATATAGTTAAAACATAATTATTTCTGAAACAGTGGCTATGGACATTACATCTGTGAAAGAACTGATAAGTGTTAATCCTGGAACCAGCAGCATATAAGAAACTTTGGAATTAGGGTGTGTGTGCGCTTTATAAATGTTGATATTATATATTAAATGTAATGTTGATATTATTATTAGTCAATGTTAGTTAAAATAAAGCAAAACCAACCTAAGGCTGCTCCAATGATCTGTCCACCCTTTTCTCTGAATTCATTATGACTTAAATCTAGATACGTCACACTGTTGTTTACCTATAACGATACAAATTTAAATTGTCTTCATTTTATAAAAATCGCTAAAAAAAATTTACATATTCGCAGAGTTTATTCCATATCCAAATTGAAGGATCGTTTCACTTGTAACACTATTCATTCATTGTAATTATTCAGCAAACATTACGGGAGCCTTAACATTTTTTTTTAAAAAAATAAAAATTTGGATCATAGCGTGTTTAATTTATTTCAAATATTATCCTATGTATTGGAGCAGTTGGCGGAGAAGGGCCTGGGTTTCTTTCAAGTCTAATCTGAAGAAGTGAGATCCGGGCTCGTGTAGGGATTAAAATCTAAGCCATGAAACAGATTTGGGAAAGGAAAGAGCATAAATTACACTACTTGACCTCTTCCGAAATAAACGCATAAAAATCACCAATACCTCAATAATTCCACCAATAAACTTCGCTGTATCATCTCCAAACTTGTTACCTGAATTGTAAAACCAAATCATACATAAGGAATAAAGCGCAATTTCTCCATGATATACCCCTACACGACATAAATTAGGTTCATACGGGACTAGAGGTCCTAAACAATGGGAGAAAATCGAAGAATCCGGATTTGTATAGTAATCAAACCATTTCACCCGATGGCAAACCTTATGATCTAAATCGCACGTCTCACGCCCCACCCACCATCATTTTAAGATATCGAATTCATTCAACGTCAATATAACGACTGATTACTACAGAGATGAATATGGAGAGATAAAGAATACCTGATAATATAACATGTCTAATGATTTTATTCTTCAGTAAAAGATACGCTACCCATTTAGCTCCTTCATATCTCAGGTTGTTATTGGCCAGATTCTGTAAATAATTCCAAAATATAAAACATTTTTCACACAAAATTTTATAGCTGAACATATTTAGATATTCATAAGTGTTTTATGGAAGACTTCGGATAGGACCAAAAACCGAGGACCCGTGTACAGATTGACGCGCACGTAAAAAAGCCTTGACAGTTGGGGGCGGGGGGGGGGGGCGAAGGACCCATAGAAAATCCACGAGGTTGGGCAGGCGACCCTATTCCTTGTCACGTACAACCGGGAAATCGAAACCAAGCGCACGTGCTAACCATTCCACCATCCACCCCCCCCCCCCCCCGTATTTCTGAAAAGTAATATCTATTTAACAAAGCTGTCAGTAATAACGAGGAAGAAACTAAACAGAGACAATGATGACGGCGAAGTTGATGATGATGACGATGACCATGATGATGATTATGATGACCTACCAGAAACTGTACTGTAACATTATCTGCTAAACCTTCAGCTAAATATTGCATTCCTTCTGCTTGTATATCACATCCATCTAATATCAGCCTCTCTACTCTCATGTTATTCTGTAATAAATAATATTTGATTGATCTTGTACAGAATGATCTTCCAAAAATAAGGAACTTTTTCATTTAGGTCAAGTTAAAGTGTTGAATCGGCTAGGTTTATATAAATGGTAAAATTATTTCTAGAAAACCTGACACTGGTTTTCATTTATTTTCAAAATTCTTTTATAGCTGTTGGTCGCCATTTGCATTTTTCGGACAATACATGCAACAGGTGCTCAAATTCAAAATGAATACTTTACATTTAGTTAAAAATCAAAACCAATAATCTGCTTGGATTCCGTGGGATAAAAGGCTTTGACGTGTTCATGTTCTCTACCGAATGTTGCGAAGAAATGTTCAGATCATTGCTTTTAGAGTTTCAACTATCGTAATACTGTAGTTTGGATGACGGATTCTTATTCTGCAAATAATGATCAACGGCTTAGATGTTGATTGTACATACACCAACCCACCTGTAAAGATTTAGCCAGTGGTGTCATGTGCGATGCACCTAATGAACGATATTGAAGATTAATTGTTTTAGAAGCCAGTGAGTCAACTATTCTTGTCTGTGGTACGATCTCTTGCTTACACCAGTCCTTCTTGTAATCAACTCGACAGGATTCTAGATATACATTTTTACATATATAAATATCTTCTGCTCTGGGTGTAGAATCTATTCAGAAAAAAGCAATAATAAATGAAGAGACGTTTCAAAGTGTTATGATAGCAGTAGATATTCCGGTTGACTTTTGCATTTTGTACTGACTATACCACGAAGTTTAAAACTAAGGCCCAATCTCACAACCAAGGCAATAGTGATTTTCAGGTGGGGGTCTTTGTAAAAGTTGGTGTTTATTTTCCTTGAATATTAATAGTTCATCCTCTCATTATGTACATTCAACAGGATTTTATTATGTGATGTATTATTTTATCACAAGAGTTCTACGCAATATTGAATGCGTAAAGAATCATTTTTTACCGTGTGGTATTACATTGTACGAGATGATCGACTTAAAACCACAGACTCAAAACACGTATCACAATTACATTGCACAAACTCTAAATTTTAATGAAATTCTTTCCAATGTCTTGGGGAGCTCTCGTGGCGACAAATTCCACACACAAACTCCGAAACGACCTTCCAAACCTTGCCATAAATGAATCAACATCGAGATATTCAGTCACAAATTATGAAGACTGGACAAGCGAATCAAATAACTAATATTTGTTAAAATTATAACTGAAGATGTTTATTTGTTAAATTTATTTTAAACTGCAAAATATTAATTATAAAAACGCAACGCCTACCTTTATCTTTGTCGTTATCTTTCTGGCCATAATTAGCAATTTCTTCTGTTTCTAAATCGGTATCGTAAAAATCACTGTCCGTGCCGGTATCTACCTCTGGTAAACTGTTTGGTGTACAGCTATCGGAATACTCAGATACTTCAAATATAGTAGGTAAAATACACGTCGCCATCTTCTGTTATTAAAACTTAAAATAAAAACACAATTCCTTTCATTAAAACATAAATAAAAACACAAACGTTAAATAAAAAGACAAACATCTTTCATTTAAAACTTAAAATAAACAGACAAACATCTTCCATTAAAATTTAAATAAAAACACAAACATCTTTCATTAGAACTTAAATTAAAAACACAAACGTTTTTCTTTAAAACGCAAACAGCTTTCATTAAAACTTTAAATAAAAACACAGACTTTTCAAATGTTATATATCACATATGTGATTGGGGTGGGGCGGGGCACAATTCTATATTTGTCATCACTCTTACTGTAATAGTTTAATATAGTATCAATTTCGTATAAATCCATTATTTTTAGATTTTTTTTTTGTCATCTGCACGGAATCAAGATAAAATCAGTGCTATGTACTTTCATTCCATCGCGTGTTTTAATAATACATTGTGGGGGATGCTTGTTGGAGACACGTTATCTTATTGCAAAAACATGTCCCATTACACGAAAAGTACACTTAGCCGATGCGTGGGTCACCCATCATTAAACAATTGATGATGATCAATTTATCTAGAAAGTTCCAAAACTAATCAATGTGATAAATTGAATGTTAATGATAATACATCCTTAATTATATATATATTCCTTTTCCAAAATAGTCGAACCTCGTAAATCCAGACTAAAATGAGAACACAGATGTATTTTAGTGAATGAAACTAGTTTATTCGTGTTGTTGATTTAGTCGCTTGCTGTTGGGGTGGGGGAGGACATGCGTCCGTTGTAAATCATAATGTCTGCCATTTAGTCAAGTGGTGGAGTCCAACCTTGTGGGTTTTCTTCGGGTCCTCCGGTTTCTTCCCACAGCTGAAGACCCCTACCCGCGAGCGTATTATTGAAATAAAATGGCACCATTTATGTTAGTTCCAAAATGACCTAGTTTGCGTCGAGTGAACATTAAACCCCATTTTTATCTCTCTTAAAGTCGCCGAATACATTAGTTGTATGTAGATATCATATTTAACAATTGTCTCAGTCGTTTCTTTTGTTTGTCATTATGTCTAATCAATGAAGCAAATCTGAAATCTTTAGTCAAGTTTTGTCATCCAACAATCGACTCACACCCATTTTCTGACACATCAAATTTTCGTTTACACGATGACTCAAATGTACTGATACATAGTCTTTATTTTACCCAAAATCGAAATTTTAAAATCCTATTGTATTGGGAGATTGAAATATCGGAAAAATACCTTTCCGAAAGTGCGTTCCAGACATTTCTAACAATTCAAATTCAGCAATGACCAAATAACTGAAAATTTTACCTTGTTTAGACACCCGATATAGCCACCAAAGAGCACCTTAGGGAACTGATTTATATTCCACCGTCACAAAATAAACAACGAAAGGTGTGTCATAAGTAAAATCCCTTAATAGTGAGTTCTTGAAAATGTGAGAATATCCGACCTAATGATTAATGATCCTATTGAAATAAATATTATACTTACTCTATTATAGCAAAAAAAGAGAAACTTCTGAAGTTCCAAGCTTGTCAAAGAGCAGACGTAAAAAAAAAAGTACAGTCGATTTTCAGACTTAAAATCCAAAGACGTTATTTTTAGGTGGCAGGCATGTTGCACTACTGAAACAACACTGATATTATAATTGGGGTTTAACGTTCGCTCCAACACAGCATGATGACGCGAGAAGCTCTTGTCACATTTGTTGATTTTCAAAAAAACACTATTTTCCGCTCAGTGATCACACCCAGCAATTATCGATGATAAATCAGATTGGTATTGATATATAGTTGGATATACCTGTCGGGGTTACATGACGCCATATTAGTTATATAATACTCAATGGACCATATGTCATCGTCACACGTGTATACATATATATAGGTGTATCAATTATTGACTATAGAAATATAACAATACCTGTAGATGTATACATAATATACCTTAATTGGCAAACAACTTGACGAACTTCCAGAATATGAATGAAATTCATTTGTTAATCATTGCAAAAAAAAATGCATTTTTGAGTGACCGAAAGCATTTTCTGGGTATATTTCCAGTCTTGTTTGCGGTGGAACAGGGAAGCAAGCCTGTCACGGTAAGGAAATTCCTCTAGTCGTTCGGATGGGACGAAAACTAAAATTTAAACTAGAGCCAGCCGACTATCTACAAGAAATATAAACAGCCATTACCATAATTAATTGTAATTGTATTCCATAGAATTTTGACCTGTATACTCTAGTTCAATTACTAAATGCCATTGAAACAGTTCATTACCATATTTGTCTCTAAATTTCTGTCATATTTGTGAATATCTTTTGTCTCTAAATTTTTGAATTTCTCGTCTCTAAATTTGTGTTATACTTGTGAATATTTGGACTTTAAACATATGCAAACTAATTCATCTAGAAAAATGCGCTTCAAATACCCCTCAAAAGATTTTAATCGAAGAAAACTACCCCATCCCACGAGCATCTATTTTTAAAAGCCCTGTTTTTCGGATTCCAGTTTTTTTCGAGTAAGATTGGATGTTTTATTTTTATTGGAAATAATTAATACCCGATAAATATCTTTAATTAAAATCTCACCTGTCTGTTATCTTTGTAAGTCACCTTCTCTCAAGCTCAAATAAAACCAATCGTATTCAGACATCCACGTAATTTTCACAGCCAGTCCCTTGTCTAAACATTTGGCTTAGTGAACTTGGTGCTGACTCAGGCTGGTCCGCGGTTCGATCCCGTTGTTGACCGAGAAAATACCTAGTAGCGTGGGACGGTAGGGCTGCCGACAAGCAACAGTGTATAGTCTACTGAATGGGACGAAAAATATAGCTCCCTTGAAACCTTCAGTAAAAGAGTCGATCGTAGCGCCACTGTCCGGACAAAATTCCCCTAATAGTACAATGTATTAGCCGAGTTGGTGTAGATAAGTAGGTCGCTGCATCCCGTTTATTCAATTCACTAAGAAATTGGGTGACCGGTATAGGAATTACAATCTTAGCTATCCAGTAATACAAGCCAACTTCCTTTACTGAATATATCATCATCTCAATTTTAACTAAAACTAATACTATATATACAATCGAGTTTATTTACTGACTATTAAATTGATCATATAAAATACTTACTATTTCTAAAACACCTGATAACATTTCTTATGAATCAAATAAAATCTCATCTGATCTGTCTTCTTATATCGAGTTGCAAGTCATCCCATCCCGCATCAGTCATCATCTATAACTTGATTAAAACCAATACCAGTTGCCTAGCGAGTGTTTACAAACTGAAAGCATTTATCAATATAATATGCTCTACTCATCGCCTTAAACATCCAGACGACAGATTTAACCGCCGTTTACGGTCGCCATATATATAGAAATAGATACAGGCGGTGACGTGCAGGATGGCATCGATTCTTGGTGATCAACCATCCATAACCGTTCGATGAATCGCAAAGAATGTTTGCGTTGTTTTCTTTTTGCTTTCTTTTTTTTTCTTGTTTTATTTGTTTTGGGTGTGTGGTGTATTGATCCGAGAATATCCATTTAATATACCTTTTTCCGGGGTTTCTTTTGTTATTTATACATTTCAAACAGTTTTAAGTTCAAACTGACATTTCAAATAGGGTTTTTACACGATGCATTTTCCGGTTTACAGGGTTTGTTTTGTATTGTTGGGTTTTTTTGTTTTTCCGTACTATTGACGGGTTTTTTTGTTTTTCCGTACTATTGACATTTTAACTAATGTGTTGACATTAATTTTTCAAAAGAAAAAATTAAAAATTTAGCTGATTATGTCGTCTATGTTGTACAACAAAATAGTTTAATGTACAACTTTTGTTGTCCTGAACAGTGTGGGTCGAGAACAACATTCAGGATTCTCAAACTCAGTTAGCATTCATCAGGGGTAGGGTCTGGTAGGGTCTGAAAGACGTTTTTTTTGTAGTTGGTCTGATGCCCCCCCCCTCTCTCTCCAAAAAAACAAAAACAAATGATGCTGCCCGGTCAAATTCCTCCTGTCGAATTGCAAATGTAAGCGCAGAAACAGACACTAACCGCGATCCGTTTCTATTCCGCCAGGCATTTTGTCTTATCAGTCTAGCCATCAACTATTAACCATTAACGGGGCCCGGGACCTGCCAAAGAACAGTGGCCGCCATTATCCCGAGTGGTATAGAAAGTCTATAATTCGCCTGCGCGAATGGGTCTTCAGGAGTGTGGGGGGACGTGGAAGACCAAATGACAGACCTTATGAGGTAATAAGGCGTACACATTTGGAGACCTATGATGACAGCCCATTCCCGCACCAGCCCGAATTACAATGAGATGGCCTTTAAGATAAAGTATCAGAAAGATGTTTAAAGTTAGAGTGAATAAATATGGCAACTATTGATTGCGTGGTGTGATCAATATTTCTCTATGGCCAGCCACATTTAAACAATTTAACTTATATTATTATAAACCCCTACAGCGCGACGAACATCACAAGGCTGTTGTTAACAGGGAAAATATCTAGGATTAAAATAGAAATGCCCTTTAAAGCGATAGTTGAATTGTTTTGAAAACAAATGATTCTGGTGCCATCAAATATCAAAGTCGCTATATTTAAAACGAGCCGTTAAACTATTTTCATGATAAATAAATTTGAATTGAAAGGAGGTTTAAAGTTATTTAAGGCACTGTTGACATGGTTGATAATTGGATTATTTTGAATGAAAATAATTCTAATATGGATGTTTTATGAAATTTTCAATTAATTATAGCGTCGTAGGAAAAGAAATTCAACTTCCACACTATTGTGGTTGGTAGTGGATGTAGAATCCTTCACTGGACGATCAACGGCTTTAAATGACTGTCGATCAGCGGCTTTAATTTACTTGAGGATCAGCAGCTTTAAATCATTTGAAGATCAGCAACTTTAACTTCAAGTTATTTGACGATCAATGGCTTTAAATCACTGACGATCAGCGACTTTAATTCACTGATGATCAGCGGATTTAATTTACTTAAGGAACAGCGGCTTTAAATCATTCGAGGGGGGGGGGGGGGGTAGGATGGCCTAGTGGTCTAGAGTGTCGCGCTTAGACCTCTAGCTGGCCGGTCACCTCTGGCTTGCGGCTGTGGTTTCGATCCCCGGTATGAGCGTACGTGGCATGGAGATAGGTGCGCCTTCTCAGGCTTTAAAGCACTTGATGATCAGCGGCTTTAAATCACTTGTCCGAGCAAAATGTCTCTCATTGCACTTGTATGGCGTACGCCCGTCTTCATTAGCCGAGACGAGACAGAAAGTTTGACTTTAAACCATATTGCAGTTCCCGACTCTGAATACAGTACATATATATGGTCGTAATTTGAACTCCTCTTTAATTTGATTTCGTCTGCATTAGTAATGGAAGTTTATTTAAAACTTAGATAATAGTCGAGTTATTATTGTTTTATTGATTATATTATTAAGATTTTAATCTATCGTTGTCTGGCTTTCATGGTTATTTGATGTGAGATGTAATTATTAAACACGTCCCATGTCATCTATCACCCATCACAACAAACACAACGGACCTAAAAAAAAAATCCTATCTCCAATATCTTTAGTACAAAGCAACGTGTGAAGTATAAATACATGTCATACTTTGCGGCTGTCCTTGTCGGAGTTCTTTGTAGGCGGAATATTGTTTATGTGAAATGAAATGGGGTTTAACGTCCTACCTTTCTGTAAAACATGAGCACATGCCATCATCGATTTCTAGTTGTCAAGGTCACTTTTACATGTACGTGTACAGCAACCAGTACGAATATTCGAATGACTAGATGCGTTTCCTTGGTTGTCAAGACTCGGTTATTATATATACAAGGGAGGAGAATTTTGGCCAGACAGCGGCGTTTACATCTACACTTTATTGAATTCGAAATATCAAGGGTACTATAAGAACTAGGCAACATTTTACTTATCTGCCCACTACCCGAGACAATTCGGAAAGGGGCTCATAACAATCCTAAATTCCTTTTAGTCCATGCCCTAATGCGAACCCTGTGCCAGTGTACCGGCTTTCATAAAAAAAAAATAGACAAACGAAGTTTAAATACAATATATCTGCAGAACAGAGTGCTCGGCAAGAGAGGCGTTTATTCCAGTTTATACCACATGCGTGCATAATTAGAGTCTAAATTAGAAGTTAAATGAAATGGGGTTAAACGTTTTACTACATCTGCGCCGACTGGGCTAACGATGACGGCCTGCCTATGACTATGACTACTTTTATTTCGAATTTCAACTGCCAGGGGTTCTTTAACGTGCACGCTTAAGTGAACACGCGACCTCTGTATTTTGAACAACTGGGCACTGAGGAACATTCGCGGCAATACCTGAACGAACCCGTGACCCGGGGATCTGGTAAGGAATAGCGTCTGGTTGGCCGTCCTTGGCGTCACACAATCCTGCTACGACACTGATGTGTAGGTGTCATGTCTAGACTATCAACCTTTGGCCTTTTTTGATGTTTGCGTGTAGAGTTTATGTATTCTTGTGTTATTATTCAAAAAACAAATCTTTTTTCATATTTGTTGTAATCATTCAGCCAATCAGCTCTTTCAATTATTTATTTTGAAGCTAATTATTGCACAATATGCGCTACCGTTTCACAAATAAAAACACTTATCACTTCAAAATGGAAACAAAATGCAGTATTTAGACAGCAACTTAATGGGGTCGCATTAAAGTCTCACTAACAATACAGTTTGATAATCCCACTACCACAGTGAATAACGTCTCAACTTCATCACTGGTATAGAGAAGTGTAAGAAAGTGCTTTATTTAACGTCCGCTTCCACCGAGGTGATATCGCAGACAATCACATGTTACATAGAGAAAATATTTACAATGTGAAAATAAGGGAAAATACGGTTTATAATATATATATGTACAAAAGACAATAAATAACAGGACGAAACATGATATAACAGGTGCCAGCATATACATTGACAGAGAGACAAATTTGTGACGAAAAAGACATAAATATGGACGAAAATTTAGACAAGAATTGACATTTACAGACACACACGCAATATGGACATTTGACAAAACAGACATGAATGTGAATGAACATTTAGACATAACATACAAAGATATATATTTATCTTTGGGTCGTTTCCGTCGGTCTGGTCGATTTGTCCGATTGAATAGCAGGGCGGTGCAACTCTTGTTGGAGCTTGTTGGTGAGTGTATGGTTTGGTCCATTCTTCTTTCCATTTGGTTTTATTGTGCGGTATGGTAGTTAATAATGTCTTTAGTTTGTTGTTCGTTCCTTTGTTTGTTGGTTCTCTGAAGGAAGAATCCAGCACCTGAAAGGAAAAAAAAGAAGAAAAAGAGTATCTGGTCTTATGAGGACTATTCTCGAATAGCAAGTCTTCGGTGGCGGGAGTGGGGGGCTAATAATAATCTGATTACGTAGATAAATAGTAAATACATGTAGAATAGAAAAAAGATAAAATAAGGTCAAATAAAGTAAAGTTAATTACAGTAAAGTAAAATAATAGGAAAGTCAAAACATAATTGTCTTTTGCTCAATAGGTTGTCAACTCACTATTATACGATCATAAGCAGTATTCCCCACTCTAATAAATCATTGACACAGAAAATAATAACACAATTGCCTCCCTTGTTTGTCTATCCCACCACCCCCGCGCCATGTAATAGCTATTTTCAAACGTTTGAATTTGAAGTTGAAAATGATATTTTTGTCAATTTTTCAACTGGCAATTTAGAGGATTATTCTGTAACAAGGTAGGACTATTTATTTTAATACATTTTAAAAATATACCTTAAAAATATGAAATTCTTGCTTTAATAGATTTAACGAACCATACTAATAATGGGTGAAATTTATCGCGCTTATTTCTTGTGTATAATTTACATTAAACAAACAATATAATACATGCATATGAATGTAACGTCTCATATTTGGAGAGAGTTCCAGTTACCTTTGTTAGTACGGGCAATGTTGTCCAAATACTGAACAAAATACTATTCTACGGATTGTGAATAGGGATCCATGTTCGCAGTAAAAAATGAGACGAAAATACTTTAGACTATGCCTCATAGGCTTACGAAAACCAACACAAGTGTTTCTTTTTGGTGTCTAGCTATGGTGTCTTTATGCACAGTACATGAATAGGCCTACAATATTTACAAAGAGAGAGAAATGGGGTTTAACGTTCACTCGACACAGACTAGGTCATTTCGAGACTAACATGGTTTTTAATTATATTTCAATAAATCGCTTGCGCGTAGGGGTCTTTAGCAGTGGAAGGAAATCGGCGGACTCGGAGAAAAAACCAACGCGGTTGGACAGGCAACCATACTCCTTGACACGTGCAACAGGCATTCTAAACCATGCCAGTTGACTCAATGGCAATGGCCTGCCTTATGATACAGCGGCGCGTGCTTGCCTTTCGGCTATTCAACCCCCGAACACCCAATTTAAAAACAAAATGTCACGCCTCATACAAAACGCTTAGCTACATGATTCCCAGATGTGACCAACAATGTCCAGGAAAGGTAGTCCTTATATACCTTCGCAAACAACATGTTGATTAAACTGAACGTTTTTGTTTCTTGGAGAAAAAATTTGGCACTGGTAGGACTAACTTTTCTACCCATGATATTTGCATAATTCACAATTATTTTTTAGCTTTTTCTGTTTCCATCCAGCTCTTGTCCTCTGGGTTTAATCTATAGATATATAAAACATTTCATATTCAGACCATCAAAATGGCATAAAATGTCATCAACTATAAATGAAAACATATATTTCGCATATCATCTCTAAACGAGTTCTGGTGTTATTGAATATAATTGACTGCATACCAATGGCTTTTACCCAAAGGACATATTATATGACGAGTCAATATGTACGTAAAATGAATGTGAAAGTGTCCAAAGAGTCATGGATCGTCAGCAACTTTTTTGTGATCATGTTTTGTCATATCGGGGTGATAGGTGTGATGGACTAGGTAATTATTTTTATAACAGAATAATGCTGTTTTCTGTGTGTATATAAAACCAAAAGCTCCGAATACATTTTAGAATTCCAAAAATTGCTGTGACCCTACCCACACCATCCCATCCTCCATATACACACCCGCGCCCACACAAAATTTGAGTACGCCACAGATTCGAATGTTTTGGTGCGTGAGTGTTTGTCAGAGAGGTATTGTGCGTATCAAGTACTTTTCCCATAGAGCCTTCCCTCAGACACAGAGAACATAATCAGAAATTCCAAGACCTGGCAAGGAAGAGCGCTTTTTCGTTCGGATGGTACGAAAACTCGAGGTACCGTGCACGCGTTGTCATGCATGTGCGTAAAATACATGACAGCATATAACATTAAGGCGCTGTGCTGGAAAGAATTAGCTCAAAGCACCCGGATTGTGATGAACAGTAGGAAATTAAACAGTGTAAAGAGAAGAAGGATACTGCAGATAGTGTTTAATTATTAACTACAATAAACTTGGTGTAAAGTTTAACACGGGCTTTGTAGACAGGGTGAACATATTTTACTCGATAACGCCATATGTTGTTTTGTCACTTCACCATATTGATATTAAATATACTGACACGAGTCCGATTTAAAATCATTTCTAAACCGATCGTTTCTAAAGATGGACGCCAGGTTTGTTTATTTCATGTTTTATGTATTATATGCCCTGTTAAATGGGGTTTAACGTCCTATTTTTCTGCGGGATCCACTACTAACGACGTGGTGCATTCTTAGATGTTGCTTTCTATGAGATACCTTGTCCCGGACAACGGTGTTGTTACCTACTATTCTTCGAGTTCCACATGCCAAGGGTTCTACTATCACCTGCACATCAATGTGTAGCGGGACCCTAGCTAGACCACCGTCCTACACTACTGAAAAAAGTAAACCAGGCTAAAAAAAACATAAGTTCTAATACCACAGTAGCATAAATAAAGTGCTATGGTGAGTCGCTTTTTAGCGCCAATGTGAACAGCGACAGCAGTGGGTAGGCTGAACATTGACGTTGCATCGGCCCTCATATCATCCAAAATCTTTATCATTGAAAACACGAATTATTTGTCAATTTAAATCAACAATGATGTTGTGATCTTACCGGAATAAGGTGGGCTTCTTACATCCAATATTTAAGACAAAATAAATATTTTACCATTGGTACACAAATCGTGTACCATAATGCGTTTCAGCCCCAGTTCTAGCAAGAGACTCGGGGAACAAGGCTACTACACACTGCCCCAAAACAAACGGCGTATGTAGACTGGAATAACCAGACACTAGAAATTTGCGTTCGATTGAAAGGACTGGCTTAACCCGCCGAACATTTGTAATTAGAGTTAAAACAGAAACCATCAATTATAAATCAGTTTATATTGCATTCACATTACAGTATTCTATGCGTTCCGATCCACTTACGTCAATTTCTAGGTCTCAAATGTTAGCGATTTAGCTCCTTTAAGTGGTAGGGTGATCAGCGACGCGCCATCAGCCCTTAAGTGCTAGGGTGAACAGCGAGGCGACAACATTCTTCAGCGGAATTAAATATCTACGGTTATTATTTGAACATCGACGGGCCAAAATCGTTTTTTTCTTTTCGTTGGAATATTTCTCAGGTATAGGTTGTTTTCACACAGAGTTTATTCAAACAGCAACGAATCAAAAACATTTAAAGGATAATTTCTGTGGGTTTTTTTTATTTCAGGATATGCCTATTATTTTGTTGTCTTATTGGTTCTTTTTATACAGTGACAAGTGGAGATCCTTTACCACTGTGGTATAAAATAAATCTTAGAGCCAAGTCAAACATCATAAAACACAAATCCCCGGATTACAATAATGATGGTTATATCGATGATGGTGAAGCTGAAGATTATTTAGAAATACATGGAGAAGATCTGGATGATTTTTTATCTTCTGCCGATAATGATGGTAATTATTTATTTTTAAAATTTGTTCTCATTATTTGACGAAGATGTATAATATTTCGGGCAATATGGCGGGATTTGAACAAACCAGTAATACAAATGAAACTTCGTTTTTAACCGGTGTTGGGGGGGGGGGGGGGCGGGTAAAACGCGCGCATTAGATCACAGGGTCAGTCGTTGGTTTAAGTGGCGTGGTTTTGATTCTCCGCTTGTACGTGACAAGGAGTAGGTTGCCTGTCCAAGGGTTAGGGTTGGGTTAGGGTTGGCTTGGGTTAGTGTTAACAGAGGAACACCATTAATTTATCGTCTTAACTGTAGATCAATCGCACCCTTCGATCTCGTATATCGGCGTATTTACATTTTCGCAAGGTGGATGCTGTCGGACTGAGCTGTTATAGAGAACATCAACCCAACCGTCAATATGTTGATCGAGAAGTACAGGAATTCAGTTATAGTTTAGTAGGTTCGGGTCGGAGGGCGTCAAATCAGAGTTTAAATAAATAATAAATTGTTGCCTTTTGTTCCGTTGCATTAGATGCCCTGTCAAGTTTATGTTTTTGTATATTTAAAATACCTTCCTTTCTCACCTTTATGTCCTACTGTTCTGCTCCGAACTGGGCTAATGAAGGCGGGCAGACGCCATACAGTGTGCTATGAGGGAAATTTTGCCCGGACAGCGGCACTACGGCCTACTCTTATATCGAATTCCAACTGTCAAGGGATCTTTTACGTGCACTTCAATGTGTACACGTCACCTCAGTTAATCGTGCCATCCGAACGACTAGACGGTTGTCCTTGTCAGGCCCTCCGTCCTGCATCACTGACACGAGAAACCACGCCACTTTTCTGAGTGCTAAGCCTTATACTCAGAAGTGTTTAACGCGGGTCTCTCAAATACTCCGCGCAGTGTTTCGTTTGATTAG
The DNA here is from genome assembly GCA_948474765.1 of Patella depressa. NCBI lineage: Eukaryota > Metazoa > Mollusca > Gastropoda > Patellidae > Patella > Patella depressa. The sequence goes on from OX419718.1 coordinate 25,891,432, forward strand.
AGGTAATAACACTACTCATTGCTGTAATGAGTGGATATTGTTGTTTTAAATTGTGATTGGTCAGTAGTCCGACTACCAACCAATGACTAGCTGCTCTACAAAAGCTGTACATTTAAAACGAGTGCCAGTATTGGACCAAATATGTTTACATAACGTTACGTCATGGCTCACGATTTTATTATCCCAATTACCCGGGCATAACAGAATTGTGATTGGTCAGTAGTCCGACTACCAACCAATGACTAGCTGCTCTACAAAAGCTGTACATTTAAAACGAGTGCCAGTATTGGACCAAATATGTTTACATAACGTTACGTCATGGCTTACGATTTTATTATCCCAATTACCCGGGCATAACAGAATAATGCAGTAAAACTAATTGCGTGACAAACGAGGCTATCAATGCTGTTTGGAAACGAACATACTTTCGCCGTTTTTAATACCTTAAATCAATGTCAAAAGTTTTAGTCAAGACCTAGATTAAACGTAGGACTGTCATGTCGCTGCACTCAAGTGATAGCTTTGATTGAACGGGAAAAATAGACATACTCCCACAAAAGTTCAAGAATCAGAAGCTAATCGGGAATATGGTCGCTCAAGGAGATGGCCACAGCGTCGTCAAAGCTGGGCACGCCACTGCCTAGGCTTTATTACACTAACTACGGTATTTATCAGTATCTTGAATGTCATATCTTTATTCCAGGTGATAGTGCAGTAGATGTGGAGGAGTTTCATTTTGCTCTCTTGTTTTTAACTGGAAAAATATATTATTGTGACGAGGGGAAAAAGGCCTGCATGGAAAAACAGAAAGCTTCAAATAAGGCAAAATCTGAATTATGAGTAAGTTTGTCGTTGGGTCGATGACCCTCAAGGATAAAATGATATTATGGATTCAAAAGTGTTGTGTGCAAATATTTGGAGAGTTTTTGTTTGTTTTAATTAAAATATGACTGACAAATATCAGTTTAACTGAATCAACAGGAATGTTTGAAGATTATGTTTATTAGACATTGCCGGATTTAGACATTGGGTGCCCGGTACTATTTAGATTCGACACCACTACGACAGCTTTCAAAATGGATAGTAAATTACACGAAAAAATCCAACTTTGAATTAAAATGACTGATAAGCCGCATTTGTTCTGTTTTAATTGATGTTTATTGTGTTGCAAGAAAATCACATTTCACAACCGGGGAATCGAAACCAAGCCAGTTGACTCAATGACAGACTTTATGTTACAACGCGCGTGCGCTAACCATTCGCCCCCAACCCTCCCTCAACCTTAAAAGCTATACATGTATTACTGGAACTATTGTAATGTAAAGTCTGTTGTTGGGTATAAAAAAGAGGGTCATGTAGAATTTGGGTGGCTTGCATGAAACAAAAGTGGAAAAAATAATCTTGTTTTGAAATTCACCATTTTAAATGATGTAAAATATGTTACCACAGAGACAAGATGCCCTCTTTGACACCCCAGCAGATGGACCTTCAACCACACAATCTTCTCCTACCTAACTCATATAGATTGTGCGAGCAGGCGATCTGTGACGCTTCGTCGGAAGAAGAATCTAGTTCTCTTAAAGTGCTCGAGAAGCGCCGTACCAAATGTCTGGACCTGGAAACTTTCTTGGCCTTGTTTGGTGGGCAGCACACCCTGTTGATCCAATGGTGAACTATGTGGTGGTACTGTTTGTGATATACACAAATTTGTAGGGGCGTTGTGAGAGTTGTTTTTGCTTATAAAAAAAAATCCTAATAAAGATACATCACATATTATGGGTTACGTGCTGATATCTATCTGCGCAACATTTTGTACTGACTTCCTCAATGGCCCACTATCGTGGGATCCTCTCGTGACACTATATTCGCCCCCATCCCCACCCCAAGGAAAAAAAACCGACATACACCACCGTGAGTGGGAGAAAGGGTAAAATGTGAAGATTTCTTTGAAAATACGCGAGACAAATGATCATTTTAGGGTGAAACCACAGGAACTTGAAGGGATTAAAATAAAAATTCTTACTACTGCGTGACTATATAGTATAGTATAATAAAGGTAATTCAGACGACATCTTTGTTATGAATGGTTTACGATATATCGTCTGTTATCATCTCACAATACTCACTAGTTCTTAGACTTTCCATCGTTTTAATTGCCAACGAGACTTTATTTGGGCATTATACACCCTCCAATGTAGTTAAATTGGTCATTTTATCGTAAACCAGTCATAACAAAGATGTCGTCTGAATTACCTTTATTATACTATACTATATAGTCAAGCAGTAGTAAGAAGTTTTATTTTAATCCCTTCAAATACCTGTGGGTAAAACAGATTGTTTTCTTAGAAATTACCGAAAACAAAATAAAATGACAAAATTAAATATCAAGGATTTTAAAACACTATTTCACTCGTCCTTCACAAGATAAAACAATAATCTAAAGGCTATCTATAATAAAATATTATTTGACATATAATATATATAATAAATATCTATATTGTGGGAGTAGAAAAAACATTTGTTGCACCAAATTCTATAAAGCAGTGAGAAAATATTCTAAATACCACTATAAATAATCTATAGACGTTAATTATGTGCTGTGACACAAACACACTTAACTCATTATAAATAGGTATATAGAATAATATATACTAACACAAAACTATGTACATTCAAATTAACAGTTCATAATGTTCTCTCTGCAACTAAACAGTGCATCTACGGGGGGCTGAAAAGTTGCAAGATTGTATAAAGCCGACGATTTACTTTTGCCAGTTATGTTGCAAGGTCTGGATGCTGGTCAGGAAGAAATGTTCTTCAGCCCCCTAAAAAGTCGTTCACAGCTGACATGACGTCACCATTATTACTAGGGAAATGACGACCGGTTTATAGTTCCTTAATTATTTTTGGAAAAAGGTGGAAGTCTGACGGGCCAGTCGAGAGCTTTAGGACCCATCTAGCGATGATGTGATCAAACCTCTCTTGAGATATGCCCACGAGGCCATTACAGTGGCAATATGTCGAGTGATGTGAAAAATGACGTGCCTTCCCCTAAAGCGGAGCCCATGTCGGCATGTATCTGTGTAGTTGCAGTTATTATGTCAATGATTAATTCAATGATTATACTTGTTGGTGGTGCCGTAGTGTTGCTTTCTGTGGGTTTGTAGCTTAATTCAACACTAACGACGAAAACTCAGATAAATAGCTAAAATTGTATTTTTAATAAACGAGTGTCCAAAACTGGCTAACGGTCACAATAACGAGATAGGTATCGCTAGGGCGAGCCGGTCACCAGACTAAAGTTACAATAGAATATAGAACATATATACAAGCTTGGGATTAAAATAATTACATAATGATAATATAAGAATATTTGATAAGATGTTAAATTGGACATAGGAAACAGATGTTTAAATACAGAAGAAGATATGGACATAGCAAGAACGCGCGTTAACTATAATTACGTAATATATATCGTTACATTAAGTATAAACTCAAACAGTTAAAGGCATGAAAGATTAATGAGATATCAATTGGGACATTGATCAATTACTACTTTAACTAAAATCATAAAATAAAATATATACAAATATACACTATAACAGTGGTAAGAGCTTGTTTCAACCCAAAAGATCTAGCTTTTCGGACTTAAAACCTTTCAGCCAGCCCTCGTAGGTTTATTTAATATAGAATTTTTTAAAGACAAACATGAATGGTTATTTGTAAACTACCTGATTCTCCTAACCAAAGGTAAATTATAAATAAATTAGCAATTAAAGATCATCTATGTCAAAGACGCAATTTGATTTGTATGTCAGAAACACGACAATCTTAGACCATTGGCAATATATTTAATTATAGGTACAACATAAAGAATCCCCGACAGCACGTGTATACTCTGATCTGCATGTTTTTAAATAAATAAGAATAATATAAAGTGTAATTAAAATATTCTTAAATGAGTATATTTTGTAATTAATCATTATTTGCTAATTATACATCTTTTATAGTTTTAAAAGAATATATATAGAGAATCTCCTACGAGTGTTTTTTGATATCAAAAAATATCAACACAAGTTGGTAAATTGAAAAAAAAAACGAGGCTATCAAAAAAACACGAGTTGGAGATTTTATTTATCGCCCAATCCTTTCTTACATGCACAAATAAATAAATATAATTCTATGGTATAGATTTCACTTTTACTGAATCTGATTACATTATAGCGTAGTGATACATCATTGTTTGACAGCAGTTTACCTATTGCAATATGGGGCGCCGTTTGTAAATTAATTATTTAGCTTTTTATATAGCAAAAAACACTAGATTTAATTTAAATTTATATATATAGTTTAATCTCGACTTTTGTGCAAATTTGTCACTTTTAATATTTAAACTAAAAATACAACAAAAACTCAATATTTAACATAATATATATAAATATTTCTTGATTTGTCTCTATTTTCATATTTAACATTTAGCATTGAATATTAAGACCAAAACAAGAGATTTGATGATATATAAATATTTAGCTAAATATTTAGTTAAATGTTTAAACATTTAGCTAAATATATATATTTAGTTAAATGTTAAAATATTTAGTTAAATGTTAAAAATATTTAGTTAAACATTTATATATTTAGCTAAATAATATATATTTAGCTAAATAATATATATTTAGCTAAATATTTATAGATTTAACTAAATAATTAAATATTTAACTAAATAATTATATATTTAACTAAACATATAGTTAAATTTACAAAGCGCAACCGTACCACGCCGTTTGTAAAATAATTATTGTTGTAAGCGACTTCACACTAAACTATGACGTAGTGTACAACTTTCCATTGACTGCACAACACATTACTATCTGGTACCTGAACGCTCAGCTTAGTTCTTACATCCGCAATTCGTTAATAATGCCTACATACATTGTATATTTAACGTTGTACATCGATCACTCATAAATATGGTAAGTTCACGACATATTACGGGTTAACGTGTTGGGTACACGTCATCATTTGATGCACAGTTTTTTTGTGTCGCTTACGATAATAGAAATATTGGCGGGACCACAAATATATATTTAGTTAAATATTTATACATTTAGCTAAACATATATATTTAGCATGATATTTATATATTTAGTTAACTGTTTATATATTTAACTAAATAAATATATTTAGTTAAATGTTTATATATTTAGCTAAATGTTATATATTTAGTTAAATGTTTATATATTTAACTAAATATATATATTTAGCTAAATGTTTATATATTTAGCTAAATGTTTATATATTTAGCTAAATGTTTATATATTTAGCTAAATGTTTAACTTTAGATTTTTCAGTGATTTAGTATTTAGCATGTATACCTACGAGGAACAGCACATTTAGCTATATATTTAACTAAGCGATGTGAAATCAAGATATAACATTTAAAGTTTTTCATAGACCAAAAACTCGACTTTTAGCTACAATATTTTTTGATATTTACATATATGCCATTTTTGTTCTAATATTTATCTAAATATATATATTCGGAGTTAAATCTAATTTTTTTTGCTATAGAAAAAGTTAAATAATTATTTTACAAACGGCGCCCCATATTGCAAAGTCCTAAATATTGACCCAGTATTTCCATCAAAGTCATTTTTTATTTAAAATAAGTGGTTACTTTAAAATAAAAGAAAGTAGTTCCTTTTTGATTGACCAATCAAATTCAGTAGATTATGTAATTTATCATACAAGCGATATATACTGTCAAATGTGTTATTGGGTGATAAAGAGTAATTAATTACCATTTCTGTATGTGCTTGTGAAATAATTAAATAAAGATTTTTTTTAAAAAAAATGTATAAACCACGCAGTGCATCTGCTGTCTACCCCGCCACCCATTAAACCTTTTGACCCATTACATTTAAGCATCCCTTCTAAATACTCTGTTGCCAAATTCTTTCAACCAGGTTCCTTTTGAATGGGTAGGGTCCGGGTATTTCAAACGCGGAATATGACGTAGAACAGGGGACACGTGACTACTCTTTACAACTACTGGAATAACAACCGGTTGATTTTGAGGCAGATTATCAATCGGATAATCGTCCAATAAGTTTATGTTGCCATTTTTAAAGATGCATAATACCACGATATTACAATCAGACATAGCCGTCAACAGGGCCTGGTCTCTATTTTGGAACTGAAAGATATCATCCTGATTCTTTGTTACCTTTAAACCTACTCCTACCAGCCATTCATCTATCTTCTCTGCCTCCTCTTTGCAAGTTGTGGGGTCATAGATAAGGCGGACATGTGAATCTACTTTCTTGACATTGTAAGAAATTACCATCGCTCTTTCAAAGCAGGTGTTCACAATGGTGTCGTCGCTAGCCGTTTGTCCAACAATATTCATCATAACCTCCACTGCTGTCTCCTTTATGCCTGGTATATCCGTTACCGTTAGTATGGTGGTTAGATCCATACAGTCACTATATTCCTTTAATTCTAAAAATTTGAATATCAGATTTTTAAAAGCCTCATTAATATCCCCTTTTCTGTAAGCCAAATTAATATCACGGATAAAACCGAGAGATTTTTTGTGAATTCTCACAATTCGTTTAACCTGATCTAAGGTTGAACCGCTGTAATGGGTGAAGTCGCTGGAATCATGGAAAAGATCTTTCACAGAAACCTTTTCTATTTCGGTGTCTTTGCGATCTCTAAGGTGTAGCTTAACAGCACTAACAATGCATTCTCTTCTATGGTGATCATACTCCTGATAGTATTTAGCTTTTTTTTGTGGGGAATTTCTCTGGTCTTCCGCCAGTAATTTATAACATTTTGATGCTCTCTCATTGCCCTGTCTTTGCCAATAAAAGTCAATTCCGTCGGTGAGTTTCTTGAAACATTCAAGAGCTTTGTCGAGACTCTGGGACTTCATATGAGCTAAACCTAATTTCTCCATCGCGGGCTGGTTGAGACCGTCACTTGATTCCACGGCCTGTGTCAAGAGGTCAATTACTTGTGGTGTATATCCATTACATAGGTCTTTTATCGTTAAAGCGAGATGCTCACAACATGTAGCGGATGGTTGTATGGCCATAGCCTTCTCTAATACGTTTCTAGCCAAGTCTAATTTTTCCATTTTTCTCATTAAGCGGCCAGTCTCCGTTAAAACTTTCTGATCATCGTCAGAGAATTCAATAGCATTGGTTAAATAAAACATGATTTTTTCTTTAACGGCTTCTTTTGTTTCAAATCCCATATCGCCAAAAGTAATGTTTTCCGCACAATATCCATGATGTAGCTGGGCTAGACCAATAGAAGACAGGGCTTTTAAAATTCTATACTCAATATTCTCACTATTCTCAATAACATCCTCAAAGATCCGTTTAGCCTTATGGAAGTTTAATACGGGGTCACTTGCGGGTACTAGCCCCGAAACACCAGAATGTTGGCATCTACGTATAGTTAAGGCCATGCGATATTTCCAGTCATATTGTTCGGGATATTTTTGAATAACCTCTTCATACAGATCGATGGCTTTATTATAATATATTGGTCCCATTCTAGAGTAAGCATACGCGTTTTCTGCTGTCGCTTCGGCCATCAAGTGGTCGTCTTTGCTTAATTCTTTAAGTTCTCTAAATTTATCTTCTGCCTCGCCAGGTCTGTCCATTTGAGAATACAGAACAGCCTTCATGGCATTTGCTTGTATGTTGCGCGGATACTTCTTTAAAACCAATGAGTTTTTCGTCTCACAGCCACCAAAGTCCTTTGTAAGAATAAACTTGAGAAACGCTGCTAGATTATTGTTAACCGTTTCAGTAAATTTGTTCTGTTCCTGCTCCTCCATTTTAACTTTCATAGTTTTTAGTTTACCAGTTTGAATGCTGGATAGGTCGAGTGTGAAGAAGCTTGGGATAAATTTGAGCCGTTCAATAAATTCGTCCAGGCCCATTTTACTTTCTATAAGGACCTGAAAAAATAATTGTAACTTTAAAGGTTCGCTTAATTACTCCGGTTCCATGAACAGTAGCATAGGTCTGGGTAACGTAGGCCTACTGATCAAGCGAGTGCCAAATTATAAACGCTTCAATCGTTTCCCCATATACTGTAGAAGGTAGCAATGCTTTTGGGGACACCACCAGGGGCGCTGTTACAGCTAAAATTGGTTTTATGACACAGCTCGAGTACATCCATGAAACTATCGTGAATATGTTCCTTGGTATTCCCAATGAGCCGAATGACAATATAAATCCTTTTGACTAGCAAATTTGGGGATTAACCCAAACCCACTTCTGTTAAGGACAAAGGTTACCAATCAACCGTAAATACATATATTAGTTGGCCTTAAACCCCATTTCATTTCATTTCCTTTAGTACACGCACAAAATGGGTATTAAACTTTTAGTCTAGACACCGGGTGGTGGTCAATTTCCCAGATTAACCCACTTCTGAGTCGCTCAAAGATCAGCATTGGTCGGCATGGTCGCCAAACCCTACCTTAAATGCATCTCAATACATAAAAACTAGCTTCACTACAAGCACAAATAAGTACCTGACTGGTCCTACGTGGACTAAAGTACTACGTCCGTTCTAAAATATCGCCACAAATCATATTACATGCATGGTCTCCATTTTACATTGTGGCACTCTCACTCTGATTCATAATATTATAACTCGATAGAACAAAATTAAACGGGTTATCACTACGAACGACCAGATATAATGCTCCATAGAAAGCCATACAGTATATCATTTCTTACACGATAATTACGATAAAACTGTTTCTTATTTCTTTCTCCCCGTTTGTAACAACCGTGTAAACAGAAAGTGAAAGTACACTGTTTTCATAGAAATATTAACCGAAAGTAGCAATGTTACGTGTAACAGGAAGTAATGTAACTAGAACATTACAGACAGGCCACAGATCACTAATTATTTCCCCATTGACTTTAATGTTAATTCTCGTCCGTAACTTTTCCCCAAATATTCGTTGGGTAAAACGCTTTCTGACACAGATGGAGCAACATGTGGCAAACTCTGGCCCAAAAGCATGTATGAGGTTCACCATGAAAAACTTGAGATACACAGACTGGAAGTAGAGACAACTAAACAAGCAATTTTCGGCCCTCCCTTTCAACGTAACCAACCTCACAACCCTTGTATCCTTCCGCCTCAAAATCATGAATATTCACCAAAACCTGGCAGAAATTGTATTTTTGAACCCTTTTCTTCAATTCTACACCAAAAAGTCAACAAAAATCGCCATGCAAAAGGGGGGAAAAGGGAAAGGGAGAGAAGGACTAAAAATAACTTTCGCCCTACATTCAGGTGACGGCCCATGAATATTTAGTGATCTGTGTCCAAATAGATTTAGTATCTTTCACTCAAAATTGATGTCGGATTTTAATCAGATTGCATAAGATGCATGCTGGCATTCTGAAGGGATATATTAATAGTTGAGATTCACGATTATGTGGGTCTCATTTACCTAATTAGATAAAATATTAAAGATACATTATGGGAGATTAGATAAAGAGCTGGCAGTTCCTATTATATTAGTTTAAAACTAGATACCTTTAAGGGAATTTCAGTCAAATTGATCGACTTTGAACCGAGATTTTAGCGATTGAATTTTGTACCTAGCCTCGATCATCATTACTAAAGTCGGTACGATGAAAAAATAGTATCGATTATCCAGTTTTGATTTAATTATTAATGGACATTAAGCAGTTAATATCGCAAGCTAGCGAAGTCATCGAGACACTGATTATGGTCTGGAAAAGTTAATTAATGTCGAATTTATAATTAAGATAACATTTCAGGCCTAAAGAAAGACGTACGTGCAATTGACAGATTTAGTTCTTGCATAATGTATGTTTAAATGAGCTAAATCGCTAATATTTGGGACCTAGAAATTGACCCAAATGGGTCGCAACGCATATAATAATGTAATCTGTTTAAATGGACTGATTTACGCTCAATTGTTTCCGTTTATGCCAAATAAGTTATGTCCAGCGAAATACAGCATGAGTCTCAACCGGATAGAAATTTCTAGCGTTTAGTTATTCCAGTCTATTGCGCATGCTCTCCAGATTAGTTACAGCGTCGCTATTTCACACGAGCTGTGAATATGTCTAGCCTCGTTCTCTCTGGCTACTTGTTACAAATGATGCTGAAACGCACTACTGTACACGATTCGTGTACCAATGTTAAAATGTTTATTTTGTCTTAATTATTCGATACCAGAAGCCTACCATGTCAAAGTAAGATAACAACCTCAATGTTGATTTGAATTGACAAATAATTCGTGTTTTCAACGTGTAAGACTTTGGATGATATTGAGTTAGAGGCTTATTTCATTGAGATTTACGACCATGTTGGGTATTTGCACTTTTCGGAAATTTCTAACGGCTTAATCCGTGCTATAACTTACTGAGAATTGATTGACCATAAAAGACACATTATCAACGCTACCGATAAGGTTCGTTCGTCATGGAAAGTGAAAATATCTAGGTTTCCTGCTTTCATGTGTTCCCAAACACATAAACATTACATTGAACCATGCATACATAACCCAGAAAGTTACAGTCCGATGCACACCAAAATTAACCCCCCTTATTAATACATTTTAACTTGCACCTGAATTGGAAAAGGACACTATGTAAGATTATACTGGTCACGGACATCAACTAACAGACGTGACTATATCGGTCCTAATGATCCTGTGTCAGCGTTAAATAACAGATGTGACTATATCGGTCTTATGCCGAGCCTATTAATCCTGTGTCACGACCGCAAGCCCAGGGTCACCGGCCAGCAAGAGCTCGAAGAGCGACTCTTTAGCAGTGGCGGTGCCAAGCCCCCCCCCCCTAAATCTCGTCTGCCCCCTGTTTGCCCCCCCCCCCACCCAATAATTTTAGAAAATAAAAAAAATGTGATACGTTTTGGTCATCAATACCTTCTACGGTGATTAAATCCCACATCCCCACTCAGTCATAGACTTGCATATTGAGTGATTTTTTACTAGCCCATCCTGCTGTAAACCTACTTGAGAAGTGTTTTTTACGATCCTCATAGTTTCTGGGTATAGGTTCAACGCGACGAGAATATGCATTCACTTGACACACTCTCTCCGTTCGTTTGACACCTCCCTCTTTTTTCGGATAAGCTGGTGATTTGGCGACGAACATTATGTGGCCAGCTCTATTTATCTCGACGACCGTCTGCAATGCTACCTGCAACATTCCCGGTAGTCTATTTTACAAAATATAGTGGCGAAAATATTCATTCACTTTGAGTCACTGACTCCGCACGTTTGACACTTTCCTCTCTTGTCGGATAAACTATAGTGATTTGGCGACAGGCGGTATCTGTTAAGCTCTATTTATCTAGACGATCAATGCATGAAATACTGCCAAATTATTAGAGACGTCGTTGAGTTTCATTTGACACTTTCATCTCTGGGGTCGGAAAGATTAGTGCATAGGCAACAGACGGCATCGTATCAGTTCATTTATCTCTACGATCGGTGCCTGAATACGGTCAGGCAGCATTTCCAACAGTCTATTTTTCAAAATTTCCTTGGGGGAAGTCATCAAAACCCCAACAAGGACTCACTACTTTGGCGCTCACAAGGGTACTTCGTTGAGGTTCGCACGTACGTTCGTTTGCCATTTTGGTCTCTGATCGGATAAACTAGTGATCAGGCGACGGACGGTATGTGGTCAGATTTATTTATCTCGACAATCGGTGCCTGAATGAATACTGTCAGACAGCATATCCGACAGTCAAGTTTTCAAAATTTTCTGGGGTCCATCAGTACTCCCTACTTTGGCGCTCCTGAGTGTGATTCGTCGAGGTTCGCAAGTCCGTTCGTTGACACTTTACCTCAACGATCATTGCCTGAAATACTGCCAGACTGCATTTCCGGCAGCCTGTTTTTCAAAATTTTCTAGGGGAGCCTGTTTTTCAAAATTTTCTGGGGGAGCCGCCCCCCCCACCCCTAGTTGAAGTTTGTGGATTTGCCCCCTTAACCTTGGACTTTACCCCAAATTTGCCCCTCCAACCGCCGACGGCTGGCGCCGCCACTGCTCTTTAGACCCCTTGGCCATCCAAACCCCGAAACCGAATGATGCCCACTCCCTTCTAAAGGCGATGGGAAACACCCATAGTTGAATGAGTCCGAGATTGCCCACCTGGACCAACGAGGTAATATTTGATTGGTTAGTTACAAATGCTTTAACCTAGAATCAAACAGAATGAAGTAAATATGGAAACAACTGCCCATTTTTCTAATTTAGCAGTTAATGATTCGTACCAAAAACTATGACCAAATTTGGATTATCCCTACCAGACATTTGACGTCACCGAACTACCGTATTACTAGGACACCTAATCAACCTAAAATTTTATTTGCAATCCAGTTGCTGCATATTTTTAATTTTGTCGGTACTGAAACATTTGTAATACACTAAAATCTTATTAGGAATAACATCAATGGAATTAGTTTGGCCCATGCTAAGGTTTAGTATACTAAATTTTAATATCGTGGATTTAGGTGTTCATGTTATCAAAGATAGGTTCCCAGGCAACGAAACATACACCCACAGCAGTTAAATCGCCCGAGCAGTGAACAAGAGTTGTCGCATATTCTTGCTTTTGCGGTAATAAAACATTTATAATACTCTGAAATCTGATTAAGATTAACAACTCATAAAGTTATCAGAAAATCATTAGAATTTGTTTAGTTTTTTAAAGTTCTGCCCCATGCTAACGCTTAGTATACGAAACATTTAAAATCATGGATTTAGGAACATTTTGAGGTTAATATACGGAATTGTGTATACTTTAATGATTGTTTGCAATTTCTGGCGAGCATTTCACGCGCGCGGGCCATGCTGCCCCGCCTGTAAATACCGGATAAGTTTGGCCTCTAGAGCTTTAAGAAAGATTTTTCAAAGTGATCAAGGGAGATAACTGTCTGAAAATCTCATGACCTTAAACACTCTGTATAAATTTAAAGTCAATCGGATATTAACTTTGGCCTCTAGAGCGTCCACAAGATTTTCTGAAGTGATCAAGGGCTATAACTCTGGCAGAAATTTTCGGAAATAGCTGAAAATCAATAGACTTCTTCGTCTCATGACCTTAAACACTGTGTATAAATTTAAGGTCAATCGGATATTAACTTTGGCCTCTAGAACATCCACCAGATTTTTTGAAGTGATTAAGGGCTATAACTCTGGCAGAAATTTTCGGAAATCACTGAAAATCAATAGGCTTCTTCATCTCATGACCTTAAACACTGTGTGTAAATTTAAAGTCAATCGGATATTAACTTTGGCCTTGAGAGAAGTCCACAAGAATTTTCAAAGTGATAAGAGCTATAACTCTGGCAGTAATTATCCGAAATCGGTGAAAAACAATAGACTTCTTTGTCTCATGACCTTAAAGATGGTGTATACATTTAAAGTCAATTGAATATTAACTTTAGCCTCTAGAGCATCCACTTACCACTAGCAACTGCAGATGCCAGACCCAAAGGCAGATAAGGAAAGCAACAATATACAACCACATTTCAAAATGGGCACATAAAAATGGTGGTTTCATACATTCAGGTGCAGTAATCCTGGAAGTTAAGAGTGAATATTTTCCGAAAAGGAACACATCCAAGATCTTTGGTCGATGACATAATATGTCCACATTACATTAACAATTTGACCACTAGATTGCACACAAGAAATGGGGGTGATTTTTGCACAATAGGGGTGATACACCTATGTTTCAAGTTTCATTGAAATGGGATAAAAATTATGACTTGTAGACTGTTCGCAAACAATTGTGGACGAAAATATACGTCCACATGAAAATGTTGGCGTATAAAAAATTGGTATGTGAGTGTCCACAAACCAATGTAAAGACTCTTGCATGGGTGGCGACATAATACGTCTACTTGAAAGTATGGCACATATAAAGTAACAAATGTAGTAATTTTTTATGTATTTATAATTGAATGTTTAAATTAAATATCACAGTATAAACATTAACAACATGTATTTTGTACACTTTAATAATAATCATTAATTACTTACTGGATTGTCTTTTCAACAAACAGTTTTTCAACAGATGTCTGAACTCAAGCTTATTTTCTTGTATGTAAAGTGTATTGAAGCTTTCAATGAAGACTGCGCTATACAAATGTATTAATATTTTGGGGGTTAAATTGTTTTATCTGTTGTGAGAAACAGTCATTAGTATCAGTGCATGCTTAGAAATACATATGTGGAAATTTATTCAGAAAAGTGAACTTGTTGAAAAGTACACCCATTGTACAAACATGTATATAAATGATAAAAGGACGGAATGTAATAAATATAATAGTGTGTAGGGAGGAGAAACAAATTATGATTTATTCAGGTAAAAGATCATCTCCTAGTTCTTCGTCACCAAATTCATCATCGTGAGGATTGCGACGTTGAGCTGCAGTTTTTGGTCGTTCCATCTGTGGTCCAAGAGGGTCACTATATGATGCATCTGTAATAAAATAAGATAAATGAGGAAAATGAAATGAAATAAAATGAGGTTTAACATCCAACCTATTTCACACTAACTGCTTAGACAGTGGTGTTATGACATTTGTCTTGCTTTGAATTCCAATTGTCAAAGGTTCTTTACGTACATCCCAAGATAAACAATCCTCATTTACAATGCTTAGGAACAGAATTAACCTGAAAATCTTGAAGAATCTGATGTTCCTGAATCAGCTACTGCAAGTTTTTTCAATATCTGGACGTTGCTAGATTACCTTTCAATTCCTGAACTTATACCTACATTTTCTCCCTTCACTGCAGACCGTGAACAGTAGCGTCCAACCAGAAGTGTGACAATAAGACACCCAATCAACTATAGTAACCTCCACGAACCTTGAAGTTTGCAACTCAATTATAACATGTAAACATTTGAGATGGAAAGTGTGAGACCTGGTGATCGCGACGATCGAGGAATCTAATAGACTTTGAAGCTGGGTAAATACCCGATCAAAAATAGTGCCGAAATCTGCTGGGTATTACGTATAGGTGGAAGAATGCTGTCTAAAGGGTCTTCCCAGCTGACAGGAAGGTTTTCCCTTAACTATTCAACTAACACAGGAAAAATTTTTTATTCTTACCAACATCTTTTTGTCCGCCAGTAAAACTATCATCATCACCGTCTGGTAGCGTACCTCGTGTTCTTCCACTGTTAGTTCTCTGTCCTTTACGCCCAGCACTTCCATCACGATCTACAAAAACAAGAATTGTGTTATTAAATACACAAACAGAACTTTTGTTTTTAATTACCCAATTATACAAACCCGACTTGTGTTATTCATAATTCAAACAAGAATTGTGTTATTAATTACACAAACAAGACTTGTGTTATTAATTACACAAACAAGACTTGGTATTTTAAAACAGTATCTCAAGTCTTGGTGATTAAAATCGCCAAGACTTCAGATACTGTTTTTTGCCACGTCCTTAGTCCTACGCAACCTTTATGAATTGAATAAAAGAACCTTAGTACCTTGTTGATCTCGGTCTCTGGTACCTCTACCACTCCCCGATCTTCTCGTACCACTTGTAGCTCTCTGTAATATATTGGTGATATAAAATAAGAATGGAATGTGGTTTCATTTCCTATCAACAAAAACATATTTCAATGATTAAATTTACAATTACATGTATGTGAGTTTGAAGATTTTTGTCTGGATATCACCATTTCTGCATATTCGATTTCTAATTGTCAAGGGTTCTTATATATGCATACTATTCTGATGTGCACACCAATGTTTTGGCATGTGGACATTGAAATTTGGACCCATTTGAGCATTTTACTTGACAGCTCAATAGGCACTTGTCATGACAAGAGAAGGCCAGGCTACAAAAATCCTGAAGATACATCTTAGCTAAAGTCTAGATTCAAATTATAATTCATTAATCCTGTATGTTATTTTTTATTAAAAGAATTGTTTAATACCTGTTCTTTCAGTTCTTTAGCTTTTTCAGCCTTCTTAAGTTTAGTAGCATACTCCTGGGCATCTTTAAGACCTAAATCTGTACACAGTCTTACCAAAAACTTTAAACCTATTGATAAAATATTAACAATGATAATAATAATACCATTTGGATTCAATCACTGTCAGTGTTACATCGAATTCCATAAAGTTGACTCTGTTTGTGTTCACACTAAAATATCACCAATCTTACAATTTGAGGTCATCGATTGAAAATTTCTATTTTCATTTATTATTTAAAACAGCTGATTGTCATCCTAGCGTGTTTGAATCACTGCAAATGACAATATTAGGAAACTTGAATCTGTGAAAGGAATATTAGTCCAAAAACTGGTTCAATTCTGTTTAGTATTCATAATTGAAAATTTATCAACATTTGGTGTTCTCTACAGACAATATAAACAAGCTTGCACCATAAATAATGAATTGAAACGAATCCATGCTGTGAATCATCTACAATATAAATTATAAACTTACATTCAACATTATCAGGGAATTTTCTGTGTATCTGTTTATATGTTTCTAAAGCTTGTTGATAATTACCACTTCTTCTATGACAACTAGCTATCATTAACTGCCATTTAACCTGATTCGGTCTGAAGAAATAAAACATCATGATCATGCGTCCAGGGATTTTAAATCTTGCCAAAAACAAAATTTAGAATGTTGAATCCAACATGAATGTCCGTTCAAAAATGGTTCAATTCTGCTCAGAATTTACGTATGATGAATTGAAAATATCACAACATTCAGCAGACAATGGGCATTTTTTTAATCTCAATGAATCCAATTCACCTGTCACCTTTCCTATACTACAGACATTTTGTGATGCATCAATTTTACCTTGGGTCCTCCTATAAGTACAATAACTAGACTAAGCTAGATTGGAATAAGGATAAAGTGTTATTGTAAAGGGCATCCAGAAAACATTTTCTTAAAATCTTGCTGATATGTTTGACCTTTTTCTTGTCTGTGTTGTTACCGTGCTAACTTCCATTCCCCACCAGCTTTTTATTTTAATTTCATGACCACAGGCAAGGAAAAGATCAAACATATCAGTATCAGATATAATCCTATAATCTAAAACAAGTATTAATCATTCTGATTCTATATATAAAGCATCAATTAAACTGCTGGTTCATATTTAAATCTAAATAATTAAATGTTTTGTTGTTTGTTAATTATCTAATTTTATAATACACTAATCCAAAATTAATAGACAATTAGCCCAATAATTGATACCGAATTGATTGATAATTGTCAAAATAATAAAATAAGAATGCATGAATGTGCACTATGGAAGAGAACAGATTAAAGACATGAAAAATAAACAAGGATGTTCCATACAAGAAAAACTTATCAAGATATAATTTGCTAGATTAAAAATGTTATTACTAAAATTATTCTTTTATTGCAATTGTCGGAAATGACAATCGATAGCCATTAGTAATGTGTGGTTGAATAATTTCATTAGACAGTATTTTATTATATGTACTTACTGAACAATGGCTGCTCTTTCAAAATAATGGACAGCCTTTTCACAAAATTGAGAATCAATATAATACGCTCCTAACCATTCTATAACAGGTATATTCGACGGAAAATAACGATATGACTAGAAAAGAGAGAAAAACTTATATTAATGTAAATATATAAAAAAAATTACAAAAAGTCACCAAAAATAGATAATCTGTGTAGGCTACCCTTTTCTAATTAAAACTATACCATATAATTTGTCAGTTGATTATTCCACTTCATATTGATCTAAAAATATTTTCTTATGGGGCACCCTTAGTAATACACAGTTTATGATTGGTTGCATCCTATTAACCTTCAAATCAAAACTTGTGATAAAGAAAAGGCTTTGTTTATCGACGATTGATTTGCTGTAAAAGGAACTATCATGCTGTGGTTACAGGCCCTGGTTATACATGTCGGCTGTATATGCCGGTCAAGACGGAGGGCTCTGGGGAAATACCATTGATTATTTTGCACTCCAAATTCCTTGAATTCCAAATGTCAAGTGGGCCACAGCTTTCCATCTCATCTGAACGACACACTTGACAACTGGGAACGAGGAGTGAAAACTGTCAAGGTCCAGTGCCCCAACAGCTCAACTACAGCGGCCCACACAGAGAATGGAAACTTTGTAATATAGACGATAACTGCTCTTAATATTGATAATAAATTAAATTTTCTTACATCGTAATAATATTGAAAAGCTTGAGATTTGTCACCCTCAGCATCGTATAATTCCCCCATTCTTGCTAAAACACTGGCATCAGATGGTACAACTCCTATTAACTGTAAAAACCTAAAACACACAGGTTAACAATAACATCAATTTACAAAAGGGGAAATGTGAAAATGTATATGACACAAAACAGAGATAAATTTATACATTTTGAGGAAACAATCTTCGTTAAGTGTAGAAGCGCCATTGACATTTATCCCTAAAATATAAGATTTCTTACAGCTAATTCCACACAAATAATATAATATACCATTTAATTATGAAAACAAAATGAAAATATCAAGGCTAGATATGTCCCGGCTTGGATTCATAGAACAAAATTGTCAGCGGGCTTATTACATAGAGAAGAGAATATATATTGATGAAATTTCAATTCTAGATATCTTTGTAAATAGTCAATAACTATAGTATGCCCAAAATGTGTGGGTGCATAACAAGAAATAAAATAGGTTGCCAGGCAACGAAACATACGCCCACACAGCAGCCAAATCGTCCGGGCAGTCAACAAGAGTTGTCGCATATTAAGGAATTATCAGAAAATCATTAGAATTTGTTTGGTTTTTATAATCAAACGTTTTTTTTTTTAAATCAGATAATAATTGTGACCTCCAGAGGCACAACAAGCTAAAAAGGGTGATTTTTCGTACAATCAGGGGACATAATTCAGGAAGTAATGACCCGATGGGCGCAAATATCGAAAGGAACCAAGATCTTTGGGTTATAAACATACATGTCAAGTTTCATCAAAATCGATTCAAAATTGTGACCTCTATAGGGTCCACAACCTTGATATAACATATTTTCACACTATTCGTGTACAAACGGCGGCCATTTTGTCCGTCAATTCTAGTCCGATTTTCACGTAATTCAAACTCTCTCTTCATTACCATGTAACGGTGATATAGTCAAACGTTTTTTTAAATCGGATAATAATTTTGACCTCCAGAGGGACCACAAGCTAAAAAGGGCAATTTTTCGGACAATCAGGGGCCACAATTCAGGAAGTTACGATCCGATGGGCGCAAATATCGAAAGAAACCAAGATCTTTGGGTTATAAACATACATGTCAAGTTTCATCAAAATCGATTCAAAATTGTGACCTCTATAGGGTCCATAACCTTGATATAACATATTTTCACACTATTCGTGTACAAACGGCAGCCATTTTGTCCGTCAATTCTAGTCCGATTTTCACAAAATTTGAACTCAACCTTTATAACCATGAAACGGTGATATAATCAAACGTTTTTTTAAATCGGATAACAATTTTGACCTCCAGAGGGACCACAAGCTAAAAAGGGCGATTTTTCGGACAATCAGGGGCCATAATTCAGGAAGTTACGATCCGATTGGCGCAAATATCGAAAAGAACCAAGATCTTTGGGTTTTAAACATGCATTTCAAGTTTCATCCAAATCGGTTCAAAATTGTGACCTCTACACTGTTCACAACCTTGATATAACATATTTTCACACTATTCGCTTACAAATGGCGGCCATTTTGTCCGTCAATTTTGGTCCAATTTTGACGAAATTCGAACTCAACCTTCATAACCATGGAACGGTGATATAATCAAACGGTTTTTTAAATCGGATAACAATTTTGACCTCCAGAGGGACCACAAGCTAAAAAGGGCGATTTTTCGGACAATCAGGGGCCATAATTCAGTAAGTTAAGATCCGATTGGCGCAAATATCGAAAGGAACCAAGATCTTTGGGTTTTAAACATGCATTTCAAGTTTCATCCAAATCGGTTCAAAATTGTGACCTCTACACTGTTCACAACCTTGATATAACATATTTTCACACTATTCGCGTACAAATGGCGGCCATTTTGTCCGTCAATTTTGGTCCAATTTTGACGAAATTCGAATTCAACCTTCATAACCATAGAACGGTGATATAATCAAACGGTTTTTTAAATCGGATAACAATTTTGACCTCCAGAGGGACCACAAGCTAAAAAGGGCGATTTTTCGGTCAATCAGGGGCCATAATTCAGGAAGTTACGATCCAATTGGCGCAAATATCGAAAGGAACCAAGATCTTTGGTTTATAAACATGCATTTCAAGTTTCATCCAAATCGGTTCAAAATTGTGACCTCTACACTGTTCACAAGCTAAAAAACGTGATTTTTCGTACAATCAGGGACCATAACCCATGAAGTTACGGTCCGATACATGCCAATATCGAAAGGAACCGAGATCTTAGGGTGATAAACCTATATTTTAAGTTTCATTGAAATCGGATAAAAATTGTGACCTGTAGACTGTTCACAAACAATTGTGGACGGACGGACGGACGGACGGACTGACAGACGGACGGACAGGGGCGACGACAATATACGTCCACATGAAAATGTGGGCGTATAAAAATCTTGAAACAAAAGTCTTACCATTCTGTAGCTTGTGCTGTATCTTCCATTTGATCATATCTTGATAATGTTAAGATAAAAATATCTATAACTCCCACTTTTCATTTGGTTAACTATATCTATAGCCGTTTGGTAATATTAATTTTCAGAGATTGGAAACCAAAATCATTTGGTGAAAGACCTCAGCTCACACAAAGTTATCATAAGACGATTCATGTCTGAGATGACAAGAACAAATATTATCAATTAAATAAATATTATTAATAAAATAAATATAATATTATTAATAAAATAAATATTATTAATAATAATAATTGTGAGGTATCTGCGAAGCAACTGTGAATGAATAACATAAAAATTACCAAGAAATATATTTTGTGGAATGGAAGTTTATTGATCCTATTTCTTAATGCGGGCTTCTTCTGTTTCAATTTGGGCATTTACCGGTAATAACCCGAACCACAGATGGTAAATTTTAAACCGAAACCCTGGTTTACAACAATATATCATAACATTACAAAATAAATGAGTATCCCTCTGGGCTCCAATAAATATTTGTAACAGATGTCAAAATTTTAGCCCTTGAGAAATAGAAACAGGACCTAAAAGGTCTTTGATATCTGTGTAAGTATAAAAAGGATACATGTCAGCTATTTGATATAAAACTTGTGGGCTATTTCTCATTATAGCGTGTAATTTATAAAAACTGTCCAATGCTTCTTCTAATCGGGACAATCTTTTATTGGATAAACCTGCAAATTATAAAAAAGATAAATAACTATTATGAGAGTAATCCTTTTACGGCAATTAGTAACTGAACATATTATAAATAACACAAATAACACAGAGTAATGATACTAAAACATTTATTTTAATATTATTAGAACAATCAATGGCTGGATGTGGGGTAGAGGGTGTTAGTCTAACGTGTGCTAAAACCCCTATGCAATGACAACTTACCTAAATTATAAAGTGCTTCAACACATGAAGAATCATTAGATATGGCTTCTTTAAACATTTCTCTAGCTTTCTCATAATCTCTTCTCTGATAATATACATTTCCTTTATTTACCAGAGCTACAATAAATGAAAAATTATAGCAAATGAAGGTATTAAAGATGAGGTCTTTGTGATATTTCAGCCTGTTGCTGTTAAATTCAATCACAAACTGAAACAAAGATATTAATATGAATTAAACGTCGTACCTGCTGGGTTATATCTATCAGCAGCCATGGCTAATTCAGCATATTTATCAGCTTGTTGTAAATCAGACTCCTAATATAATTAAATACAAACATATCACATTAATATCCAACACAAAAATATCTGGGCCATGTTGTACAAAGTGAATGCAAGACCTGAACATGCAGAACCGAACTTTTATTACAAATGACTGTTAAACAAGCCCGGGCAGACCTTGCCATAAGATGATACGAGGGGACATAAAGGATAACTCTCCCAAGATTACACTTTATTTAAGGTCAATAAGATGCGCATCACACTCTACAAACAGGCCTGGAAATCAGGCACCTGGTCGAAGACATAGTCAGGCATAATGCCCCTGGTGCCAGTCACTTTGTCCGACATAATGATATTTATGACAAATGTGTGGCATGTCAGTTTGAAATGTCGAAACTAACTTAAATCATTATTTCCAGGCCTAAACATTGATTTGTAACTATCGTAGCTCTTCTACTTTTCATATTCAGACGATTTTAGATGACACTGAACAACCTTCCAACCTTTATGAATTATATAAAAGCACTTTTGTACTTTACGTATTCAGACAAATTTAAGGTGACAGCATGAGATCAACTTCCTTTTATGGCATGCTTTGTTGTGCGTGACCTTTCATATACAAACAAAAATAATAATGGTCTTGATGTACAAGTAATACTTACTCACTGTACCCTACAGCTTAAGTTTAGATTTTCAAGTCTAAGACAAATTATGCAAGCAATATTAAGTAAGCAGGCATCTAAATTTTTAACATTCTAATAACAAAATAATCTGTAACAATTTGGATTTAACTGAAGTTAAATAAATTTTCCAAATTCTAACATATACAGGACATATTATACCACCTTACCTATATCTAAATACTATACACACTTTACTGTTAATCTAATTCATTTGAATAGAACAATGGTTGAGGTTGTGTCAGAATTATAAAGATTACATAGATGTGCTGGAAATATAGACAGACACAGGGATCACCTATGTAGACTTTTATCTATGTAAAATGTGAATCAGGTCTTCTTAGTTTAAGATAGCCATGGATAAAGGTGGATCCATGTTCACACACAAAGTTAAACTCAACTGTGGTCCCTCTATATGCCATGAAATGATTAGTATTAGATTTTATAACATTTCATTTTATAATTTTCTAAAATATTTTCCTCAATTTAAAGAGGAATTTAAATCTAAAACATTTTCGGCCAACAAAATTCAAATCAACTTTTCTAAAATTAAATAAAAGAAACTTTCAAATCAATAAAAACAAAAATGAAGATAAAAGTTCAGAAATGAAACAACCAACTAAAAGAGAAATTGAGAGTAGAATCTTTAAAGTCCAAAAAAGGCTGCAAACTAAAATATATACCTCATGTTGCTGTTTCCAAGCATTGCAAAAAATTTAAAATAACTTAATATATGTGATAGAAACATCTTAAAACAACACATTGCCGTTAATACTATTAGAAACAAAATAACATGATTTGAGGATATTACTTCTTGTCATTAGAGTATTTAAGGTTTAACATATATGAAGTCCAAATGTCAGAGGATCTTCAATGTGCTGCAGATTGTACCCATGGAACCTAGTTTTCTCCATCTCATCAGGATAAGGTAATTCTTCTAGCTATGTCATCTGTCCAGCACCCCTGATTAAACCCCTGTCCGAATGGCTCCCAATTTAGAAAATGTTACCTGATTACTGACCTAATGAAGAGAAGTGGTACACCCAAAAATCATTTGTTATTTTGTTTTCGTGCTCCGTCCATCTTAATATTACTAAAAAGATTCAAATCTAGTGTACAATAACCTCATCTTGAATTTCTATACAAGGTAGGCTGTCAATAGCACTATATATCTAGTGATGCACTTGTGAATATTGGGTGTAGTAGTGTACACTAATAGTGCACTCCAATATCAGGATTACAGTCTAGACATTGTGAATCCTGAGTGTAGTCAGTGAACCTCAAATCAGAATTATGGCAAAGACCTAAGCTCTCTATTAACTCATATTTCTGAAGCAATGGTATTTTCAGCTCATTACCGATTGCTCAGATAACAAATATGGTCAACTGAATTTAATTAAGAATATACTGAGACAATGTTCTTCATGCCAAATTCTATTACCTAAAATTCACAGAAATAAGTAGTTAGTTTCAAATAATTGAAGCATTGTGCTTATAAATTGATTCATTTATATCAGGTGACTACAAAATACAACATATTTGTTTCAAAATGACCATAGTATTGTATTGATACGACGTTAATATTCCATTTGAATCACTGGTAAATAAATACTATATCTACTTACCAAGAAATATAAGAAAGATAAATTGGTGGCTGCAGTACTTGCTACTTTCGAATCTTTCTTTTCAAATGATTTCAATGTCTCTATAGCCTTAAATGGGAGTAAAAACGATAGATTTAAAGATAACCTCCAAGTTCATTTAGGCCATACATAACATTTTGGGGGGTTCTCAGACAATCGCAACGCACCCCTATCCCCCGAAAATATATTCTTGTTCTCATACATATATTACAACAAAAACAATTTGGACTGGTATTTTCATTAGGTATCTTAATTGTATACGATCAGAAATAATAAACTACATACCTGTTGAAAATCTTTTTCTTTTAAGAACATGATAGCTTTATCTATCTCTAGATCATGTGACAAATCTACGTACTGAGAATTCTTCACTTGTTCGATACATCTGAAAAAAAAAATGAATATTTTATTTTATTTTATTCGTAAAGATAACTTATAGAACGATCAGAGGAAAGGATTTGTGTCTCATTGGAATGTGAACTCTCCAAATCAGAAAACTGAACATTAATCTATGGAGAGGGGGTCTATAGGCTTCTGCCTGTTCTCCAATCCAGCTTCTGTGAATAAATATTGTTTAAAAAAAAAAAAAATTAATCTATATTCAATTCATGTGAACTGTATGAAGATTTTAATGGGATGCCACTCTGAACCTATCTTTGCTTACAAACTAAGATATTTCTCATAAACAGTGATTGAAAGTTGACTGATGTGCACTACCATGAATGGCAGCAACTGACTAAAATTGGTTTAAGTAAAACTTGAATTCTGAAAATAAGGATATGTGATCCTCAATACTCCAACACTTACGAATCATAGCCTTCAGAAAAAGTACTTTCTACTGCTGGTGATATAATCTTTACGGCTGTCTTTAAACATCTCTCTGCTTCATATTTCCTGATATAAAAAATATTACACATCATACATATAATCAAGACTGGAAATAACTCATCATTAAATACAATGTCAGGTATAATTTCATACTTGGTCAGGAACCTGTCATTTTCTCTGGCACAAATTTGTCTTTTTCTGTGTTTTTAAAAAGTGTGTTTAATTGTCCAATTGTCAAGAATAATTATCAAAATGTCTGATGTTGTTAATAACCAAGATCAATATATACAGGCCTGGAAATAGTAACACAATACATAATTATAGGTTGCCAGGAAATGATATATATATACCCATTACCTACCTACGTAGAAAACTGGACTCCAACCATTTGCTTGCAAATTAAATTCAATATTAGTATCCAAAAACAGAAGATAGGTTGCCAGGCAACGAAACATACGCCCACAGCAGCTAAATCGTCTGGGCAGTCAACAAGGGTTGTCGCATATTTTTACTAATTTCGGAAAAGAAACATTTGTAATACACTAAAAACTGATTAAGAGTAACAACTCATTATGTAATTATCAGAAAATCATTAGAATTTGATTGCTTTTTATAAAGTTTTACCCCACGCTAACAATTAGTATATACATGAAACATTTAATATCATGGATTTAGCTGTTCAGTTATCTAAATTCATTGAAAATCAAAATACTTGTTCCTTTCAACACCTTAAACTCTATGTATCAATCTGAAGTCAATCGGATAGTAACTTTGGCCTCTATAGCGTCACAAGAATTTTTGAAGTTATCAAGGGAGATAACTCTGGCAGTAATTATTTGAAGTCGCTGAAAATCAATAGGCTTCTTCGTCTCATGACCTTAAACACTGTGTATAAATCTAAAGTCAATCGGATATTAACTTTGGCCTCCAAAGCGTCCACAAGATTTTTTGAGGTGATCAAGGGCCATAACTCTGGCACTAACTATCGGAAATCGCTGAATATTAATAGGCGTCTTTGTCCTTTGTCTTATGACCTTAAACACTGTGTATAAATTTAAAGTCAATCGGATATTAACTTTGGCCTCTAGAGCGTCCACAAGATTTTTTGAAGTGATCAAGGGCCATAACTCTGGCACTAATTATCGGAAATCGCTGAAAATCAATAGGCTTCTTCGTCTTATGACCTTAAACACTGTGTACAAATTTGAAGTCAATCGGATATTAACTTTGGCCTCTAGAGCGTCCACAAGATTTTTTGAAGTGATCAAGGGCCGTAACTCTGGCACTAATTATCGGAAAATCGCTGAAAATCAATAGGCTTCTTCGTCTTATGAACTTAAACACTGTGTATAAATTTAAAGTCAATCGGATATTAACTTTGACCTTTAGAGCGTCCACAAGATTTTTTGAGGTGATCAAGGGCCATAACTCTGGCACTAATTTTCGGAAATCGCTGAAAATCAATAGGCGTCTTCGTCTTATGACCTTAAACACTGTGTATAAATTTAAAGTCAATCGGATATTAACTTTGGCCTCTAGAGCGTCCACAAGATTTTTTGAAGTGATCAAGGGCCATAACTCTGGCACTAATTATCGGCAATCGCTGAAAATCAATAGGCTTCTTCGTCTTATGACCTTAAACACTGTGTATAAATTTAAAGTCAATCGGATATTAACTTTGGCCTCTAGAGCGTCCACAAGATTTTTTGAAGTGATCAAGGGCCATAACTCTGGCACTAATTATCAGAAATCGCTGAAAAACAATAGGCTTCTTCGTCTTATGACCTTAAACACTGTGTATAAATTTGAAGTCAATCGGATATTAACTTTGGCCTCTAGAGCGTCCACAAGATTTTTTGAAGTGATCAAGGGCCATAACTCTGGCACTAATTATCGGTAATCGCTGAAAATCAATACGCTTCTTCGTCTTATGACCTTAAACACTGTGTATAAATTTGAAGTCAATCGGATATTAACTTTGGCCTCTAGAGCGTCCACAAGATTTTTTGAAGTGATCAAGGGCCATAACTCTGGCACTAATTATCGGAAATCGCTGAAAATCAATAGGCTTCTTCGTCTTATGACCTTAAACACTGTGTATAAATTTAAAGTCAATCGGATATTAACTTTGACCTTTAGAGCGTCCACAAGATTTTTTGAGGTGATCAAGGGCCATAACTCTGGCACTAATTATCGGAAATCGCTGAAAATCAATAGGCTTCTTCGTCTTATGACCTTAAACACTGTGTATAAATTTGAAGTCAATCGGATATTAACTTTGGCCTCTAGAGCGTCCACAAGATTTTTTGAAGTGATCAAGGGCCATAACTCTGGCACTAATTATCGGAAATCGCTGAAAAACAATAGGCTTCTTCGTCTCATGACCTTAAACACTGTGTATAAATTTAAAGTCAATCGGATATTAACTTTAGCCTGTAGAGCGTCCACAAGCAATTGTGGACGCCGGACCGACGGACGGCCGGACCGACGGACCGACGGACGGACGGACGGACGGGGGCGACGACAATATACGACCACATTTCAATGTGGGCGTATAAAAAATTAATCCTTACCTTTCTCTCTCTATTTTTCGCAACGCGTCATTTTTAATCACCTCCAACACCAGATTATTTTGTTTTTCATCCTAAAATTAGAACAATAAAAATAAAACAAATTTGTTTCAACTTATCCACAAGCCTTTCCTGTGATCATATAATTCCTTTGCCTTCAAAACGTCCTTGATGGATACTGAAGTCATCATCTACACCTCTTATTTCAAAATTAGCCAGATATTTTAACCAAAGGTGACAATTTTAATCATAACACTAATTTCTATATATTTTAAAGATTTTTATTAATAACATAACTATTTAACTGCATGTTTTGTATATTATGATTTGGAATTATACTCTTATAGCATTACTGACAGGCAAGTTCTCTAACTGATCAATTTCACTGCCAGACAAATATAAGGCACATGTTTAAATCTTAAGCAGTGTTCAAGTCTTTCCTCAGAGTTTTTAATAATTAGGCCAAACCAATTTAATTTTTAGTTCTGTGAACTTCGATAAATAGTCACCCAAATGCCACTGTCAGTCAAATCAAAATTGCCAAATATGAATGAAACAAGAGTGCTGGATCCATAGTACGGAGAAGTCTGATTAATCAAAGCTACAAGTTTAATGAGAATTTGTTGATTGATTCTATTAAATCAATTTCCACTTACAGTTTGTGCTAAATATTTTTCTTCATCATCGATCTTCAAATCAACCGTCAATAATTTCTGGAACCCCCGTCTCATCTTCTCGCGATCACCAAGAGCAAAGTAACACAATATGAGATTAAACCCAGTTTTAAAGTTAGGTGATTCAGACATAATGTGTTCAAACGATGTAATAGCATCATTGTATTGGCCCATCTTTGTAAACACTATTCCGATATTCTGCATTATCTTTGTTCTGGAATAAAATAAATTAAATAGAGTGAATGCAAAACAAACTTCCACATCTTAGAATCAGAATCTAAAGATTACAAACAAAGTGTTATCATAGTTATAACACCTATAATACCTTAAAAATCATACTCGTTAAATGATATTTAGTAATTTAAAAAATCAGAAATGAATGAAACACAAAATCTTAAAGATCATGTGCTGTTTTAACAAAATCCTGAGGAACTGCTTAGTTACCTATGCTCCATTGTCCATAAAAGCTCCCACAATCTATTGTAAACATGCTTTATCTATATGCAAAGTCAAAAGTGGTAAATTGAAAATTATTCATTTTGACAATGGGGGACCTTCGCCAAAAGGAGAATGCTTATTCAAATTTCACTAAAAAAAAGTAACTAACCTCATTTCTTTATGTGTATTAGGAACTTGATCTAAAGCCATTCTGTAATATTTGATAGCTTTAGGATAATTCTTCTGTTTAAAATAAATATTACCCATGTTAACCTTCAGTCGACCTGAAACATGTGAAAAGAAATGAAATGGGGATTAATATCTTACTGTTCTTCGTTCTATGACTGAATGTACATGAGAATACCTTGATTTGTTGTCACATGTGAATGATTACATCCTTGACAAGCACAACTGGGTTTTAAAATCTTTTAAGGTCTGAAATTTATGACTTTAGTTAGATCTGATAAAATGTCAGGGAATAATGAACTAATTCTTGACATTTTTAACTTTATGTATTATGGAGATCATTAAAAAGACAAATCATAATTTCTGTCTGACAATTTCTGTGACAGATGGCTTATTTTCAGGCTTGCTTCTCCGTCTACACCAAGATTTCAACCCTGTGCATTCCAGTTGAGTTGCCAGTGCTCAACCATACTGACCCCCTAAAATGTAGATATATCCAAATTCAAAGAAATCACATGATCATGATGTCAACTCACCTGCATTACTAAACATTCTATTTTTAACGATAACTTGGTATGTATTTAAAGCTTCTGTATACATCTCATTAGATGAATATTGATTGGCTAGGTTAAATAATACCTGTTAAATATAATAATTATTTAAATAATATTATTAGCTAGATACATTATATTTGTCACATAGACATTAGAATTCCAACACAGATTTTATGTGCACCCCAATTTATGTTTATAGTTTGTTGAACCCTAACAATTAGACCCTGACGTCCCCTACAGCACCTCCATCCCCAGATAAATCGTTGAATAAATGTTTAAAATCTTACAGAGTAAGTTAGATCTAGGTTTATAGTATCCCCCATAGATTGTGTTTCTCTCTGTCGCACCAATATTCTCTCTTTTCTACCAGCTTCTTTCGCTTTCTCCAGAGCCTGTAAAATACAAAATAAATATACAATAAAGAGAGAGAGAGATAGAGATAGAGAGAGAGAGAGATAATAGGTGATTTGTGCCAGCTAGGATCACTATATTAATTTTCTTCCTGCATCATCATCCATGTAATATTTGTTTTATATTTTTGCCCCATTTTTTTCAGATGTGTACTAAACAGTTGAAGATCACCTTGACTATATTTAGAGATATAACATACCAGCACAAGATCACCTCGACTATTAGCAAAACAACTTTCTTCTATCAGCTGATTCACATTCTTCTCCAGTTGTTTTATCTTCTCCTCGGGACTGGAAAATAAGATGGTGTTTTAACATTAAAATGTTAGTGCCTCAATGAGCAGAGTAATGTGTTAATAAAATGTAAAATACCATTCTGTACCATTGTGACTACCATAATTGATTCTAATCCTTTAGATATATTCACTAAGTGGATAGAACATGAGACATTTATTAAAGAACAATTACTATTACATTTTGAAAACATTCTGCAAGTTTTATATCTTACCTATCTTCAGGTTTTGGTTCGAGAGGTGGAGCTGGACCTTTAGCCCCTATATTCATGGGATCAAAACCAGCACCTACAAAATAATTGACCCAATGAGTATGAGTTAGAATTTGATGTTGATATCATGACCCATTGGTCAAGTTCAGACATTCAGATAATCAAGTCACATTCTAAGTAAGTTAGTGCTTGAATTATTAACAATTCAGTGCATGTGAAGACATCTTAAAGAACGGTAATAAAAAGTCACTTGTATTGCCCAACTATTTAATACACTATGGAGTACTCTAGGTGCCCCAAAAAATGTTTTCATTTTGGATTGGCATGATAATCATTAAATAACAAAGTTTTCACTAGCAAGTGTATTCTATGTAATTTAATGCACTGTAATGTTTTAAAGTAATGCTACCTTGTATTCAGGCCTATATAAAAACAAACATGCATCTTGTTCTCCAAATGGTCAAACCAAATTAAATTTTAGATATTCAAGGTCTGGATAAATAGACACTTGAGTCTTATTTAAATAAAATGCTAGTTCAAAATAAGATGGTGTTAATGTTAAGTGTCACAATGAAAAGAGTATACCTAATTTTTTTCAAAAGAGCAATCAAGTACTACATGCCGGTGTTTCCAATGAAATTAAAAGCTGTTTTACAGCACATCAGCACCAACTGGGGTATATTGTACCTGTTACCAAACAAAATTGAAATTGGTGTGGCCTAAATGTACATACTTGATGCTGGGAATTTTTCCTGGCATAAAAAAAGTTACCTCTATTTCCTGCTGATGTATACCCTGCTGCCCGGACAGCTGTCATTGGTCGAGCAGCTCCATCTGCTGGTACAGCTCCGGTTATTGGACGACCCATGGATGAAGGCATGGCATTTCTGCCCCTTGCTGCTGTTGCCAATCTACCAGCTTGCATCCCAGGAAATTTCCCAGTCTGAAAGATAATTTATAAACCTTTTTAGTCATGCTCCTATCAATTTTATTTATCTTGTTTCTCAACCCAAACTCAATATCATTAATCCTTCATGGTACAACATTTTGGAACTTGTACATCTGAACAAATCTAGTTCCTTGTAATCTTTATAAAATGTGATTTCTTTTACATTACAGATTTGTATCTCATTTGATAAAGTGCTTGAAACTAGTGCTTCCTAGACTGCCTCAAAATGCTTGTATAGTCCTACAACCTACAGCTAAGGTAGTTTGATATGCTCAAATTTGCAGTAGTTTCTACCATTTACAGATTCTAAATTGAAAAACTTTCCTTACCGGTGGTGGCCGTCTACCATGACTAGTTCGTAAAACAGCTTTTTGAAATGATTCATCATGCTGAAGATCCTACAAAAAACAGATGATACAATAGATAAATTATATAAAAACACACATAGGCCACTGAATGTGGCATCTTTGTGTAAACTTACAACATTTAGATGCCATCTCAATCAACCACTATTATTTTAAGCCACCGATACACTAGCGTATGGATTTCCATTTGCTGTTTAAGACAGTGTTAGGGTGCCCCACCATAAATAAATATCTCCAAATAGCTCAACAATTACACCCCAATATTTATATATATCCAACCCTTATAGTCACTAATAAATAAACGAACATGTTGTACTTAATAAGCTATGACCATTTAACCATACATAGATAATACTGAAAAATGGTTTGGAGTGTTGTCCATAACATCCAGACACTTTTGAGTAAAAGATAGGTTACGTTTCCTTGTCTTGAAATTAGTCTCACTTAACCAGCCTATCGATCATTCTCCATCTGATTGACAGGCCTGGATAATCAAGACACCTTTTTTTACGAAACATGACAGAAAGCTGGAAGAAGAAATTGAATTTAGAAATAACACACGGTGGGAGACTCGACAATTGTTTTACGAACCTTGTAAAAGTAAAATGAAACTTCTACTGGTATCATGTTCGTGCCCAAACCGAGTTATTCAGAGATATTATTTGTACTAAACCAAAATATGCCACTCCTAACGGTCTTGTTAATGATAAAGCAATTTAAAAAATAAAACGAGCATAATTTCTAAAGATGCCATAATAACCAAAAAGTTAAAATGTTATTGCTATTCAGAATCATCAACAATAGATTTTTTACGACTGTAATAGTTGACAGTATGCTGAACATTTCCACTAGCTATGGCTATTTATAGCCTCAACGAGCGTGCGAGACTGTCAGAAATCAGTAGTTAGTGATCCAACTTTAGCGTACACAATCAACATGTCAAGAACAACTTTTCAGTAGGCACGTGGGGCACCCTAACAGTGTGAATGATTATGACAATTGTCATGGGCACATGGAATACCTGACAACTCATCCCAAAGACAACTCATCCCAGACAACTCATCCCAATAAAAGACAATTCATCCCACTTTTAAAGACAACTCATCCCAAGTCAAAAGACAATTCATCCCAAGTCAAAAGACAACTCATCCCAACTTTTAAAACCCCCCACTCATTCCAAGTTACAAAGAAATATCACAACTTAATCACTAATATGAATTTATTACATCAACAATTTATTAAATTATATTTTCTGGCATATCGACGTCAGGGCAAACTGATAAATGGGATGTAGTCTGGTCACTAACATTATGATATTTGTCTTTGAAGTGCTTAACCAATTTAATTAGTTTGTAATAGAGGTAAATACTACAACTCAGTTTCAATAATCGTTGTTTTTGTTGGAAGTGCTTCATGATGAAAGAATAAAACAAACACATCTACCAATCTGTTATAACAACAAATGAATTGAAAGTGTTGATTAACTGAATTTTCTTTTAAGTAATTTTATATTATAAGATTCTTAATCAATCCAGTTTGTCTATAATATATTGCATAACTGATAAATTATAAAATAATTTTATATTATAAGATTTTTAATCAATCCAAATAGTTTGTCTATAATAATTAATATATTGCATAACTGATAAATTATTCAGCATGATTCTATAACAAAATATATGATGGTTAATATATTAAGTAACCATAAAATAACGAGATAATTGAAAGCCATTCTTTGGTTTGTCACTTGTTACCTTGAGATTAAGATTAAAGTGAAGTAAAACTATTGCCTTTTAATCTAACTGATTGATTGATTGAATGATTGACTGTAAATTAACACTTAATCTTTTCCTCAAAGATTCACTTTTTTAAGTCACATGTCTAAAGAAGAATCCTACATAAAAAGTAATAAAAGAAAATGTTGAATGCCTTCTTATAATTTGTTAAAACGGATTTAAATCTTTTAAAAAAAAATAATGAATTGGATTTGTGTCAGATACACCTATTTTTTTTCTTTGTTGCTATCAAATTTGATGTTTATCATATGTAAATATTCATATGTAATTGAAGAGTAATTGAAATGTAATTGACCATTACATGATTTTTGGAATGTAATTTATTACATTTCCATTACTCATTACTTTTGAAATCTTCCATTACTCATTATTGACATTAAAGTCTTACCAGTATTACAAGTTCTATGCTGCCATCGTTCACACCCGTCACAGTGAACAGCCCCCTGTATTAGGCAAACTACTGATTCACAGACTATACAGCTATCAGACATTTACAGATTAAACATCCAATATATGTTATATATTATGGACAGGTTGATTAAATTAAATTACATGTATTTACACTTTGTGAGTTAACTCAAAGTTGGTAAGCACAAAATAAAAAGTCCTTGTATATTAAAAAGTTTATTTAAAATATTTGATTTCAGTATTTTTTATACAATACCCCAGCTTTAACACTTACTCAAATCATTTTAATAAACGTTATAATATTTGTCTTTGAAGTGCTTCACCAATGTACATGTTACTAACTTAAATTGGAGAAAGTCTCACTCTATGAGAAATGTGAGTTAAACAAATACCTCAGTATCTAATGTAGCACTGTAATCATTAAACCCAGAATACATATCTTCTTCTTCATCTCCAGCTAAATGTACATGTTCCATCATGCTCAATCTGTTCATAACTACAAAATATAAAATTTATGGATCATCTTAACATTATTATATAGTTTATACATTATCCTGGTATTGTAAAGAAGATGGGGAAACAAATGCCTCTAACAACATCACTCCAACTTAAGCATCTTTTTCGTGAAAACAAGAGCTGAACACACAGCCTGAGCCTGAGGATTGAACACGCAATCTCTAACATTCTGCTAGTGCTAGACCTATTCTTGACTTGTGCTTGATGTTGAATGCAGTGGCCTTCAATCTTTACTCGAAGACACATGTCATATAAAACAACATGATTGCCTTTTGTGAATCGTGCTTACAAACTTTATTTAGGAATCATAATCCTGCTGTAGGCCTATTGTGCAATATCCTTTTCATTTCAAGAGTAGCCTAGCACAAGGCCTAAAATTGATGGAATTATTATTAAATTATACATGTATACGGTATTAATATATGACATGTACATGTATGCAGAGCTGGAAAAGCATCTATAATAAGCTAATGTAAGGAATCTATACAACTGTTTCTTTTTTAGTTCAGGTTCAGCCAAGTTGAAGTTCAGGGCATCAATATCGTACACAGACCGGGTTGATTTGATTAATTATAAAATTTATCGTACTCTGACCCACACCGAGAACAGTGTCGATCACGGGAATAAACAATTGATTGCCAAAGGAAGTCAAATGCATTTTTAAAAATTGAACGTTGTACATACTTACCCCTTATGGGGTTTTATTCACAAAATGTATCTTCAACTTTTAGCACCGTATCGTATCTGTCAGAAAGAATTTCTCGTCCCATAATGCCCTTCTTTCAGGTGCGTTTAGTAACGGAAGTAAACCAACTTTTGTTTACTTCCGTTGTAAGCACTAACACGAAAGTAGAAAAAACAAAAGTAGAAACGAATCAGGCTGTATAATTTTATTTGCTTACCGTTCAGGGCCGGTTGTTCAAAGCCCCGTTAATTTTTAACAATTTTTCAGGTTGCTTACAACGAGCGACGGGATGCGTACAATTTTTTGCGTCAACTAATGGCCTTACCATTCCTTCCTGAGGAGAAAATTCATGGTGCCTTCATGGACATGTTCCAGAAAACTGAAGATGAGCGAGTTATTAGTGTTCTTGAATACGTGGAGAAACAATGGATATCGAACCGAGTGTAATTCGTGGTTGATGCAGGGTTCCGACCACAATTGAAAACGCCACAGACTTTAGTATAAAAACAAGCCAACAGTGAGGCTGATGTACCCCGCCGAAATCCCAAAATAAATAGATGACACATATTAATTAATTGCACATTTATTTTTTTCAAAAGTATCGAGCAATCAAACTGTACACGAAGTGCCATCCAAAAGTGTTTTATAAAGAAAAATGCTAAAACCGACGAGAAAAATGAAAATGTACCCTAGTTAGGGGGACCCTAAAGGCAGACAAAAGGGCCCCCACGCTTGACAAAAGGGCCCCTCTGGCCAAGGGAAAGGGCCCTCGTGTCTGAGTCAATTGTTTCTTTCCACTGTTACTGTCGAATCCATTACTGAATGAGAATGCAGTCATTGTATTGGCATAAAAATCATCAATCAAGATGAACCTAAGTTATCTTGTCCCAAAGTATCAACCAATCAAATTGCTTATCTCTGCCTACCCTAAGAAGAAAATGCTCATCTTCGAACTCCATCAAGGCATTGACCTAATAAGCATACACGCCAATTTTGAACATTTTAATGCAATTCGAAGGAGAGTTATTGTGTTCCAAAGTCTCGGCAAATCAAATTGCTTATCGCTCTGCTTACCCTGAGCAGAAAATGCTCATTATCGAACTTAGTCAAGGTTTTACTGTAATGAAACTATACACCAAGTTTCATCACTCTCACTTAATTAGAACTAAAGTTATCGTGTGTCAAAGCATCAACCAATCAAATTGCTTATATCTGCTTACCCTAAGCGGAAAATGCTCATCTTCGAACTCCATCAAGGCATTGACATAATAAGCATATACACCAAGTTTGAACATTTTAACTCAATTAGAAGGAGAGTTATTGTGTTCCAAGGTCTCGACCAATCAAATTGCGTATCACTCTGCTTACCCTGAGCAGAAAATGCTCATTATCGAACTTAGTCAAGGTATTACTGTAATGAAACTAACACCAAGTTTCATCACTATCACTTAATTAGAACTAAAGTTATCGTGTCCGAAAGCATCAACCAATCAAATTGCTTATATCTGCTTACCCTAAGCGGAAAATGCTCATCTTCGAACTACATCAAGGCATTGACCTAATAAGCATATACACCAAGTTTGAACATTTTAACTCAATAAGAAGGAGAGTTATTGTGTTCCAAAGTCTCGACCAATCAAATTGCGTATCGCTCTGCTTACCCTGAGCAGAAAATGCTCATTATCGAATTTAGTCAAGGTATAACTGTAATGAAACTATACACCAAGTTTCATCACTCTCACTTAATTAGAACTAAAGTTATCGTATCCTAAAGCATTAACCAATCAAATTGCTTATCTCTGCTTACCCTAAGCAGAAAATGCTCATCTTCGAACTCCATCAAGGCATTTACCTAATAAGCATATACACCAAGTTTGAACATTTTAACTCAATAAGAAGGAGAGTTATTGTGTTCCAAAGTCTCGACCAATCAAATTGTGTATCGCTCTGCTTACCCTGAGCAGAAAATGCTCATTATCAAACTTAGTCAAGGTATTACTGTAATGAAACTATACACCAAGTTTCATCAATCTCACTTAATTAGAACTGAAGTTATCGTGTCCCAAAGCATCAACCAATCAAATTGCTTATCTCTGCTTACCCTAAGCGGAAAATGCTCATCTTCGAACTCCATCAAGGCATTGACCTAATCAACACATACTCCAAGTTTGAACATTCTAGCTCAATTAGGAAGAGAGTTATCGTGTCCCAAAGTATCAACCAATCAAATTGCTTATCTCTGCTTACCCTAAGTGGAAAATGCTCATCTTCGAACTCCATCAAGGCATTGACCTAATAAACACATACACCAAGTTTGAACATTCTAGCCCAATTAAAAGTTATCGTGTCCCAAAGCATCAACCAATCAAATTGCTTATCTCTGCTTACCCTAATGCTCATCTTCGAACTCCATCAAGGCATTGACCTAATAAACACATACACCAAGTTTGAACATTCTAGCCCAATTAGGAAGAGAGTTATCGTGTCCCAAAGCATCAACCAATCAAATTGCTTATCTCTGCTTACCCTAAGCGGAAAATGTTCATCTTCGAACTCCATCAAGGCATTGACCTAATAAACACATACACCAAGTTTGAGCATTCTAGCTCAATTAGGAAGAGAGTTATTGTGTCCCAACAAGTGTGACGGACAGACAGACGGACAGACAGACGGACGAACCCATTTTAATAGTCCCCTGCTTTCTTCGAAAGGCGGGGGACAAAAAAAAGAAGATAGATTTGGACAGGGTTTTTCTTATATTGAATGTTACTAAAGCTACCTACCAAACTTTAGCCAGATATTTCACTAACAAAGGATAAAAATCGTGAATGTTGTTGACCACCTTGGATATTTTTTTCATGAACTGCAGCTGAAGAAGTAAGCTTCTGCTTATAATTCAACAAAAAATAGTATTACTGTCCTTTGTTGAAGCCAGTTAGCTTAGCATGCTAGGTATCTTAGCCTTAGGTCTCAAATAATTTACAACAAGATTTTTTTCATTTCAGAATTGTTTAATTTAGTAGTGTAGCTCATACTGTGATTATTGAATTAGAAGAAGAAAATTCCCAGACATTTTTACTGACGAAGAATTTTTATATTTTTTTTCCTTGGGATAATATCTCAACAGGAAAGCGATATTTCTACTACTGATACTATAATCTAGTATATCGTAATGCACATATGTATCACAATTTTGATTTATTTTAAATACTCTTTCATGTAAATCATACCTTACTTTTATAAGTTTACCTTTTAATTTATTTTTTAGCAGAGTAGGCTACATTTTGTTTTTATCATTTTGCATATTTATCAGACAATTGAAGTGATCATGATACTCATTGTTTAGGGTTATTTGGACTCTTTTAAGATATTTAAATGTTTTAATTACATGTATGTCTATGTAACTGTTTTTATTTGAAATTGTAATGATGTTGATCACCAAATTATAGCTGTTATATAAATCATAGTTAAATTGTTAATTTTCATTCCTGAAACATACAATCTCAAATTGATGTACACACAATTGGTTTGGAAAAAGATGCAAATCCACCAAAAGCTTACATGTACATGTATATTTCTCATTTTACCACACACTTTTGATGATTTTTGAAAATATCTACAGTATAAAGTGTTTATAATTGTTTTATGACTGTGAGTGACCAGTTGTCAATGGTCTCTAGACTCACAGTCAAGACCAGTAGATGCCCAATTGAATACATACATGTAAAAAGTTGTTTCTCTTTGACCTTGACATCAATCGGTCAAAAATTGTGATTTAAGGTGTTGTCATGCAAAAAATAAATAACAGAACCGACTGAAAACACTTTGTTTGTGCACATTCATTTAAAAATAAGCCTCTGTATAAATGTCAAAGTGCTGCAATTTAAGTATACAGGAATTTGTCAATTTTTTTGCTGTGATTTGTGCGTAATTAGCACGGACCTCAACTTTGAACCTCTGTAACACAAAAAGTATATGCCAGAATATTATAGCGACAATTTGGCTTTATTAAGTACATCGAGATCTTTAATTAGTGCAATTTTCATAGGCCTATCTTGTATAGTTACTGAGATATTGACTTCGGTCAGTTTTTTTGCGTTTTTGAAAAAAGCCGTTTTTTTGTGCCCCCAGTTTGCCATCTTAAAAACGCTATAACTTTTTTAATTTTCAATATTTTTTGGAAATTTTTTCAGATTATTCATTCTAGATAGTTCACAATTACAGTATCACTGTCATTTTTGAGTCATTGGTAGTATTTGAAAACCCGTTTGCAATGTAATAACAATGGCATTATAAGATAAGTACCGGTATACCCTTTGCAAAAAGTCATAGATAATCAGTGCAATTTTCTATAGAAAATTGTAGAGGGTTGGGCGATGGAGGACTACTCCATCTTCTGCAAGTTGACATTATATATTATTCTACAGACTTTTAGGGGTCTGTAGGAAATATTGGCCCCAAATATTCTCTAGTTTCTGTTGTGCAAATCCCATAATTTTTCCTATACAACGGCCTGGATGAACTTTCTCGGCAAATGCAGGGATGGAACACCCTTACCTCCAGACTAGTGAGTCAGCGTCTTACCCGCTTTACCGGCGTGGACTAAAGTTAATAGACAACCTTTCGTCTATTTTAATGTCTCAAACAATACAGTCATAGCTTATTAAGCTTCCATATTAAAAGACTGCCATATATAACGTATAACACTAAAAACTCGTTAAAGGTTTTAGATGCATCCATTTAACCAAACCGGTCCGGTAAATGAGAAATGAAAAGGGCTTAACGTCCTACTGCTCTGTACCTATACTGGGCTAATGAAGACGGGTATACGCTCGCTATACAGTGTGCTATGAGGGAAATTTTGCCCAGATAGCGGTACAATGGCTACTCTTATACCAGATTCAAAGTACCAAGTATCTTTTACTGCATTCCTATGTATACACGGGACTTCATTTTGTTGTCCCATTCAAACGACTAGACAACTGTGCGTGTCAGGCCATCCGCGCGGCACCACTGACAAGGAGAGACCACGCCAGAAAATCCCGGTAAATGAGAGATATAAACTAGTAAATAATAATAATTCATCGACAGCTTATACAAAGAGTAACAATAAAAAATAACACAGAATATTTTATTATTGTGTATCGGCAAGTAAAGGCACAAGAAAACCACATGTACAAATAAAATATTTTCAACAAAATATGAGACAAGAATGACACAAACAAGGGTAAAAATAAAAATTCACATCATGATATGGGGCAAGCAAAAGGCTAATTATGTGAACGTCAAGGCAAGCAAAAAGCTAATTATGTGAACGCCAATCCACGTGTACAAATGATAATTGAACATGCATTACTCAAGAGCTAAATCTGCCAATTGCAGGTATTTCTTTATCTAAATTATTAGACATTCATTAAATTATCCAGGCCTAATCATCTCTCAATGTCACCGCTAGCCTGCGATATTTAGTTGATTAGAACCCGATCTGCTGCTCAAAGAATGGATAATTGAGACTAGTTTTTTTTATCATACCGGCCCAAAATTAAATCGCTAAATTCTCGGTTCAGAATGGATCAATTTGACTAACAATGATAGTGAGTACTGACAGCTATTTATGTTATCTCCCTTTAAACATTTAAATCAAGATATGCAACAAGCAAGTCACAAACAAAGAACACAAAGGTGCTTATATAAACAATTTTGTAAAATAAAAATGGCAATAGTATCATAAAACAAATAGTTACGATAAATATAACATTTGTGTAAATACAAAAGCTGATTTAATTTGGATGGTTATCAATGGAGACAAAATGAAATGGGGTTTAACGTCCTACTCCGACGGGGCTAATGGAGACGGACGTACGCCAAACAGTGTGCTATG
Organism: Patella depressa; assembly: GCA_948474765.1. Lineage (NCBI taxonomy): Eukaryota > Metazoa > Mollusca > Gastropoda > Patellidae > Patella > Patella depressa. The sequence continues at coordinate 25,932,443 of OX419718.1, forward strand.
GGGGAAATTGTGCCCGGACAGCGGCACTGTGAACTACTCTTACATCGAATTCTTTTATGTGAACGCCAATGTATATATGGGACCTCGGTTGTTCGTCCCATTCGAATGACTAGACACATGTCCTTGCCAGGCCTCCCTTCCTGCACCACTGTCTAGGGGAAGCCACGTCGGAAAATCCCGATGGACTCCCTCAGCCAAAGCGTGCTGGTTTCTTCCCACTGCTTAAGACCCCTACGCGCAAACGAATTATTGAAATAAAATTAAACCATATGTTAGTCCCGAAATGACCTAGTTTGTGTCGAGTGGAAGTTAAACCCCCCCCCTCTCTCTCTCTCTCTCTCTCTCTCTCTCTCTCTCTCCTCTCGAACATCTAGATTCCATCCATTCTTTTATCTTATTTAATGAGGTACCGTTCTAATTTTTCCTTCATTCGTACATCACTGGCGTCAATAACCTGTTTTAATCGCAGCATGGCGCTGATGTGTCCCTTTTGAAGTGATGAATAACATTCCTCGCGTTTAATAAGAACTAAATGGCCTTTCCCCTGTTTAAGTTTATGACAATAAGCCTCGTTTAATTCAAACACTTTCAAAGGATCCTCTAAAAGGGACTTTGAAATGACGGCCGCAACGGTACGACTGTTGTGTATGTTGTTAAGATTAGCATCAGACGTCACTTCCCCTATAATACCATCACGGAATGAGATGTAAGATTTGATAAAATTTCGATCAAAATACGGAATAAGATTCTCTTTAACCCACAACCTATCGGGAGCATGTTCATCATTCACCAGTACATATATATCGTGTTGCTTCTGCTCATCATCGTGAACTCCCGGCGTCCATTTTAGTTTCAGCTTGGGTAAAATAAAAATATGATATGAAGCCATTATCTCAAACCGGAAGAAGATAATGCCAATAATTAATAGAATGACTAGAATACTAAATAAACCCAACACCATACTAATAGTGACTGAGTTAGAACCTCGACAATTTAACACATCCGGTTGTAAATTATCAATAGTTATTCTCTGATCGCCATTAGCTGTAGAACAAGTTATATTAGATCTGTTTATAATATGAGGTTTGGATTCAAACCAATCTTTCAACCATAAACTTTCACATGAACAAATTAACATATTATTAGAAAGATCAATCTCTGTTGGTAATAAGTTCTGGATAGATTCTGGAAGGTATTTCAGTCTGTTGTTGGCAAGATTCAAATATTTTAATTTATCGACAGCACTGGTAAATACTTCCGGTTCTATAGTTGTTAAATTATTATCTGATATGTCCAGGTGACCAATCCTGTCCATATAAGGAAGTTTTGGTAAGATGTCAATGAAATTGTTCTGGAAGTTCAGAAACAAGTTTTTATGAAAGGCTAAATGTGTTGGCATTTTTGAAAGTCCAGCATTCTGACAGTCGATGAGCATTCGTTTGGCTTCCGGTTGGTTCTGACATAAACATCCCGGAGGACAAGACTCCGTGACGTTGCACACAAAATCAGATAAATTCACAGACGTGGCTATCATCCCCTTTAAATGTAAGGGACTGGAACAAGTGACATCTAAATGATCTCGCGGTATACGTAGCATGAAATTGTCAAGTGTTGACAACAACGGGTGCATGCGACAATCGCAGTGCCAAGGGTTGTAACGCAGGTCACAACCCCATTGAATCAGTTTACTAAGCACCCTAAGAAATGGACGACCAATTGTTTCTAATGGCGCGGTGTCGAATAGCACCATCTTATTGTGACTTAAATCATAGAAGCCTGGCCCGTACTGTTTGCCAAAGTCCATTTTAAAGTTGGCTTTGTTGGTGAATCGAGTTATTTGATTATTCGTTGCCCCAAAGTAACAGAATCTGTGAGTTATGTTTAAAACCCAAAGATCGGATTCGATTAATCGGTTATAATCCAAGTACACAAACTTAATGCCATTTAATCCAGTATGAAAAACGCCGGTCTCTATCGTATGAATTTTATTTCCAGATAAATCAAGGTCTCGTAGCTTGTCTAAAGAACCAAATATTCCTCTTTTTAGAACTTGAATTTGGTTGAAACTGAATTTTAAATATACCAATTGTTTTAGACATGATAAATTTGGTATTTCGCTAATGTTATTGTTACTTAAGTTTATATACTGTATCGTCGGGAAATCACAGATATTTGCAGGAACCGCAGTCAAACAACGACCAGGCCATTCCAGGCCGAATTTCGCACTGGAAATAGACGGGTTGCTGTACCGAATCTGACCGGTCCCTGAATTTCCACAATATCCATCAATTTCCAAAAATGTCAACGGACTTAAGTCAAGCGTACAGCAGTCGTTGCAATCGTTCAAATCTTCACATTTATCAGGACAGGTCAAAAATTCCGATGATTGACCAATCACAAAATCCTTGCCGGATATGAGTAACATTAACAGCGGAACAAACGTGACTACCATTTTCTATTGTTCTTTTCTCCAATTATTAATGTTAAAAGTTCAACTGCGAATGTCGTCCTCTTCATCATCTTAAAGTCAGGTCATTAAGTCATTAAGCGATGATAAGCATGCCATACCATGTGCACAACACCCAGCTGTACTTATATCTGAAACAAGAACAAGAATCGTTATTTTTTTTTTAAAAAAAAAGGACACACTATCGAATAATCCATATTTAAAGGAGCTAAGTATCTAACTCAATATCATCCAAAATCGTCAACATTGAGAACACGAATTATTTGTCAATTTAAATCAACATTGATGCTGTGATATTACCGGAAAAAGATGGGCTTATGGTATCCGACAAAATAAACGTTTAACCATTGGTACACGAATCATTTCACTTCAAATACAACGTAGTGTGAAATAACATCAGATTGTTTTCCACATAAATTTGTGTTTTAATAATAATAGTGTGAACCGTTCAATGAAAACAAAGTATACCACGCCTTGTGCACAACACCCACCTCTACGTATAGGGTACATCACCCAACAGTCCCTGCTAATATAAGCTCACATAATGAACCGCTGTCAACCGCTGATTTTACGAACATGACTGACGTTTAGGTTCACGCTTTAAGAGAGAATATACTATAAGCGTAATTTGATCTACCACTTTTATTACATCCGTTTTACAAAAATAACTCTTGGGGAGACTGGCTGCTGGTGTAACGACCTGTTTACAACCAGGAACACATCCGAGACGATTCGAGAACATGAAATGCTATCCAATCGGCGCGAGCCTCCCAGGCGGTTACCATGTCATTAGACTTTGAGTCAGACCACATTGCTTAAATATGTCGAGTTCCATTTTTTTTTTAACAAAATGTTTGCTGCAACACATTATCATTAAAATTTGTAGATTTGTAAATAAACTTCTTGTATCCAAACACATTTCATTTATCATTTAAAAGTATACATGTATATACGAAGACATGCATATGAATTAACAATGTATAGATTCATGCTAAAATTTCTAAAGGAAAAAATAAAGTAGGCCTACTCTATATATTTTTTAAGTGTTTTCTGTAGTAGGGTTAAAATAACTTAGTTTTGAACAACCGGCCCCGGGAGAACGATCGGGATAGAAACCATACCACTTGACGCAGTGATAGGACTTGTGATCTAAAGCTCACGTGTACAACCATCCAAGTACAGCCCATATTTATGCGAGTAGAAAATTAACATTGAATTAACGCCATTGTGCTAACACCTAAGTGCTCCAGAGCTCCAAAGCTATTGCTGAGTTTATCATAGATAAAGAAGCCTAGCCAAGACTCAAGAATCCAAAGACTCCTCAAATCCAGAAAGACTGCTAGATACTGCAAAGATCTCCCAGTCCTAAGTAATTTAAGGTTGTTTTTATTTTTATACCTTCACAAGGTATAAGCCTTTATTTTCTTTTATTTTTCTCTACTTTGTTTTTTGTTCATTACTATTTACCTTTTTTCTTTTTTGTTAATTTCATTTTTCTTTTGTCAAATTTCCCTTCTTCCGTGCTTTATTATTGGGATAATATCTCTTCTTACTTATTCAACGTATATAGCCTTTTTTATTATTATTCTATTTTTACCCATCTCCCATTTATAATCTACCCTATTTAGTTACTACTACTACTACTACTTAGTGTTTAACGTCTGCTTCCACATAAGTGATATCGCAGACAAGACTTAGGAGAGCCGAAGCTGATTCCTGTTTTTTTTTTTTTAGTTACTTTTTAGTTACTTTTTCTTTTTATTTATTCTTTTTATCTTTCCATCCATCACTCACTAGTCGAAAAGCTCAGTGAACAAGCCAATCAACTGATTGTACTCATAACAAGCTTCTTAATAATAAGAATAAGCTAAACTATTTTTACAGTTAACAAGCCTGACAACTGTTAAGTAAACTCACACAAGCAATAAGAGCCCATAGTTAATTAGTTTTAAATAACATTGATTGACTAGCGGCTCTCTGTGGAAAGGGTTAACAACAGTTAAATCAGCTTACGAGCTTAATTAACAACAGCTTTAAACTCCAATCAACACTGTTCGGTCCCTCCTTTTGTTTTTTGATTATTTCGGCAGCATAAGAACGATGGCGTCAGAGGCTAGCTCTACCATGTCCATGGCTGACGCTTTTAAGAGCAGCCCTGCACCAAAGTTCTTTCCTATGACAAAAAGGAGAGAGGAACAGACTCGCGTCGTCCTAGTGAAGCCACTTGAAGCAAGTCCTTCCAAGGGGCCAAACTTACGGCTGTAGGGAAGGAGATAAAAAGTAAGTGGGGTATCAGTGCCAGGCCATCTCAGACTAGCCCTAAAAAGCAGGTCTGACATGGATCTGGCGTTGGGACAGAAGGCATTTCTTGGTATGTCCGAACCTATCACCTTGTCAATAGACAAGGTGGTTGTCCATGGGATACCAGCCGATTATACCGGGGAGGAAATTCTCGAAGACTTGACGGAGAGAGGGTATCAGACAACCGAGGTGTACCGGTTTAAAGTGGCCAATGGGAAGGACCAGGGAAGCGTCGCCCTGTCCTTCAAGAAACGAACAGCACCCGAGGCCCTAAAAATCGTGTACCTGAATAGACGTACCCAACCCTATGTTCAGAGGGTGAGGCAGTGTGCCAACTGCCAGAAACTGGGACACACACTCAAGTACTGCAAGGGAAAGACTGTGTGCGCCCAGTGTGGGGGGAGTCATGCGGCGACCGACTGCAGGGCGGGCATACCAAATAAATGTTCGAACTGCAAAGGCGGTCACGCAGCGAACTCACCCGAATACCCAAAGATTCAAAACACCAAGGCAGCCTTAAAAATACAGGTGAAAGAAAAAGTAAGTTTTAATGAAGCCTCATTAATCCTGAAACAGAAGGAGGGAAAGTCCAAAGAGGTCAGGAATAAGGCTCCGGTTGCAAAACCAATCCAGGAGCCGATTCCTTCGACACCCAGAACAACAACCATCCACACACAAAAAGAAGACAAAACCCAAGAAGAAAGAGGAGGAACCGAAAACGAAAGCTGATGAAGGCCACTTCGTCCCGAAATTTAAATCGGAGAGTGGGTTCATGAGCTTCATGATCGAGTTCCTGAGGGTGGCTGTGTCCAATGACGACCAATCAACAAAAATGGCCAACCTCCTCGGAAAGCTACGAACGTACATGGTCAACGCCGATGTACTGATTGTAATGATTAACTCCATCAATACAGTCAAAAAAAGATCAAGAGAAGAAGACGACGAAGAATCTATAAAAGCCGATCAATCAGTAAATCTCGCGCTCCGTAGAAGGATATCGCATGTTCGTCACTACAGCACTGGCGATATTCCCAGTTGCTTGCCGGTGTTAACACCAAAGGCGAACACTAATGAGGTACCTACTACGGAATGTGAGACGCCGATAGATCAGTAAACCCACAAGACTGAGAGGCATCCACCCAGGCAGTCATCATGGCGGGCCATGTAAAAGTCCTACAACTTAATATCAATGGACTGGCTCCCAGGTGTGCTGAGCTGAGAAAATACATCAACCGCAACCCCAAAGATGTAATATGCCTCCAAGAAACCAAGCTACTACCAACGAAGAGCGACATCTACTTACCCGGATATACTTGTCAGAGAAGGGACAGACCGGACAGCATGACACGTGGCGGCGGCCTTGCCATTTACGTCAGTGACAACATAAATTACATTTCTGTTCCACTGAATGTAACCAACCCCCTAGAAGCAATGGGCATAGCCATCACATTGAGCAATAAAACAAAGTTGACAATAGTGAATGTCTATGCACCCCCAGTGGTCACAATAGAACCAGATGACTTCCAGTCACTTCTCGATTAGCTTCCACGGGGCGAATCGGTGCTTTGTGGAGATTTCAATGCAAAGCACACTCTGTGGGGGTCACCGAGGAATGACTGCAGGGGGACTAGCCTATGCTCAATAATAGAAAAGAACGACCTATGCATACTGAATGATGAGAGCCCTACATTTGATGGAGGAAATGCCCCACCTTCACATCTAGATCTCACATTCTGCACGCTTGGTATGGCAAACCGCTGCGATTGGCTAGTGCACGAAGATGAGACACTTGGCAGTGACCATTTGGTGATAGAATTTAACATCCAAGCTGAAACCAACATAGAAGTCTATAACGGAAGACCCAATTGGAAAATGAAAGAAGCTGATTGGGCTAACTTCCGTGTAGACTGCCTCGGTTGGAAGGAAGACGATATCATCGACATCGACGTGTACTCCGCCAATATCACGAATGTAATTATAGGTGCAGCAGATAACTCCATTCCAAAGACTTCTGGCAGAAAAGCAAGGAATACAAAACCCTGGTGGTCTTCAGAATGTCAAGAGGCAGTTTACGAAAGAAAGAAGGCACTTCGTCTAAGAAAACGCCACTACAATGAAGTCAACCACCAAAATTACTTGAAGTTGAAATACGCCATAAGAGACACCATCCAGGGGGCACAAAGTGGGCACTGGAGGACATTCTGTAATGCGTTGAACCAAAACACGCAAACAGGTGTCGTCTGGGAGAAACTGAACGCCATGCACGGAAAACGCAGATCGTTCAACATACCAAACCTTGAAGATGGAGACAAGTACGTTACCAACGGCAATGAAAAGGCAGATTTACTTGCTAAGACATTTGCAGATGCAAGTAGAAATGAAAACCAACCTCCAGAATTCATGAAGAGGAAGGAAATCTTTTACTCACAGCACCCTTCATTAGTAATTGAATCTAATGAAGAGGCTCAACCAATCAATCCGCCCTTCTCCGAGGAAGAGTTAAATAAGGCTCTTTCCCTCAAGAAGGATAGTGCGGCTGGTGAGGGTAAAGTACCCAATGCTCAAACATCTGCCCAGAAATGCTAAAAAGATACTACTGAACTTCTTCAACACATCTTGGTTGACAGGGAAGGTACCTAAAGAATGGCGGAAAGCCAACGTCATCCCTCTTCCGAAACCGGGGAAAGAGAGAACAAAGGCAGAGTCCTATCGACCAGTAAGCTTGACATCTACACTGTGCAAAACCTTGGAGACAATGGTTAACATCTGACTTCAGTTCTACCTGGAGAGTAACCGACTGATCGACGAAAATCAAAGCGGGTTCGGGAAGGGACGATCAACAACGGACCACTTGGTGCGACTACAGCAAGTCATGTCTCGGGGCACCTGCTATGTGTCGTGTTCGTAGATTTAACCAAGGCTTTCGATTTAGTTTGATTGGACGGGCTGCTTTTCAAGCTGGGACGTATCGGAATAACGGGCACAATGTTTCGGTGGATCAAAAGCTTTCTGAGCGATAGAAGGATACAGGTGAATGTTGGCAGATTCCTGAGTGCCGAGCAAACATTAGAAAATGGCACGCCTCAGGGGTCGGTCATCAGTCCCACTCTCTTCAATATCATGATCAACGACATACAGAAATCTTCATATCTCGACGCCAGAACTGAGCTAGCAAAATTTGCTGACGACAGTACAATATGGAGGAAAGGGACGAGATTCTGTGAAATTCATGACATGGACAGAGACGAAAACAGTCGGCATGCTTGTGTGCAGGGATATAGGGATAAGCAGAATGACTCTGTGTATGAACGGGAAAACCATCGAGTTTAAAGACCAAACCAAATTCCTTGGCGTAATCTTTGAAGGAAGGCTGACCTGGAAACCGCACATCGACTGGACTGTAGATAGATGCTCCAAAGTCCTAAACTTAATGAGAAAAATAACGGGCAGCACTTGGGGAGCCAATAGAGTTACACTTATAATGGTGTATCGTGCTCTAATACGCTCTTTGGTCTTCATGAACTGCGCGCCAACACACTTAAGTAAGCTTGACACCATCCAATACAAAGCTCTGTGTATTGCGACTGGCGTAGGGCTTGGGACCAGGAGAGAGGCATTACTACAGGAAGCCGGAGAGTTGCCCCTATCCCTAAGAAGAAAAGAACTAGCAACAAGGTAGTGGGATAAGATCTCGCAATTGGGTGAGAGATCCCCGACCTTTGTCAGCCTAAAGAAGACAAGATATGTAAGAGATCCTAGAAAAAAAAGCTTCGGCCAGGGTATCAGGGAAACAGTCAAGGAACTACGACTGGAGGAGCTCATGATAACCGAACACGACCCACCATTGATCGCTCCTTGGACACTCCCAATACCACCGCTCAATCTAGATCTGCTACAGAAAACCGACAAGAAAAACAACCCCACTGCAGCACGGGCTCTCTCTCTGGAACACCTGGAAGACAACTGGTCGTCGGATGACTGGGAACATGTTTATACGGATGGCTCACGCAATCCTGAAAGGGGCACCTGCTCGTTTGGAATATACCTGCCAAACGGGGAACAGGGAATAAGCAGGAAACTGCCCAATAACTGTTCGGTGTACACTGCAGAGATTGTGGCCATCCGTGATGTTATATCATGGATCTCTTATCAAAAAGACTAGTAAGTTCGTCATCCCAGGCGACTCTCTGACTCGCCAACGAAGGTCTCAAGGACACTGCCCAATAACTGTTCGGTGTACACTGCAGAGATTGTGGCCATCCGTGATGTTATATCATGGATCTCTTATCAAAAGACTAGTAAGTTCGTCATCCCAAGCGACTCTCTGACTCGCCAACGAAGGTCTCAAGGACACAGCACCACGGAAATCTACAGTATGGTAAAAAGACAGGTCAATTCACTTTGGGAATTAAAGCTCGTTGAACTCGACACATACAGATTACGGCTGGATGACAAGATCTACACGAAGACAGCTATCAATCACCCCAGAAGAGATATATGCAAACTTTTATCGAAACTAAGGGTGAAAGAGCGGCTGCGAGACTACAAGTTCCGATTTTGCGTATAACCAGGGCCATAATTCAGGAAGTTATGATCCGATATGCGCAAATATCGAAAAGAACCAAGATCTTTGGGTTATAACCATGAATTTCAAGTTTCATCAAAATCGAATTAAAATTGTGACCTTTACAGGGTCCACAACCTTGATATACCATTTTTTAACAGTATTCGCGTACAAACGGCGGCCATTTTGTTTGGCAATTTTTCATCAAAATCGGTTCAAAATTGTGACCTCTATAGGGTCCACAAGCTAAAAACGTGATTTTTCGTACAATCAGGGGCCATAATCCATGAAGTTTTGATCCGATTCATGCCAATATCGAAAGCAGCCGAGATCTTTTGGGGATAAACCTATATTTCAAGTTTCGTCAAAATCGGATAAGAATTGTGACCTGTAGAGAGTCCACAAACAAATTGTGGACGGACCGACGTCCGGACGGACATGGGCGACGACATAATACGTCCACATGAAAATGTGGGCGTATAAAAACAGGAAGAAGCCTTGGCTCTCCTATGTCTTGTCTGCGATATCACTTCTGTGGAACCGGACGTTAAAACACCAGGTAGTAGTAGTAGTAACGCCGCACTCCTCTGCACAGACTGGGTTATGACATAATATATTTTGCCCGGAGCACAGCTTATGCCGGATTAAGGCTCTGCTGGCCCTAAGGCACATTTTGATAGGTGGCCTGAAAATACAGATATGTTGGGCTCATGGAGGTGTATATATTGACTAGAGTGTATGGTGGTCACGTGATCGCGTGCCGACTATGGAGGTTGGCAGCCATTTTACAACCGGGAAGATTTAGCCTGCGTTGGCATATACCAATATGTCGGAAAGTTGTTTTTATTTTGGTAAATTCAATGTCAGACGAAAAGGGAGTGGATTATCATTTCATAAGTAGGCATGATAAGTTATAAGTGAAATAGTGAATTAATAGATACGGTAAAATCATGATAATTGTGTAAAATAATTAAATAAACACGGCGAGAAGACGTCGAACACTCGAAGCTTGAGGCCGAAAGCCCGGTGGGTCCATTCACTTAATTTATTAGTACTGGTACTTTTATTATGTAATGATTACAAGGTCCGTCTGTTAACCAAACCTCCAAATTAATGTTTTATTTAATTATTCGAAAATTGCGCAAATTATAAATTATACACACATGCGGCTTTGTACGAAAAATATCGCGGGGAGTAAGTCTGTTTATTGGAGTGGAGTGTTTAGTCACAGACATGCACTCACTGGCCATTAGTTGCTTTGTTATCTTTTAGTTTCACTCCCTCGGATTTAATTAATTAGGACGACATTGTGTTCACAGATGTACAGAATGAATATAAAGCGAAAGTTTCTTGCAATATCAGTTTATGCTTCTTTTATTTTCTTCAGAAAACCCGCTTTAAACCCCCGAACTAATTTTTAAAAAAGGAAGGTTAATTATATTAAGGACAAATAAGTGAAAGTCTTGAAAACTTCATTCCCCGAACAAATTTTGTAAAAAATAAATTTTTAATTAGGCCTAATATTTTTTTTTTAATCGCTGCTGCTACTACGAAAATCTCATCAAGAGGTTTGTCTTTTTTTTTTGTAAAATGTAATATACCGCCGTATTTTTCAAGCAAAGAAAAATCAGACACCAGTTCATGGAAATTGAAAACCATATAGGCCTACTAAGGCCTTGCTAGTCCTGTTTATATTTTCTTTTTAAAAAAAAAAAAAAAAAAAATCCCATCGGCATCAGATAATATTCTACTAGTAAATGATAGAAGTCCTAGATTATTTTTAAAATCTATTTTATTTCTTTATTCATCATCTGGATGACGCTATTTATTTTATAGTATAGTCAGTTATCTCTGTCAATCAAGCAGAACATTAATTTCAAATCGTCCAACAAATTATTTAGATCTATCCAAAATAAAGTTTTATGTGAACTGCGGGTAGCAATGCTCAAAATTTTGCTGAATACTCTATAGATATCTGGACATTCGAGGACGTTCACTTAGCTCAATTAATAAAATTTCGTAGTTCTGCGCACAATTTACACATTGCCACGGTGACTCTTAATAAATAAAGCCCCCAAAATATGCCAGTTGAACAAAGCGATTTTGCTTTTAGGACTGTAAAGCAAGACCTTTCAATCATCATTTTTTTTTTTTTGAATTAGAACTGCTTTTTAATGGACTTACCAACACTTCGTCATTCTATTTCCCTTTGTTTACATAGCGTTCATCCGGGCACTTCCGTCATTCTTTCCCGGTTGAAACATGGCGGCCGGTCTCCAGTGTCGGCCCACGGCGTTAACGTTACGTCAATGGGGATCACGTGACCACAATACACTCTAGTCAATATATACAGCTCTATGGTTGGGCTACTGTCAAGGGATTATCAAGGGAGTGGAATGCAACCCAATATGACACTACAGGTCATTTTTTTGTACTTCATTATCTTGTGGCCTGGGCCCGGTTCCTAGAAAATTCTTAAAGTAAGCACAAAGTTATGCTGCACTTACGTAGGAATCTTAATAAAATACCGTCTCTAGAAAATTCTCAAGACCGTTCTTACGTAAACACAAGTCAAGTATGAGTCTAAGCACATTGTGACTGGTAAAACGAGACTATGGTGCTCTTAAACGTCATAAAAACAGTTTGAGAATTATGTCGTAAATTTGTCGTCTGCTTCCTGGCAAATGGTCGATTTAGATGCATTTGACTTGTCCCCTATACACACATGAAATATGACACAAGCCAAAAAAAAAACCCACTTAAAGTAGCCAACGTTGTGTTGTTTACTAATTGGTAAATAAATAAAATGGTTTCAGGGCAGAAGCGAAATTTTCTATAGCATACTTGTCAAAAATATGTTTCTAAAGGATTTTCTCTGCCTTTAAATTGTCTTCTACTTATGAAAAGATGTAGCAATGCCGTGGAATAACTAACTGTCAGCCATTTTGCTTGAAGCAGAAACAGGCTTAAGGTTGGTAAGCAAGCCCTATACCTTGCTTGAGACTTGTGCTTAGATAAGAACAAAGTTGCGCTTAAGTTTTTTCTAGGAACACATAATATCGCTTAATGAAGTCTACTTAAAATCTAAGCACGAGAACGTTCTTAAGAATTTTCTGGGAACACAAAATGCGACAAGTTTACTTAAAATGCAAAGTCTACTAGAAATCTAAGCACAAGAACGTGCTTAAGAATATTCTAGGAATCGGGCCCGGGATTTTTGTCTGGCCCTAAGGCACGTGCCTTATTTGCCTTATGGTTAATCCAGCACTGACCACGGCACTACGAATTCCAACTGTTAAGTTGTTTTTTTTTTGTTTTTTTTACATATACGGAAATATGTAGCCTACACTACACGAGACCTGTTTTTCGTCTCATCCCAACGACTAGACGATGTTGGTAAATAGGTGCCCGAAATTCATTGATATCTCTAGTGCAAACTTTTACGGGCGTTAGGGACATCATCATTACTTGTTTCATTAAAATTTTGGCAAGATAATTTCTGATGTCCGGTGAATTGGACTGCAACAGTCTGGTTTGTTAATTGATGCGTTGAGTTTGATTTCGGTTGTAAAATTATAGTAGATGAACTCCCGGGTAGGAATAGGAATAAAGTATTCTCGGCTATTGGGTGGACTATATTCGTTAGCCCAATTGGTGCCAAGATGTAGGATTTAAAGTGGACATAACAAGGTCCTGAAAATTTTTTTCTATGTGAGCAGTTCATGGTTATTTTATCCACTTTACGGCAAATTCACATCAATCCGACTAAATTTAACTCAGCTATCTTCACTCAATGTCGTAAAAATTGACCTCCGGTAAAAACGACTTTGCCAATTATCGAAAACACTCTTAATCCTCTCAGACGCCAGTGACATCACAGTGACCGAATGCATATTCGGAATGTTTATTCCTTAATTACCTATATACACCCAGCGCGTGTGTTCGTTAACGCCTCGCCGATTCCTTAATCCTCCTAATTAAATAAAACAATTGACTGCGGAATAATTTGTTTTATAATTCACTTTAATTCAAGATCCAATTTAGGATTTGTTTCATAATGTACGGTCGTTCTGTTGCCTCACGGCAGCGATTTTAATACACGATCGTTTGACGTCCTAATGATTTGAGATACATTTTCGTCAGAAGAGTATTCAGAATTTGTTTCATTATGTACGGTCATTCTGTTTTCTCATGGCAGCGATTTTAATACAATCTACTATTGCGTGCAGTCCAAAGGGTGACCGACCTCAACGGTATTGGCTAAAAGCAAAGAACCATTGCAGAATTCGCCATAGGTCACGAGATCTAAATAGAGTTAAAGCAGTGATTAACAAGATTGTGGATTAGACTGAATTTTGTTTTTTGAGGTGTATCCCAAGCTTTCTTATGTTGGTGTAAAACACAAAGTGTTGTTCTCGTCTCAATTTTAATTTAAATTTTAATGTAAGAGGTTATGTCAAGATGTGTAATGTGAAGGAGAAGAGGTCATTTCCTGAACAGCAATTGGCGCACTAATTCCTTAAAAGTTATTTTTTTAAATTTGCATACAGATAGCCAGTTTAACGACTGGGCTCATTTTTCATATAATCCAGCTTCCTAAAACACCTCACACAGTCTCTACATTTTGCATGAAACCAATCTTAACATTACAATAATAATGTGATGATGTTATCAGTTATGTCCAGCAGACATACCAACAGGGGTAAGGTGATTCACATCAAAGAGACCATAATAACATCTTTTGGCTGTAATTTGATTTTGGTGAAAGTACTGTTTTCTGTTGCCTGTGATGAAATTTCAGTACCGGTCCTCCCCAACGATTGTGCTATGAGCTAAAATGTCATGACAATGGCTACATTTATGTTGAATTCCAACTGTCAAGGATTCTTTTACTTGCAAACCATCCAGCACCACCAACTTTCTTGGCCAGGATGGAACTCGGGGACCTTCTGGTCAGTGAGCCAGTCACCTTGGCTCCCCTTTTGAGATCAATACATTCTGAGAAAATGTTTTACATCCCTCCCTAATTATAAAATGTGCCATACTCCTTTTAGTATACATTTTTATTTTAAGTTATAAGTACTTCAAGTAGAAATCAAAACAAAATGCTTGACATTTTTTTTTAGCCTCCATTTATTTCTTAAAACATGATCATTTGACCCTGAAAAAGAAAAACACAATTTTCATTATTTAGTAATCGAAATTAAAGGATGCTTATTTAACCTTTTCATTTTTGGAAAATAAAAAATTTGTGATAAGAATGTACTCAAAAATAATATAAAGAATTTGTGACATGAAATAACACGACCTGATGGAGGTCGTCATTGTGTGTCATCTTTTTTCTAAAATAACGGTCAACAAATTACAACTGCCAATAAATCTTGTGTGCACTAGTGTCACAATTTAAGCCACACTCTCCATGAAAAACACAGGCATTAAGCAGCTTTGTCTTGCTTGCCCTACCCACCGCTGTCCAAAGTATTGTCCTAGCTGCAAGCCCTACCCTGCTACTTTGTCACTTTTTTTTCTGACTTCATAAAAAATATTGGGGTTTAACATCAACTGGACAACCCAGGTCATTTTCGGATTAACATGGTTCAATTTTTATTTCAATAATTCGCTTGTGCATAGGGGTCTTTAGCAGTGGGAGGAAACCGGACGACCTGGAAAAAAAACACTAGGTTGAACATGCGACCCTACTTCTTGTCACGTACAACCTGAGAATCCAAACCACGCCAGTTGCAAACCATTTGGTCATTCAACCCCAGGAAAAAAATGAAATTTGACTGTAAAAATATTGCCTAAGAAGATACTGAAATCAAGTTTAATACCAAATATTCATCTAAATTCATTAAATTATACTATACCTTCTTCCTCTTGTCACCACCCAATTCAAAATGTTTGCATCTTTTAATACAGACTTGTTTCCTTAAAGTACATCGTAAACACTCTAACCTTAATACAACCTTTTTAGTTGTTTTTGCCTGGAAAAAAAAAAGTAATTTTTTAAAAATGAACCTGGGTGCAGTTATTGAGCTGTGTAAAATAACTGACTCTGAAAATTTGTTGGTACTGTAAATTGTAATCAAATCAACATTGGCTTGTTTTTCTAAATGAAAAATCAGTTGTCATTCCACAATGTGCTCATCATTTTAGAGCGACTTGAGTTTTGTTGCCATCACAGAACAGATAATATGATAGAACATTAGGAAAGAGGTTCAACATTATCTTTAACCCGTGACCTGCTGTTAATCTTCTTCCCTTGTACCACCTGATCTCTCCTCATCAGATCCCCAATATCAGAGCTTTCAACCGAGGTGACTGACTAAAGACAGGCACAGTTGTACGGGAAGATTTCAACTTTTGATTTCTTTGGTATTTTGGGAGTCTTTTTTTTTTATCAATCTTTTACTTAAGTCCCCATGTAGATGTAAGTTAAAATCTCTTAAATCCTGATTTAACTTATTTATTTTGATCAATTAAATGGCCAACAATTAGTCTTAATGCTTTGGTAAGAGTCTCATGACTAACCGGATATATTCTATATTTGCAAGCGTTAATCATTTTAAGAGAGACATGGAGTTAAACCACCACTCAACACAAACTAGGTTATTTTGGGATGAACACATATTTCCCTTTTATTTCATTAATTTGTTTGTGCATAGGGATCTTTAGCTGTGGGAGGATCTGGATAAAATTCAGAGCTTGAACAGCCAACACAATTCCTTGTCATATACAAATAGGGAATTGAAACCATGCCATTTCACTCAATGACAGACCTTGTGATCTAAATCATGCAATAAACCATTTGGCAATCCTCAAAATATCAATGAGATCAACTCCAACTGGACAGGATTTCTAGAAATTGTTAAATATGCGATACAGTTTTCAGCACTAGTATCCATTTGTTCTGACTGTATTAGAATTCCTTGCTTATTATCATCCTGGACCCTTTAATGATCAACTAAATATTCTGTCAAATTGATAAAATCAAATTTTGTAAGATGTGTTTTATTATGTATTTCAGACTACATGTAGATGTGTAATGTTCCTGTAATATGTCATTTTCTCTCATAAGACCAAGTGACTTCAGTATTTTTCAGATCACTACTGCGTTAAAATATAATCATTGAGAAAATAAAATATCTTTTACCTCAAACTCTCAAATCATTTGTTTAAAATTGTTTAACGAGGTTATCAATATTGACACTAATATGTATGCCTTAGTTATACAGGCTTGGGTTTAACAAAAGATAATGTGTTTGTTTGAAGTTGAAAAACATGTGCACACTAAGGATTATTTTGTCTAAGATTTTCCATCACTGGTCTAATGTTTCATTAGTTATGTGCGCTGCGAGACAACAATCCAACAGCATTGTGGTGGATAAAATCTATTTCAAAATGAACACCATTCTTATCCAGATTGTTGAGCCTGTCACGAAGGTCATTTTATTTCTGTTTGCACGAATGATTCACCCTAACCAAACATGTCTGATATATTTTCCTAGTGTGTGCACTTGGCTGAACTATTCGGCCGATTGTAGAATTTATTAGCCAATCACCACTAATCAACATCCACTCATATGAAGAAGTTACATTAGTGTTTGAAGAGATGGTTGCCACCATGGTTAATCATGTGACGTGAAAGATGATGTAATATCAGAGCTTTCAACCGAGGTGACTGACTAAAGACAGGCACAGTTGTACGGGAAGATTTCAACTTTTGATTTCTTTGGTATTTTGGGAGTCTTTTTTTTTTATCAATCTTTTACTTAAGTCCCCATGTAGATGTAAGTTAAAATCTCTTAAATCCTGATTTAACTTATTTATTTGGATCAATTAAATGGCCAACAATTAGTCTTAATGCTTTGGTAAGAGTCTCATGACTAACCGGATATATTCTATATTTGCAAGCGTTAATCATTTTAAGAGAGACATGGAGTTAAACCACCACTCAACACAAACTAGGTTATTTTGGGATGAACACATATTTCCCTTTTATTTCATTAATTTGTTTGTGCATAGGGATCTTTAGCTGTGGGAGGACCTGGATAAAATTCAGAGCTTGAACAGCCAACACAATTCCTTGTCATATACAAATAGGGAATTGAAACCATGCCATTTCACTCAATGACAGACCTTGTGATCTAAATCATGCAATAAACCATTTGGCAATCCTCAAAATATCAATGAGATCAACTCCAACTGGACAGGATTTCTAGAAATTGTTAAATATGCGATACAGTTTTCAGCACTAGTATCCATTTGTTCTGACTGTATTAGAACTCCTTGCTTATTATCATCCTGGACCCTTTAATGATCAACTAAATATTCTGTCAAATTGATAAAATCAAATTTTGTAAGATGTGTTTTATTATGTATTTCAGACTACATGTAGATGTGTAATGTTCCTGTAATATGCTATTTTCTCTCATAAGACCAAGTGACTTCAGTATTTTTCAGATCACTACTGCGTTAAAATATAATCATTGAGAAAATAAAATATCTTTTACCTCAAACTCTCAAATCATTTGTTTAAAATTGTTTAACAAGGTTATCAATATTGACACTAATATGTATGCCTTAGTTATACAGGCTTGGGTTTAACAAAAGATAATGTGTTTGTTTGAAGTTGAAAAACATGTGCACACTAAGGATTATTTTGTCTAAGATTTTCCATCACTGGTCTAATGTTTCATTAGTTATGTGCGCTGCGAGACAACAATCCAACAGCATTGTGGTGGATAAAATCTATTTCAAAATGAACACCATTCTTATCCAGATTGTTGAGCCTGTCACGAAGGTCATTTTATTTCTGTTCGCACGAATGATTCACCCTAACCAAACATGTCTGATATATTTTCCTAGTGTGTGCACTTGGCTGAACTATTCGGCCGATTGTAGAATTTATTAGCCAATCACCACTAATCAACATCCACTCATATGAAGAAGTTACATTAGTGTTTAAAGAGATGGTTGCCACCATGGTTAATCATGTGACGTGAAAGATGATGTAATCGACTGGTGAATTAGGAAATATAAAATTTGCTCCAATTTATTCGGCTAATATGTCCAACGCTTAAGTATGTGTTACATTATAACATTTCCTCTCATAAGACCAAGTGACTTCATATTATTTCAGATCACTACTGCGTAAATTTATAATCATAAAGGAAAGGTTTTACAAATCAGAATCCAACCAATAATTCCTGCAGTATTAACGTGTAAGTTTTGTTGGCATTTAAAGTAGCCAAGTCTCTAACTCAATATCATTCAAAATCTTCAACACTGAAAACACGAATTATTTGTCAAAATAAATCAACATTGATGCTGTGATCTTACCAGAAAAACATGGGCTTCTGATATCCAATATTTAAGACAAAATAAACACTTTATTATTGGTAACGAATCGTGTACCATAAATGTGTTTCAGCCCCAGTTCTAGCAAGAGACTTAAGGAACGAGGCTAGAAACATTGCATCAAATCAAACGTTGTATGTTGACAGGAATAAACAGACGCTAGAAATTTGCATTCGATTGAGACTGCTGGCTTATTTCGCCGAACATAACTGATTTGAAATAAGCGTAAAAACCATTGAATGTAAATGAGTTTATATTCATTCGTATTACAGTATTATATGCGTTGTGACCCACTTATGTCAATTTCTAGTAGGGTTGTGACGATACAGAGTTGGTTTGTATCACGATACAGAAGGGAAAATATCGCGATACAAGTTTGTATCGCGATACAATATCTTTACCAAATTAAGAAATAAAAAAAAAACATTAAATAATAGTTTTCAACCTTTTAATTTAAGATAACATTATTAAGGGGACCTACTCATCGAAAAACCAAATTCTATATTTATACTTAGATTTCAGCAAATATGTGATATTATTAACCCCTTTAGGTAGTTGATCTGGAATGCACAACTTTTGTCACCCAATTTTCCGCCGTTGCCATGGTAACTGGCCACGCCCACTTTTTGTGGAAGCTTTTTTGTGGAAGCTTTTTCTCAAAGCCTAATACATATATTTTACAAATTCCAACTGCAATTATTACCTGATAGTCTAAACTGTGCAATGAAATAATAATATCCACCTGGGATGATTCTGAAATATTTTGTGCCCCTTGAGATTCGAAAGATCGAGAATCTGTATGAAATCAAAGTTTCAAACTTCACCGACATATAGTAATTTTCAAATTAGAATGCTAAAACTCTTTCATTGCATACAACTCATAGCACTGGTTACATATTCCAAATTTCAGGATAATCCGTTGAACGGTTTTTGAGAAATTGTGTCCACAAAACTGTATGACATCATAAAAGTCTGATTTGAGAAATCGGCAAACAAAAATGCACCCAAAGTAATGTATCATGAAATAACAGAATTGGCATTGTTTTTTGTTTTTTTGTTGAAATTAGGTTATTGCAGTTGAACATTTGAGACATAATACCTATATTTCATAAAAGTAAGGGTGGTACAAGTTTTGGATGCTGTACAGGTCTGAGTACTAAGGGTTTGTGTAGGATGGAGGGTGGGGACAGATCTGAGTCTCGAGTTGCTGAAATCACAACAAAATATTATTTCTTTCTAATAAATTATAATTGAGACTAAAGACATCAACAGATACATTCATTCACACCACAGGATGTTGGGTTGTATGTTTCACAATGTGGGAAGGGGTTGAGATGGGATCAGATGAGTGGGGGGGGGGCAGTCGGAGATACATCACTAACGACGCTACTTGTTTCCGAAAATAGCGACTGATCGCGGTCATTATCGGGCTTATCACTACCAAATATACCAGAGATATTACATTTTGGACGCCAAGGTCGTTCCTTCTTGTCAAATATACTTTTGGCGAGCCATTTTATTTGTTTTGGGGTCGAAATACCGACTAAATCCATCTGCAGCGTGAGCTATCCGCCATAGTTGTATGGATCACATGGTCGATCACATGACCTCTCACGTGACGCGGTTGACTAATTTACATACCGTTCAGCCAATGAAAATAGACTAAACGTCAAAAGGTCAAAGTTTACTACCAAATAAGGACAATTGGGTCGGGAACACCCTCTATTTCGCGCGCTACTGTCGTTTACAGTATAGAGACACATTGAAGTAATTTGTATGACGTTACAGGACTGGAATTCCCCTTTCTATTGATACCAAGCATGCTGGGATTTCCTCTGCCATCATGGCGGCAATCGACGGCGAAATACGAACAATTTCAGGAAATAATATTAATTTTATCAACAAAACAACACAAATAGGGTGAGAAAATGACTAATTATATGTAAAATAAAAATATTTGATAAAAAAATGAACGGATATGTGAAAGTAAACATATTTGTGGAGTCAAATACGGCAAAATCTCAATGTCCATGAAAATGATGAAATTTGCACATTTCATACTGAACTCGAGCCGTAGGTCCCCTTAATATTATAAATCTAATAACAGAATGATTTTAACAGATGAGTGACGTCATAATGGGTATTTTCCCTTCAGAATCGCTAGTACCAATTTTAAAACTAAAAGCTGCACATTATTGTCAGCTTAAAGTTATTAAAATCGTAATAATTTGAATGATAATATGTCAAATATTTATGATCTTGATGATACCACAAAAAACTAAGGCTATATTTAGTCGAAATTTAGTAAATTTCAGTCATCAAAACAGATAAATCTCACTTTCTTCGGCTGTAATTGTCAGATCTCGTGGTATCGCGAACCATAATAATCACAAAAATGTTATCTATCTATCCACCGGAAACTACGGTACGGAATCCAACGAAGTGAGCCATAGCAATAAAAAATTCCCAGTCGCATGACGTCAGAGTGGTATTTTCCTGCGGGCGTCTCATGTAAACAAACGTTAATTTCGCTTACATTTCGATAATTTTTGAGTCCGAATCTTTGCAGATATTGAGATTAACATTAAACTATTATTATAATTGAACTCGCTTATAATTAATGAGGTTTAAAGCACGGACCGGGCACTACTTTGTTTTACGACTTAAATTGTACAAGAATATCCAGTCCGTAATGTTGTTAGACTGTGGTGTTCAATTTACGACTGGCTAAATTATCTAGACCGCGTGGCTGACATCATCACTCAGCTGATATTTATTTTTGATTACGCAGGTATATAACGCCGATATAATTGACCATACTGACATTGGTAAATTTATTACTACATGCGATTTAATTATTATTTCTTTGCCGCCGATATCGTTGTGTTTTTTGATCATCATTTGTTGTATCACGGTATACCGATATTTCAATATTTTGACGATACAAATACCGTCAAATTTTTATATCGCGGTATATCTACATACCGGTTATCGTCACAACCCTAATTTCTAGGTTCCAAATTTCGGCGATTTAGCTTCTTTAAAGCATAATTTTTCTATACAAATTCCATTAGCAACTGTCCAGGAACGTCTGATAAAAATTTGTGGTTTTCTTTTAATTTTCTGTCATGAATTCACACCTATTCAGAAAGAAAACAAATCAAACCGTCTTCCTGATTGTCTTAGTTCCATTGCATTTAAATATGAATACATCTTCATTCAATGATTATTTTAGGGGGTTGCAAAGCAAAAGATGGGAGATGGCCTTTATTGAAACAACCCTCTTGCTTGCATGTGTCTATACTGTAGCAAAAGGAGGAACCACAAATAAACCCACACATTATGGCAGATACGAGACTGAAATGACAGTCGATTCAATGACAAATCTAAAAAGCAGGTGTTGGATCAATCCTCCCTGATAAAGGACTTATTTCAAGAACCCAATAGTAGGGTGCCCCACGTGCCAACTGAAAAGTTGTTCTTGACACGTTGATCCTGCATGTTTTAGTTCAATGACTTACTACTGATTTCTAACAGTCTCGCACACTCGTTGAGGCTATAAATAGCAACAGCATGCGGAAATGTTCAAAACACCAAACACTACTACAGCCGTAAAAAATCTATTGTTGACGATTCTGAATAGCAATAATATTTAACTTCTTGGTTATTACGGCATCTTTAGAAATAACGCTCGTTTTATTTTTTACATTGCCTTATAATTAGCTGTACCATTAGAAGCTGCATATTTTGGTTAAGTACAAATAATATCTCTGACTCAACGTCCGTATGGAAGAATAATGATCAAAGCAGTAGTTTCATTTTACTTTTACAAGGTTGTTAAAAATATTGTTGAGACGCCTGATGTTGGTGCTTCTAAATTCAATTTCTTGTTCCATGTTTCGTAAAAAAAGTAGTCTTGATTATCCCGACCCGTCAATTAGACGTAGAATGATCGGTAGACTAGTTAAGCGAGACTAATTTCAAAACAAGGGCACGTGACGTAACCTATCTTTTACTCAAAAGTGTCTGGATGTTATGGACGTCACTCCAAACCATTTTTCAGTATTATTTATGTATGGTTTAATGATCATAGCTTATGAAGTACAGCATGGTCGTTTATTTAGTGACTATAAATGTGTGAAACAGATTTAAGGCTTTCTAAATATATTAGTATTGTGGTGTAATTGTCGAGATGTTTGGAGATATTCATTGAGGGTGGGGCACCCTACCAATAAAATTGAACATCTACATGTATTTACAGTACAATGTTTTGTCCAAAGTCTATAATAGGAAGCAACAAACACAGCACACTAAATAATATTAGCAACAGAAAAGCTTTTCTCTCATAAGACCAAGTGACTTCAGTATGTTTCAGATCACTACTGCGTTAAATATAATCATTGAGAAAAGACCAACAGTTATATTACTATTACATTGAGATGTCACTATAATACGTTCATGAAAATACCGTCCTATAGCATGATAGAGCGTCCCTATAAAAGGTCGAACTTTCACAAGATTAGGCTATAGTAAAGCTGTAACCAGACATTTTTGAATGTTTTATATCCATACCTTTTTGTGGAAAATGGGTTTTGTTTGACCACCATAACCTTTTTGTTTTCTGTCATAACGTCTTTTACCTGAAAAACAAATCAAATAATATCACTATGGATGTATGATGGCAAGTCTGTAACATTCTGAACAGACAAAGTTTAATCAAATGACTGCTTAATGTTCTGTCACTGTTATTTGGACGAAACAGTTATTGCCTTACTGCCTAGGTTTTAAGATATTTTTTGGTGTGTTGCCATCACAGAACAGATAATATTATAGAACATTAGGAAAGAGGTTCAATATTATCTTTAACCCGTGACCTGCTGTTAATCTTCTTCCCTTGTACCACCTGATCTCTCCTCATCAGATCCCCAATATCAGAGCTTTCAACCGAGGTGACTGACTAAAGACAGGCACAGTTGTACAGGAAGATTTGAAGTCGGTTTGCTTGTTCTTTTATACTCACCCACGATTTAATTAGAATCTGCAAAATATAACTGCAAATGACATCAAAACTTGCTTACCAGTATCTTTATAAAAATCAAACAGAACTTAAAAACTCACCTTGTACATGAAGTGAGGCTTTACCAGCTTTGTACTGTGTTACTTTATGTATAGTGTGTTTATGACATCGAGGACTGCCGCAATATGCCCTCCTTGATTTAGGTATATTCACCTAAAATGAAAAAACAATATTACAATAATCAATGATACTAAATCAGGGTTTCCGCCAAAAAAATCTTAAAGAGGGGGTACAATTTAGTTTCAACATATATGGCCGAGTTATGTAAATATTAACATTCAATAGGGCAGTTCCTGAACGTAGAGGGCAAGTTTGGGATAAGTGGTCTTGCTTGGTGAGTTGTCTTTCGGAAGAGTTGTCAGGTATTCAAAAAGGCCTATATAACAATATTATTCATATTATTTCCAAAGGAAAGGGTCAGTCACGATCTACCCCAAAAGAATTAGAATTAACAGTTTTAATCACAATATTTACAGTGCTACTTCACAACACAAAATGATAGAAATAAGTCCAGAAAAACATTAGAAGTGGAGTTCGGACATCGCTGCAATTCAGCGTGTGAATAACAACATTTTAAGGGACGTTTCGTGATAGCCGGGGGGATTTTACCACGAAATAGCACTACGATTCTATTTGTTGATTATTTATCTTTGAAGTTTCAATACAAATCTAAACAAATTCTAATCAGATCAATAGATGTTTAGAGATTTTAGAAGGCCTCATAATCATCATTTCCTACCATCTTTGCACGGTTGTAAGAGGAAGTTACTTTCGCGCATGCGTTCAAAGTAGATTCCACTCTTCACAAAACACTAAAGAAGTTACAAAAGTAGTCACAGAAAATTAAGCATTTTATTTCAAAATGAGTGCTGATAGTGGTCCTAAACATGAAAATGCGACAGAAGAGGTTGTTTCTAAAAATAAGGACGACAAGAAACCAGAAGAAAAATTAGAGGTTACTAATTTAGAGTCTGTTGGGGGGGTTTTAATGGGAGAGAAACAGTAAAGGACTAACTCTCATGATTCAGTCAATTCAATTCAATATTAAAGTTAAACTTTAACTTAAAGGAGCTAAATCGGACGCTAATATTTGGAACCTAGAAATTTACACGAATCGGTCGCAATGCATAAAATAATCTGAATGTATATAATCTGGATGGGCCGACATCTTTTTATTTTGAAGATGGTGGGTCGGCTCTGTGAGCAGACTGTTTTTGTCATGGATATTTTGTTCATGGTTCTATCAGTATCAATTTCTCCTTTGAAAATATTTATATTAATTAAAGGGACAATAACATTCTTGCTGGCTTGGTAGCTCCAGAAAATAAATAATACCCTTATTCTAAGTACTAGATGTTTAAATGTCCTACCTGTTGTGTAAATTATCCATTACAACCTATTTTATTTGTCCAGAGTGTTCGAAAATATTTTAAAATTCAAGTCACATTTGAAAAGGTTTACGTTAGACTTTTCAAATCAATTGGTTGAATTTTTCCAATTTTTTAAATTAGGTGTGTTAAGATGAAATTTATATCATCATTTAATTGGAATATTGTAAAATAATACAATTTGTTGACCAGAATGAAGATTGGGACATATTTTTCAGTTACAACAAGAGTGTTATTGGGGCTTTAAATTATATTGCCCTTATTTATAATTAAAATAATTATATCCGAAATATATTTTATCCAGACATTTAACAGCCTATTTCATTACCGGAAATGAAAATAAAATTGTCCAACGAACAAAATTATCGTTGTAGAAGTGAGGTCGCACTTGCAAATATAAGCACACTCCCAGAATATTATTTTACCATTTTGATCAAGAGTGGAATAGATGAGTCGTGTGAGTTCCCATAGTAGGCCTATGTCTTAATTACTGTCTTATTTGTTTTGATCCGATATTGAATACACATGCATAATACGGTATATTTAATTTATATTCCTTTAATGGAGACATCCAAACACGGTATGTTACTAAACTAGGTCAGTCCATCTACTGTACTGTCATGAATCCAAGAATAAATATTCACCTGTAAAAATGAAATTGAAAAAGCCTAACTACCGGTAACATTATAATTCCAGCTGTGTAGAACGAGTGGCTTTTCCCTCTGTCTCGCGATTTGATAGCAGACTTATTATCAAGTATATTTCAGTTCACTATTGTACTGGAGAACTAAGTCTTTGAAATTAGGCACGTGCAATATGTCATATATAGGCAATCTAATTAAAATATAGATCTATATCTAATATCTATATAGATCTATATCGTTTTTTATACTTTCGATGGCCTACACTCATGTAGATCTAAAAAGTTATAGTGGGAGCTCACGTTCTATGACGTTGGGTATCAAGCACGGGACATTTGACCCGATAACATCAGTCATTCGAGTAACCAATTAGCGACCGCCATGCTTTTTAAAATCTACTTTTGTTTTGTTTTGATTTCTATCCGCTGGTGTTAGTATAGACGTCATTGGCTGGTAATATCTACCCACAGTTCCACACATGAAAAAGTCAAACGGTCGATTCGACAGACCATTTGATTGGCTGACCCCTCATTTCAGGCAGAACGCGAGTTAAATAACAAGTCATCCAGATCCAAGAGTAGTAAAGACAAGTAAAAACGAAATTTTGAACTATGAAAAACGAAACGAAATTGGATCTGTGTTTTAATCAGATTGATATATAGGAAGAGTAACAACAAGTTTACCATTCCATAAATATAGGCTATCGTAACGTGGACATTAGGTCAGTTTAATAATGATAAAGAATGACATGTCTTTTCTGCCAAACAGCACTGGTAGTTTCCTTTCATTTTGAAGAGGTCACAGTTTCACACATCATGATGAATGAAACAAATCAAAGTATTGTTGCTACCAGACAGTAAATTTAATAAGTTTGTTAATCAATGTTTTGTAAGACCTTTTATAGTTCCAGTTCATTTCATTTATACACACAATATTTTCTGTTAATTTTCGAAGAATATGAATAGACATTTTAATCTTCGGATTTCTTTTTTGTGAATAGAATTCCGATATACGTTGTCATTACTATATAGTAAACCTACATATAATCACTCATTCTCCATGCAAGTCTCGCTCTATCAAGCATTCGATAGTGTGGACTGCAAGGGAAGACAACTCTGTTTGGGAGATTGATAATCACTAAGACTTTTACAAGTGAATATTTATTATTATTATTAGAGAAAAAATAAATTTCAAGCCTGGGGTGGAATGATTTTTTTTTTCTATACAGAAATATAAACATTAAATCCTTCAAAAGTTAAAATTAGAATGTGAACAGTCAATCAATATTGAATACATATTTGATTTTTAAACATGTCCCAAGTGGCTGTAAAACTAGACACCTACGGAACTTAAGAATTCAAGGGGATGGGGTAGTGTACGTGTGTTTTATTAATATACTGAGAGCCGTAGAAAACACATCACTTAGTTTTTCGTATAACAAAATGATCCTGTAAACAACCAAAAGTACAACAAAGATGATTAATTGTCAGTAGCGCATGTGTCCTCCACTGGCTCTTACGCACTCTGTGCAGCACAATTAACCATCTTTGTCGTACTTTTGGTTTTGACCCCTCTGACTTTGTACCCTTGATTACAGATTAAACATCCATAAGTGTACAAATGTGTTGTTATTGATGTGTTCCCATTTGAATATTGTTCACAATAAGAAGCAAAATAAATAAGATATGTTTACAAGATCATTTTGTTATACGGAAAAGTTTTCTATGGCGCTCAGTATATTTGATAGAAGAAGCCCATCTTTTCATGGTAAGATACCGTAAGATGATTTAGAATTATTGAGCAATAAGTCGTGTTTGCAATGTCGAAGACTGCGGATTATACCGAGTTGAAGACTAGACTACATTGTAGTTTAATACAATAGATTATGAAGATTTTTAATTCACTATGTGATTCCTGTAGTCTAGAACCACAGGCACTTGAAGGGATTAAAATAAAACTTCTTACTGCTGCTTGACTATAATAGTATAGTATCATTAGTATACAATAGAATACAAAGTACAACAGACGACATCTTTGTTATGACTTTTTTATGATATATTGTCTGCTGTAGGCTCTATCACGTGATAGAACTTACGAAGCGAGGCCGCTGTTGAGCAAGACTTGATCACCCAGTTCCTATGCACATATCGAGTAATGATAGGTTTATAAAGGGACTGGGTGATACAGACTTCTTTTGACCTTATTTCGGGTTACTTCCGGGCTCGCGAAGTTGAATATTGATAAGTGATAGCTTTTTAAGTTTGATTTGTTATTAATAACGCTGTAAAAGGACGAATTTAATTACATCTGAATGTAAATAATGATCAAATAAAGTCATGTTGGCAATAAAAATGACATGAAGTGTTAGTGAGTATTGCGAGATGACAGCAGACAATATTATCATAAAAAAGTCATAACAAAGATGTCGTCTGTTGTACCTTGTATTCTATTGTATACTAATGATACTATACTATTATAGTCAAGCAGTAGTAAGAAGTTTTATTTTAATCCCTTCAAGTGCCTGTGCCTAGATCATGGTTTTGAGCACCATTTGTAATGACCAAAGACAAAAATCCCAGAAGATCAATTCATTTAATACCGGTAATTAAAAATGACTGATTCACCCCCCCCCCCCCCCCCCACTCCCAGATGGTTGTAGAATGGTCAAAGCAGACAAAAATGACCTCCGTTCAGTTTGGACTGTTCACAGATTTCCCTGAACATAATGCTTAGAAATTACAGTAAAATATATAACATTATTAACATTTAATACAAATCACTTTGTACACACTCATATTAAATTGACGTGTGAAAGTACATGTATTTTCGTCCATTTTAATGTGTGTACTGTATAACTAGTACTGCATGAGTGTAAACTGATATTAACATACAACATGCAATTCCTAATGAATTTTGTTCATCGAAAATTCAGTGTAGACCTTCACAGACACTGGTTATACATGTACTTACCAGTATAATTTGTTTGTCTTTATGTAACAACATACGTCACCAAATGTTATTTATTTTTTATATGTTACAGGTGCATTCAGCCAATAGTTGGGAAACTGCTGAACTTGGTGATGATAAAAGGAAAAGTAAATTTCTACGATTAATGGGAGCAGGAAAGGTATTTATTCTAACAATAAAATTTAGAATTCAGTGGATTTTAATACTTACTACAGTCCCTACTGTATAGTAATCTGTAGTTTTGTTATTAGTGGTTTAAAAAGGAGAGAAATGTATTCTAATGAGATTTCTTGCCTATCATAATTTGTGATAAGTGACGCACATGTATTTAAATGCTTACTAACTTATTCATCAGTGAAGATCCAGACACACCAGCCAGTGCTTTGGCTATTAATTTTCATCACATCTGTGATCCCTCATTCTCTGAACATAACAAAAAAGGAACCCAAGAAATTTGAGAAAACTTCTAGTCTAACTTCTAGTCAGATCCAATTTCGTTTCATTTTTTATAGTTCAAAATTTCATTTTTACTTGTCTTTACTACTCTTGGATCTGGAGGACTTGTTATTTAACTTGTGTTCTGCCTGAAATGAGGGGTCAGCCAATCAAATGGTCTGTCGAATCGACCGTTTGACCTTTTCATGCGTGGAACTGTGGGTAGATATTACCAGCGGATAGAAATCAAATCAAAACAAAAGTAGATTTTTAAAAGCATGGCGGTCGCTAATTGGTTAATCAAATGACTGACGTTATCGGGTCAAATGTCCCGTGCTTGATACCTGACGTCATAGAACGTGAGCTCCCACTATAACTTGTAAGATCTACATAAGTGTAGGCCATCGAAAGTATAAAAAACGAAACGAAATATAGATCTATATTTTAATTAGATTGAGTCTGACAATAATCAGCTTGTATAATATTTGCTATGGATCCACTACGATTATTCATTATTGTCTCATCGGTACATTCAGTTTTTTGTTTGAAAATGACTTGTGAAATCTGGTTGAAACGTTGCAGTGTAATGTACATAGTGATTGTATCCCTACCAAGTATTCTACATGTAGTATCATATTATAAATCAATGCTAAATGCCTCTCAAGGATTAAATTATTCTGTAATCATGTATTTTTATTTTTTTTCAGAAAAAAGATCACCATGGTCCAATTGTAATAGGTGATCATTCTACATCACATGGAAGAGAAAGTAAGATCTAGTAATTTATGCCACAGCAAAAATCAATGCATTACACACAAACTTAAAGCTGCAATTTCATATTTTTAAAGTTATATTTTTAAAATATATTAAAATAAAACCTTAAAATAGAAGGTATCTATAAACAAGCCTACCTTGTTAAAGAATAATCCTATAATTCACTATTACCAGTTGAGAAGTTGGCAAAAATATCATTTTCAACTTCAAATTAAAGTGTTTGAAGATAGCTATTGCATTGGGGGGGGGGGGGGGGGGGAACGGGGAAACAAGGGAGGTAATTTATTGTGTTATTATTTCTGATGTGAAATGAAAGATGTTTAAGTGTGGAAAATAATGCCTATGATTGTATAATAATAATAGTGAGTTGACAACCTATTGAGCAAAAGACATAGAAATAAATATTTCAGTACTCAGAAATTATTTGTTTTATTCATTCACATTTAATGTCTTCACCTGTCGTGGTTCCCTGTTGTCCGTGATGCTAGACAGATGGCCTGGCAGAGACAACATATAGTCATTCAGATAGGACAAGAAACAAAAGCCCCATATACCCACTGGGCTGCACGTTAAAGATCCCTAGGTAGTTGGAATTCGAAGTAAGAGTAGGCTTTAGTGTCACTGTCCAGCCAAAATTTCCCTCATAGCACACTGTATGGCATATGCCAGTTTTCATTAGAAGAACAATAATAATTAAACCACATTTCATAATTCATTTTCTTTCTAAATATCTGTAATCGATCACCTTAGATTTAGGAATATATATTTTTTTTTTTTGTCAGAGCAAGAAACAGAAAAAATTACTACTGAGTTAGAATTACAGTTTCAACAGGGGTTAGATCATAAATTAAGTGGTGGTGCAAGGTCTCATCTCGGTTTGGGATTCCAAGACATCTCTCCACCTGTAGAGCCAGCTACACCAGTATCAGAGAAAAATACAGACACTGTGAATAAAACGGAACCAGAAAAAAGAAAATTTGAGGAAAAAGTTGAATATGAAGACAATAATAAACCATCAGCTGAAAAGAAAATGAAATTTGTGAAATCAAGTTCCTGAATTTTCAATAATTAATTGGATATTTTTTAATCAAGACTATCATGAAGCCAAATGATAATATTAAAAGAAGATTAGGAATAGTGAAAAATATCAGATTTTTTTCTGATGGCTATTTTGGTGGTTGGTAGCAGTAAGTCCAAACAGTATCTGCTTTTTCACACCTACATGTACAGGTTATATCTTCCATGGTAACTATTGATGTTTTAAGGTGGCTATTCCCTGTATTATCCTTCTATAAAGTCATCAGGGGTTGATATTGAGGTACATGTGTAGTTTAATAGTCAAGAGCGAGACATTAAGTAATATATATATATATATATATATATTAATACTGCGCGAGGGGTTAGTCAAGTGTTGATTCAATATATTACGCAATGTCTTTAGCTCAAGACCATTAAACAACTTAAGATACAGACTCTATCCAGCACATGCTTTTCAATGAAATACGTCACGCAAGTCCAATATTTCATTTAGTATAGATAATGTACGATTGGCAAGTTGCCCGTACATTATTGTAAATAATGGTACGCCGACATCAAAGGATGACGTCACATCTGTATTTTAAATAATATTCACCTCCAGTAACGAAGTGTTATGAATTTCATGCGCACAAGGTAAGCAGTAGTTATTAGATAACTTGGACTTATCTAAGTGCACTGATTCCTTGAGATGATATAATTTGTGTGTATGTATAAGTCAGATATCAACCTTATTCCACAGTAATTAAATCTGCGAACTCCACCCTTAGATATTTATTTCGAATAACATTCAGAAAAGAGGTTGCTATCTACTCCACAACCATTTATAATCTGTGTAAATCAAAATAAAACCTGTTAGCTCCACCCATAGATTTTTATTTCAAATAACATCCAGGAAACTGGTTGCTATCTACTCCACAACCGTTTTTCATCAGGAGTCACCAACCACCAAAATAGCCATGAAAATAGTATCTGACATTATTAACCTGTTGAAATTATTCTAGTTACAAACACTCCTCATTAACCTGTGTTCATGTGTCTGTGTATCAAAACATTGTAGAATAACTTTGATTTTTCATTTTATGAGTCTCCATATTCATCCACAACATATGTTCATGATAAAGGCTTTTCATAAAGTGGCGGACTGCTAAAATCTCATTGAGAAATGCATTAGGATTTTAACACTGATTTTGGAGACAAAATTTAAATTCTAATTTTCCATGTACTTGTATTTGTTTCAGGTTAAACTGGCTCTTCTCTTGTTTTAGTTTTAGCAATACCCATGAGATTTTTCATATTTCATGATTGGAACATATTGTTGTCATTGCATTGATTATGTCTGATAAATAACAATAAAATTGTTATTTGCATGAACTGTGTAAGGTCTATTCAATTCAATTACTAGTTCACTTTCAAGAGTAGGGGGTTGGGATGGCCAAGTGGTCTAGAGTGCCGCACTTCGACCTCTAGCTGGCCGGTCACCTCTGGCTTGCGACTGTGGTTTCGAGCCCTGGTTTGAGCGTATGTGGCATGGAGATAGGGGCGCCTTCTCAACCTCTGGGGTTCCTCCGGGCACTCCGGTTTCCTCTCACTGCTAAAGACCCGTACGCGCAAGCGAATTATTGAAATAAAATTAAACCATATGTTAGTCCCGAAATGACCTAGTTTGTGTTGAGTAGACGTTAAACCCCACTTCTCTCTCTCTCTCACTTTCAAGAGTGCGAGTCAAATGGTAGGGCACACTAGTCCAGAACCCTCAGTCGTCAGAATTGCCAAGGGTGACATCTGCTGTTTTCACGGTCTGCTTGTACATATGGGATCAAAAAGCAAGGTCAATGAATGTTTAATTGATGTGCACTTAAAAGAACCACTGGCAGTGGGAATTCGAAGAAGATTATATTGGCAACAATGCTGTGCCGAGAAAATTCTCCCCTGTAGCATTGCATACATGTAGATACCTTTGAAATGAAATGTAAAATGACTGGCAAAGTAGTGTTTTAATAAGATCTTAAATCTCCATTCAATTCCATGATTTTACAAAGATGATTTTTGTAATTAGCATTTGTGACCTTAGTCCTTAGTTATGCACTTAGTTATGTTCAGTATTTAATTTTACATGATCTGACATAAATGTTATGTTTTACACTGCTTATTCATCTGACCATGTAATGCTCATAGGGGAGGCGAATGGTTAGCGTGTGTGCTGCACCATAAGGTCTGTCATTTGTTTTTGAATTACCAGTATTGAAATAAAATTGAACCACATATTAGTCCTGAAATGACCTAGTTTGTGTCAAGTGAACATTTAACCCTATCTCTCTCTCTATAATGCTCATAAACTCGCTTATTTTCCCACATGATCATCACTATATTGTGGATGCTTCAAAGCCAAAAATTCTCATCCTATCATTAATGTTTATGTTCACAAGATGAAGCTTAATGATTTTTGCTTAAAAAAACTCTTGTGAATGCCCTTGAGATTAAGGATATTGTATGATTGACTTGTAAGTGATACAAAAACTAAGAGTCTATCAAATTTGATTATTTCTCATTGAGGATGTTGCCCTTGATCAGTCTATAGTGTCTTATAAATGCTCCAATTACATACTAAAGAATTGTGACAGTCCCTATGGACTGCTGGGATGACATATGTTTCAGTGCATGGCAACCTATTAAATAAATAAAATAAACAAAAATAAGATTTTGCAGGAACTTTTATTATGATGTACCATATCCATAATAGGTACATGTACATAGTATTGGCTCGATATTTCAAAAGTTTAAATTTAAATACAATTTACTAAGTTATGTCTTTTATATATGTATGTTTTGTGAAGTTTTGTCACAGAATGGTTTGAATTTTTCTCACATTCATGCTAGATTTTACATTTTTGTCACAGTCAAAAAGCATCACAGCACACAGACCTGAGCTCAGGTAAAAGACTTAACACAAAATTTGCTTTGGTCACTGCTAATATTTAAAAATTGATCGAGTAGATATATTTGACAGATTATATCACAACATCAAAAGAAGGTATTATTTTCAAGAAGGGATCAACAGTGGTTTGGTGAGTAAGATGTTGGCTCACTATCCTGGAGGTTCCACTTTTTGTCTTTCTGATGGTACAAAAAAACAAAGTCCTGTGTACACATTAGCATGAATTTAAATGACCCCTTGACAGTTGGAATTTGAAATTAGAGTCGGCCATAGTGCAGCTTTTCAGACAAAATTTCCCTTAAAAAACATTGTATAGCATATGCCTGTCTTCATTAGCCCAGCCTGTGTTGGACATTACATTAAGCACCATTCCATTTAATTTTCATGATAATTTTGATATAATTTATCATATTTAATTTTCTCACCTCAGAGAGTTAAACACAAAAGAAAAACATGTCTTTTTCTTCACAAATATTTGATCACATTTTACAACGTGCCTCGTATCAGACTTTTACACAAAGCTGAAAGACAAAATATCACATAATCCCCCCCAAAAAAATTTCCTAATCATAAAATATTCCATTTTCCAGTTCTGTTATAATGGGTTAGACATTTATGAGCCATTCTACGTATTTTTGTATCTGGATCGTGGTTAAATGATTCCAGGGCTTCAGCAATTTTATCTTCTAAATGAGATGGACTACCATCACAAATTGTGTGTAAAACTTGTTGTCGAACATCTGCATTTTCATCATGGATCATTTCAAACACTCGGTTCCAGAAATCTTCATGGTCCTTTTTAACACGGCATGGACACATCTCTCGTAAAGCTCGCTTTCTGACTTGAGGATGTTCATGTTTCGTTAAGTCAATTATGGTTTCAATCGTTGTCGTTTCTTTACACATTCTTAAAGCAGTAGAGTATTTTTCATTTGCCATGTTGATAAATTTATATCTGAAATGAAACAGTTGAATATGAAATAAAAAAATTGGATTTAAATGTACATTTCAGCTAATTTAACTAGATTTGAATGATTAAGTAAAAAGGTAACACATGTAAACATATAAAATTAACGAAAACATTTTTTTAAAGAATATTATGCATATAACTATAACTACTGGGAAAGTACAAATTCGGCGCGATTTTATATGCTCTTGGAAAATCAAAATGCTTGAAAAGATAAAAAAAAAAATAACCAAGCTAACGATCGATTTCATACCTGGTAAATTTTCTTTAAAAAAACAACTCTTTTCTTCTAACTTTATCTAAACACTAGAAATAATCATCGTGCTGTAGGCTCCGGTTATATGAATATAATTTGCAGAACCTCCCGTCGTATTTATAACGAAGATCTACTTTTCGTTGTATTGTGAAATATATTTCTATTAGTTAGATTTCATGCAACAGAGTATTTCACCATGGACCGATATTTAGTACACTTTTCTAGAAAAATATATATTTTCCACGAATTGTGCAATAAATAATAAACGAATGCGTTGCTACTTTCACTTTTGTTGTTATTACATCACGACTCGATTATCAAGCCGGAAGATAGGTACACTGGTACAATCAAGACTGCAATGAAAGGTAACTCTAAAATTGTTTACTTTGTTTTCGGTGAAATACTCAAATACTTGTATTTTTTCTTGAAAGTAAGTATACAAAATATATAAACTGTTGTTTTAAACAACACTGATATTGAAACAGCCGTCAACTTTAAATCAAATCTCTGGTCTTAATTTGAAAATGGAAAAAGGATCAACAATACTCATCAAGCAAAGCCAATTACAGTTGGCAAAAGCTTGAAATAATGAAAAGGAAAGGCAACGATTTTAGTTTTTCTTCTCGATTTGCATCTCATCTAGTATTGGTCTTACTTATTTATATTAACTCTTTTATGAAATGCAGTTTAATGAATTTAATAATAACGATATTTTAGTAATAATTCTTAATAATTTTAGCAGTTGCTATTATTAAACACAATGATGATCTAAGACTAAAAATTAGGCCTACTAGTTCAGCTCTGAACGTAGGTCTCATTACTAAATACTACACTCGCCAGTACTACGTTCAGGTCTCGTGCCATTCAATACATGTCGAAACTGGAATCTGCCCGACAGTCAATTTTACTGGGCAATTTTTTACTGCTAAACAGCCGTGTGTCAGTCCATATGCATAATTTGTAGGGCCTCACTAACTCTAATTGCAAACCTAAAGAGCATTTGGAAAATACTGCTCACCCTTTCCATTCTGAACCATATTTCTTC
Source organism: Patella depressa (assembly GCA_948474765.1). Classification (NCBI taxonomy): domain Eukaryota; kingdom Metazoa; phylum Mollusca; class Gastropoda; family Patellidae; genus Patella; species Patella depressa. Next base: position 25,968,658 of record OX419718.1, read on the forward strand.
ATGAAATTAGCTATACCAACTGATATTATAAGCCAGCATTTAGAGATGATGGGTAGAGCCATTTTAATCGTTGATAGTCCTAATTGATGTATTATAGACGACATTGTGGCGTGCTCATAATGGGAAACCTCCCCTACTTTCTGGATTAAACATTTCATATTCTCAATATCTGAATTGTGCCTTAATTTCCTTTGTCCTTGAATAAGTTGGATGCGAGTCTTTGGGCAGGATAAAGGGAGGTAGCCGACTTGACCGGTATTTCTAGAGACTGGGGTAGTAATTGTAGAGGCAGCTATATCAGACAATGAATAAATGAAAGCATGTGCTGTATTATACTGATAAATTTATAATATTTTTCTAATTTTTCAGAAATGTAATTATAAACTTCATTACAAGTTACATGATTTAATGGTGTTAGGATAGTAGGGTGAGAAAAACTAAGAATTAAATTGAAAATATGGCTAATAGAAATAACATTCCATTAAAGTCCCCAGTGACTCAGAAGTACGAGTTTGGTCCATGGCAATTAACATCAACTAAAAGTCACATCTTAAAATCGGAAGGACCAGAAAGAGAAAGGTATAGTAATACAAATTCATACTGATATAAAGTCTCATATTAATTGGCTTAACCGATTTACATTGAGAAATGGAAATAAACATCCAATCAATACAAACCAGGTCATTTTGAAGTTTACATATGGTATAAATATATTTCAATAATTTGCATAGATTCCTTAAATATATCTGTATGAACTCTGTTACTTTCAATTTGTGTATTTTTCAGGTTTGATAAAACATTAGAACTACCTCAAGTACCTGAGATGGTTTTTGCTGAAAATATTTTACGCTTAGAACATGCAGATGGTTTTGGCGTGGAATTTAATGCTTTAGATGCTTTAAAAAGAGTTGACGCTCATAATGATCCTTTACAAGTGGCTGTTGCTAAAGCATGGCAAGAAGCAAGGTAAACAAATATACTGTACACCAACTTCTTATAGTCAACAAGAGTTGGAGCCTATGAATATCTCTACAAATGTACAACCCATCAAAGTCAACAACAATGGTCTCAATAACCTCCCTTTATCTTCCAGCTCTTTAGATAGAGTCAAAAGTTTTTCTGTTCAAGGACACAGGAAATTAAGGCATAATTCAGATATCGTGAAAATGAAATGGTTAATCCTGAAAGTAGGAGAGGTTTACCATTATGAGCATGCCACAATATTACCCAATGAATTAGGACTATCAACCATTAAAATGGTTGTACCCATCTTTGAATCTTTAGCCCGTTGCTAATCAATTTGATATAAAGTAGCTAACTTGATTCGCACAAATGCTAATCATAGAGTTTGCTTCTGTTATTTCTCAAATGGACAATTTTTTTCCATCTTTATAATTGTAAAAAGTTGTTAACAGTTTATGACGATTTTTCAAGATTTCTTCACTAGCTTAGTCACAGTCATCTATTGGTATCTATTTATTACTTCCAAAAGCGAAGTTTTAGTGCCATCTTTATTCCTCTTGGCATAGATATTAATGAATATATAACAAAAGTAAGCTGCCCCCATCACACACAGCATCCATCCCTATAAGTGTATAAAGTTTCTCTGGGTTTTTCCCCTGTCAGTGGTGCAGGATGTATAACGAGCCAAAAACAGTTGCTAGTCACATGACTGCCTATGTAAAATGTTCCTCATGGCCCACTGCATTGTCCCCATCTTCATTAGTGTAGTTGGTGGAGAAAAGTACGAAGTGGGCAAATTTTTACCCCTTAGTACTCTCTGTGACTCCTGCTCTTTTTCAACGAAACTGCTCCAATTCATATGCCCATCTTTATAAGCAAAGTTGGGTTAGAAAAGTAGGATGTCAAACCCCATTTCATTTAATTTCAGCTTACTTTCGCTGTTTTATTTGTTACAGGTCTGATTGTGAACATATAAAAAATGTAGTAAAACCATTTGATTGGACGTTTTCTACAGATTATAAAGGCACTGTGTTTGGAAATATAAAAGTAATTTTTTTTTATGTGCAATTAATCACTCAAACTCTGTAACTTTTTATTATGTATTAATAACAGTTTATACATTAAAATAGTAACAAGTCTTTAGACTAAAATACTTACAACATTATTGACACTGAAATAATGGCATCAGTCTTAACATTAAAATTATTACAGCAGTCTTTATATTAAAAAGACATATCAACATTATTTACTCTGAAATAATGACAACAGTCATTATATTAAAATAGTGCATAATTTTTTGTCTTTTGAAATATGTTAACAATTTGGCCTATTGTGCCTTTAATGTTGTATTTCCAAAATTGGTGATTCACAAAGTGACACACTGTTTGTAAAGAGAACTTGTCACTACAACGTCATGTCTACTTGTGTTGATTAACCAGGTAACACATACAATTGAACATGTCGTTATTGCTGTCACTACAACGGCCGCACGCAATTCGTGTGCCAATATCGAAATATTAATTTTGTCTTAATTGTTGGATATCAGAAGTTTATCAATGTTGATTGAAAATGACTAATAAGTCGTGTGTTTGCAAGGTTGAAGACTGGATGATATTAGATTGGCATCTTACATTCTTTAAAATAACGTCTGCTTTAAACAACCACTTGGTCCCAAATGCCATATCCATAATAAGTTGACATGTATTAGATAGTCACCCGAACTTAAAGGTCATCTTTGGTCCACCCCTTGGATGGCTGCATATAAACAGTGATCATACAATCTTCATGGAGAACTTTTATAAAATAGTTAGAATTATGTTTCAGATGGAATCAACAACAGAGAGAATAGATTTAGAAAAGTTAAAGAGAAGAGACCAGATCATGTTTTATGATGATTTTTTGTTATTTGAAGATGAATTATCTGATAATGGTAGTTCTATGTTAAACTGTAAAATAGTAAGTTAAGTTATCTTAATAATTGTTTTCATTTTTAAAGGGGGATGGCCAGATTGCTTGATTGTGTGTGCTTTAGTTCATAATGTCTGTGTCCTTAAGTCATCTGGTGTGATTTCATTCTGTATCTTTAATTACTGGTACCTCATGGGTTTTGTCCCAAGACCCCCCATGTGGAAACAAGTTATTGAAATAAAATTTTGCAATATTTTTCATGGTATAATCTACGCTAAGATGTACTAAAATTGCATTATGAGAGATGAGATGAAGTGTTGACAGTTCTCGCCATAACAGAGGAACTTGTTGAAACATAGTGTGATATAAACTCAGTTATTGTTTTCCTTAGTAATTTCTGATATCTATCATATCTTCAAATTATTCATTTAAAAATGCCTTATAAGGATTTCAAGTTAACAATTAGATAACCTTAAATTAAAGTGAAATTGCTCCACTCTGAACCAAGGTATTATCTTTTGAATTATTAGCTAACTTTGATCATCATTACTAAGTCTTGATTATCCATTTTTACGTTTAATTATTTTTTTAAAAAAATGTACTTCAATCTGCTAAATATTGCAGGCTAGCTATGATATTGAGAGTTTTTTTATAGTCTGGATACATTAATTAATGTAGATAACATTTCAGGCTTAAAGAACGACCTGTAATAGGCAGATTTAGACCTTGCATAATGTTTGTTCAATTAACATTTCATTAAGAAAACAAAACCAAAATATCAGTGGTTGATTATCTCTTGGATAGGAATCAAACGGTATAAAACTGCCAAATGTGGCAAAATGGTATAAGTCTGTTTATGCTGTTAGGGGTTTGACACAATGGTGACTGTCTGTTGATAATAAGTTTTATACATAAGATATGGTGTTATATAAGCCTGTTGGTAATAAGCTTTATATATCAGATAAGGTGTCATATCACTCTGTTGGTAATCAGTTATTCTCAGTTATATATGATATGGTGTTATATCAGTGTTGGTAATGAGTTTTATATAAGATATGGTATCACTGTGTTGGCAATATGTTTTGTATATAAAATATGGTGTTATATCAGTCTGCTGGTAATGAGTTTTATCTACAGATTATTAAGGACACCTAGATTATAACAGGGAAATATATTGATATATTAATTTTAAAGATTTGAATAAAATGCTGGGATTGTTTCCCTACATAGATATATATTTGAGAACGTCAGTGGTGTTCATTATATTCGTCTATGGTAATAAATATATACCTGCAGATTATATTGTACACCTAGATAATAACAAAGGTTCAGGGTATCTGTTTATAACTAGCTCTTTATAAACAGTTTGTCTTGCTTTTGACATTTCAGTATTAAATGTTTCTCATGGTAAGGTAGGGAGAATGAACATGTGCATTCAAAATTAGGGGAAAGCAACTCTCATCTGGTTAGTATTTTTAATGGATTGTCTTCATTTGGTGTGAGCATTGTGATCATTAGATGATGAAGCTTATGTCTGTTTCTGCTAGAGCAGTACTTTCCTGTTTTTCAAAAAATGTCACGAAAAGGTCAAATATATAACTTGTATGAAAGTGTGGGTGTTTTCACAATCATCGTTTGAAGAAATGCATCAAAGGGTTGAAAACAAATATGGTGTTATATCAGTGTTAGGTGATAAGTTATATATATAAGATAGTGCTGGTTATAAGTTTTGTATAAAGATATGGTGTTGTATCATCATGTTGGTTTATCATTTTTATATACATGTATATAAGATATATCAGTTTTATATATAATATGGTGTTATATCAGTCTGTTGGTAATAAGGTTTATTAACAGATTATTAAAGCCCCAATAACACTCTTGCTGTAACTGAATAATATGCCCCAATCTTCATTCTGGTCAACAAATTGTATTATTTTAGAATATTCCAATTAAATGATGATATAAATTTCATCTTAACACACCTATTTTGAAAAATTGGAAAAATTCAACCAATTGATTTGAAAAGTCTAACGTAAACCTTTTCAAGTGTGACTTGAATTTTAAAATATTTTCGAACCCTCTGGACAAGTAAAATGGGTGTTAATGGATAATATACACAACAGGTAGGACACTTAAACATCTAGTACTTAGAATAAGGGTATTATTTATTTTCTGGAGCTACCAAGCCAGCAAGAATGTTATTGTCCCTTTAAGTGCACCTAGATCATAACAGGGAATGTGCCGACATATTATTTACAGATTTAAATAAAATGATGCGATTCTTTCCCTACATAGATATATATTTGAAATCATCAGTGGTGTTCCTAATATCTGTCTATGGTAAAAATATTTACCTATAGAATAGAGTGGACACCTAGATAATAACAAAGGATCAGGGTAACTGTTTATTACTAGGTCTTTATAAATAGTTATTAGACTTTGAACATTTTAAGGATTAAATATTACATATGATAAACTTAACTAACTGTCAAAATAAAACACTTGTGCATAGTAAATTTCTGGAAAGTAACCCTCATCGTCGCATTTTTCAGTGGATGTAAACAAGTTCGTCATTTAATAACTTAAAAATCAAGACTTTGTTGTTTATTATCGTAACAACGAAACTTGACAATCAAGACTATAATTGTGAAAACTATAAAGACTGATAATTTCGATCAGAATAAGATAATTTGACTGAAATATTCATTTTTCCGTATCATTTTTTGAACTGTTACAGCAAGAACAGTCAACATTTTTATCTAAATCTTACATAATGCATCTTTAAGTATAATGATTTATATTATGTTTTATATTTTTAGAGAGTAATGCCTTCCAGTTTTTTTATATTATTGCGATTTTATATGAGAGTTGATGATGTCATAGTTCGAGTGAATGATACAAGAATTTATTACGAGGTAACTAGAGTAGATAAACATACATAGTCTTGATTACTCCAGTTGAAATTGTCTGCCTTTCAATTACAATATTGTTCTGTATAAAAATGTGTCAATAAAAGGGCAGTGCCAATATACTGATATATATAGATTATTAGCAATGGGTTACTGTTAAACTTTTGCTTAGTAAAGCTACTCGTAAGAGTATTGAAATGTTCCATGAAATTTATTTGTAATAACCCAAGAAGTAGCAAGCTCTTTGCAGTGCATTGTTCAATAAGTTCAAGCTATACTGCTGTATCACACCTTGTGATTGTGGTCTTGCAATGACTTTTGGTAATTATATTACAGATTGAGAATAATTATATTTTAAGAGAATACAGCAGCAGAGACAAACAAATGAAAGAAATAAAGGTAACATATTAAGGGCTCAGTAGTTCAAAAAAGATGAAAAACTTGCTTTCCATCTATAAACTGGTAGTAGAATTTGAAAAGGATTTCTGAAAATAACATCCAGAATTTGACAACATTTTAGCATTGATTAACTTGTGGAAAATTTTATGTTTTCCAACGAAATGATAATGACACACATAGACCTTAAATATATATTATGTTATATTTAGATAATGAACTGTCTGTTCTTTCTATAATAGTTCAAAAATAGATGAAATATACATGGGGTAGATTGATTATTATCGTAGCAGCAGATAAAATTTTAAATCCAGCAACTAGTGTTCTAATACATTAATATATCGGCCATCCGATGGTCCAGAGAGTTGATTATTAGCTTGCCATGTGAATTAATGTCCAAATGATAGTTTATATAAGATATAAAGTCAGAATAAAGACCTGTAATACGCAGATTTAGCTCTTGTATAATGCATCTTTAATTTGTTTTAATTTCTATTCCAGGCCCCAATTAATGTAATCACAGACATGAATCAAGTAGGACCTCATTTGACATTAAGAGAAGAACAAATAGAAAAATTGATTTTTCCTACGAAAGACTCGGTAGATAATAATGTTAGCTGATATATCATACACCTGAAACCTGATAAAGACAACTTGAGAACTCAATAAAACCACAAAAAACCTGCGACAAAATCACTGATGGACTACTATATTATTTAGAAAGTAGAATCTTTAAAATAGTTGAATATGTAAAAGAAATATCATGCAAAACTGGTTCAATTCCGGTCAGTATTTACAAGGATATGATGAATTTAAAATTTCATAAGATTTGGTATCCTCTACTGATGATATCAACAAGCCAGTGTCACCTATAAGTATCAGGTATGATCTTTCGATGGTCCTCTTTATAATCCAACTGTATTCAAGCCAGGAGATTATCTACTGTTGATATTTGGGTTTTGTTTGCTTGATTAATAAATCAATAATAAGAAGACGAACAGCAGCTTTAAGACAAGGAACTCTTGGATTTAGGTAAAAAAAAATCGGATAATGTGTAACAAAATTGATTTTTTATTTTTCACCCAAATCAAAGAAGTTGGTTGTTTCCTGATGGTGTGAGATCCATGTGAGAACCCTGGTGAAACTATGTGTTTTTGGTAAAGTTTCAAGTTTACAGAACTAATTTTATCTATAAAGGCAGCTTTTATAGAAAGTGTTCATTTGAAGACAGCAACAATGTCTAAATAAATTACCTGTCTTCATTAGCCCGGTCAAAGCAGAAAAAATTGTCTTTTTCCTTAAAGAATATTTAATTGTGAATCAAAAATGAAATTTGTCAAATTCTGTACTTACTTATATGTATCACATAATAAAACTTGTTGTAAATCATGTATTCATATTTACCATGGTTACATGAGCTCAACTAGGGAGAAAAAATTAGCCAGACAGAAGTGTTTCTATGTACCTGTGAAAAATAGCATGGTGCACATATATATACTTTTTTGATGCATGGCTTTTAATTGTGTATGAATCGTCTGCTTAAATGACGATAAAAGTTATGGCCCTTTATTTTCGATAAAAATGTCGGACAAGAAAATTTCTGAAATGTGGAATTCCATTTTCCGTCCATCTGAATGATCAATTAGGCAGCACTTTTTAATATTCTTGCTGCTCCAGAAAAATAGAATCTGGACGTAAAAAAAAAAAAAAAAAATTCTATATTCAAATCCTAGAAATTTCCTAGATAATCATTCATATATTCAATCACAATTTACAGGACTATTAGATTTTAAGGTGCACTTGATCTGGTTCCCAAATTTCTGGGGTTTTTTTTGTTGTTTTTTTTTTATTTAACTGAATGTACCAAAAAGTGACATACACAAATTTGTTTTAGAATATGAGTATTGAATGATGATATCAGTGATATTCTTGGTACATATAATATAGACTTAGTAGATAGGATTAGTAGTCTTTAAGATTGTCTGTCTTCATTAACCCAGTTTAGGAGCAGAACAGTAGGATGTTAAACCTCATTTCGTGGTGAATGTGACCAAATTTCTGTGACCGTCTTGCCCAAATTTGTAGTCACCTCTAGACCAGGTACTGTAGCCCCTGTTCGAATAAAATGGGGTTTTAACATCCTTCTGATCTCCACCAACTGGGTTAATAAAGAGAAGACGGGTGGGGGATCACAGAGATAGTTCATTGGGACTCCTCGCCGTTGTCTCCTCTCGTCAGTTGTACTGGATGGAGAACCTGACAAGGACAGCTGTTTAGTGAAGTCTTGTTATTTGGATGGGACTGCAAACCAGATCCAAAAACCAAACAAATTTGCATTGGAAATTAGAAATTCAACAAGGATCCCAAAAAGGTAGGAAATTCTGAAAAACTACACACTGTGTAGTATGTTGAAAATAGGAGCGGTTTCAATGGTTCTCATATTGAGTCGGTTTCTCTGTGTCCGTGGTGTAAGATGAAGGAACAAGCTGTCTAGTCATTTGGATGGACTGAATAACTGAAATCCCATGTACATATTGGAATGCACATAAAAGATCCCTTGGTAGATGGATTTCAATGTAAGAGTTTTCTATAGTGCCGCTGCCCAGGCAAATTTCCCTCATAGCACATTGTACGCCAGTCTTCATTAGCCCAGTTCGGAGCAGTAGGAAGTTAACCCATATTTAACTTTATTTTGGTTAGTGAGTCAGCGCCACTGCAGCTTCCCACGATACAACTATACTGTGATCTTTTTGAATGTATATTATAAAGACATTCCAAAATACTGTCTCAATCAACTAAACCCTGGACAATAAATGTGTTTGTGGGTTTATGTTTCATTGCTTGAAATCTGTTTCAAGAAAACAATGTCACAATGTTTATAAATTGCTGAATAAATGTAGAAACTTATTAAGAAGATGGTTTGATGATTTTATGATTTTGCAGTTTTAACTTCAAGGTCTATCTCAACACTGTGCGATTAATCTGACTTCATAATTTGTTCACACGACACTGTAGAATAATCAAGGGCAATAACTCTGGACTACATTACTATTATCACAGAAATGCATTAAGTGTCTCAATGTAAACAACATGTATAAATTTTCAAAGACCTGTTGAAAAATGTTGCATCTACAGCATTTACAAGAAACATGAGAACGTATAAAAAATAAAACAAGTTTTTCTCCGATTTTATACATATTTTTTTCTAAGATAAATACATACAAACATATTGATAATATAAAATAGATTCTACTAATAAAATATTATTTTATAACCAATATCAATTTTATTTCTTTGATAATATCACTTTCAACATTGGCAATACACTTATTAATTTGACAATATCATATTTATATAAAGCTAAAATATTTGGTATGTGGATACAGTCACTATTGAATATTAGGTTTTTGCTTGAAAGCAACTTGTGAAATAAACAGTGATTATATCCAAACCATATATTCTTGTATCACAAGTCAATTGTTATATCACATTTATAAATGGCAATATACATTTATTTTAATATCGGGTCTTTCGTAAAATTTCCTAAAATAGGATAAATAATGCTGTAAGGTAAATCTGTAAAATAAAATATAAATTTATACAAAATTTCAAACTTGCATGCAAAGTAAAATGTGTATCTATCTGCAATTCTAATAATTTAATAAATAATGCTGAATGATTATTTGGTTCATTTTTGCTTTAAAAATATGAAACTTGTGTGCAGCAAAGTATAACTAGATAAAATTGTAGAAAAGGACATAAATAGTATAATTCAACGAATATAAATAATTATAATAAATATAATAAGTTTAACAGTAAAGATATCTACATAGCAGTTTACAAGTAAAAAATTAAATATTCTCATTAGAAAATGCACCAAGCAGGACAATAAATTTGAATAAAACTTGTATGGCAAACATTCACTAGTTAAATAAACACAAGGTTTCGATTGGTATTCTCTTATCGTTATCAAGCACAATGACATTTGGTAATGGTAAGGTACAATATGTATTTGTGCTTGATAATTAGAGGATACTTGAGGAAATGTTGTGTTTATAAACCAGTGATTGTTTCCCCATAAAATTGTGTGAAGGCCACACCAATATGATTTTATGTTCTTTGGGATATTTCTTCAGAAAAAAAACTTATTTAAAAATCTAAAGTACTTTATTTTGCTGTTTAGAAGCTTTTAGTTCTAAATTTTGAAGTTCAAAACAAAACATCTTCCACTTGGTTCAGGTGGCAATTTATTTACTAAGACCCCAAAGAACAAAAAATTAAATTCGTGAGGCTTAGTGTGTTTCTCAATATAATATGGACACTAAATAAAGACGTTATCATTTTAATATGATTTATGTAATAAATGGTCAACAGTGTATAATAAGATAAACATTGCGTAGATGTAATGATTTTGGTCACAATTAAAAAGTGTGTTATCAAAGATAATCAATGATTTCCTATAACAACCACCAAGAAAATAAACAACTATCACTTGACCACCAGATTGATTTGAGACAATGTAAGTAATATAAATTTGAGACTCGAATATAACTCTGAGACATTACAATGTAAATTTGAGACAGAATCACTGGATCATAAAATTGAGACTAAATCGCTGATCATACATATGGCAAGCGGAATAACTGAAGCATTAGTAGCGAGAGAAATGAAAAGAAAATGAAAAGATGTAAAAGTAAAATTTACAAAACATGATGAAGCTCTTACCCAGTGTGAATGAGTCATTTATTTCTACATATTGTTATGGTCACTAGCAATTTAAAGGAATGTTGTCATCACGCCATGCTTTACTTACAATTATATGCTATCAATATACAAAACAATCTTTACTAGAAAAGAAAAACAGTTGCAGAAAAGATGGATATGTTATTATTTCATTTTTACAATGACTATGATCCTTGAAAGAATTAGATGATTTAATTATGTACTTTCACTTTTCTCAAATTCTCATTTGATTAAACAATGAATCAAAAAGTATCTTCTGGAATAAAGGAAGGCAGGTATTTTCCAGATAGCAAGAAAAGAAATTCTAAGTTGGCATATAGTTTAGAATAATTTCAATTTACCCAAATTCTAATGAACATTTAACCAGGGTAGTCGAGTGGACTTGCGTCCCTGAGGCCATTCATATCGTGACTGATATTCTGAATTAGTAGTCGGCAGTATCTTGGCTCTATCAACTGGGCGTCCATTGACCATAAAATTGGGTAATGGATTAATAACAAAATGACTGGTGGGCATGTCTAAGTTGGGTGCAACATATTCGTCACTATACAGAGTAGTTCCAGGGAATATCACATTAATTCCAGCTCGTTCTGCTGCTGATCTTTCTGGTTGTTGGGTCCAGGCCTCTTGTTGTCTCTGTGTGGCTAATTCTTGTGTTCTAACAAGATCAGTTGCGTTTAATGTGTTCACTGCCTTTACGTCGTTAAACGATGAACTAAAACAAGGTTCTGCTGAAATTTTTGGTTTAATTTGGGTCGTTGCCGCTGGATACAAACTATCAATAGTTCGATAACCTGCAGAGAAGAAATGATTTTAAAAATTAGATTCTATAAATTATTTCTAAACAACATATTTCAGATCAATATAGCTTTGATGATGAATTATTTATCTGTGATTTACTGAATCAGGTCACTGACTATTTCATTTTTTTAAATATAGGTTAAAGATATGCAAGGAACTATTTAACCCTTGTCCTGCGGTACCCACATTATTCCAGGATCGGCACGAGCCCTCCATATACTGCAGCTGGAATATTTCATGATTACCGATTGTATTTATTTCCGGGTGTTTTAAAAGTGTTAACTCCCTAGTGGCATTTCACTAAACGAAAGAAGTCTGCTGTCATTCTTGTTGCATTGTTTATATTTTTTTCGATAATTCTCCGAAGATTTGGGGGACGTATGTGATGATACATGTCCCCAAGGGAGTGTTGAATGTATTATTTAACGACAGTGTCAGTGCTACAAATCTGATTTGCAGATTCTAGCAACTATACCAGTTTTAATAGAGGCACACAACGTCATGCATGTATACTGATACAATTCAGTTGACAACGTCATATACGACGTCAACAATTCAGCAGCTTAAGGGTTAACACCACAGAAGCATTTCCTGGTTAACAGTCAGACCATTGGAACTACTAACCATTCAAAATTGATACATACCTTTATATACCCGAGCTGGTGGACTAATTGTTGTAAATTGTACTTTATTTCCCATAGCACCATAATTCTCTCTCATTCTTTCACCATATCTCTGTGTTCTTAAATCAGCAGCAGGAGTACCAATAGCTACAAGGAAAGAGAAATGGGGTTTAATGTCCACTTGTAGCAAGCTATGTAATTCTGGGACAAACATATGGTAAATTCTAATTCAATAATTTGCTTGCACATATTGGTCTTCAGCAGTGAGAGGAGACTGGAGGACCCAGAGAAGACCCATGAGGTTGGTCAGGTAACCCTACTAGTTTTAACATTAAAGCTTGGGATTGAGTCGCACCAAATTCAAATAAAACATGTAAATAACTTCAAAACATTATTTCATATTCTGTTACAAAGATATACTAGGCCTATTTGACATTTGTGAGGTGGTGTCAGGCCTTTTCTTAGAAAATACCACATACAAAATTTTAAAAACTTACGTCAATGAATGATTTCAAACAATATTTCTTTTATAAATAACTAACTACAAACTGTCATATGTCAGAAATTCAAAAATGATTTTAAATAAGGTCAGGTTCATGCGTTTACGAAAAAAAACCTGCTCTTGATATGTCCAGGATATTCACAATATTTTTGTGGGTCGTGTTTAATTAGAAATAAAATATGTTGTCGTTATAAAACTTACATGTTCTAGCTCGTTCTAGTCTCATCATCTGTTGTGTCTGTGTTCTAGCAGGATCTTGTATTTTCATTCTATTGTTTCTATATTGTGTAAAGCGATCTGTGACACCTATATGATCGCCAAACTCTTTAATTCTGTTAGCTGCTTGATAAGCATACGGATCTAAACTCTACAAAACAAAAAACGTTCATAAATTATCTTAAAATCATGTCTACTATTTCTGTATCAGAAGAGTCTGTAGTAATATATTTATGGTTTGAATAAAGATGTCTATAACCCATACCCTCACCCTAGCACCAGTTAACCATTGTGGACGAAATGTTGGACTACAGTGGAACACCAATGTTCCATTGCCCTGGTCAAGATGAACATCTTATTCAGAGGTAAATCTACTCCTATAGAATTTGAAACCCATATGGAGCCTGGAGATCGGATGTTTGATCTCTGCATTGACCAAGAAAGTTCATCTGGATTTACAGACTTGGTTCCCACTGCCAGTGGTGCAAGATGGAGGGCACCACAAAGACAAATGCCTTGTCATAATATGGATGAGACGAAAAATTGTGGTTCCATGTACCCACTGAGCTGCAGTTGAAATTCGATATAAGAGTAGGCTGTAGTGCCATGGCACCAGAAAATCTCCCTCAGTTGGCATATGCCCATCTTCATTTTCCAAGTTAGAGCACAACAGTAAGATGTTATACCCCATTTCATTTCATTTCATTTGTAACTCATGAAAAATGAGTTCTTTAATAATTTTGTTACACTTCCCAGTGCATGTTGGCTTCAGTGATCGTCTCTCCTCCCGACACAGTGTCTTTTTCAGTTGGTCTTGAAATAATCATTTTAGTTGAATCTGTCAAGCACTAACTTGAAGTTTGTGTCTGACATGTTTTAAAATCCATCAGTGACAACCCTGAAAAAGACACATCAGAGAGATTGTGCCGGCTGTGCCAGACAAAATCTGAATCTGTGTCTGACAATGTCTGTGACAGGTGCCTTATTTCCAGGCTTGCTATTCATATACTACTGGTACCAACCCTTTGAACTGATTGTAGATTATTCATTGCCCATTCATGTTTTTCTCTAATTTCATTTTCTTGTTTATCTTTAAGTTTATCAACATTTAATTGATTTTTTAAGTCAAAAAACCGAGCTGAAGTTTGATCCATTGCTGAAACCACATCTGAAAAACAACATGATCTAAATGAATGGTTTACAAATAAATACTGACTGCAGAAATTTTTAAAAACAAGGATGCACCTGGATGAAACGTACTTGACAAAGGAGGTGATAAAAAAACTTTTGTCAAGATATTAAATGTAATATAAGGGAGATAATGAAATTCAAATGCAAATAATTACTCATCTGAAACCTTTTTTCACCCAATCTGTAAAAATAGTATTACGGCATTAAGTCTCAACTATTGGTGCTAAGCATAAAGTTATTTTTCGAAGACAAACTGTATTAAGAGGACATATAAAAGGCACCATATAAAAAATTTTAAAAATCCAAAAGCTATATCGTGCAATTTTTGTAGGTCTGTCAAACTCGATCTGCTTTCATAATATCTGCATTTAAATGCTCTTTTCTTGGTCACTAGTAGGATGAACAACAATTTATAGCTCAAATATTAAATCAAGCGAAATAAATAAATAAATCAATACTCTTAACCAAGTTATATTTTCCATTCCTTTAAAAATTAATGAATGATGCGTATCAATTACTCAATATCAGTTCAATATGGCAACGGCAAGAGTTCCAATTAACTGATTTTTTGATTGTAGGCCTAATCTAAATTATTGTACTTGGTTGTAGGCCTATTAATTTAATGGCATTATATATTATTTAATAAAATAAAACTGAATATATATTGGAACTTACTGTTACGATATGCAGCAGTATGATTAGGATCGAAGTTATTTTGCCAAGTGCGTGACGTGGTAAGCAGATTATTATCGAAGTTCAGGTGGTCTAATCCATTATCTAATTTAGTTAACTCTCTCGCTATTTCCTCGGTACAGTAATATTTCCCGCTCTGTAATATATCCTTAATATCTGATTTAACTGTTTTGATTTCACTTGCGATAGGATTCCGTGAAGCATACATAATGACGGGGATACGTCGATCAATTAATCCGTTATCTGTAACTAATTCTCAACTTTCGTCCTCATTTACCGTTAGTTGTTAAGCAGAACTCGCTGATCTTGACAACCGGCGCTATGGTAAACAAAACAGGTGCACGAGAGAGCTTTTCGGGGGAAATAACTCTTTCTGCTTTACTTTTGGCGGGGTCAGACTACCGTTATTTTACCGCTGTTGACATTCTTGTGACTTCCACATCAACGAAAAAGTGCGCGACCATTCGTAACGGGATACACACTCGTGTTGTGTACAATATGCGTTGAATTATTCATGCATTAATTCTTCCCTTCCACCAAAATGTCTGATTATTTTCCCCTTGACCTATTGTTTATATTAAAATTTGTTTATACTCAAATGCGCTGTACCGCGAGGAGTTTGCATTTTGAACAACCTGATATATAATAGGCTCAACAGGTCTAATGAGATGATATAAGTGGAGGGGAAACCATCATAGTGCTTTCGCACAAATGCATTTTAAATTGGATACTAGAAATGGCCAAAGGCGATGTAGAGATAGTCAAATGTGTAATTCCGTATTTTACACACATCACACCAGTTTCTTTCAACTGCTTCCCAATACGATAAACGATTAAGTATTTATTAATTTGTAAAACTTCAAATGGGGAGAGAAGACATGAAAGATAGGAGAGCATATCCACCGCTGTCAACAGAAAGAGAATAAATAAAAGGAAAAGAAATCGATGGCCTTCTAAACTTAATAAAAAAATCTACTACAAAAAGTTAGAAAATGTTGGGGAATTTTAGGACAAAAAGAGTTTTATTGACATTCCGTGAAATACTAATTTGTTTTGGTATTAAATGCACTGACAGGTTTTATAGGCTTAAAAGATCGATTATAACACATTGACTCATTTGTAAATGATAACAAAACGAAAAGCTGGACAAAGAAATCTATAGAAGCCAAATCGCTTCTATTTAGGGCCTAGAATATAATAATGTAATATTAATGTATATAAACTGATTTACATTCTCAATCACTTCCGGTATGTCCAGCGAAATACGCCAGTCTACACCGATAGTATTTATTTCACATACTCTCCAGTTAAGAGTATGGCAATACTACTCTAGTCTCGTTTCTCGATTCCTTTGTTACAAATGGCGCTGAAACGCATTATGATACACGATTCGTGTACCAATGGTAAAATGTTTATTATATCTATAAAATATAAGATACCAGAAGCCCATCTACTCCCATAAGATCACACCTATGCTGATTTAAAATGACTAATATTTCGTGTTTTCAATGTCAAAGACTTGGAATATATTGAGTTAACGATAATAGCTCCTTTAACTCTACGTCTAAACGTCATTTTTAGACTTACTGTGGTAGCTCAGTAAGACCTTTGCTCGCAATCCAGGAGCTCTATAAGGATCGCCGAGAAAGCCCTTAGAGATTTTCCGACGTGGTGTCAACTTGTCAGTGGTGCAGGACGGGCCAAGCCGCCAAGGACAACGTCTAGTCGTTCAGAAGAGATGAAAAGCCGATGTCTTCTGTATACATTGGCGACTAAAATAATTTAAAAAACGATTCTTTTTATAATGGGCTAATAAAACTGAAATCGACCACCTGAAATCTCAAAACACTTCGGTGCTAACATATGGTTCAATTTTTGGGGGTCTTTAGCAATGGGAGTAAACCGTAAGACTGGGGGGGGGGGCACAAGGTATAGGACACGTGTTAGATCATTCGGCCACCAAAACACACTCAAATGACAATATATTGTGTGGTTGACAGTAAAAAAAAAACATTTTGTACAATACGAGATTTTCAAAAATCTGCTTCCGCTGCACCGTTTTTGGGTTTGTTTTTGTTTTTTGGGTTTTTTTTTTTTTTTTAGTTTTTATATTATTAGTTTAAATCTTCAAAGAGCACCAAATGGGTTTATGCAAACATGTTTTCTAGTGATCTGAGTTGCATTCTGCCAAATAATTTCAAAGATTTCCTCGGTTGAGGAACCCATTTCGTTTCTTTTCAAACATTGTATTTCTCGTAAACACGACTCGGTCCACTAGCAGGACCGCATCTAGCAGGTGTGCAGGGGGTACATTGCACCCCCAGAAATGCCCCCTCAAAAAATTTGACAACCTTTCAGTAATAAAGTAATACACGTGATTATGATCAGACAGTGGTGATCTTAAGGCACTGGGGCCTATTTCACGAAATTTTAACTAAGATAAGATCCCAATTTTAGTAATTTGATTGGATAATATTAGATTGATTTTAGTGCTTAGCCGATCAAAATTGAAGTATCTACTAAAATTGGATTTTATCTTAAGTTAAAATTTCGTGAAACAGGGCCCGGATCAATCGGTCGGTTTTAAGAGCGCCCACACGTCAATTGGTACCTGATCCAAACACTCTTATATCATCTATGTGGAGGCTATGAGGCGCCACTACAGGCGCGGATCCAAAAGGCGGGGTCACTAGGAGCAACTGTCTCCCCTAAAAAAATCTACCGCCCCTGAAATAAAAAAGTCTACCATATGAAATACAAAATCGACTCACCAGAGTGGCCGAAAAACGTGTTTCCAGTCGCGTTATTTTTCAAAATTTTCCGAGGGTGGACCCCAGACGTGGGTGAGACCCCCATAAGCGAATGACATTATAAGAGATTCACGTTCTTGTCGCCCTATCCATATGGCCTTATTGGTGGTTCAGACTAGTTCTAGTCTACAGGACAAGATGTTTGTTATTTTGGTGTATTTAACAACAAAAAGAGAAACAGCGCCACCGAAAAATACATAGTGGATCACTTGCTAGCGACTTTGATTGTGGCTCCAAGTGCGTGGAAAACGCGTTAACGACAGTTTAATTTTCCAATTTTTCGCAGGAGGGTCTGGGGCTCGCCGCTCCGCGCTCAGTAACTCGGGCATTATATTGGCGCCTCCGAGCCCAACTGCTGCATCCCCAATTTTTAAATCCTACATACGGGCCTGTCCACTAGACCAAGCTCTGCATCTTTTTCTCACGCTGCAGACATTATACAGGCTATACTTATGAAAAGAAAGGCGTACTTAATGTAATAAACTGATTCATACTGTCAAACAAAGATGGTATTTGTTTCAAATCAAGCATTTTATGATAATATTTTGGATATATTAATTTAGACCGGACGGAAACTCGCCTAATGTGTCGACCTTCGATCAAACATCTGCTAGGTTACTACTATGTGAATCCTCTGTCTTATATATATATATCTGCGACGCAGGGGTCCACTGAGTAAAACCTTAGGTCAGTTGTTCGATAGCGATGTTGGTCGAGAATGTTCATTGGGATTTTCCGACTAGTATATAGGCTACCCGTCTCCATTGGCCCAGCCATTTCAGAAAAGTAGGACGTTAAATCCCATTTATCCGAGTAGGCTAAGTGTAATGTATCTGACATAATCTTATGGAAAACAGCTACTTATTTATTGAGGCGACGTTTCGTAGGGTATTCTCTCAACGTTATCAAGCTAATACTGTAATAAACAATTCCTGAAACCACACAGGAAAACAAGATCAAAGGTGGTGATATTACTTGAGGCGCACACCTTTGGGAATGATATTGGGTAAGGCGCGGGCTCGCTAGCCTGGAGGTCGGCAATCTGTTTGGAGGTCGGGTGTTCGGTCACTGCATTGGCCGAGAAAGTTCAACTCGATTTTCGGCGTGGTTTCCCCTTGTCAATGATGTATATCGGAGGGCCTGACAAGGACATCTGTCTAGTCGTTCGGATGGGACAAAAACCGAGGTCCCGTGTACACATTGGCAGTTGGAATTCGATATAAGAGTAGGCCGTAGCGCCCTGCCCGGGCAAAATTTACCCCGTAGCACACTGTATGGCGTAAGCCCGTCCTTCATTATCCCAGGTTAGGTGCAGAAGAGCAGGACGTTAAACCCCCTTTCATTTCATCCGTTGACTCTGTATTAGCTTGATAACGTTGAGAGAATACTTTTCGAAACGTCGCTTACATAAATAAGCAGCTGTTTTTCCATGTGTTGTAGTTTATAGTATGTGACATAGACTCCGCATTAATTTATTTGAAATTAATCTTTAATAACATAAACACACAAAATTTGAGACTTCTTCTTTATTCAAAGTTCGGCGTTCGATCCCAGGGATTTTTCAGGGTGGGTTTCACTTGTCAGTGATGCAGCACAGGGGGATTAGTAAGGGTCGGCGTCTAGTCGCTCGGGTGGTACGAAAAACCCAAGGACCTGTGTACACTTTGTGTTGAAAATAAACGAACCTTTTAGAGTTTCAATTTAATTAGTTGGCCGGGAAAAATTCCCTTAAAGCTCACTGCATGGCACATGCCGTGTTGAAAATTAGGATGGTAAACCTTGTTTCACTAATTCAATCATACTAAATGCCACTTACGGTTATAATTTTCATTTACCGCTGTTCTTTTGTTAAACAAAGTTTAATTATTCGTGTATTATAAATTGATTTTTATCAATCAAAAACGCGAAAAGGATAATTGTTTTCTCTGTAATTTTTTTTTAATTCAATGTTACAGGATTAAAGAAAGATAATAATAAATTGCAAAAATTGTTCATAATTATGTTAGTATTCCTATTAATTTTTACAATTACATCTGAAATTACAAACTGCAACAATTATACTTGCAGACAGATAGCTAATTATAAATTCTATGGAGTAAAATTTTAAACAAATCTTTATCTGTTAATTGTTTTCGACAACATGCTGAGATCGCCGACAAGGCTCTCCCTCGCTGGTAATCGGTTCGAGACGCTGTGATGACGTCAGAGCCATAGGCGAACAAGTGCGTGCATTAGAGATTGGCTCAGTAGATGAAACCAGTTGTTTCTAGCTCTAGACAGTAGTCGTTGTCTGTTTGTCGTGAAACGAGGGTCGTGTTAAACTCTTCTAGTGTCAGAGACGGTTATCGCTACAAACTTGGCGACTGATCAAACTGTTTTAGCGGCTTCAGTTTTCATCACCGGTGCATCGGCATAACAGGTACTGTAAGAAAACCACTCACTCTTTACTTCTTAATTTAGATAAAAATAGTTTTATTTGATATGAATCGATCTTCCAACTTTGATCTTTCTACTTTTATTTGTAAATTACTCGAAATCGTTTTCTGCTTATGAAATCGATTTCTTTTTTTTCTTCGAGTTTAAAGATCGCCACTGGGACAACAGTGTGATCTTAGAAATCACATTTCGATGCATCGGCATCGCGCCCTCGTTCTCTTGATCTACTCATCTTCGCATGGATGAATGGTCAATTATTTAGTAAGCTAATACAATAGGTTTCTACTTTGTTTATTTACCGAGAGATTTGTAAAAACGATACAAACACAGTGCCAATATTTGCCCAGTGTGTTGAGCTATTTTCTCAGTCAATGTCTCTCTCATCATCACGATACACCGTCTAGATTACGAAACACGATATCATTTTCGTGTTAACAGTAAGCGAATAAAAATAAACAAAGAAAACATTATGCGTTGTAGATTATCACGGGTTTACTTGTCTTGGCCTCTGTCAATCATATCGCCATCAACTACATGTGTCATGTTGATTTCACACCGATAAAGAAAAGTATATCGTAGAAGCTTTACTCATCGTATTAACATTGTGTAGGCCTACACCAACCCCCGTTATTGTTTGATTAAATTAAAATGTAGTGTTTGATAGTAAATCAAAACAAAAATTACTAAAAAGATGGAAATAATATTCTGAGTTCTATTAGAATTTGTTTTACAGCTGAACTTCAGCTAACCTATATTTTCTGCACACAAAAGCTAGATTCTGAAATGTAGTCAAATTATTATTTTTTTTTTTTAGTTTTTGCCAATTATTAGCGCCATATCTATTGACTATGTATTATTTATATATATACTGTTTATTGTTATCATGATATCCTCCCATGGTATTTGACATTGTGTGTGTATTTTTATTTGATGAATAATTAAATGTGTGGGTTATTATCAGTGAATAATGGGATGTTTATAAATATACACCATGTTTTGTTCGAGTGCAATATTACCTGTACATGTATATGTATAACACAGCCCCACAAAATTATTGTCTATACCACTACAAAATGCCCAAATATACCACTGGCACTACAAAATTCCCCAAAATATACAACTGTCATTACAAATTCCCCACACCACTGTCATAACAAAATTCCCCACCACTATCATTACAAAATTCCCCACACCACTGTTACTACAAAATTCCCTACCACCACTGTCACTACAAAATATCCTAATACACCATTGTCAGCACAAAATCTATAACGGCAACATCACCCAGTACAAAATCACTCACTACCATTACAAAATCAGCTACTACCACTTATATGTAATATAATCCCTTCTCAATCAAATAATAGTTGCATAAAAATTAGATTGTATAATTATTCTATACAAAGTAAGGCAACCACTTGATGTTGAGGATTGGGTTCCATCTTTTATTTATTAAATAAAATCGTCAACTATTTAAATTTGAATATTGAGATACATGTAGACATGTAGTTAGTCAGCCATACATTATATATATGAAAGGCAGGTAATGGCTGCTTACAAACTGTGAAATTTTATTAAAACTTGTGAACGATAGTTTGTTTATGTTTAATTGAAGGGTTTATTGGCTTGTGAAAGACATTAACAAAACTGGTGTCAAATTTTGGAAATTCAGGGTTAAACCTAACATAGAGATTGAGGTGTTTGAAACTTGTGTTTAAAACTGGCAAAAAAATAGGGTGTTTAAAAGTGACATTCTGTAGAGATTGGGGTGTTTGAAACTTGTTTAGAAACTGAGTTGATTCATATTGTCATAGAAACAGAGTAAGGTGATTAAATAAAACTTATATAACCGAATCACACAAATAACTATCATTTAAAGGGGCTAAATCGCTAACATTTGCACCCTAGAAATTGACACAAGTGGGTTGCAACGCATATAATACTGTAATATGAATGTATATAAACTGATTTACATTCCATGGATTCCTTTATTGCTCGAATTTCAAATCAGTTATGTCCGAGAAATAAGCCAGCGGTCTAAATCGAGTGCAAAATTTCTAGCGTCTCGTTATTCCAGTCTACATACGCCATTTGATTTGGTGCGATGTGTTTAGCCTCGTCCCTCGAGTCTCTTGTTAAAAGTGGGTCTGAAACCCATTATGGTACACGATTCGTGTACTGACAGTAAAATGTTCATTTTATCTTATATTGGATATCAGAAGCCCATCTTTTTACAGTAAGATCACAGCATCAATGTTGATTTAAATTGACAAATGATTCGTGTTTTCAATGTTGAAGATTTTGGATGATACTGAGTTAGAGACTTAGCTACTTTAAAGATACCTTCCTGATTTGATGATATTTTTGGACTAAAGACATATTCAAACTTATTAATCTATCAAGAATTTGCTTCAATTTTATTATTACACAATTATTTTATTATTACACAATTATTTTATTATTACACAATTATTTTATTATTACACAATTCTTATATTATTACACAAACCCTTTATTATTACACTATCCCTTTATTATTACACAAATCCTTTATTATTACACAGGCCTTATATTATTACACAATCCCTTTATAATTACACAAACCTTTTACTATTGTTACAATTGACAAACCATTTAATTCCCCTTCTAGATAATATGTTTGTTGTATTTAAGATATTTGTTATATCAGCAACTTGTCGATACAGTGTAGTTGTTGTAGTAGTCCAGGTGACATGTTCTCTTATTGATTCACCAAAACAAACAATTTTCTAACCAGTGCTTTTATTTCAAGCGCAAAAGCCATTGATCATAAATGACATTTTTCAGACAATATCCAATTTTTCATGGTTTGATCCACAAAAAAATGTTTTCAAATTGATTATTTAACATTTAATTAAAAAAATGAAACCAAAATAACCATGGTACCATAAATAATCTCTTGACTGGAATTAATCTTATTGAAACCAGGGGTGGATCCAGGATTTTCAGAAGGGGGGGGGGCGTGCTGCACCAACTTGGGAGTGCGAAGCCCGGCCCACGTTTTTTGAGTGGAAAAATGTCCACAAAGACTAATAGTACTGTAAATTACGATTTCCAACCTAAACTATTTTTGTTCTCCTTTCCCGCGAGAATATATGGAGCTAACAATTGTTTGCCACCTCAAAAAAAAGAGGGGGTGTGCACTGGGTGCGCCCCCCTCTGGATCCGTGCCTAAAAACAGTGTCCATCAATATATTTTAACTAACAAATATATTTAGCGTTGGCCTCTGCAAAATTTTCAATTGTTGGAAATACTGAACAGAATTAAATCATATTGGCATATGTATCTCAATTTATTTGCATTGATCAATGCAGTTGGTTATTATTTCAACCTGATCAAACAGCTAATATCAGAGTTCTAGAGCGCCAACAACTTCGTTCCGTAGTAGGAAGTGAGGATGGATTCGGACGTCCCTTCTATTTCAAAGGCTTTATTTTGTAATTGTTTTGATTGGGGAATTAATAGCAGAATTGACAACATAATATATCATTTAAAATGATGGACCAGCTATTTCAGGGAGATTCATTCTGTAACTTCCAAAATTGCTAGAATCAAGTATTTAGGCTAGGTTGGCTAGACAGCTTAGGGCTACTGGTCTGATGTACTTATGGACACTGCAACTGTCCAGATTTACTACAAAGTTAACTTCTCCACTTATTCAAGATCATATGTAGCCTACAAAAAGTCTATCATGTATGTTTGCATGAAAATAACCGTTGAATGGTTGTCTGTACATTCTTGCTGTGTGACATGCAGGCACCCAGTAAATTCTGCTGTAGAACTGATGCATGATGATTTGTGATGCACCACTGGCTTCTCAAGTAAAGTATCGTTTTACTAAAAGTGACATTCATTGAGTTATACACTTAGTTTTTATTAGCTGACACACATCACAAATGAGGGTAAAAATTTCCCCAGTAGAATTTACTGGATGTCTGCTTACCACCCAGCTGGAAAGCAATAGAATATTTTCTGAACCTGTAGGGAAGACAAACAAATCAAAATGGTTTAGCCTAAAGTGAGTGCAGCGGTGCCAACAAGATAAGAATTATATTTTTGAATTGACATGGAGATTACCCTACACCATCAAAAGTAATTTGGTTAAAGCCCCAATAACACTCTTGTTGTAATTGAATAATATGTCCCAATCTTTATTCTGGTCAACAAATTGTACTATTTTACAATATTCAAATTAATTGATGATACAAATTTCATCTTAACACACCTAATTTAAAAAATTGAAAAAAATTCAACTACATGATTTGAAAAGGTTAACGTAAACCTTTTCAAATGTGACTTTGATTTTAAGATATTTTCGAACCCTCTGGAAAAGTAAAATAGTATGTAATGGATCATTTACACAACAGGTAGGACACATAAACATCTAGTACTTAGAATAAGACTATTATTTATTTTCTAGAGCTGCCAAGCCAGCAAGAGTGTTATTGTCCCTTTAAAGGAGATGAAATGAAATGGGATTTAAATTTCTACTGTTCTGCTCCGACTGGGCTAATGAAGATGGGATTAAAAAAAGGAAATTCATTGATCAGCATTTGGGGTTTAACGTCCTACTATTCTGCTCCGACTGGGCTAATGAAGACAGAATTAGAAAATAAAAAAAAATGCAGCATTTTAGAATGGCTTTCAACCATTTGAAGTTTACATTAGTTTCTAATGATTAAAATCATATCAGCATAATTATGTGGTTTAGATAATTGCAATAATAATTTAATTGTTCTATGTCTCATACAAGCCAGCACAATCACCTGCTTGATGTGTTTAATTAAAGATACATGATTTAGCTGTATTCTTAATGCTATAATAGATCAAAAATACGACAATGCAAAATGAAATTTATTGAAAATGTCATTCAAATTACTTTCTGAGCAAAGAAAATATCCTTTGAAGGTTTGACAATATGTGTGCATTGATTGAAACCACTGTACTGGTTGATCAAAGCTTAACCTAGCTCCTCCATTTTTGAATTAAATCAAAATGGACAAATTGTTCTAAGCTACTCCATATCAGAGCTATCCATTGGCATTGAGAGCTGACTATGGTCTTATCATGTTAATAAATGTCTAATTGATAGTGTTATGAACCATTTAAGGCCTAACGAGTTAGAGTCAGATTTAGATCTTGCATAATGCCTGTGTAAATATATTTTGAAATGGTGTTACATACAAATAGAAAAAATGTAGGGTTATGATGGACATACGAGACACTGGGACGACAGAAAATGGGTGCAATTGACGTCAGTTAATTTATATTCAGTAATAAGATGTTTCCTGGAGTTTTGATATTCAGGGATGAAAATTTAAAATGTCAATCCACCAATGTTTTCAATGTACTGTTATTTAAGTGTATTCTGTGGATATAAGTCTCTAGGAAGTAAATTGAGTCAGCCAAGGATGGTCAACAAAGTATCTGTTGCTATTTTAGAACCAAATTCTTATTGTTTTATTATATGGTGCAATGTACATCCTGGATTGGGCTAAAGTGTCATATATGTAGGTTAGCTGCAATGGTGCAGGATGGAGGGCCTGGCAAGGAACAGCATCTAGTCATTTGGATGGGACAAAAGACCAAGGCCCAAATAAGAGTAGGCTGTCGGAACTATGTCCAGGCAAAATTTCTCTCATAGCAAACTGTGTGGCTTATTACTGTCTTCATTAGCCCAGTCAGTAGGTGGTTAAACCCTGCTTCATTTCATAAGTTAGCCTCCCCATAAATATACATGTAATATGTACCGCCAAGTCCAAAAAATGTCTATATATTCATCACACTCAACGAATAGGATGTATACGACACTGTACTGTCTTTTCATTTTGTCATGCACCTCTCCCCAAATTTTCAATATTACTCTTTTCGCACTTGGATGGCTTTATGACAATAAGTAATTTAATCGAGCTGTGAGAGCCAGAGGGAATACCGTGACTTTAAAAAACACATATTTTTCTCCAAACTTTTTAAAAACGGAATTCAATGAATAATTAATAAGGACATGATGATGGATGTTGTAGAATAATCTCGGGTGTCATGTTACTTATGTTAAAAAGAAAATGTCAGTCTGTATGCTTAAATTTCTTTTCTTAAACCTAGCTGATAATATATATCCTTTTTGAAAGCTTGGGAATATAATGGTTAAAGTTTTCGCATAATCTAGATGCAGGTTCTGTCTTTAATTTGACTGTCAACATTCATTGGTGAAATATATAATTTGTTATATTTTAAGGTTCTAAAATTTTGTACAAGCATGGTGAATAAAGATTATTATTACATTCATTTTGCAAAATAAGCACATATTTCAAAAGCAAAGAGTTGGCATAGATTTTCTTTTTATTGCAAAAAAGGCAAATGACGATTAGTGGGTTTAAAGAATAGTAAAATTGTTTTGAAATATTTTTATATCCAAGGAATACTTTACTTTTATGTCTTATCTGACCAATCCTCCAGCCCAATGCAAGGCATCAGTTTTTCTCATTATTGCAAAGATATAAATGTTATGTTTTTATAATATTGTGAAAAGGTGATTTAAAATCACTTGACTTTGTTAAAATAGGTTTCATTTAAACATTTAACCAGAAACCTACTGGTTTTAAAGGGACAATAACATTCTTGCTGGCTTGGTAGCTCCAGAAAATAAATAATACCCTTATTCTAAGTACTAGATGTTTAAATGTGCTACCTGTTGTGTAAATTATCCATTACAAACTATTGTATTTGTCCAGAGTGTTCGAAAATATTTTAAAATCCAAGTCATATTTGAAAAGGTTTACGTTAGACTTTTCAATTCAATTGGTTGAATTTTTCCAATTTTTTAAATTAGGTGTGTTAAGATGAAATTTATATCATCATTTAATTGGAATATTCTAAAATAATACGATTTGTTGAACAGAATGAAGATTGGGACATATTTTTCAGTTACAACAAGAGTGTTATTGGGGCTTTAAGGTTGAAGATGGCTTAAAACTTCTAGAGTTAAAGCTATTTGGTGTATTTTATTTCCCTGTATATATCACAGCTCTTCTAGTGTGCACATGGCTTTTTAATGTTTAATAATCAGAACACTTTATACCACTGTCCATTGTCAGTATTATATTTTCCTGTGTCAACATGATTGAGTGTGGATGTTTTTATTGCCTTTTGAAAGTAAACAGAACTTCTGTGTAGTTAGTAGCGTCTGGTCCATGGTGACCCCAGTTTGAGATTTTTTGGCACAGAACGTTGCAATTTGATAAAATTTGATGCCCAGAAGCAAAACTTTATGAAATCGTAGACATTTCAAATTAGTGTGTCAACATTCAACACCACAAATTTACCTATTTAGTCTAGAATCTAAAAATATGTGTAAAAACAATTCAAGAAACTGCAGGGTTTATTTTCAAAACAGGGGGAATAAATAACGGTTTGAGTAAACATTAAAAAAAATGGCAGTTTTCTGTAAGAATATTGAATGAAAATTACTATTTCTGTGAAAGCCAATGTTGACAAATTTTCAGATCATGCATATTTTTATGAAAACTGAACGGAATTGAAGTATTTTTGGACTGAAATCTCCTTGCCCAATATTATTTGCAATGGAATAATACTATACACTCTAGAGAATTGAAAGGTCACAACCTCACAATTTTGAAGTTTGCTATGATGATCAGAGACTTTTATGTAATTCTGTTTCTCGATAACCACAAAGATGAACTTTTCACCAGTACAAGACTTGGTCTCTAAATTTCTATTTTTCTCTAATGGGATAACTACGGTAAACTAGTACCATACTCTTTGTTGACCGAGCGTTGTCTGGCTTATTTGCTGTTATAATAATCTTATTCAAATATATTGATCGACAGGGTAATTCATCTACGCTAACCACCGCAATTTACGTTCTTTTCACGGCTTATTGAGTTTCCAACTACGAAAACTTGACTAATGTTTTCAAACCAACTTTTGTGAATTACTTTCAACAGTTCTTTCAGTTTGCCTATGTAAGGGAGCAGTAATTGTTTAATTGATTTTTCTGGGTAAATCTTAAGTGTTTAGTGGTGTAAGTCAATCACAAATAAAGACTTGCAACAACTGTTCCCTAGTGGATCAATTAGTTTTAATAACTCAGAACATTTGATTAAAAAGATTTCTATACGGTCTGCCAATATTTTTCTCCTGTAGATCTAATTATTAGTGGTCTTTTGTGTTAGATCAAGTACAATTATTGATAAGTTATGTAAATATTTTTAATATTAACAAGATTTATTGAAAATATATAAATGTATACATCAATGTCTCTTGTGCCATTGTGTAATGTACACCATATGCACCATTTAACCATTTAGAACTTGGACCACTCAAAATTGCCTGGAAGTACTAAGTGTGATGTCTGTAGTCTGAATCCATATAGTCATATTTAAGTTACTTCCCTTTATAGGAAGTCTTTCATAAACCTGCATTAATTTTCATAGAAGGTCCCCTGGAGCTATGGTCTGCCATCTTAATTGATCCATGAACATGGTTTCTGTATTGTTTATGTAAACTGAAAAAAAATTCAAGAAAAACTTAATTACAGTATTGTGAAAGTTGAATCTCTAATAGGAATAACAGTCCAAAAATTGTTCAAATCTATTAAGTACACGTATTGCCATCCTCTGCAACAATATTAATAAGCCATTGCCACCTGTTAAGTGCTGGGTAAATCCCTTGATGGTCCCCTTTGGAATCAGATTGAATCCAAGCTGGAAGATCATCTATTTTGGTTTCAATCAGGAATTTTTAAGACTAATATTCCAATCTAAGAATCTGTCATCTAAATATAAAACTGAAAGTTACTTTATAGTACATTTGATCATACTAGTCATTTTTCCAGCTTGGAGTGCGTTTGGCATTAATGGGGGTTCTAATTTAGCCCAACATGATTGATAGGATTGGGGTATTTATTTTAATTATTATAATTCTCAGTTTGATTAATGTTTTTATACTAATTTATAGTCATTTATTTGTTTCATTATTAAGAAATAGAATTTGGCACCATATAAAGATGTCTTTGTTGATACTTGGATTGAGAGATGTTAATCTGTGTCTGTAATATTTGGGCAATTTTTTATTACATGAGTAGTATTAATTTGACCTTGTCAGTATCAATTAAAATTCCACAAATAAGACTAGACGAGAACTATTTTAAATATTTTTCAAATTAGAATTTGTATGACGTCTTATCAATAGTAAATACTGCAAGGAAAACTGTTCATACTTAATATATTCATGGAGTAAAAATATCACGAATGTGTCATATCAGTTTTTTAATGGTAGTAATTTTTCAAAAGAGGGATTTAACTGTTTGGAAACAGGTTGATATTATCGACCCAGATGACTGATAATATATTTTGTAATTTAGATTTTTGAAAGAAATTGTTTTTTTTATATTAAGCAATAATACATTTTGATGGATTTAATGGTATAGAAAAACAGGTTGATGTATATCATCATGGGAGTTGACATATACAGTTTATGTTTAACAATTGGAGAAGAGGATTGAAAGAGATATTGTGAATGTTGTAATGTTTTTTAAAGGATAAATTTATCCAGTGACATATATGCTGTGTAACACGAAAAATAGGAGTCTTTAAGAATAAGAACTGTATAGTATATGCCCTATTTTGATGTAAAATATGTTAATATGTAAATAAACACATCTAAATATTCCTCCCCAAAAAGTTGATAAAGTTAGTAAGCTAACTAAATTTCATTTTCAATACAAAATTTAACTGTGTAGATTTTGTGTATGCATTACTGAAAATAATATACTATGATCAACACACCCACACACCCCCACCCTTCCATGCCCATTGCTTACTCTGTATAAATACTCCACTGTCAGTTTATTGTTTAAATCCACAGTTATTTAATAATCACAGTCCGATTTATAAAATAATCATAGAATGCTCCATCTTATTATAGCCTGGGGATTGAACAAACAGGTTCGTGATAGTTATTTTCAGTTGGTTTATTAAATTATGATCAATCTGAAACAATTTGTGTAACTTTCCCGATCATTATCTCTTATTCATCACAATAACAAAATCTATAATTTTCTGTCCTGGAGTATTTTAAACAATGTTACTGGAGAACATGTAATCTGTATGCTCTAGTGTTTCCATGTCTGTGGTACAAGATGAAGGGTGTGTTGTTCCTGAAATACATTGTAACAAGTTTGTGTGGACATTAAAATCCAATTCTGTCTCTCTCTAGGCTGTAACGATGTTGCCTGTCCCAAATATCCCCCACAGCACTGAATGGTGTATAAACCATGTCTTCATTAGCCCAATTTGTGCAGAAAAGTATCATATTAAACCCCATTTCATTACATCATGTACTCTCTAGTCATAATGTATGCTCATCCATAATCTGAACTCTTACATAAAATGTACACCATATAGTCTTAATCTGAACTTGTGCATAAAATGTGCTCTTCGAATCAAAAGCTATTTTCTACCTTGTACAATGGTCTGTGGATTTTAACAGAGAATTATTTAAATTGTGTGTAAAGTAAATTGTGCTGTCCATTAGATCTGAGAATACAGTAAAATCTTATCTTATTATATAGACTTTTAATGTATATATGTGACCTCTTGAGATGAAAGATTCTTTAATGTATTGTCACTTACACAATGTGTATAAAGTAATATTTCTGCACATACAGAAGTGCATTAATATTTTTTATGTGTGACACAGGGTTGAGTAAAATTGATTCCATGATGACTAGAGGTCAAAGTGACCTGTCAATCAGATGAAAGGGAAGCCTGGGAAGAACAAGCATATTAGACGAAAGGTCCCCCCTTTTTTATCAGCAAGGAGAAACTTATGAAAATAGCTTGTGAGATTATAATTTGTTGCCTGGAATGAATCATTTTTGCATGACATTTACTTCAGAATTGGTAATAATTTCTGCAAGAAAAACATGATTTACCTAAAAAAGAATAGTGCTTGTTGTAACTCTGTATGACTTTTCACCCACTAGGCCGTCTACACCTCAATGAGAACATATATTTGTCTATAGACAATAATTGGATGGGGAGAGGTGAAAGGATATGAAAATGTCATGGTAGTCGACAGGGTTATTACATAAAGGCCATGTTATGATTTTAGTTGGTTCTCACCGTGGTTAAAAACTTTTAATAAACAATTCTCAGGTTGAGTTAATTATCTCCAGACATGTAAAATATTGTTAGGATTATTTTTATTGTCTATCTTGCTAGTTGGCATCTTCATATGTTTATACTCCTTTACTTTCACACGCACGTCATCGTCCTGTGTAAAGTATGTTTTATAATACCAATTAGACAGCGCTGTGCAGAATGAGTCTAGTGTTTTATTACTGTTCAAACTCCTTTTTTGGTATTCATTATATGTTGTCAATTAAAGTTTACCAATGTTAATTAGAGGTAGTTTTTTGTTTGCAAAGGAAATATTAAAAGATTAGAATAAATAAAATAAATAGATATGGAAAATATGTTGATTTAAAAGATAAGGTTCACAATTTCTAGAAAACGGAATATGGATGGACCTAAAAGTATTCTAATATTGATGGTATGCTTGGAATTGAATATTTTGTGTAGCATTTACATAATAGCTTAGATAGGAATATCAGTATTCGATTCTGACCACTGCTGATTCACAAAGCCTAAAACTGTATTTTGTTTAGTTCATATCTAGATCTGTTAGTACTGTGCAATTAGCTATAATTGGGTGCCTTATAGTTTCACTTGGCAAACTAATTTTTTTTTAATGCATGTGACTTCTTAAAAGTAAGATAAATTTGTACTATGGGTAGTAATTAAACACACTGACCCAATGTAGTAAGATACATGTCGTTTATCTCTAAATATTATCACTATCTCTAATCAAGTGATATTTTATCAAAATTGATACGGACATTCATAATTTACGGTGGATTATAGTCATGTACAACCCCCTACTTGTGGCAGAAATGTAATAAATAACAATAATCAATATCTGTTTTGAAGAAAAGATTGAAAGTTTTGCTTTTTTGAAGCCCAATCTGATTCGCATGTTTAAGAAGAATAGAAAAAAAAAATCTTAATAAATCCTTTCAAAAGTGTTGTGACAGGATTAATTGAACTGCCTACAGATTTTTTTTCTGATGAAGTGCCTAAAGTCACATGGGCTTTCCAACTTGTTATTTTAATAATGAAATGTAGATATATACTTGACAATAATAAATCTACCCTGAAGTTTTCTTCAGAAAAGTATTAAAGCATCTTAATGTTTTGCACAAATAGATCATTTTTAGTAATAGCATTTTCGTTGCATGTGGAAAGAAGAAAGAAATTGATGAATGGGATCAGAATGCTCTATCGTCCATCAAGTAGCTTGGAGCATACAGAATTTCTCTTGAGGGGGACTAGGGTTGTAGGGGGTCAGTGGCACATGGATTTTGTTTAAGGCCTAAAGAAAGACCTGCAATAGGCAGATTTAGCTCTTGAATTGTGTATGATTAAATAAGTTGATATTATATTTAGTTGAGCTGTCAGGTTCCGACCTTCTACTAGAACACCGCAGAAAATCCTTTGGGCTTTTTCAAGTCCAGTCTTCACTTCTAACACTGGCACGACTTACAAGTTAAGTGTGCCTAGTCATTGGGAAATCTGAATAAAATGAGATCCATCCATGTACACTTTAGTAGTGTGAACGTTAAAAAAATCCTTGATAATTGGAAAGCAGATGGAAACACTGCTCGCTCTTGGGGAAAATTCTTCCACTTGCATTGTACACATAACCATAGAGTTAACATGCTTGTCTCAAAATGATGGAAGTATTAGGTTGACAACAATACAAACATTAAAATTGTGCCGAGGTTTGGGTGGTCAAGTGATCTGATGTGGTGTGTGTTTCATCCCACTGTGTGTTTCTGTCACTGCCTCTCTCTCTCTCTCTCTCTCTCTCTCCATTACATTCCATACTAGGGTACATGAGTTTAGTAATATTACCCTCCACATGAAGGTATTGGTATATTATTATTAGTAACACTATGACGTCTAGATGGCGGACACACCGTTTGAAGTAATCGGATTACTTCAGGATTCCATCGTCTAGAGTCCGAGTAATCCTATCATACTCTAGCCCTATGGAGATCAGTTATAAGAGGTTTTCCAGTTTATGTTCCAACTAATTTGTCTGATCTGATATCTCCAGGGACTTTCAGTAAACAAACCAGTCATGAATTCCATGCATCTTTCACACGACTGACTTTTTAATACAATCAGTACAGTGCATGTCTTCACATAACTCCTGTCTTGGAATTCCTACATCATCCAACTAGGTTAATAGCCATTTCAGTTGTATCTCACAAAATGTCAGGTACGGTACTATAGTTCAGTAGTGCCTGACTCTTGGATCTTTGTACTCAACTTGTATTAATAAAATCAATAAAAACACAGAAAAAACACAAATCTGATTTGAATCTCTTAATGCGAATATCACTCCAAAATGGTTAAATTCTATTGAGTGTTTACCAAGGTACGATGAACTGGGAATTTTACAACATTGAGCACCACCTACCTGTTTATCTATTGGGTAAACTCTTTTTGATCCTGTTGATTCATTAAAATTTGATGTTAGATAATGATCGGTATGAATCAATTTTAGTGTGAAAAATTAAATATTTTCCTAAAATGAAAATGACGATATGTCTTAAGCCAAAAGCATTGTCATTTATTAGTTTTTGATCATACTGATTAATTTAATATTTCTAATAGTTTAGCTCCAATACTTGTAATATTTATTTTATAATGCCCACTGTCTATCTCTCTACATAATAGCACTTACTACAGTATAAATATATGTTATTTATTAGTTTCAAACATAGTTGTTAGGTGAAGAAGAGTAGGACGTTAAATTTCATTTAATTTTTTTTACAAATGCAGTTGAGGAATTTGGAGATTTATAAGCTGTAATAAGTTTGTAGAACTGGAGGTCTTTTTTTAAAAATTAATAACAATATTTCTACTTTTAATTTTGAACTGATGAACTAGGTATTTCCGTCAAAAGTAGAAATTTAATCACGCTAACATCAAAGCACCAATTCCAAACATGTGTTACAAGTCAAAAGTAATTCATATTTCTGTGATTTACAATTTCACCACTCCTCATCACATGGTAATCAAGATGAAGATCTGTAGGAGTTTGAGATACAAGAATTGTGTATTAGTATCAGCACTGGTTCTTACAATGGAGCCAAGGTGACTAAGTGAGTAGTGCTAACTCAATAACCAGGAAGTCATGCATAGGTTCCTTCTTGGTGTTAACTAAGAAGAAAGTTTCTTGTAATTTTCCAGTCTGGATTACCCTCGTCAGTTCTACAGAGTGGTAAAAGTATCTGGTCATTTGAATGGTACAGGAAGCCAAGGCCTTGTGTATATCATAGCAGTTACGTTAAAAATGAAACAAATAGGGTTTAACATCCTTCTATATATATATATATTCTCCACCAACCATTTTCAGAGAGAGAGAGAGAAATGGGGTTTAACGTCCACTTGACACAATCCAGGTCATTTCGGGACTGACATGGTTTAATTTTATTTCTATAATTCGCCTGCGCGTAGGGGTCTTTAGCAGTGGAAGGAAATCGGAGTACCCAGAGAAAACCCACAAGGCTGGAAACGTACAACCAGGGATTTGAAACCACGCCAATTGACTCAATGGCAGGCCGTATAATACAGAGAGTGCACGCTAACTATTCGACCATCCCCCCCCCAACCATTTTAAAGATCCAGAAGGAATTCAAAATAGGAATAGGGAGGGTGTTGTAATGCTGTTTGGGCTAACTGTCCATCATGGCACACTGCATGACGTGACATATCATACCTATTAGAGCTGGTTAATGCGATTTTTATGTCTGTAGATTTTAATGTGTTTTATGTCTGGATTTTCTTCCGTGTCACATATATATTTTCTCTTGACCAAAAGCATATAACTAGAGAAATTAGTAGCAAACAACAGTTTTACAATTTTACGTATTTAATAGCTGCTGGTGAAATAAATTCAGGATTAATTACTAGCTTTATTTAATTCTTTAACACCATGTGTTGATCATTCTTTCATCAAACGTTCATTTTCCCTCCTGGCAAAAAGGAATCCGTATGTTGTGTTTATTCTGTGGAAATTTGTTTAGATGAGACTTAATAGAGTTTTGGGCTATGATGTTTTGAGTGTTCTGGAAGGATTTGTAGGAAAATAAATTGAATCTTTACAGGATTATAAAATTGTTATGGACATTTGGGTATTAAATCTACTTCTATTATATCCATGGTGATAACTTAGTTGTTTCATCCTAAAATAGTTTGTAACCCTATGAGTGAATCCCCAAAATAAATGAAATGAAATGAATGGGGTTTAACATACATGTACTACTGTTCGACTTTGCGCTAATAAAGATGGGCATACTGCGTGCAGTACTGTCGAGGGATCTTTAGTGTGCAAGCCAATGTATACATGAGAAATCAGGTTTTCATCCCATCCAAACGACTATAAGTTGTCCTGTGCCAGGATCTCTGTCCTGCGTCAATGACAAGGGGCAACCACGTCAGAAAATACAGATGAACTAGTGAACGTCTTACTCACTGAGCCAGCATGTCCCTCACCCCATGGCCGAATGTTTAGCGTGTGCGCACTGTACATGTACCATACGGCCTGCCATTGAGTCAACTGGCATGGTTTCAAAATTCAAATCCCCGGTTGTATGTGGCAAGGAGTAGGGTCGCCTGTCCAACCTCGTGGGTTTTTTCCGGGTACTCCGGTTTCGTCCCACTGCTACCCCTATGTGCAAGCAAATTATTGAATTCAAATTAAAAACCATATTATGTTAGTCTCGAAATGACCTAGTTTGTGTTGAATGGATGTTAAATCCCATTTCTCGATCTCTCTCTTAAATAAAGATTGTGTATGAGAGCGATTTCTTCTGATATCTCCGGTGACAATTAAACATGATCATGCGATCTTCTAGAAAATATGTCTGCTAAATGTGGTCGACATGGAATAGAAAGCCAAGTTCATGTCATAAACCATTTATTACTACACTTAAGGGACCTGAGCACACATCATAAAATATTCAAGCTTGACCAAGTGCAAACGATCTCTTGTCTCTGCACTTCAGGGACCTGTACACGCGTCGTAACATAAATGTATTCAAGACTGACAAACTACTGCTAATCTATGCCAGATCATTGTCGCACAAAAATGATCATCAATCTATAAATTTATCAATCCAAATTTATTGATATATGTTTAGCAGAAGTGTTACATTTACTCCAAAATCTCAAATGTTAGTTTTGCACGGAAATTCACTTTTCTACCATAGAACTATATGGAAAGAATCCATTGAAAGATTTTAACCAAGATTTTTAATTCTTGCTGGCTTGTTTATATGGTCTGCAGAGGATCACAAATAATGCGATAGTTTCATTATTTATCTCAAAGTCAACTTAAGAAAATTAAGCCACCATGCATATAGACATTTGGATACTTTTCTCCATTTTCTTGGAGGTGTATACCGGTACACTTTGTAAATTTCCCAGTGGTAAAATCAATACCATGCCAAATGGTTCTTGCGAAGACGTTCTTCACACCAAGTGTTGATTTATGTAATATTCATGGTGATCTTGAAACAGTTATTGAAGCGTGAAGTTATGTCCGTTCATTACGCTAAAACACAGATTGATTTTTTTTATCACATGTTTTATAGTTTTATTTGTGGATCAGATACAAGATATGATAAAATCTTCTTCATTCCTCATCCCAGGGACCATCGTTGTATTCTGTGTAACATCGTTCAAATGAATTCTCCGGGGATTAATACAAATTCTGTTGCATCACACGTTCAGCGACACTCTGGCGTTATTCTTCCGTTTTTTTTACATCTAAATGAAATGAATGTTTCAATCCAGTTTTTCCATAGAAAGAATTTATTTGATGAATAAGAAGCTTTAGAAGCCAATTTGTAAAGTTGCATGTTCAATTGAATGGCATAACCTAGTAACTCACTTTTCAAACTTTCTAAACCACATTCATGAGCAATTTCCTACCCAATAGATAAGCATAACTGTAGTAACTCATTTTTCATTCTTCTTCAGACACAAAGAATTTATTATAAGATAAATAGACATAACCTAATAACTCACTTTTCAGACTTCAGACAGCAACAATAGAATATAGATGTGTATCACCTAAAAACTCCCTTTCCATTCTTTCCATACTTCAGACAGCATGAAGAACAAGTAAAATAGATAAGCATAACCCTAATAACTCACTTTTCCTATTTTTCACCCTTTTATAATGAAAAGATACAATGTAAACGAAATAGAAGAAAAGAAATGGGGTTTAACATCCACACAACGCAAATTAGGTCATTTTCATTCATCTATTTATTAGTCTGCAGTGGAATTTCACATGGTTGTTTTATGGTCACTCACAAAATCAGTCAATCCATGAGCAATTTTCAAAAGAACAAGCATGAGTTTCAGGTCGATCTACAAGCATTGCCCAAAGAATAACATGAACAAGAACAAGATTACATGGTTCCATGTTAGAATAAAATTAATCACAACTCAGCTTGCCTGATAATTAATTAATTGAACTAGCATCAAAGCAACCTAGATTTCTGTGTTATTTTGACAAAAATCAAACAAGTCGAGTGACATGAATATTCAAATTCAGACGGCCATTTCAACCGATTGTTTCGTATTCATGAAAATTAATGACATTTGATCATTTATTGTGTAAAGAACATATAACAATATTCATTCATTCATTTGAAAATAAATCAATTGATAAAGGAGAATAAGTTTGCTTTGAAAGATTCACAGTTTCCAGAAAATAATGCTAAAAAAATTGATTATTGAATCAAATATTTGAAGAGCATTTATATAATGATTTAGAATATTTGAATAGTGAGAAATAGTGACCTGATTTTGTATATATAACACACATTATAGAACCTTGAGTGGTGCAGAACGTGACAAAGAGTAGGGTCGCCTGTCCAACCTCATGGGTTTCTCCATATCTACCGGTTTCCTCCATCTGCTGAAGACTAAAGCAAATTATTGAAATAAAATTACACCAGTTAGTCCCAGAGTGACTTTGTCTGTGTTGAATAGACATTAAACCCCTATGTCTTATGATTTTGTATTAAAATTACACACAAACAGCGCAGTGTATTACCACCACATATTGAATTTACTGTTCTATTCTCTTATTGGAAAAGAAATATCTGAAAATAAGGCCTCACAAATTTGAACTTAAGCGGCTTTCTATTTATTTGTAGAAAAAAACTAATGTAAAAACAAAATGTAGGCTATTATGCCCTTCTTTAGCTTTCTTGTTCAATATTTTAAGTTTTGAAATACATAAAACATTGGTCACAAGGACGTGTGTGACTATTTATCACGAAGAACTAAAATAAATTAGTTTGGGTAGAATGTAACTGGCTAGAATGAATTTCGTGTTCTAGAAACTCAGATTGCTTTTCATATGACCTAATGACCTAAGACTGCGAAGAACCAAAAATTAAATTAATTTGGTATTACGAAAAAATTGTAACTGGGTAGAATGCATTTCAGGTTCTAGAAATCAGAAAGTTTTTAATATGATCTACTAAATTATACATTGATATTGTTAACCTGGGCTTGTCACGATCAATCACTATAGTTCTACATTTCTCAACTGCTCGGTAAATATTGCTTCATATAAAAGAAAATAAAGAAAAGTCTAGCAGCATGGAGTGTCTTTAACAGAAAATATTGGCAAGGGTTGAGTGTGCAATTCTGTATCATTCCGGAAACTTTGAAACGTAAAACGGAAATTAGAATTTAAAGAAAAAAAAAATAGTGCAGGATCAGTTTGTAGTTCTGAATTGTCTTTGGTATCGCATTATGGTTATGTTTGAAACTTAAAACGGAAATTAAATTTTTATACAAGACATGTAGAAAATATTGAAAACTACAGGATAAGGGAGCTACATGTATATACATGCATGTATTGTAGGAATTGTGATTTGGCTGACCTAGATCCTAACTGAATTTGAAAATTAACCTGCAGATACATTTGTACAAGAACCATGTGGGAATTTTCTATTTTGAAATTCTCATCAATTTCAAACCTTAAATTGAGATCATGTACAAATTGAGTTAATCTACAAAAATGTTCAAATCCTGAACTGAGATCATGTACAAAAATACAACAGATTGAGATAATATACAAAAAAATACAACAATTTGAGATAATATACAAAAAGTACAACAAATTGAGAAGGAATACAACAAATCGGGAAGAAATACAACAAATTGAGAAGGAATACAACAAATTGAGATGCTTTGGATCTGCAGTGGCTCGGTGTGAGTATAAAGCACTAGGGCCACTTACCAGGATATCTCGGATTTGATGGAGAAAGTTTCTATGGGTTTACCAGTCTGGTTTTCTCCTTTTAGTAGTCCAGCACTGCATGATGTAATGTCTGTTGTCATTAGCATAGTTTGGTTCGGAGAAATAGAACATTAAACTGTTTCATTTCGTTTCATTATTTTTATAGTTTCTACATTACAAAGAGATATCAGGAACCTGAATATCTACAAATATCGTTTAATATGTTTATTGAGGTAGACAGAAATACAAAATCTCCTTAATGGCCGCATATTATCCTCTGTGTACGTGACGAATATTTGATCAAGGTTTTATTCTCTCGTAATTTGTTTTGGTTGTTATTATACGAGATGGATTGTGTGGCCGTCAATCGGTCTATTAAGCAGATTAAAGATGGTAGTTGCGATACGTGGGTATATATTATGACATAATGATATAATACAGACCACCATTACAATAATATTACACACACGTGAATCGTTCTTACACAGATCAATATTACTGATTAAGGCCAGATATGAAAAACTACTCTCTTCCTTCTCTCCTGCTCTTGGACATTAAACTCTATTTGATGTAATTTTTCTTGTCCTGTGACTTGCATGCTAAAATCTAATGAAACTGATTATATAACATTTAATTCAGAAAAAGATGCCCATCAAAAGATTTTACCCCAAACCAAATTATCAAAAGTGGATAGTTTATATTGTCTACAGAGGAGGGCTGGAAAGATACGCTAAACTCACGATATGATACCTACCATGATATGAACCTTACGTTGCATCACCATATTTTTTGTTTCCATATTTGTTTCAAAAATAAAAACAAGTACATGATATTTATTGGCAGTATGTCACATTGGCGTTTTTTAATCCAGAATGTTCCCATAACAATCTCTCCAATGACAATTAGCAGCTTCCATGTAATTGTCAGTTAAAATCAGATATCAGAACTTCAGACATTAGTCTTGTATGATAATTAGTCTGTCTAACATCCCTTTTAATTTTGTGGCATTAATATCTCCTCTGTCATTATTTCTATCAGGGCTTTACAATAATTGGAGCTAATATACAGACAATATAAATTAGGATCAATAGGGTCTCACACTTATAAAAGATTAACATCCAAACAGATTCAATTGCAGTGGTATATTAACGTCAAACAAATCATTACAAGCCATTTTGTTTATCCTTTCAATTAGTTATTTTGATATTGTATGTGATATTCGACATGCCAGATCAGTCAGCAATAGACTTACCTGTTCACACCGCAAATTAGATGTCATGATCATGTCTGGGGGAAATTTAGGTGCCTTTAATAGAAGGTGATCATTGCTTGGTACATCTTGAAAGTAGGGAAAATGCCTATAACTTATGGATTCTGAAATGAGATGAGCATTCCGATATACATTAATTATATATATAGGTAGATAAAAGATTAATTATTATATTTATATATTTCAAACTGAAGTCATCTGTGCGCACATGAGGACTGTTCTGAAAGATATTCTCAAGGTCTGTTTAAAGAGACTATCCCAAATTGAACAGACTCAAAATAAAAGTCCAAGTACATGTATGTATGAAATGTTAATGCCACAATATATAGGAATAGTTTGTTGGGTGACCGAATAATCGATTAGGGTTCCCTTATAGGTCTATTTTGTGAATGGCCCATGTGCAGTACTTGACAAAGAAAAGTAAATGTCATCAAGACATTATTTTTATGAAATAAAAGTCTGATTTCATCCAGACACTGCATAATACAGCTTGGACCACTGGTCTCCATTTCCAGATTAAGACTGACAGGTTTAAGTTGTTTGAAAATG
Organism: Patella depressa; assembly: GCA_948474765.1. Classification (NCBI taxonomy): domain Eukaryota; kingdom Metazoa; phylum Mollusca; class Gastropoda; family Patellidae; genus Patella; species Patella depressa. The sequence continues at coordinate 26,010,133 of OX419718.1, forward strand.
TACCACATATATTGAGTTAGTTGCTTGGCCCTAAGGTAGAAGATTTTAACACAAAATTATGCAGTTTTATTCTCCAAAATATTATCAGGAGTGGTCCTTTCATAGAATGTTAACAATTAAATTGTGCCATTAGAATTTTATTAAAAAAAATATTGCAATAAATTACTTTGTGCCATTACAAATTACAGAGGTCCCATGTGCATGTTGGAATTGGAATTCAACAAAATCTTTCTCATAGCACACTGTATGTCATTAGCCCAGTTGTATTTCCATTACAATTTTTTTGGACAACAAATGCATTCCCCTCCTGTAGTTCAAATATGTTTTTCAATGTTTTGTATTCAGGATCTCAACTGTTGAAATATAGCTTTAATAAATCGTTTTGAAATTTGTATTACAGATGATACTGTTGTTACCTAGGGTGTATGAAATATGTTATATAATTTACACAGTCTATAAAACTAGCATGATCTGTAAAAAAACAAGTGGAACTCAGTTCATGTTTGAGTCATTACAACTCGTAACACATACACATATTTCACAGAATACCTCAGTGAGAACAGTAACAAATAGTTTTCTCTTTTTGCCGTCTCTCAATGTCATAGTTTCTGCTGGTTGCTATACTCAGTGGCAGATCCAAAGGGGGAGGGGGAGGTCACCCTTGCTTAGCTACATAAAAAATTGAATGCCTTGCATCAATGAAATTAAATCACAATGTGATCTTACATCATTATAAAAATGATTTCTCTCTTTAAAAAGCTCAATTTGTACAATGTATGTGTGCCTGTGTAATTTAGAGACGATGATGGCAGATTAAAAGAACCTGGCAAACCCCTTCCTGAATCCGCCCCTTTATACAACAATTTTTGTTTTGTGAACTCTAAATGCAGGATTTCTGAAAAATGGCGGAGGGGGCATAAAATTTAAAACCACTTAAATTGTTATTAAATGGAAATGATATTTTTAGAATGATTATTTATGGTTTAACATGATTTATCTCTATAGTTTATTACTACCATGCCTCTTCAAATTACATCGTATACATAATTTGAGACAAATCTTTTAAAACGTTACTTATATTTTGACATTAACTGTCAATTTACCAGTTATACACATTTTTTAGTGGATTTAAAGGAGTTTTAATGAATGCTCATTAAAATATGCCTTACTCTAAGACCATCTGTATTGGGATTTTTGATAACTAGTTGAGTCTAAGAGATGAAATTGAAATGCTTCCCAATTGATTACGTTTTATTTTCATGGTGTGAGTGACAATGCCTATTTAGCCTGAAAATGCTTTGACTTCTAGACAATATATGAACATACATGTATCTGCATCTGTCGAACACATGCACATGTAACAACAATTCCACGGCTTTTTGAAACACATGGTTGTTACTGGCAACTTGTACTAAATCCACTCCTAACGTACTACTAGTGTCTAGACAATCCGTCGTTAGTAAACAAATACTTGTATGATTTATGTTATTATTATTATTATAAAAAATACAATCAGTTTGTAACATAGCTTACACTAAGGTGATATTCAAGTTAACTTCACCTTTTGGAAATTCACTAACTCATAATAGTGTGTTAAAGATCAAGATTGTTGCTAGCCATGTGAGATATGGTATCAGGTGTTCTAGAATATTAAGCATGCCCTGCATTGTGTAAAACAACTCTCAATATGCAGGGCTCAGTGATAGATTTTATTACCGATTGGAGTGATGCATCGTACACAATCTAATCAGCGCTAAATTTCTTTCTCTTCTTCTCTTCTTTATGGACTGTTAGATACTAATCTACGCAGGGTTGAACTTGGTATCAAATAAATTTTGGGGGTGAAGGATAGGTTGTAAGTACATGTATATTGAAATTTTGCCTTATTATTTTAAACTATACTATAGCAGAATAATACTAATAGCTGAATGGATTACACATTGATTTCTTTTTCAAGAAAAGTAAGATGTAAAACCCCACTTCTTTTTCAAGAAAAAGTCTATATAATCTGTTAAGATATTTAAAAATACTCTGAATTCCATCAGCTGACCGGATTATACATTGATTTCTTTTTCAAGAAAAATAATAGGTTAAACTGCATCTCAAAAATCTCCAATGCACTGTAGGATATGTGTAAAAAAAAAATCAGCTGAATGGATTATACATTGCCTTTGCTTTTTAACCCCTCAAATCCACTGAATAATTTGGGATTTTTTTTTTTTTAAAAAGAAAACCTCTGAACCTGAACAGCTGACCAGTATATCCAGATGTAGTTCAATATTTCGGTCAATCTGCCCTGAAATAATAAAAATGTACTGGAGGAGTTGTTAACATGTTATATTGTTTATAAATAACCTGGTTACAAGTGTCATGTCTGCTTTTGATATTACTTGTTTATATTCAAATCTTTTTAACACTTTCAACTTCCTTATAGATGTAGTTTAAAGGAAATATCAGTTTATATGGAGCAGAATTTATGCCATTTTAATTTTTAACCTTGTAATGCTTTGCTACTGTGCTTATTTTAATGTTCCTCCTTGTATTTCTTGTTTCATTCATGATCATGGACCTTTAATGCATAATTTTGAAGGGCATCTTCTATATTTTAGATGTTATTTAATTGGTCTTATATAATTGGTCCATCTGATATCCATGTCCTTTAGGATTAAAAAATGTCACTTGATCATTTCAGTGTTTCGTGAATCTGTCTGGTTTTATTCCTTATAGAGATGAAGTAGAAGTATTACATCCATCAACAGATTAATAGCTAAAAGCTTCAAGTCATTCTATATTCAAAATAACTTTGAACTCCATGTAGGGTGTCAAGTGATTTAAACCAAGAGAGACTGGAAAAGTCTGGTGGCAATGTATTGCCTTTACCACTTAAATTATAAAGATTCAAAAATATCTCATAGAACCCATAGTGTCTGATATTATATCTCAAAACCAAAGCAGCTTTTAAACAAATTGTATATTTCTTGATTTAAAGTACCCACTGGAATATACACTAAATTTATTCCATAGAATTTGAAAAAGATGTGATTAAGGAGAATATGTCTAGTCATTAAAATTGTATACCAATGTGCTCTACTCATTTCATCCCCTAATGAGAAGTGGTGTTAGAAGTTTTTCACATTTTTCCCTCAAATGAAAAGTGGTATCTGATGTTCTTCACATTACATTCCCAAATGAAAAAGTGGTGTCAGATGGTCTTTACATTTCATCATCAGATTCAAAGTGGCATGAACTCATTCCATTTACAGAAATGGATTATGTGGGTAGACGTGTGTACTGAGAGTAAAGCTGGGGAGATTTATAGATGGTAATAATCTGATAGTTGTACAGATCGTCAATATATCCATTATAATTAACATCGTCTACTACAACTACAGTAGTAATTATGATAGAATAATGGTCAAATGGATGATTGGGCTGATTGTTATTTGGTGTTTGTCTGATCAAACAACCCACCCTAACAATTGAAACAAGAAAATGTACATCAATATACAGCCATATGTGGTGTGATATTGAATCGTCAAGACAGAATAAGCATAATCTGCTTCATACAGTGTATAACTGATACAACTCTCAAATCCAATATTACTTCTACTAACCGTCAAAAATGAAATGAAATGACAAAGGTTGATAACCTTTTTATTTTTAGAAAGGGCACAGCAATTTTTTAGATGGTGGAATTATACAAGTGGAGATGGGGGGAACATTTAAGATATAAATGACCTGGTGGCGACGGTACATGTATATCTTCAAGGGGAACTTTCATGGTGAACATTTCCTACATCGGAAACGATGTTGTCTAAAATGTATCTGAAATGTTGTGTAAATACATTGTACTTCCACATGTCCCGTTATAGTTGAAGCAAATATTTAAGAAAATCAAGATCCCCCACCACTCACCTGTGAAACCAGATGCTTATTTCCATGTACATTCACACCCGTAAGTGTTTCTTTGTTTTGAAAGATTAACATACATGTACAACTTAGATATTAATCTTCCGAACACGAAACACAGTGTTCCTAAAACAGATGCAAAAAACACATGCTCAAAATAAATCAACCTTCATCTCTAAACCCTTTGCATCTGTTAAATAGCTTGTCATCGACCGAGATTCTCAACAAAAGACAGAACAAATGAAACATGGAAACAGGAGTTCAAACTCGGCTGGACGTCAGTTCTATTCGTTTTTAAAGAGTTAAACATATGATTAAGAAGTAATGTCAGTACAGAAGGTTCCAACATGGAAACATGAGTTGAAACTCAGCTGGATGTCACTTCTATTAGTTTTAACAAATTAAGCAATGATTAAGAAGTGAAGGTTCAAACATGGAATCAGGAGTTCAAACTGGACAGGGATTTTATTAGTTTTTAAGCAATGATTAAGAAGTTTTGTCGGTACAGAAGGTTCCTACATTGACACATGAGAACTGGATATCTTCTCTATTATTTTTAAAGAGTTAAACAATGATTAAGAAGTGATGTTGGCACAGAAGGTTGCTGGTTTTACAGTTCTGATAATTCTTGTTAAATTGGCGGCCAGCTGTTAATGGTAATAAAAGAATTATCAAAAGCTAATAATGTGGTACATGTCCCTAGTTATCAACCATAGCTACCACCTGATGAGATTTATACCCTAATTACTTCATTACCCCTGTCAGAGCAGAACAGTAGGACGTTAAACCCCATTTCATTTCACCTAATTACTTGAAGAGACCATTCCTTTTCTTCCATAAGGCTATTAAATAGTTGTACATGTAGGTTATCTTCTATCAATTAAATATATCTTCACTTAATGCGTATATGTTTGGTAATGGTGAGAGTACCCTCATTGAAACTTGCAATTAATAAACCCACTGATTGTTATCCATAAAGGTCTATGTTAATTATATATTATATCACTTTCACTAATTGCCCTTTAAAGATAATTACAATATTTACTTGGTTTAAAGTTTGTAGGAGTCATTTACATGTTTTGGAAAATATCAAATTTTGCAACTGTTTATAACGCACGTTAAAATGTATTCAAATTGAATATTTAACATTTGATTACGGTTGATAATCTCCTTTATGCATTCAAATTCAATCAGATAAAAAAGAAGTCCATCAAACGATTTCAATGACACTAAAATAAAATTTAGTTTTCATTCTCTGTATTTGAGAATTATGTTAATACAGTAAGCTATAGGATAGTATGTGTTTATTCCATACATTAATATAGTTCCGTGATTTGTTCATTGCTATTAGAGAAACATCCATATGTTGAGACTAAAGTTACCTAGCTCTGTTGACAGAAGAGAGATACGATCTACCTTGTACATTATAACGATGAAAACACAGACAATAAATCAATTTATTTCTATTCATCATCTATCCCTTTCTTTGAAATTAACGTGTCATACTAACCTTGTTGACAATTAAGTTTTTATTTTTGACGAGAATATTGATTTTTATTGGTAGGATCTCGCTTGCAAAATCAGTCTTTTCGAGAGGAAAAAAAATAAAATCTTGCAAGAAACATGATCAGATATTAGCAGATCTGATAGATCTACCTTGGAAAAAGAGAAACTCTAATTAATGTAAAGAAAATAAGTCACTTCATCATGAAATTATTGTGAATTCAAGGACAGTGGTGGGCGCTAAGTTGGTATAAATATGTATTGAAACTGGGTGCTCAGTGAGAATGGCACTGGCGCACTTATAAACCAGGTGGCAACAGGTTCATTCCCAATGTTCTTCTAGGATGGTTTCCATCTATGTTTCATATATTCGCCAAAAAAGGGTAAATCATGCCTTGCGATTGCTGAAATGAAATAGGAGTTTAACTTCCTAATACTGAGTTAATAAATACTGACATAATATGTCTACACTATGGCCTACTGTTGTGGGTTCTTTTATGTGCACGCTAATATGTAGACAGGCCCTCAGGTTTTTGTTCCATCTCTTCCTTGTCAGACCATCCATCCTGCATCATTGACAACAGGAAACCACCGCGGAAAACAATGAGAAATTTCTTGGACAAATCCAGACACAAACCAGCATTATACCCACTGAGCCACGTTGGCTCTCTCCCTCTCCCCCTGCAATTGTTAAGACAGATAAATAAAATCATCGGCCCCAAAATCATATTTTGATGTTAAATATTATTGATGTTGCTCACAAATTAGTGAACTAATTTCTATAGCTGACAATAGACTGCAAATCCAGTGTATTATCTGCAATGATTTATTTTATTACAACAATATGATGGAGTGAGTGTGTATGATAAATATGAGGTTTTTTATGAGACAGATTATTGAGTTTATATAGTTTATGACTGATATATTGCCAAATTTATCATCTATATTTCATAGTTTATGATTTGTTTTGTTATATATGGCTGCCAGACCAACATCTCATGGTGTTTGGGATGTGATGGAGAAGTTTTATAATTACTGACAGCCTTGCTTAGGATATGCCAGTAAAAATTTGACACGATCCTATACTATAAATATGATTGTTGTCCACAAATGTACTTTTTTTTAAGTTCCTTTAGGATAACTTGTGCATAGGAGGGCGCATCTCCGCTAGCCAAATACAAACCTGACAATTGATTGCCTATGGACTGTTTACCATGATATATCTACAGCAAGTATAAGGCCAGTTATCTGTACAAGTGTGACATAGACAGTTATGTCATTTTGACAACTCTCCATTATGATAATTAACAAATTATATGACTGATAGTTAACTGTGGCTAGACCAACATCTCGTAAACATCTCATACACACAGCAACTTTTGACACATTTTCGGTTTAACAGGAGCTAAATCGCAAATATTTGAGACCTAGAAATTGACACAAATGGGTTGCAATGCATATAATAATATAATATGAATGTATATAAACTGATTTACATTCAATCATTTTCGTTTGTACTCTAATTTCAAATTAGTTATGTTCGGCGAAATATGCCAGATGTTTCAATCGAGTGGCTATTTCGAGTGTCTGGTTATTCCAGTCTACATATGCCGTTTGATTTGGTGCAATGTTTCTAGCCTTGTTCCCCGAGTCTCTGCTAGAACTGGGGCTGAAACGCATTATGGTACACGATTCGTGTACCAATGATAAAATGTTTATTTTGTTTTAAATATTGGATATCAAAAGCCCATCTTTTCCTGGTAAAATGACAGCATCGGTGTTGATTTAAATTGACAAACTATTCGTGTTTTGAATGCCGAAGACTTCCGAGGATATTGAGTTAGAGACTTAGCTACTTTAACAGGTGAAATACAAATTATCATCTTGAATAAATATAAAATCAAGTGGGTATCTGAGGAATTGTGTGGGTCATTAAGGGGTGGGTCTATGGAGTTGGGTGTCCCAATAAAATATTGAAGTATTGATGTTTTATACACATGCTGAAAATATAAAGATGAGAGTTGATTATATGTAAACTGTAAAAAAAAAAAATTAGATATTATCAAAAATAAAATACAGGTCCCAGGAGATCCAGATCAGGGATTTTAATGTATACAAACAATCAGGAAGCTACAAAACCTTTGAATAGAGTAAAATTTAATCTTTTGACATTTAACTTCTCAGATCACCAGATATTATATGTGGAAGAAATGACAATTTGAAGTAGACATGTAACATCTTATGAATTAGCTTTCCCAAAAAAGCAACTGTGCCATTTTGCAACTAACATCTTTGTTCAACAAAAGGATACATGTGCAATTAATTAGTATATGTCATCTATTTATTTGGGTATGGCAGCGAGAATGTCAGCCTCACTGTTGGCTTGTTTCTACTTATATTTTGCTGTTAATGTCTCCTGTCAATATTTTAATCAGTTCAGGTGTTCAATTATCTACCTGTCTCGTAATACACAATGAATTATTAAAATTGTTCTATATATAGTCTTGGATCATGTCAGGAATGACATTTTTATTAAGATAATTCTATATTATGTGTAATGTTAGTTCCGCTACAAAATTGTTGACATTGATGTTTTGGCCAAATAATGTTTCCATCTTCATTAGCCTAGTCGATGCAGAACAGTAGAACCTTGTCCTCATATTGAATCGTATTTTAGTCCATAGTTTGTGTCAAGTGGATGTTAAGTCTCCCCCCACCCCCACCTTTCCATTTCACCTACTGGCAAAGATCAGACTAATATTGAATAGATTTCACTTTGTTCAAGGTAGACAAGAAAGGTATCTTAACTATAAGTGTAAAGATACAGAGGTTGATGTATACTTTATGTTAATAAGTAGGTTTGATATATTAGCTGTAACTTAAAGCCGAGGTGTCAGTAACTAGCCATAAATCATATCAAATGTATAGAATCCAGAACAAGGCTAGATGTCAAAGGTCAAAATCTATAGAAAAGTCGATAGAAAGATATATCATAGAAATTCTCACACAGTAGGAAGTTATTTAAACTTTTTATGCATACTTGACCTATACCTTTCTTTGTATTATAAAGTTTCATAAGATACACAAAATAGTTCAACAAAAGATGTTATTGCATTTTTCTTGTGTAACAGTATATAAAGAACAATTAAAATTCTTTGAATGTATTTTATGTTGTTACGTAGAAATGATGAACTATAGTCTAGCAAGTGATGCCCCAAGTTTTTTTTTTAAAAGCATATATATAGCCTACTTAAAAAATTCCCAAGGTCAGTTTAAGAAAGTGTAGTATTATAGAAGGATCTTTAAGGTGGATTAAATAAATTAATAACTGAGATATTGCAAGATTATACAGAATTGACAAATAAATTGACAAGTAGAATACTACCTGTATTGTATTAAAGCCATCCCCCCTCAACAAATTGCAAACAAAGAGGCGGACTGTGCACTTAAATCTGATTATTATAGCACATTGAGCTCCAACGACTAGCTCCCGGAATTTGATTCGCTTGGTCTGAAATATGTTTGGTAATTGCTTTCAATGTTTGTGTAGTTTGTGTGTCCACAGGTTTGTCCTAATGCAGGGAAATACAAAATAAATAGAATTTCAAGATAAATACAGAACTCTATTTAATCAGATTGGTGCAGAAATGTAGGACCTTAACCTCAATTCATTTTATTTTGGAGGACCCAGAGAAAATCCATGTGCATGTATTAGACCACTTGGCCTCATCCCCATCCCCCATCTCAGACAGACGACACAACACAAGTTTTCACTAATTCTTTCATCTTTGCGTGAAGAAATTGGAGACTTTTATATGAGGAGATTCTGAAGAAATGAAGAATAGAATATGCCTGAACAAATGTACACGTCTGCAAGATTTCCATATAGATTGTTTTTTAATGGAATTTTAATTTCACAGAATTCCTCAGTAGAGTTGCATGCAAGTCATTTCAAGAGAAGGATAATGGTTTTGTTGTTGTGGCTCAGGGTGTGATTTAAAGTGTACAGATGAAATTAAATCTTAATACAATTTGAAATTGAAAGTGCTGTAGGTGGAATTCAGGAGTTTTACATTAGATAGAGTGTGAGGATTCATTACTTGAACATATGAGCTCATTTATCAGGTCAGGCACCCTGCAGGCAACATGCTCACAGTGTGACAAAGTAACAAAATAATAATGCCATGTTTTTCTTAAATTTAAATTGGTAATGTAACCTGATCCTTTAAAAGACATGCTGCCTGTTCTGATAGAATACCATATCTACTGAGATGCAATGAAAATGCCACACTTTTCAGAAAAGATTAATGTCAATCTTCAAATTTTAAAGGTGGCTTAGTATATGTAACTCACTGACCAGGACGTTGTAGTTTTGATTCTGGAGTTTGTCACCTATGTTCCTCAGGATTTTTCGGAATGTTTTTCCTTCGTCACGGTCTTGCAAGGAACAAAAAACCAAGATTAATTCGCTTGTATGTTGAACATTTGACAGTTGGAATTGGAAATAAGAGTAGACCATAGCTCCGCTGTCAAAGTAAAGTTTCTCTCATTGCACACTGTATGGCGTATGCACGTCTTCATTAACCCTGGTTGATGATGTATAAAGTAGGTCGTTGAACCTGATTTTATTTCTGATTAGAGACAATCTATTCCGAGACATAGGGATTCTTTATATGAATGATTGCAAATCGTCTTTTGAGAGATGAATTTTAATCTTGCAATTCTGAATGTAACAGAATTAGATCATGATGGTAACATGTGAGAAGGATGATTTCACAATCGTGTAAATGCACCACCACACAAAAACTGAATTGACAGATTGGCAATATTGGAAATCAAGATTTTAGTATAGAGACTCCTGCGATCATGACAGATTCGCATATGTTCATCAGTGCCGACAATGATGGGAGCTAATTATGGCGGCCTTACATTGGACCAATTCAATGTCATTAAGATAGACTCAATTGGTTCAAAACGATTTTACCTCTCTTCTATTTGAATGCCTGGATTACCAAAGTATGCCAAATCAATTAGGAATTTTAATTGAAATTGTGTGATATTTGTTGAAGCTTATAATTACATAATCATGTTTTAAAGAAAGTAATTTGTGAGTGATATGATCTTCGTCTTTTTACAAATGAGAAAGAAATTGAAACGAGAACGGTAAAGAGAATTTAATAAGCCTTATAACAACCAATCGGTAACTTCAATAACTCTACAGGGAGTCGTTCCAATACTGGATCCTCGTCATTATGAGTATTGAATTTTACAAAATGTATGTTCTTTTTATTTGTGTTAAAAAGAAATGATGCTACTACTTTGCAAATAAGTTTCCGAGTTATGGGTATCAGTCTCATTATATCAGCTTGAAGTTGGCAAACTTAAGGAAGCATTTAGAATTTTTTTTTTCATGAAATTTGAATGAATACTCAATTATTTGCCATGTTTAAGGCTTGATAGATGGTTCTACGTTATTCACTGGCTAGGAGATGGGTGCCACAGGGTGGGTGCTTCAAGAATTATTGATGTTCTGTAAATTTGAGTTGCTTCATACCTTTATGGTTGAGTTGAACTTAAAAACAGTCTACATTTAAGATATATCATCGGGTGTCGTCTAATATCTCATTCAGACACTCAAGTTAAACGGTGATCATTAAACCAATTTAACTTTGTCATCTGAACACAAAGGTGAGGTAAATAAATGAATTTAAACAAAACTATTTAAAAACACCAGCTCTCTTTGAGAAGGTTGGTTTATATGGGCAGGTTGGTTTAAAGTGCAGACTCTGGTTAGCTTTGGCACATGCAGTAAGAAGATATCTTCATTGCAAAATGATACATGTATTTAACTCTAACATTAAACCTACAGGATCGAAATAATTAAACTGATTTATTTATAGTGTGTATGAACGCAATTTACCCTGTTTTAAAAACCCCAGCATTGTTAAACAAGTTTGATTGTAAACCTCTGAACGGCTTATAATTTAAAACAAAAAATACTTAGTGGTAGCTCTTTGAAGTTTTGGTTCTAATTGTTTAACTTTTGAAATTGTAAATAAAGATTATTCACAATACTCGATCGGCTATTTCCATTTATCAATCCTCCGAAAAACAAAAAATTTAATCGCTTTGGCCTCATAGCTTTAAACTAGGTCTAAACTTCTTTTGACTATTTTCTTTTAATTTCTTTTCTATTTTTTTTCTGACATCAATCACAATTCCAGGAACTAAGTGAAAACATTTAACACTTAACATGCCGTGTTTAAATATAAAAATGAGATAATGAAGTGACATGGTGTATGATTGATGTGAACAAAACGACCGGTGATTATGATTAATAAACTGAGATATATAACAGCTGGTTCTGACTATATACCACAAACTATTCCACACCTGGTGATCAATAGCTAGCACCTTTCTTATACCAAATACATAATAACTCGTCAACAGCATAAAATGGCATAGGGTTTAATATCCCCTTTTTCAGCACTGAGCTAATTAAGTCAGGCCCTGGTTTCACAAAACATTCTCGGACTTAAGTTAAGAATTTACTCAAAATTATAAGCCTTATTTTCATTAATATATAGCCCTTTATATTAAAGGTTTGTTGTTTTAATCTATCAAATACATCAATGAGAAACGGTGTGGAAATATTTGGGTTTTTGGATCAAAGATATTTGAGTAAAAACTTAACTTAAATCTGAGAGTGTTTTGTGAAACTGGTAAATGTCTTGCAGTACGTTATGAAGGACATCTTTCCTGGATAGCAGCAATACAATCTATTTTTATTTCAATTTTTAATGTCCATGTAATGCAGGGATCTTTAACATCTTGACAATGGACATTTGATCCCATCTGGAAGAGGAGATACTTTTCCTTCACAAACACTATCCTGCACTACAGTTCTAACATTGATAGAATTCGTGACCTCCTTGTAAGGGAGCAAACACCTTATTCACTAAGCCACAACATTTAATTAATACCTGAGAAGAAATGGTGTTTCTCAACTTGATCACACAGAGTGATGACAGCTGGCATAAACCTTTCTTATAAACAGTACTGGAATGATTCCTAAAAAAAATCTGTATTCTTTTAGGTCTGGTGAATTCAGTTGATCTGGTGTCTTATTGCCATTGATATGGTGCTGGATCGATACAGTTAAATTTTTCATTTCAAAAGACTGTGATAGCCTCTATAGGCATATGGTAACATTTTTTGTTAGATGATTTGTGGGTTGGGTGGCAGAGTGCTGAAGTGTCCTCAGCAGAGTAGACTAAACATTTTGCCTTATAATATCAATGAAACATTGAGCAACTGTCAAAATTAAACGAAAAGAAAACATCTGATCGTCATTTGAAGGATATTGAATACCTTGCAGACGACAATATTGTGAAAGTCGAATCAATAACAGGAGTCTAGGTCCAAAAATGATTCAAATTCTTTTAGTGTTTACAAAGAGATTGAAAATTTTGCTGCATTCAGCACCTGAAAGGATGTAAACCAGTATTTATCTAAATGTTAATCACAGAATGTATCAAATATTTAATTGATCAATTTGATTATTTTTTCGGGGTAATGATCTATAGTCTTTTGTCTAAAAGTTATGTTGATTTGGGCAAAAATCTGTTGATGGGCTTCTGTTCAATCAGATTGGTTCTTAAAACAGGAGATCTGACATATGCCGATATTGCTTTCTTAATGAAACGGCCAATTATAATACTTTCTACAGGATAAATTTGATATTTTTTTGAATGAAGTCAAATGATGCAAATTGAAAGTGATGATACACCTTTAAGGTAATAAGACATTATCAATAGCAGGAAATACCTGCTTGTTCTGAATGTCGTTCATGCCATTTCAATCTTGATATAATACTATGATGGATTCGTCTTTCTTCTATCTCATGATATCTTGACAACTGTCTTGTCTTCTATTACTGAATTATTGATAATTGTTCAGCAACGACCGGCAGAGATTGGCAGCACTTGGTGAATCTTGAATATTTTACAACGCGTGTACAGGTCCCTGAAGTGTAGAAACAGAGATCGTCTGCACTTGGTAAAGCTTGAATATTTTATGATGTGTGCTCAGGTCCCCTAAGTGTAGTAATAAATGGTTTATGACATGAACTTGGCTTTCTATTCCATGTCGACCACATAGCAGACATATTTTCTAGTAGGCCTCATGATCAAGCTTAATTGTCACAGGAGATATTGGAAGAAATTGAATTTTCTACAGTAGATAGTAAAATCAATAAGCTCTTATACACAATCTTCATTTAAGATTTAAAAATAAACAAAAGGAAATGGATGTAGGAAATTGCAAATCTGTTTAGAGATTAAACAAGGGATAAAAAGTGTTATCAGACGTTCTGAAATATCTGAACATGTCCTGTTAATATCAATTATTATAAAATAAAGGGGAAAGTTTCGAGCTGGAATTCAGAAGCAGAATCTACTGCAACTGCTGTAGGCTATGAAAAGCATCTCTCACCCATTGATTTCAATTATGCACTTTGTCAAGCCCCAGAATATCATCTTGTTTAATTTGGGGACTCACTCATAGTGTTACTCACAGACTCTTTTAGGATGAAACAACTAAAGTTACCAACTGATTACTGGTACATGTTTTGTATAATAAATGTCAGCACTTGGAAGAACAAGAAGCTGATCAAATTTTTTTCTATTTCTGATAATTACTTAATGGTATTTTACCGTTGATCAATCATAGTAAATACTTCCATTACGTATAAAAATGTAAATAAGCGACAACTTTTATCTGGATGTATCTGTCGTTGATCTTTACCCCAATACCCTCGTCTCTATTCCATCTTGTCTAAGCAGATGTTTTAAATTTCGTTAATTTATTGATGAAGTGAATTTAGAAATCAACTGCTTTAAGTAGAAACGGCGCTCCACCTTGATCAAAGTTTGCCTAAGCATGTTAGTCGAGTAAAGAAAAAAAACAAGTGTTAAAATCCAATTATTGTCGGGCGGTGTAATCGATGATTGAACAGATTTGATCTCCCGGGAGGATTCAAGGAGATAAAACGGAAATAGAAATAACGTGTCTTTTCCAGCATACATCACGGATGAGATGTCCATTAGTATGTAAATATCTGAAGTATGCGGAACTAGAATGGTCCACGTACATGTTCATGCAATTTGTAAACCGCATGTTATTTCCCTTGGTATTCTGAGGGTTTGAGTTGTGGCGAAAGCTCTCTAAATAGTCACAGTGCAGCCTTTTCACATTTTGTTGCATGTAATTATAAAATTGGTTCCTACTAATGGGTAGAGTGTAGGAGAGAAAGGACCTGGTGGGGGGATTTTTTTGATAATAATCTATATTTCAATTTAGGGGCACACATGTTTAAAAAGATTTTTGTACCAACCTACTTTTACTTTTCATCTTATTTAAGTACTATATTGAGTTTAACAAACTCATGGATGGAGATTGGAGGAACCTTGGGGGTGCTCTCCCCATTTTGCTGCTTAGATACTTAATTCCTATATTAAGATAAACTCATTTTTGTACCACGTACAATGGGGTGGATTCTGTAGAGGGGAAGGAGCCAGGGAGTGCCATATTCAAACTTTTCAACACTCAATATTATAATACTATGAGATCACGTGAGATTGCATCTTGCCAGCGAGAGTCAGTGCGTGCTTACCGGTTACAAGCAAGGGACATGTTTCAGAACATTTTGCTTACTTGTCAATGTGTCTTTTAAAACAGGGTTTGTTTTTTTTTAAATATTTGAACATTTCTGTTAAGTATAGTTACAAAAAAAAATTGTATTGAAGTCTCTCTCAGTTTTGTATCACCAACCTCTCATTCTCTTTGAGACTTATTCACTTTGAAAAAGACCAGACATATTTGATAGGGTTAAAAAATTATGTGTAAATTTGATTAATACTGAAGTTTCAATTTACTATATCAAGGGGGATGTCTGTCTATATTTAGGTCCACAGAGAGAGCAAATGGCCCAATGTTGAAATAATTTCTGAAGTCTATAAGAAAATGAAATGAATTATGGAAATAATGGAAATATAAAATGGAACTATATGTTAGTCCCAAAATGACCAAGATTGTGCCATGTGGATATTAAACCCCCTCTCTCATCTTATGAGATATACTGGGTTTATTTTGTCTATGATTAATATATATATTTCATATTTTATGATTTGTTTTGTTACACAGCTGCTCAACTACTGTCTCCTGACCTCAGATTTGACACACAATTTACCGCTATAATGAATATGACTATAAATATATAATTACATTGTCAGATCCAGTAAAAATCTGAAAGTTCTCTTACATCTTTTAAATACAGCTGGTAATTACGTATCACCCTAGGGTTTCAAGTGAAATCTTGTTAAAATAGTCGGCACAAAATGGAATTAATTACTTTTAACAGCATGCAAACTCCAGGCATATTTTAGTTTATAAACCTGGAACTAGTTCCATAGGCTTGGTAATCTTTTTGTTCTTCATCTTGGGTCAATCCTCTTCAAAAAGTGCCTAAAGCTCGGTTAGTTTAAGTACGTTTGAAATGATATTTGCTCTTTGGACAATTGTGTATCAATAGATGCAGTTTTATGTTTGATAGATCAAATTTCCAAGATGGCTGTAGTGACATCATGGCTGTTTCTTGGTTGGTATAGTACACCGATTATCTATGCTTTGGATTGTGTATGGTCTTAAATTCTACATTTAACATTTATTCTGGCAATAGTGAAACTAATAATAGAGAGTTGGCACCAAAGCGAGAAATTGATAATTTAAAGTATAATCTAATTATAAAGGCTTCCAGGCATAAACATCAACAGACAAAGCTTTTAGAGATGCTTTGGGCCAAATCCTTGATTAAATACCACCAAGACTATAAATCTGCCACATTAATTAAACATGCATTATGCAAGAACTAAATATGCCTATAGCAGGTCTTTCTTTAGGCCTGAAATGTCATCTAAATTAATAATTAGAGATTAATTAACTTAAGACCATAATCAATTCTCCATGTCAAAGTCAGCCTGAGATATTTACTGGATTAGGATCCAATTTGCTGCTCAACTTTCATTCATGATTTATTCATGAGATGGATAATTGAGACTGTTTTTTTATTATTTTTTTTAGTAATGATAATCGAGGCAATGCCGAACATTCAATCAATAAAATCTCAATTCAAAGTGGATCAATTTGAAATTATAGTTTTTAATGTGTATAGTGAGTACTGCCAGCTCTTTATCAAATCTCACATATTGTGCCTTTAAGTTCGGTACCCCAATCTGATGGCCCCCTTAAAACAAATGCACGGTGTCATTGCCCCTCTGCCACCACGCCACTGGACAAAGTGCTATAGTAAAGTTCTCATTTAGATAAGAATCTTTGTTTTACCCAATGGATGGTCCCCATCAATACAAATAACACAAATATTCTTAGTTTCCTAAATAGTATTACCGTGTACTTGTCCTCCAGGCAATCACAATCAAATATTAATGTCAATTTGCTAAAGTCTGAAAAGGTATGCTTTTAGAAATACATTTAATATTCATTGGCTATAACTGTGTCTAGACAACTACGGTAAATACCATTATTTATATCATATAGACTAATACCATTACAAGCATATAGAGATACTGGTAAAGACAATGGGACAAACAGTATTTACAATCATGTACATGTAATTTCTGTCTTCAATTCTACTTATTTATCATAACAATCAGTGTTGTAAAACATTGTAATCAAGATTATATGTCCAGACTCAGCTCTCAGCTGACTTATTAAAATGAAATAACCCCTCAATAAGGATTTTGATCCTACGTGAACTGATGAGGACAAGCATATGCCAGTTTTCAAAGGATCTTGAATGTGCTGCCAATGTTTTTTCATTGCAACCTAGAGACTGGAGGCTTTTCCCAGCCAAGCCCCTGTCCTGCAAGGAGAAGCCAGATTGGAAAATCCTACAGTCCAATGGATGCATGTGAAAGATCTACTTTCAGTTGGAAAATTTCCCTTATAGTACACAGCTCGTGACCTATTTTCGTTACACTGATTGATACAGAAAAACCAAGGTCCTATGTATACCAATGGATGGACATAAAAATCACCTTTTAGTTGGAAATCTTAAAGAGGAGGTTGTAGCACAATTGTCCCATCAAAATTTCCTCACAGCACACAACATGGCATAAGCATATCTTTATTATTCCATTTTGTGCACAAAAGTAGGACATTAAATTCCATTTCATTTATTTCATTAGATTGATATACCAAAGGGAATCAGGCTTTAGAGCTAATTTCTTGTATTGATCCAAACAATTTATTTTTGTTGCTTCAGGATAAAGTTGTAGATTTTCTGAAATTGGAGTAAGCCCACTTTATACTTATGACACTTTTATAAATATCACAAGGAGATTATAAAATTCTAAAGTTTATTTATTATCATGGTCCATAAGCAAGTTTTTTTGTTTCCTCTAGATAAAACTTTAATCAATATTGATTTGATTTATAGACCTCCAGGGGAACTTAAGTACAAGAGTAAAGATTTATAAATTTCTTATTTAGATCCAGAATTATTTTGTATTCGGATATGATTTAAAGACTTCCAAAAATGTTAAGCACTTATGTCAAGATTTATATACTCTGAATTTGAGCACTGCAAGTTACTTTGATCCTAAAATATTTAGAGTTCATAAAGAAAACAGTATCTTTAATTAAACCGGGAGATGATTTAAAGACTTCCAGAGATTTTTGGCGCCAATGTCGTTATCCAAATAAGGTGATGAAGCTTTCTGTGAAAAGCCAGAATGTAGGAAGTTCTAAATCTTTTATTCTTTCAACCGATGATTTAGTGAGATTAACTACATTCTGTAGTTCTTAAAGCATGATGATTTCTAAAAACCTTTTCTCTGGAAATAAATTTAATTAAAGAAAGATTTACTGCTATTGATTATTTCTCTGTTGTCTTTTGATGGGAGCTTTATATATATATATATGTATACTGGTATATAGAATTCTTGCAAATGTATAATCACCATTAAATGGAATGCTTATTTGAAAATAGTTTAAAGGTACATTCCCACAAAGGTATTTATAGGTTACCTATTTCCAATGAAAGTATTTCAATTTGGTGTACATCAAAAGTAGAGGCAATAAATATAAAAAAAATACTGTATTCCCTGAAAAACACTCATGCAACACCCACTGTAAAAAAGGAAAAGGGATCACTAAGTTAAAATGTGTACATGAGACCACAATTTTCTCATTCCATCAGAAAGATTAGATTCTGTTCCTTATCAGGCCCTACTGCAGTGCACTTAGATTTATAGTTCATTAAAGAAAATTTTTATTTTCTGACTTAATATTAATTCTTGTCAGGAGAAATATTCTAGACTAGACCATTAATTCTTGTCACAAACAAATATACTAGACCAAATCATTGATTCATTTTGTTATGTACTCCTATAGCCAACCAAACATTAAAACAGAGTTTCTGTTGTTAAAGAGATTTCAAAAAAGGAAGTTTTACTAACCAAAGATATATCTGTGACAGCTACTTTGAAAAGCCAACTACTGTCATTTTGGGGATTTTTAAACCCTTGTAAACTAAAATATTGTGAAATTTGGATTACTAAGATGATTATCGGTTAAAATTGGTTTAGATTTTATTCAGTAAATATACCGGTATGATGAATTGAAAATGTCGCAACAATCCTATATAAAAAAACTGTAGTGTTTTGTAAAAAAAAAATTGAGCCTTTTTTCTTATTATCTACCATTGATATTCTGCTTTTGTTTTCTTGATTAAATGTTAAATAATTAAAGTGGATTCAGCTGAGAAAAATTAGAAATCCGAAAACTGGAATTCACCATCAGAAACTTTAAATAATAACTTTCAGTAAAAATAAATATTGTTCAGAATGCAAACAAACCCACTTTAAATTGTTCAATGTGATCTAATGATGATGTAAATAAAAGAATTATTTTTACTCTTTCTGTACATGTATCAGTTGATCATTAAAATGGACAAAAAAATTAATTATGTCCCTTGAGTTGTAACATATGTTATGGTTGTTCAAAAAATGTAAATTGTTGTAATTTAATTCGGTGTGGAATTTTTTTGTTGAAATTTAAGTTTTTACATGATGCGAGGTTTTCAGTCATAATCAAAGTTAAAACTTTATTACCAGTATTGATACAACTTGAAGGCTTTCTTTCAAACTTATTTATCAATGCCTGAAAGAGACTAAAAATCAAAAGGATATGTGAACTTCCAAAGCAAGAATTATGGACCGGTCTTCTGAATTGCTTAAACACTGCTTGAGCTTTAAATCTGTACCACTTAGGGCTTTTGTTTCAGTTGTATTTGCCAGTCTGGCGATGACAAGTTATTGAACTTAATAATTACCATTCAGTCAACTAAAATGCCACCATTAGAATTTTATTTACAAGTGATATTGATTGTTATATTTACCAGTCACTCAATTTACATGACATGAAATTAGATTTTTTTACATATGATATTGATGTTGTGTTAATTTATTTACATGTGATATCAATGTTGTGTTAATTTATTTACATGTGGTATCGATGTCATGTTAATTTATTTACATGTGATATTGACATCATGATAATTTATTGTCATGAGATATTGACTCATGTTAATTTATTTACAAGTGATATTGACAGTGATATTGATGTCATATTTAATTTGTATATTTACAGATATAAAGATGATTAAAGTGGGAGTGATTAGTTTAATTCTAGCCATAACGTTAATAGGATGTGTTTTATCAGATGAAATACTCTTACGACAAGAGAGGGGAGCCAGACGACAAAACAGAAAATTAGGTGAGATTTAATATACAATTCTTGTACAGATTAATATTGTAGGGTGACTGTTTACAGCGGGAATAGAAGAATATTGTTATATACTCTTATCAAACTCTGTTAGACCATGGGTGCAGAAGTGGTTTGCTGTGGATCACTAAATTGGAGGTCTCCAGTTGCTCCAGAGACTTTCTGGCATGGTTTCCGCTTGTCAGACAGAATACCTGGCAAGAAATAGTGTTGTGTACACATTGAATAAGAGAAGGCCCTATAGCCCACTGTGTCATGTTGCCCATTTTCATTAGCGTGGTTGGTGTTAAACTCGATTTTATTTCATTTTCGAATATATTATATCAATTTCACACCATGTTGTTTTGTTTATTATAGGATGTAAATATAATAAAAATCCCAAGGTAACTGCCTGTGATCCTGTTACTAAAACATTCAATAAAACATTCACATTAAAGAAAGGTTCAGAAGTATGTGAAACCACCATGGTTGTAACAAAACCTTGTAATACTGGTAAGTACATGTAATTCATCGTAAAAACTGTTGCACATAGAGTGCTTTCCATTTGGTGGTCGACTTGTAGGCCTATGTGAGAAATACTAGGGTTGCCTACCTCAACGCTTGTAGTTTCCTTCCACTACACAATTGGAACCAGTAAATGTACACTCCCAAATATAGTTTAGTGAATAAAACGTCTTAATTCTGTTTGGAAACTCTTAGAAACCCAGTCCAGTCCAGCACAGCTATCTAAATTGATTTCCATATATATGGTTCGCAACTTATAGTCAAGTTATTTAGTTTGGTGGAAAGGGGGAAGGGGAGTGATCTAACATGCACACTTTAGATCATGAGGACTATCATTTTAGTCAAGTGTTGTGGTTTTGATCTCATGCTTGTCACGCATCATCACGGGTTTTCTCAAAGTCTCCCCCCCCCCCTTCGATTACCTCACATTGTGAATGACTCCCAAATGCTAATGAATTATTGAAATAAAATTTGTACCTTGAGTTAGAACCAAAATGAACTGGTTACTGTCCAGTGGATGTTAAACCTCATTCTTTCAATGATTTTTATTTTTCTAGGTGCATGTAGATATAGAAATAATGGCCCCTGGTCCGAATGTGATCCTGCCACAAACATGAGAACTAAGACTAAAATATTGAAAAAAGGGGGATCAACCTGCGAACCAACCATGACAAAAACAAAGCCTTGTAAAGATGAAACTGCTAAAAAAAGAAAAAATAAACAAAAGAAACGTAAGTATTAGTCAAATTTTTATTTCAAAACAAAATTACAACTGGTCATTGAGTCAAGTGGAATGGTTTTGAAATTCCATTGGTGTTGCATTGACAAATTTATGCAATGCAGGCACAATTGTGATTTACCCATGTAACTGTTGTTTCCTGCCAAAATGAGCCATTCTAGTTAGCATTTGTAGAAATCCATGCAAGCTGTGAGCCAGTGCCATTTTACCCACAAAGTAGTTTGTTAAATGGAGAATAATGAAACTTGGTGTGTATTAGCCAATAACAGAATACTTTGTTGTCCAATGAATGGAAAATGATTGAAATAATGCTTGGGTGCATGTGGTCAATTCTGTCGTAGGGAAATGGTGGCAGATAAAAATTATTCTGTGGTGAATAATTATCGAACTTGTTAAGGTTTAACTTACAAGTTTATTAACTGATCTTTAACTACTTTTAATCTCATAGTCGTCATACCGACATCAATGGGATTAAAATGTCTGACAAAGGAGAAACCACAAACTGTTTTCAGGTAGATTAAGCAAGTCAATCAAGGCAGATTAATTAGTTAATCAATTAAGGTAGGCGTAAGAGGTATACGCTCGAGACAATCAATATATTTTTGAATTTGAAATATTATTCATGGGCATATTACTGGTTGGACGTTTGGAAAATCACATAAAATATGTCCAGCTAAATTATCATCCCTGGTGCACAGTCTTCTTGACTCTTACCTTGTTTTTAAAAAGGACATTGTGAGGACAGTTCCATAACCACACAACTACCACAGACCCTGAAAAAAATTCATTCATTATCTATTTAAATTTTTATTTTAGCATGTAAATATGAAAAAAGTGATTGGAGTGAATGTGATATGACAACAAACATGAGAAAACGAGTTCTCACACTGAAGAATGGTGATCCAAATGTGTGTGAAGCAAAGAAAACCGTTCTAAAGAAATGCAAGAAAGGTAAAACTGGTGGAATGGCTAATCAGTAGACAGTAACCTTTAACCTTTTGACACTAACCTATGACCTTTGTGTCAATTATCATAGTTTTGTTATATTATCCTATGTGTACTAATTCTCCTCTCTCCTAGATAGACATCTCCATTTAATTTGTAATAACTTCTCCAGATCTTGTTGCATTGTTTGATTTTTGTATTAAAACAATGTTTAATTGTTGTGCCATTGATAAAATACACTGATTTCACTCTGGATAAAACATGAATTATTGTGCCATTGATAAAATACATAAAATGCTGTTTTCACTCCGGATAAAACCTGATTTATGGTGTCATTGATAAAAAATACACTCTGGATAAAACATGAATTATTGTGCCATTCCATTTAATTATGAGCTTATGTAACTTGAGTGTGAGTTCATGATTAAAGAAGGGCTGAAAAGTATGAAATTAATGCATTCATGAGTTATTTGTAATTTTAAAATGATAAACAATAATTGTATATTTAATAGTATTTGTTCTTGAATAGTAGAAAAGGGTTATTTGATACTTTGTCTTTATCCGGTAATGATTTAGTCTTGCATTCAACAACAGTTCATCTGATAAAGTAGTAAAGCTGAATTTCCTCTTTCTCTTGAATGAATGAATGAAAAATTTGGTTTACTTCTACACAAGCAGTTAAAATAGACATGAAACTTTTAAAAACAAAATCATCTAGGCCTAATATCACCCTCACAAATTTTTCCTTGAGATTCATCATTTATAAATGGGCTATTAAACTTTACTGCATACAGTTAGTTATACAGGATTAAATACACATTTCAAACAAAATTGACCAAACCCCCAACAATGTAACGAAAATTGCATTTAGCTGACTTTTAATACATGCCTCTCTTGTGTTCAGTTTGCTACCATTTATATAGGTGTCCTTATAAAAATATTCTAAAATATGTAATATGAACGACAATTTTATTGTATATGTTACAGAAGTTAGATCGTAATTAAAAATGTAAAGTCTTTGAAAGCATATGTGTTCACTGTTATTATTACCACATTCTTTGTATTTATTATAAAACAACTGTCCTTTTACCATAGAAATAGATGGATTTGAAATGACTTGAATATTTCCTTTGCGTGTATTAATGCATGCTGTACTAACTCTTAGATATAATATTATATGGTAGAATGTACTCGGCCTTGGTTCATAGAAAAATCATAAGACTATCAACAGTACCAATTTCACTTTAGGTCAGGTGGCTTTTTTATACAAGTAATGAATTTTATCCCAGGTTAATATATAAGTGAAAAGGGACCAGATCACCTGCCGTACCATGTGGACTAAAGAGGGGTTTCTTTTTTTGCAATTCTAAAGACCCCAGAATACGAATTATTAAATTAAGGACTAAACCACACACGTCACTGGTCTCCAAGACAGTGACCAAGTTAGTGTCGATTGTATATTAAACCCTCTTTCCTCTGATTTATAATAAAACTTGAGTAGGATATCCACTGAACAAACATTTATTGGTAAAGTCGATTTTTCTAGGAACCAGGCTCAGATTTATAATCAATTACTAACATGTTTACCTGATATCACATCAGTTTGATAGGTTCAAATTGGTTGGGAGTTTGATTTGGTCAGGTCTGATTTGTTAAAAGTTTGATACCATCAGATTTGATTGTTTGATTTGGTCAAATCTGATTAGTTGTTTCATTTGTATTTACGTGCTATCAAATTCTAATTTCAAAGAATTTAGCATTAAAAGTTATTGGATTTTCATTGTGTAAAAACACATTAAAATGTTTTAAAAAATGTGGATGATGCTAATAAATGCCATGATCTTTAAAGATAATGTAGTGCTAATCTGAGATAAATAAAATAAGGCAACTGACCAATTGGCAAAGTTTTGAAGTGAAAGCCCTGGATTAAATACCACCATGGGACCTGGGAAAACTGATGTGAGAACCGGCATATAATATTAATAGCATGTATTTAATCCTCAGCATTTGTCTCTATATTTAATGGTTTATTGTGGAATATGTGATATGATATCTAATGTAGTAATTTGTATGGTACCAATTTATTAATATTTACACTACAACTTAAGATGTCTTTATGCAATTACACAAAATTATATACCATACATTCATTAGACAATCACATGAAGCACTGGGAAAGAGAAGCCAAGACCATGTTGTTCACCACAATATATGAGTTAAATTTGCCCCATCAGGACAAGGGTAGCCAACTTTTAATGAAACTTCAAAAGATAAAAGATACATTATGGGAGATAAGATAAAGAGATGGCAGTTCTCACTATAAAACTAGATAGTGTAAGGGTAATTTGCTGAAAATTTCAGTCAAATTGATCCACTATTAGCCAAAAACAAAGAGATTGAAATATTCACATAGCCTTGGTCATCATTACTAAAATCATTAATATAAACGTCTCGATTATCCTCTTGATTGATTTAATTATCAGTGGCCATTAAGGGGCATATAGGAATTTAATCCGCCATCATCAAAGGCTAGCCTTGACATCGAGAGTTTATTATGATCTGGATATGTTAATTAATATGTCTAATTGATTATTTAGATAACATTTCAGGCCTAAAGAAAGACCTGTAATAAGCAGATTTTGCTCTTACATAATGTTATTTTAAATTACAAAATGTTAACGGGGATTGAAACTTTATTTATCTGAAGAGGCTTTGATTCTGTTTTGATGTCAGCCGTCTGGAGTCATATTTACTTTGTTTTATATCAGATCATTATTGTCATGAGCTACAACTTGGAATGGTCAAATATGCCATTTGTACCGCAGGTTGGCCTCCCCTGCTATAAGGAGTACTGCAGTTACATCTTCTCTAGACTACATAATCAAATGGTATCTTTTGAAATAGTCACATCCCAGTTTTGTTGCACATTGTTACGAAAGTATGTCCTTTAATCATTCGAAGGAGTACTCTGTGAACAGCATCCTCTGACTGAAAATGAGTTTGACGTAACAGTAGCTTCTCTTTCCCGTTCTGTGATTATTCTTTATAGACCCAATTTTTATATATTAAGTACACATTCAATTTGTGTAACCAGACGGCACAAATACACACTCTAGTCATACAAATTTACATAGAAACAAAATACTTTTAATGTATCACAAATTTTTATGTTGATATTTTTATCTCATCTTTAGTAATTACGAAATTATAAATTTAATGCATTGTTTATACACCACTTTTGTCTTCTAATAAAATTATTTAAAAAGATAAAATATTTGAATTCTGTTAACCCTTTAGCACTTGGCGCATGTAAATATTGACTTCCTGGTTCCCTTGATGAAAATGAGAGAACTGTGATATTTTCCATATGAGTATAGCCCAGAACCGTTCCGAAAATTGACTTGCCTTGGATTACTGTAGTCATGTAAATGGCTCTCTGTATTGCAGGACCTTATACTACTTCTTGGGGGAACCAGTGGTTTTGGGTGTTCCAAATGCTAAAGGGTTAAGTATAATTAGAAATACAAATCCTCAGGGAAGTGTTACAACACGATGTTGGTTAAAACCAGACAATAAATGAGAGCTATAAGAAAAAAAAATTACCAGCTTTAATTATGTAGATTCCCTTATTAGAGAAGCAATATTTGAGGTTCTGATTCTTAAAGAAGGGAGCAGTGTGGCAGGGTTTATTAGTTCTGTAGATCACCAGGTCGATCATCCATGCAAGATTCTTGATTTTTATCCCAGAAGTAGTGGAATTTTATGTGTAACCTCATGGATTTTGTCTATGTGCACCAGTTTCTTCCTTCTCCTGAAGCTGAAGACCATAATATAACATGTTTGTTCCAAAGTTAACTAGTTTTTCTTAAATTCATTTTTATACGCCCACATGGAAATGTGAAATAAGTAGTAGAATACAATATCAAAAAACCATCGTTTTATCCAACGTTTCGTCAGTAAAAATACTAACTTCCTCAAGGTAAAGAAACTAAATACAAAATGACTGGAAGTCAGTTATGACATCATAGGAAGTTATGACATCGTGGGAATGATGACGTCATAGACTTAGATACATAACAAGAAAGGTTAGCTTAACTAAAACTATTAATGATTTTGAAACCCCCTTGATTTAACTCATTTAAACCATTAGGCCAAACTGAATTAAGTCTATGAATCCACAGACTTTCTGCTGTGTTCAATTTTTTCTGATCATTATCAGGAATTTTTTGTACTATGGCACACACGAAATCATGACCAGGTATATTAAAATGGGAGGCTACATGGGGGGAATGGCCAGGTTTTTTAAGCTTTATATTGCTTCTATGCTTATTAAGTCGAGTGCTGAAAGAAGTAATGGTTTGACCTACATATTGCATATTACAGGTTTTGCATGTTAAACAATATACAACATAAGAACTGGCACAGTTGACAGAGTCTCTAATCTTGAATGATTTCATGTCTTTACTGGTTACTTCTTGAATATTGCACATAGTCTCGCATGATTTGCATAATTTTCGTAAACAAGGTTGACAGCCGTATGAAATTTTGTCCTTAATATGGTTCTTACTAGTGTCAGAAGTTCTCAACTTATTTTCTTTCAAGATATTGCCAATAGTATGATTCTTTCTCTCTGCTATTATTATTTTGCTGCTATTCATAATTTTTGTCATACGTGAACTTGTGTCTAAAATACTTCTGTCTTTAATCATTTGGTGAAGATGAGGTTGTCGAGGGTCAAAGGTAGTTGTCCAAGGAATAATGTTCACATTAGTATCGGTCTTGGATTGGTAGGTCAATAGTTCAGTCCTGGTCTTCTGATCTGCTCGGTTAAATGCCTTTAGAATAATTTTCTTAGGATATCCGGATTGTTTAAGATAGGATCCAAAACTTTTTAGGTTTGATTTGGTCCAGCTAACTTTACTACAAATACGTTTTATACGTAAAGCACCACTGTAAGGTATAGCGTTAAAGGTGTGTTTGGGGTGACAACTTGATGGAGGAAGATAATGATGGCAATCTGTTTTCTTGGAATATAGATTAGTCTCTAACTTTTCCTTTTCTTTGACAACTTTTACATCTAGGAAATTAACCGAGTTGCTGTTTATATCTGCAGTAAATTTGATCTTAGGATGTTGTTGGTTCAATTTTGAAACAAAATTATTGCATTCTTCTTGAGGGAGAGAAGATAAAGCCCAAATATCATCTATGAATCTGCATGAAATATCTGGTTTATTAGGTAATGGTTCATAGTAGGTTTTCATCCAGTATGACATATAAATATTAGCATATGTTACAGCAAACGGAGTACCCATGGCAGTCCCCGATATCTGTCTATAAAACATACCAGAAAATTCAAATTCATTGTTGTGAAGAACAAAATCTGCAATTTGTAGAATTGATTCAGAATCTTCATTGGTCACAATTTTAGTTTCTTGTAATGCATGTTTTAGTGCTTCTAAACCTTCAGAAATAATAATATTTGGATATAAACTGATAACATCAAGAGTCATAAGATTACTATTACTAGGAATAGGTTTGCGGTTTATAGCTTCTATCCTTTGAAGAAATTGAGTAGTGTCTTTAACTAATTTCTTCAAAGGATAGAAGCTATAAACCGCAAACCTATTCCTAGTAATAGTAATCTTATGACTCTTGATGTTATCAGTTTATATCCAAATATTATTATTTCTGAAGGTTTAGAAGCACTAAAACATGCATTACAAGAAACTAAAATTGTGACCAATGAAGATTCTGAATCAATTCTACAAATTGCAGATTTTGTTCTTCACAACAATGAATTTGAATTTTCTGGTATGTTTTATAGACAGATATCGGGGACTGCCATGGGTACTCCGTTTGCTGTAACATATGCTAATATTTATATGTCATACTGGATGAAAACCTACTATGAACCATTACCTAATAAACCAGATATTTCATGCAGATTCATAGATGATATTTGGGCTTTATCTTCTCTCCCTCAAGAAGAATGCAATAATTTTGTTTCAAAATTGAACCAACAACATCCTAAGATCAAATTTACTGCAGATATAAACAGCAACTCGGTTAATTTCCTAGATGTAAAAGTTGTCAAAGAAAAGGAAAAGTTAGAGACTAATCTATATTCCAAGAAAACAGATTGCCATCATTATCTTCCTCCATCAAGTTGTCACCCCAAACACACCTTTAACGCTATACCTTACAGTGGTGCTTTACGTATAAAACGTATTTGTAGTAAAGTTAGCTGGACCAAATCAAACCTAAAAAGTTTTGGATCCTATCTTAAACAATCCGGATATCCTAAGAAAATTATTCTAAAGGCATTTAACCGAGCAGATCAGAAGACCAGGACTGAACTATTGACCTACCAATCCAAGACCGATACTAATGTGAACATTATTCCTTGGACAACTACCTTTGACCCTCGACAACCTCATCTTCACCAAATGATTAAAGACAGAAGTATTTTAGACACAAGTTCACGTATGACAAAAATTATGAATAGCAGCAAAATAATAATAGCAGAGAGAAAGAATCATACTATTGGCAATATCTTGAAAGAAAATAAGTTGAGAACTTCTGACACTAGTAAGAACCATATTAAGGACAAAATTTCATACGGCTGTCAACCTTGTTTACGAAAATTATGCAAATCATGCGAGACTATGTGCAATATTCAAGAAGTAACCAGTAAAGACATGAAATCATTCAAGATTAGAGACTCTGTCAACTGTGCCAGTTCTTATGTTGTATATTGTTTAACATGCAAAACCTGTAATATGCAATATGTAGGTCAAACCATTACTTCTTTCAGCACTCGACTTAATAAGCATAGAAGCAATATAAAGCTTAAAAAACCTGGCCATTCCCCCCATGTAGCCTCCCATTTTAATATACCTGGTCATGATTTCGTGTGTGCCATAGTACAAAAAATTCCTGATAATGATCAGAAAAAATTGAACACAGCAGAAAGTCTGTGGATTCATAGACTTAATTCAGTTTGGCCTAATGGTTTAAATGAGTTAAATCAAGGGGGTTTCAAAATCATTAATAGTTTTAGTTAAGCTAACCTTTCTTGTTATGTATCTAAGTCTATGACGTCATCATTCCCACGATGTCATAACTTCCTATGATGTCATAACTGACTTCCAGTCATTTTGTATTTAGTTTCTTTACCTTGAGGAAGTTAGTATTTTTACTGACGAAACGTTGGATAAAACGATGGTTTTTTGATATTGTATTCTACTACTTATTTTATATCAACTTATCTGAATATCATATGCATCATTTTGACTTTCTCAAAATCGATCCCATCAAATCGTCTGTATTTGGTTTGTGTTTCCTGTTTCTATTGATTGGAAGTTTCACATGGAAATGTGGTCGTATATTGCCGTCGCCCCCGTCCGTCCGTCTGTCGGTCCGTCCGTCCGTCCGTCCGTCGGTCCGTCCGTCCGTCCGTCCGTCCATCGTCCACAATTTCTTGTGAACGCTCTAGAGGCTAAAGTTAATATCCGATTGAATTGAAATTTATACACGGTGTTTAAGGCCGTGAGACGAAGAAGCCTATTGATTTTCAGCGATATCCGATAATTACTACCAGAGTTATGACCCTTGATCACTTTGAAAAATCTTGTGAACGCTCTAGAGGCTATAGTTAATATCCGATTGACTTTAAATTTATACACAGTGTTTAAGGTCATGAGACGAAGAAGCCTATTGATTTTCGGTGATATCTGATAATTACTGCCAGAGTTATGACCCTTGATCACTTTGAAAAATCTTGTGAACGCTTTAGAGGCTAAAGTTAATATCCGATTGACTTTAAATTTATGCACGATGTTTAAGGTCGTGAGACGAAGAAGCCTATTGATTTTCAGCGATATCCGATAATTACTACCAGAGTTATGACCCTTGATCACTTTAAATCTTGTGAACGCATGGAAATGTGGTCGTATATTGCCGTCGCCCCCGTCCGTCCGTCTGTCGGTCCGTCCGTCCGTCCGTCCGTCGGTCCGTCCGTCCGTCCGTCCGTCCATCGTCCACAATTTCTTGTGAACGCTCTAGAGGCTAAAGTTAATATCCGATTGAATTGAAATTTATACACGGTGTTTAAGGCCGTGAGACGAAGAAGCCTATTGATTTTCAGCGATATCCGATAATTACTACCAGAGTTATGACCCTTGATCACTTTGAAAAATCTTGTGAACGCTCTAGAGGCTATAGTTAATATCCGATTGACTTTAAATTTATACACAGTGTTTAAGGTCATGAGACGAAGAAGCCTATTGATTTTCGGTGATATCTGATAATTACTGCCAGAGTTATGACCCTTGATCACTTTGAAAAATCTTGTGAACGCTTTAGAGGCTAAAGTTAATATCCGATTGACTTTAAATTTATGCACGATGTTTAAGGTCGTGAGACGAAGAAGCCTATTGATTTTCAGCGATATCCGATAATTACTACCAGAGTTATGACCCTTGATCACTTTGAAAAATCTTGTGAACGCTCTAGAGGCTATAGTTAATATCCGATTGACTTTAAATTTATACACAGTGTTTAAGGTCATGAGACGAAGAAGCCTATTGATTTTCGGTGATATCTGATAATTACTGCCAGAGTTATGACCCTTGATCACTTTGAAAAATCTTGTGAACGCTTTAGAGGCTAAAGTTAATATCCGATTGACTTTAAATTTATACACGGTGTTTAAGGCCGTGAGACGAAGAAGCCTATTGATTTTCAGCGATATCCGATAATTACTACCAGAGTTATGACCCTTGATCACTTTGAAAAATCTTGTGAACGCTCTAGAGGCTATAGTTAATATCCGATTGACTTTAAATTTATACACAGTGTTTAAGGTCATGAGACGAAGAAGCCTATTGATTTTCGGTGATATCTGATAATTACTGCCAGAGTTATGACCCTTGATCACTTTGAAAAATCTTGTGAACGCTTTAGAGGCTAAAGTTAATATCCGATTGACTTTAAGTTTATGCACGATGTTTAAGGTCGTGAGACGAAGAAGCCTATTGATTTTCAGCGATATCCGATAATTACTACCAGAGTTACGACCCTTGATCACTTTGAAAAATCTTGTGAACGCTTTAGAGGCTAAAGTTAATATCCGATTGACTTTAAATTTATACACAGTGTTAAAGGGCATGGGACGAAGAATCCTATTGATTTTCGGTGATATCCGATAATTACTACCAGAGTTATGACCCTTGATCACTTTGAAAAATCTTGTGATCGCTCTATAGAGGCTAAAGTTAATATCCAATTGACTTTAAATTTATACACGGTGTTTAAGGTCATGATACGAAGAAGCCTTTTGATTTTCAGCAATATCCGATAATTACTGCCAGAGTTATGACCCTTGATCACTTTGAAAAATCTAAAGTTAATATCCGATTGACTTTAAATTTATACACACTATTTACGGTCATGATACAAAATAGCCTATTTATTTTCAGCGATATCCGATAATTACTGCCAGAGTTATGACCCTTGATCACTTTGAAAAACCCTGTGAATGCTCTAAAGGCTAAAGTTAATATCCGATCGACTTTAAATTTGTACACAGTGGTTAGGGTCATGAGACGAAGAATCCTGTTTGATTTTCAGTGATATCTGATAATTTCTGGCACTTGATCACTTTGAAATATCTTGTGGACAAAGGCCTTGAGACAAACCATCAAAACTATTCTAATCAATTCTGATAATTATTTAATGGGCTATTACTCGTAATAAGATTATCATGTGTTGTAAATGTTCTCCTTACTGATAAAAGAAACAATATGCGACAACCCTTGTTGACTGCCCGGACGACTTAGCTGTTGTGGGCGTATGTTTTGTTGCCTGGCAACCTATCTTAAATATTAGATTGGATGTGTACTAAGGTCGATGTTTAGGCTATGGTCTCATCTCATGGGTTTTAGCAAAAGTTTTCTGGTGTTCCCTATTTTGTTGCTAAAAGCCAGGAGGTCACAGGTTTGATCCTAGTGTTGACTGAGATATAATAGCTCAGTATTTTCTTGTATGATCTTCCACTTGTCAGGGGGGGTTGGGATGGCCTAGTGGTCTAGAGTGTCGCGCTTCGACCTCTAGCTGGCCGGTCACCTCTGGCTTGTGGCTGTGGTTTTGAGCCCTGGTGTGAGTGTATGTGGCATGGAGATAGAGGCGCCTTCTCAACTTCGTGGGTTTCCTCCGGGCACTCCGGTTTCCTCCCACTGCTAAAGACCCCTACACGCAAGCGAATTATTGAAATAAAAGTAAACC
The DNA here is from genome assembly GCA_948474765.1 of Patella depressa. Taxonomy (NCBI): domain Eukaryota; kingdom Metazoa; phylum Mollusca; class Gastropoda; family Patellidae; genus Patella; species Patella depressa. The sequence continues at coordinate 26,042,879 of OX419718.1, forward strand.
ATATGTTAGTCCCGAAATGACCTAGTTTGTGTTGAGTGGACTTAAACCCCATTTCTCTCTCTCTCTCTCCACTTGTCAGGTTCGTATCTAGACACCATTAAGCCGGGGGGGCATTTCCTTTCGGTAGGGGGGCGAACATTTTGAGGAAATTTTCGGAAAGGTCATTCTAACAGACTGTTGTTATCATCATGCTATGTAGTTACCTAGACGTCTAATAAGCATTTTAAAATAAGTGTTCAAACAAAAAAATTTAGCTTTTTTAGGTTAATATAAGGAACTGTGTATACTTTAATGATTGTTAGCAATTTCTGAGCGGGGGGGCGAGCATTTCACGCGGGGGGGCCATGCCCCCCCCCCCGTGCCCCCCTGTAGATACGGGCCCGCCTCTTGTCAGTGGTGCAAGATGAGGGACCTGGCTAGAAAAATCATAAACATTCTAATGGAATGAAAAACTGTTCATATGAAAAGTGGTATCAAATGTTCCTAAATATCATATCCTGCCTCTTGCACAACATTCAAACAGAGTACTGTTTTTTTATCTGGAATTTGGTAAGAAAAATAACTTCCTTTTCATTAACCAGTTGCAATAACTATATTTGGGTGATGTAACAATGAAAAATTTTATTGATCTTGACAACTGTGCAAAATATTTTCATAACCATTTAAAGTGTAAGAACATTGGTTTTATAATAAAACTGTGATGATGGGCCGATCTGGATAAATGTAATTACTACTGGTTGTCAAACTTATATACTTGGTTATCCAGTCTCAATTACAGCTGTCATAGCTATCATTGTGACAAACCACACACACCATATAGCTGAGTTTGCATTTCTTTGAATGAATATCTCAGTGCTTCAGATAATAGCATAGAAATTGGATAAGTTTTCTCATAGAATTCAAAAAGCTGTATTTCACAAAAATAGACCCGAGACATCTCCTTTAAATTGTAGGCTGCGATACCACTAGAAGCTCAAAAATAAGAGTCAAACCAGTATGTGATAATGTTTAATATTATTGATAATAAAAATACTTAACTTCAAAAGAAAGCTTTTGTTATTAAACAGGGATGAAAAAAGTTGTCGGATATGAAGCTACTGATAAATGCACACAATGTACAGACGAGAAAAAAAAATCATACACCGAACAGGCTGGAATATATTGATGAGATTAGTGATAAATGCATACAGTATTCAGACAATATTCACACACGCTGATATTTTGATGAAACTATTGATGAATGTGTGTAAAATGATCTTAAAAGAAAAATTCCCATTTGTTTTCTACAATCCAAAATAGACACTATGTTTGCGACGTTTATTGATTTGTTAATTTTAATATCTGGTTTGCTATCTCGGTGAAATAAAACAATGACAAAAAGAACCAAACCGATAAAGAATACTAATAATAAGTATACACTCATATTACATGCTTTTAGACCCATTTTCGTCTATTTCAAGGTTCAAAAAAAAAAAAAATAATCATATGCCTTTTAAATTAATGAAAATACGTCAAATAAAGTGGATGTTGAGTGAAATTATCAGCGGACCCTATCTCAAATCTCGCCCCGAGATAGGTGTACGTATTTAAACTACGTGGACAAGCGTCCACGCCAACGCAACATAACACATTGAGTTCCAATATGACATAGCCGTGTGTTTGTTTCAAAATAACGAGGCTTTATACACCATACTATCTCCCTCTCTCCATCTAGCCCCCTGTCTTATTCATCAAAATTGTATTTTATCGTGAACTAGATCGCGGAATTAGAGTCTGATATAAATGACCCAATAATACTATTTAAGTAATTTGGTTTAATGCAAATATGTTTTTAATTTAAACGACTTTTTTTTCTTTTTCATATTTACTTCTTGAACAATTAATTGAAATTTATAGATTTTACGTAAAGTAAACACTGTCGAATAAATAAAGTTTTTAACAAATGTCAACACTACACGTTCGGTAATTTTATGGCGCTACACATGGCTGACAGATTCAATTTTAATTTGTTTCTCTTTGAAACTGAAATGTTATTAATGGATTCGAATGCTCAGAAATTGTTCGGGTATTCAGACGTAACAATGGGGAATGATGGATCTGTGTGTAAGCTGTCCACAGATTACCAATATCTCATTAAATAAATTCATTAATTCGACTGAAGCGTCCGGAATCTATTATCCCAGTCTTATGCAACTACCGTTAGCTCTATGCAACCTTCTCGAAGAAATACAAACTTACATTTCCATGTCGGTTGGCCACAAAAGTCCAGGACGTGAAGAATGACGTAAACGATTATTTCCGAACGAATCAATATTTTGATTTAAACTTACAGACAAGGTAAAAATAAGCTATCACCAGATTTGTTTTACCGTGTCTTATGAAAACTGGAACGAACCCATTAAGTTGTTGGCCAATGAACAGGCATTTGCCGTTCTAATATAAGATCGACGTATTAATAACACCGTGTCTAATATAATTAGCTGGCCCACTCAATAATCTGAAGGTACGGGGTTCGACGCGGATTTATTGGCCAAGATAGTTCCCCAGGATTTTCCAGCGCCCCACCCTATGTAAGTGATGCAGGACGGAAGGCCTGGCAAGGACAGTACGTAAAAGAACCCTTGACAGTTAAGATTCGATATATCAGTAGATCGTAGCTGGCAAAGTTTCCCTCATAACGCAATGTATAGCGTACGCCCGTGTTCATTTGCCTAGTTGGTGTAGTAAAAAAAGGGACGTTAAACCCAATTTCATTTCATTAACTTTCCGGATACTGGGTTTCTTATTTGCGTGCTCAGAATTTACGGAAAGAGTAGATGGAATATCCGGCCGAAATTTCTAAATTACATTAGGTATGTAACTATAAATGCAAAGCTAAACTGATCCGAGTTTAATGCAATGGGTTGTCGTGTAGTGGTTGAATCACCAGGTCTGTTATCTATGCAAGCGTCATGGGTTCGAGTAGGTTTGCCTACCTAATAGCGTCAACGTCGGCTGCCCATCCCAATTGGTTTTCTCCGGATCCTCTGGTTTCTTTCCACTGCAAAAGACCAATACGCCCAAGCGAATAATTGAAATAAAATTGAATGATATGTTAGTCCCGAAATTACTTAGTTTGTGTCGAGTGGGCGTTACCCTCCCTCTCTCTCCCCCCTCTCTCTTTCTCTCTCAGAGAACACAAACAGCAAGCCAAACATTGAAGAAGTGGCCCATATGTCAGTCCTAGCCAGCATTGAGTTCTCGCTCGAAGTCATCCTTTAAATCTACGTCAATGATGTTCCTTTAACAATTACGAAAAAAACAACCTGCTAGTTCCTATTTTTATTTCTGTCAATATGGTTTTAAAACAAACTTAGTATCGATTTATTTGGGCTAGTTATAGTTCCTCGGTCTGTAATCATCACGTATATTGAGATCGATTACGTTTTATAATTTAATAAAAACGCTCGGCTAAACTAGACGAGAAATTGGTTAGTTTTCGGGATAATTAAGACACACCTAGTCGAGCGCCGCACAAAAAGGAAAAACTCCATTCAAATCTGGATTAAGAATCGTCGAGAAACTACCATTAAATCCATTTACTAAGTCTACAGTGTCATTCAAACATGGAACCATGCAAGCCACTTTCAGGCATGGAGAGCTAGAAGACAAAAAGCTAAGGAATCTTGGCATGGGTTAAACACAAGCCGGAGTAAAAAATTACTCAATAGACCGCGTTTGAACCGTGGCCAAGTAATTTAATATAAATGTATTATGGAGTAAAATCAATGACGGTATTGAGCTGGTTTATTGACTTTGGGCGAGGAGGGAGAATTCTTTGTTTCCATACCATCAGAATGATGGGTAGAACTTACCAACTCAAAATGGAATGGGCCGCATACTTCGGTTCTGGTTATCTTACTTATCCCAAGAGAGAATTGTTTCAATACGACCAGTATGGTGGGTAGAGCTGACAAACTCAAAATGGAATGAGTCTCATCGTTCGATCCTGGTTAGTAGGACTGAATTATTGTTTCCATATGATCCTATGATGGATGAGCCTAATAGTCTGGCCCTCGTTACCTTGCTCATCACAAGAACGAACTGACAGTGTCAGAATCGCCAGCTCAGAAACTAGCCAACTTAACAACAGACTAAGGCCGCTCAAACCTCATTTTCATCTTTAAACGGGGAGGTAACTCCAGATCAAACTGTAGCAAGGCATATAAAATCCATAGCTATGTTCTCTGCAGTTTATTTGTACATACCCCTGAATTCACGTTAAAGCCCCCATCCCACCCCTACAGTGGAAATCGAAATAAGAGTAGGGCGGTATAGCAGTTAGTTATTCGGGCAAAATTTCCCCCATATCACACTGCATGGTGACTATCCGGCTTGATGCAAAAAATAGACGTTAATCCCCATTCCATCGATTTCATCTAAAAAAAAAATGATTTATATTTCTATTTGAAATTTCATCAAACACATCATGTTATCTAAAATTGATCAATTTGATATTGGCGGTTCTGTGTAATTTAATTAAAATAAAGCATTTGTGTCAAAACCATTAACAATCGTGTTTATCATCAGTTATCATATTTGCCTTTATTCGTTCATTTCATTTTTCGTAGAAAAGAATAATATTAGGTTTCAAATAGATTTCAATACTTCAGAGGGTTACACCCACCCCACCCCCACTCCCATCGCCTAGTCGTTCGGGTGGAGGGAAAAAAACGAGGTCCCGTGAAAAAAAGCTTTGGCAGTTGGATTTACCAATACGAGTAATTGCAAAAGAAGTAGGACGTTAAACCCCATTTCATTTGTTTCTTTACCTTTCTAGTACGCTGTGCTGGAAGCGTAATAACCGCGATTCTTGTACAGATGCAAGATTCCTATAGATATGGAATTTGACGAAGAGTACCAGATGATTTATCAAGAAACGTGTAAGGAATTTATTGACTATTGTTGTCTGAAGCCGACGTGATGGCGAAGGAGCAAGGGTTAACAGTGTAAAGGCGATTGAATTACTCGTACCCAATCGTCTTGGTGTGTACCATGATTACACGATAACAATAATCTTGACGCGACTTCAGCATAAATGGTTTCTAAACTTTTGACATCGTTCAATCCACTTTAGCGCACCAAGAACATCTCTTAATGAAAACAGGCAACTTTATTGGTTCTGCCGGACATTGCTAATTATAGGTTGGCCCACTGGGTCAAGAGATCAAAATTCAGTTGAGCAATATCGACCAAGATGTTGATTTCTGAGCCAGTCTTCTTGGTAGATCAATGTAACGACTGAGGATGTTTCTCCCAGATGCATATCAAGTGACAGAGCACAGTCTTATGAAGAGAGAGAAATGGGGCTTAACGTTCACTCGAAACTAGGTCATTTCGGGATTAACACATTGTTTAATATTATTTCATGGTTCGCTTGTGCATAGGGTTGTTTTAGTAGTGGGAAGAAAACTGAAGGTCCCTCAGTATACCCATGCGACCCCACTACTTGTCACGTAAAAGCAGGGAATCGAAACCGCACCACTTGACTCGGTCACAGGCCTTATAATCTGAAGTACACGCATTAGACCATTGGTCACCACACCCGCGATCTTATGAAGTTGGGCCCAGATATAGTTTATCAATGGTGAGGACTGCCCCCCCCCTCAATATTAACACTGTCGTTTTCTAAATTGTGAAGAATGGCATCGGAGATATGTTGCGCAACGTATGGTATTCATTTTAAAATTAATACAAAGCAGAGAGTGAAAGGAATACGATGATAACACATGAATTCAAATATCAAAGTGAATGGAAGATCCATTTTTAACAACATGGCGGAAATAATTTATCATGAATGTGTATATGAATGAATACAAAACTGCTATCCACAGGAAAATGCCTCATATTATGATGAACCCATGAGCAGGTGGTTAGACATGTTCATGATCCTTTATATCGTGCATCAAAGTCAAAGATATTAGTATTACAATGAAATAAGTGGTGGTTTGGTTAGGGCTGGGATACTTTGATTATTCGAATAACTCTAGAGGTCATACACAGGGTATGGGGGATTGTCTCGGACTTCCACAAAGCTTTAAACATGGAAACTTTACAGATAAAATAGAATTCTGAATTCAAGAAGGAAGACGGGAACCCCCATTTCATTTGATTTAAAATGGGGCGCTGAGTGGCCGATTGATACAAAGCGTGCTCATTAGATCATAAGTTTTTCACTGGTCAAGTGGCATTATTGAAATAATCTGGAACCATATGTTAGTCCCGAAATGGCCTAGTTTGTGTTGTGTGGACGTCATCTCTTTCGCATTTAATTTCTCCTTCATCCGCTATTCATTCTTCTACACCTCCCGTCTCATTATTTTTCTGCATGAATTGATATCGCCATCGTTCTATAAAGAACTTTAGGATTTAAAATACAACAACATAATGTTAGTAATATGAACCTCGCCAAAGAACGCAAGACGCTCCAAAGTGCTCTAAAATGGTTAGCATATACAAACTATGGCAATATCAAACCTTGCATAAATCAGATCAACGAAGCCGCGTCGTTCTGAAATTCAATTATTATCCGATTTTAAAAAAACGTTTGATTATATCACCGTTACACTGTAATGAAGGTTGAGGTCGAATTTCGTAATAATTGAACCAAAACTGCCGGACAAAATGGCTGTCACTAATACACGAATAGTGTAAAAATATGTGTAACCATGTTGTGGACCCTGTAGATGTCACAATTTTAATCCGAGTTTGATTAAATTTGAAATGTAAGTTTATAACCCAAAGATCGCAGTTCCTGTCGATATTCGCACACATTGGACCATAACTTTCTGAATTATGGCCCCTGATTGTACGAAAAAATCATGTTTTTTGTCTTGTGGACCCTATGGAGGTCACAATTTTATTCCGAATTTAAAAAAAAAGTTTGACTATATCCCTGTTACACATTAATGATGGTTGAGTTTGATTTTCAATGAATTTTGATAATTGAACAGCTAAATCCATAATATTAAATGTTTCGTATACTAAACGTTAGCATGGGGCAGAACTCTTTGTAAGAACCAAACAAATTCTAATGATTTTCTGATAAGTACTTAATATGCGACAACTCTTGTTGACTGCCCGGACGATTTAGCTGCTGGTGGGCGTATGTTTCGTTGCCTGGCAACCTATTTTTTTTTGCCTGAATATTATTTGATGGTCGTACGCATCGCTATGCCCCGCACCCCTATATACATATACGTTTATCTTTTTTGCCATAATATTCCCTTTCGCGTCAGATCAATCATCTCGCCGGAAATATTTGATGGCCACATGCATCGCTATTACTCTTCACTCTATATATGCCTACGCGTATTGCGTCTCTTTGCAGTTACTGTTGAACTAGTTCACCGCGTTGCTCAACTCCATGTTGTCAGAAATACTGCACCATCTTATACAGTCATCGTTATGATGTTTCTTGCAGCCTTTTCTCTAATTACAGATATTTAAAAATAATATTCCTTTTAACTAGGATACCTGATACAACAGTTGAACAAAAGTCGTCAAAAAAAAGCATGGAGTAAAATATGTTTTTATTACCGATAAAGCTTCCCCGCCATTAGCAGATTATTTCTTTTACAGATTTAGAATTAATCAAGCCAGAGAATGAGTATTATATGATGAAGCTCTGTCTATATGAATACATTTTAAAGAGATATTCCTCCCGTCTGTCGCCAGTCTAATTAAAATATCAAAATTGGATCGGGAATTCGCGGTGCCTCAGTGCATAAGGGGTGGGGATTGCAAGGACAATGTCTATTGGCTCTCTTCCTGTGATTTAAAAAAGTTTTCGTATCCTTTTCGTTCGTTTCTGGGGTGATATCGTAGACAGTTTTTTTCGTATCCTGAAATCAATAGCTATTTATACGTTGGCGGAAGAAGCATGGGCACGTACAAGCGTTGTACACTGAAACAAGAATACTTGCATGAACGACAGACCATATTATTTTGTAAGCGTTAGACCAATCGGGCACCCTTTACCCACAATTAATATAAGTTTAAAGTATAAGCCAAAACTGAAGTTATATTTAAATACTTTGAAACTTTCGACGTGCTGTCTCTTAAAAGCTTTTAACACAAGTTGAAAGGTGTAATGCTGATGAATCGATGCTGAACGCAATATTATTATAAAGAGTAAAACAGACCGAAGAAGCTAGATTATATTCTCCTTCCTTTAAATTAAATTTTGTATCATTTTTGAACCACGTCGATTTATCCTCGAGGTTTTTCAGTTCAGTTCTGGTCTTATTGATGGATAATACATCTGAAAACTTAGGGTATTTAGAGATTTAAACAAGCTGATATTGGATAGAAGTGGGTGGATTAAAGGTTTTCACAAACCTCCTATAAAATATGATTTAATAATGACCAAGCTTAGGAAATATCAATTATCTTACTGCATGATAGTAAGCATATGCTGCTATATTCTCAACACGTATACTAATGTGTAAACTGTGAGAAATCTAGAATTCGTATCTGTGGCGATGTCAGATATAATATTTTATTTTCGCTAATTAGTACCTTACTTATAGTAAAGTGTAAACTACTGTTATCTTCCAAACATGTTACTATCTTCAAAACACGTTACTAAGACATGAAATGTTAAAGTCGTATCTGTGACAATGTCAGATGATTTAAATTTTCGCTAATTGGTATCTTACTGATGATGAATGATGATTAGTGAAATAACTGATTCGCAATGATTTATTGATTATACTTGATGATAATAACAAATGATGGATAATGGTGGAATATATTGTTATGGTGACTACAAGAAAAGGTGTATATGAAATTAAGAGGTACAGCTGATAATGATAAATAACTAATGATGGAATATAACAAATAAAGAATAAGCCATAATTAAAAACCCTGGTGATGAATATTTATTATATTTAATGATAGCAAAACAATGATGAATAAGCCATGGTAAAATATACAAAATGAAATATCACTCTTGATTAGCAACTGATTATAAATATGAAATGATGAAATATACAAATGATGATGAATAAGTATAATGGAGATATAAAACTAATAAAAAATATAATTGATTATGAAAATGTAATAAACAGATTGATATTCGGTCTTTGTTTAATAAACACCTCTTCAATTGTAGGAATATTATGGAACTAATGATTTTAAATTCAAAATTAAATTGCTAATCTTGGGTGCTATACATTAAAAAATCAATGCCGATTGTCAACTCTTTATATTCGCAAATCTTTAATATGAACGAATTAGAATTAATGTGAATTATATGAATTTGATTTAAAGCCTCCACGCGTCAGCTGTTTAAAGTAATTATAAAATGTGTTGTAAATGTTAAGGTAATTTGATGAATGATATTAATTATTAGCTGTTAAAGCTGTCTCTGATAACACAATGAAATAATTGAAGTGAACAGCTGAGTAAAGTATTTAATGGTTTGTGTAGGTAAATGAAAACGGACGGAAATGAAGTGGTGTTGAATGGAATACTTTTCAACACCAGGGAAGCTAAGGTAGTGTGATGTAGGGAGTGTGTGTGTGTCGGTGTGTGTGAGGGGGGGGGGGCACCGTTGTTTCCGCCTTCTGATCAAGGGTTCTTTTACGCGCGTCCAATCCGAGACGCAGTTCCTTCCCAGGCCAGTTGTAGGGGGGAACTATGTTGACAAAAATCTTGAAGAACTTTCTCGGTCAACACCCTGATCGAACCGTGCCAGTGCGTTACTAAACCCTGGCGACTCATTGAAAATTCGAGCACTGGCCGTTAAGGTATTTTGTGTCATTCATATTAATAGTTTGTCCTACTCGTAAAATGACATACTTATATTTGTCTCAAAGTGTGCATACATAATTGTAACATGTACGTAATACTACTTTAATTAAATCATGCCCAATCTAAGATTATTTTTGGCCCAGGAACGAGCTCTGCTTATCATGTTCTGCTTTTTGGAACCGATGCTCTTTGAAAGGAGCCTAAGGCTCAGCCATTATTTTAAGTACGATTGACATGACAATTGGCATGCTTGTTCCTTGGACAGTTTCATATCGATTGGCTGATTTCAATTTTTGATAAGGTCGGTTTCTTGTCCATTGTGTGGTCTTACTTTTCTTTTTACCAAGGAACCCAAACCGCCAAAGTCTTAATGTCACTTTAAGTGTACGCAAACTGTTATTAAATAAATTTTAAACTGACGAGAGCAACAGGCGAACTTGTATATTACAATTATTGAGCTATAAAACTTATACAAGTGCGAATAATTTATTATGGAATACACTGTCACGCTTTATTCAGTTTACGTAATTGGGATAGATTTCTCTATAGATGTAGACAAACATATTTATGATGCAGTAGTGCCGGGTTTCACAGGCTCCCTGTTACAATTTAAACGATGTTACAATTTAAACGAAGTATCAATGGCACTTGCCTACATATATCCAGAAATATCAAGTTAAATGTATGCATTTACGGCTGTGAAACGGTTAGGACGAGGACCGTAACTACCCTAACGTCGGATGTTGAGGATACATGTAATTTAAAAACCAGCACAACGATTTAGACCAATCTACTAAACCCGGTTAGCATATTTTTGCACCCGGTCCCCACAATTCATAATTACTGTACTCGCAATTGAGTATATCGTATTATTTATCAGGCATCCAAAGCCCAGTATTCTATGCACAATACAAAGTAGTCTTAAACAAATATTAAAGTCGACCAATCCTGGGTAACTTATGACCTTTCTTATTACTGTTATGCTCTCACTCTTATTTCTTGGTAATTGTCTGTTCACGCCTTACCACGAACCTGGAGACCCAATCTGATAAAAATATAGATTTATATTTCGTTTCGTTTTTTTAATTTTTTTTTATTCTTTATTTTGCTTTCGATGGCATCTACTACTTGAAGATCGGGTCGGTTACAGTAATAGGTCGTGTCAGGGGTCATACAAGCAGTTTTGGCCCCATGACGTCATACATTTGAATAATCTACCAGCCTTGATTTTTCTATAAGGGGGTTACCCAAAAGCTCGCTGTAACAGACCGTTTCATCGGCTATTCCCTCACATCATACAAAACGTGTGTTATATAACAACTCTTCCAGATCCCAGTGTAGTAAAGACAAGTAACGAAATTTTGAAAAATAAAAAAACGAAACGAAATAGGATCTGTGTTTGAATCAGATTGCTGAAGACCATGGTGGTGCATGTATTTTTCTACGTTTGTTATTTTAATCGCCTGAAATAATATTTAAAATAAAAAAAAAAAAAAAGAAAAGCGAAAATATTTATTAGTTTTCAGCCACAATGTGCCTTGAAGAAACGTGAACTATCGTTTTGTCATGTCAGAATTTTCTTCGTTTATCTTCTTGACCATCGCCAACTTTCTGTGAACTAACATTATTGTAAGCACCATTACTTGCCAGTTTCTTAATAGATCCGAGTACACAATCATTAATTTAGGGATAGTGTTCTTAAAGTCTAGTATCTTCTTTCTTTTAATCACGCACAAATCACATTTTTACCATAATTTACTTTATCTCTTAGCTATTAATTGGCGTTACAAATTCGAAAATGTCCAAATTTTAACCATTAAATAACAACTTTTAACTACATTATTTATTATCGCCAGACATATTCCATCTCGCATACTTTCTTTATATCCATTCAAAGTTTCTATTAATCAATTCTCATTCCTAATATTGCACATGTAACCATATTAAAAAACATTCCCAAATATATAATGGATTGACTGGGAACTCGATCAAAATGCTCTTTCTGGTATAATCAATTAGATTAAAATTTTAGGTCTAATAATTGTGGCCATTGTCTTTGGTTAGAATCTCGCAAACCCGAGCCGAGGCGTAAGTTCCTGGACCAGATATAAGGTCAATTTGTCTTTTACATTTGTTAAGAACCGGAGAATCTGAACAGTAAATTGAGGAATTGTTCATTTGTGTTTTTCAGCGTGTAAATATGATAAAGGTAACTGGGGACCTTGTAATCCTGTTACTAAAAAAATGGAAAGAACTTTATCTTTAAAAAAAGGCGACCCGGCCCAATGTGAAGCTACTAAAACTTTATCCAGATCGTGTAGACGAGCAGCGTTTACCGCTGGTCCAAGTAAGTATTTCAGAATCTTTTTTGAATTTTTCTTGAACAGGTAACACTTTAGCCCCAAGAACGATAAACATGGTGTGTTTTGTTTAGCTAGTGTGTCCGAATATTCTGGTATTGAGTCAAATGACGTAAGAAGGACAGGGTTGCCTCTCTAACCTCGTGGGTTTTAATCAAATGTGGTTCGTGGGTTTAATCCGATTCCCCCGGTTTTCTCCTATGCTATTTGTTCATTGTAGTTTGTAATTACAGACAATGTGATTAAAATTCGTTTCGTGCTATCATTCATTTTGCACTAACATATTTTCTCTGAAAACGATGTTCACTCCACGAGGACTTGTTGACCAATGAAATTTGGGTGGAGATGAATTAATAGGGATTCATAAGGCCCACTTTCTATGCTATTATCATATTTCAGCTTGTATGCCCCATACCAAAGTTATTATTATATTTCAGCTTGTGCCCTCTAAACAAATGTTATTATATTTCAGTGTGTACCCTCTATACAAATATTATATTTCAATCAACAATTGTTATTACCATTATGTAAACAAATGTTCTTATTATATTTCAGCGTGTAAATATTCATTTGGTGAATGGAGTGATTGTAATCCCAGAACTAATACCATGACTCGAACGTTATCACTTAAAGCTGGTAATGTCAACATGTGTCCTAGATCTAAAGATCTCAGTAGAAAATGTAGAAGTCGTAAGTTTCTTTTTTAATTTAAATACTCTGATTAATTAGTCGGAAATATCTGACCCTTTCTGGTATCAAAATCTATAGTCTTAAACCACAAAATATCTGACTCTTTATTTTGTCAGAATCTACATGTAGTTTGAGCCCATATAAATGTCCGACTCTTTCCTTTGCCGGAATACAGTTTCATATCACACAAATTCTTAACTCTTTTCCTTTGCCAGAATATAATTTTAGACCACACAAAACCATAAGTACTTTTATTTGAAAGATATAAGTTCTAGATCTGTTTTAAATTAATCAATTTCCACAAGTTATTCATTGATTACTATTATTATTATTTATTGTTTTCAGGATGCAAATTTGTTAAAGGTGATTGGTCACCGTGTGACCCATCCACCAATCTAATGACCCGGGTTGATATGTTAGGAAATGGTAATAATGCTTATTGTGAGAAATCCAGAACTATTTCTAAAAAATGTTTAAAAAACAAAAAAAGTAAGTTGCAATACTCTTTAGCACGTCAATCTTTGTATCTTGTTAGAAAACGCAATACAGTGACACCAACCAATATACACAGAATCTTTAGTTGTTCTGAAATGGCAGTGGCCTTTGTGGTGGCCAAAAAACTGTTGTGGGTGGGGGTGGGGTGGGGCTTCGTAACCAGAAACGGCGTCTGGTTATAACCACTGCTGACTACTTCAGTGTTCCATGACAGAAGACATACAAAATCCCCCATTCGCCCAATTCACTAGGAACTTAATTCCTATCTGGGATGTTACCGAGGTCGTAGACAACGTATCTAAAGAATGTAGATTTATGTCGCTTTGGACAATTTCCCAAAAATAATTCCTGAAAGTGCCGGTTGTGATTGAGAGACCTGTGTTGAGAGACCTGTGTTGATCGTGAAGGAGGGAAGGAAAGACAGTGCCCAGATCTAAATTGTAAAGCGCCCTCGTGTCATTTATATTATGTAAAATAACCTTACCCACTTTGTCAACTTCGCTCCGATCTAGAACGGGTTCGATACATTTAGAGGGTTTGAAACATTTAAAGGCTTAGGCGTTGTCAGTCAGTGAAGCATTGATTGGCCCAGATTGCCACGAAATGGCCCCTTTGATATAAATTCATAAGCCAATTTATTTATGTTATCTCTACTTTGTTATTTAGAATGTAAATATGAATTGGGTGATTGGAGTGAATGTGATCCTCTTACTAAATTTAGAACCAGAACAAAGAAATTAGTGAAAGGTGATCCCCAATCTTGTAAACCAGAAGAGTCGTTGAAGAGATCATGTTTGAGATCTAACGGTAAAGGTAAGGTCCACCTTCACTTTGGTAACCTCTCCATCATTGCCGAATTTAATGGCGTTTTAAGAATGTTTCATAATATCATTACGTTTGTAAAACTTGGATGTTTCAGAAAATAACAAAATAAAAGATGGATTGGAATACGCCCACACAGCAAATTTGAGCAAATTTGATAATGATCTAGGGTCATTGAAGAAATCTAATCTCTAAGATTCATTCTCTTATGACTTCGTTGCTTCCAACCAAACATGAAAAAAAACCTATTAAAACGGTTTTCAGCAATGTGTGTGGTGTGTGGGGGGGGGCGCATTATGCGGATTATTGCCTTTATAGTGTTCACAAGGTTTTTCGGAAAAGGGTATATAACTGCGGAACTCAGTGGAACAGAAAGTCGTCCACTGACCCCAATGATTCAAACCAAATGATTCAAACCAAATAAGTGGGTTTGAATGGCCGGATTGTTAGCGCGTCCGCGTTGTATCTTGCGGTCTGCTTTTGAGTCAGCCGGCGTGATTTCGATTCCCCGGTTGTGCGTGACAAGGAGTAGGGTCGCTTTTCCTATCTCGTCGGGTTTCTCGCGGTCCGTCAAAAATTTGGTTTTTATGGCGTTCATAAGCCAATTTTCGATGGACCGACGGACAGGGTGACGACATAATACTCCCACACTGAAATGTGAACGTATTAAAATTATATAAAAGTTAAGGTTTTTTTTACCAATCGCCCTTTTTCTATTTAGTGACGAGAGCTGGATAATTAAATACCGCAGATCAATAATATTTATCTCCTTCTGGCTGACTGCGGCGCTACGGTCTACCCTGCATCGGACTCTAACAGTCAAGAGATCTTTTACGTGCACACCAACGTGTACTCGGAACCTAACGTTTTGACAGACTTATAAAACCTTAATCAAGCAATCGCAACATAATAAACCGTACGGTAATTTACTTCCATAATCCAGTTCAAATAACTAAATGTCATATCTCATTTGTTACAGAAAGATGTTTCTTCGGACCATGGGGAGAATTTGGTAACTGTATGAACGGCGTCATGACGAAAAATCGACCAGTATTACAAGGAGGAACAATATGTGAAAGAAAAGCCGTCATTACCAAGGGGTGTAACTAAGTTATTTCAAGGGCTGTTTATTATTAGGGGATGGGTGGGTGGTATATACCATGTAGAAAAAAACAGGTTAGAGCTATTATGGTGGACATTCCTATCCTGCTTGATCGATCCCGTCAAAACCGAAATTATAATTGAAAAGATCGGCTTCTGATATTCAATATTTAACACAAAATAAACATTTTACCATTGGTACACGAATCGTGTACATAATGCGCTTCAGCGCCATTTGTAACAAGGGACTCGAAGAACGAGGCTAGAAACAAGTCATGTCAAACGGTGACCTCATATTCTTATCTGGAGAGCATGCGCAATAAATACTCTGTGTGTAGACTTTAATAACCAGACGCTAGAGATGGCAATTCGATTGAGACTTCTGGTGCATTTCGTCAAACATAACTTATTTAAAATTAGAGTAAAAACGGAAACGATTGAGTGTAAATCAGTATATATTTATTTATATTACATTATTATACGCGTTGCGACCCATTTATGGTAATTTCTAGGTCCGAAATATTAGCGATTTAGCTCCATTAAACATACGATACGGGGAAACTACATAAGTTCATAACAAAACAGAGATAGAACAACCGATACACAAATACAGTGAGTTCAACCTGTACAAACAAATACAATTACCGAACACGATATTGTTCAATGTTTAATGAAATTAACATTATAATTAGCTGAATTTATGTTTTGTTATAAATTTAAAATAGACCGAGACTGATAGGAAATGAATGTTAATCCTATGTAAAGTGTAGAATTGGCTGTTTTAGAGAAAGAATTTGACTTTAGTGTCCAGTTAGCGCTCAATTTTATCATGTGGTTGTAAATTAAATTAGAATTGTCCAACACGATGTTTTTCTTTTTTATAATATACAAAGTTTTGTGATAATGATACAAATATTTTCTGACGATGGAGATACGTCATATTACCCGCGGAAAACAGCATAAGGGGGACAACTCTTGTTTAGTAGTAGGGAGCAGACCACCCTGCTTTACTCCTTGTCTGTCATATCTTTTCTCTTCTTCTGTCTTTAACGTTTCCCCACATTGAATAAAAACAATTAAATTTGGCTACACAGAAATGGGGAATAAGTGGTGGTATGCATCCATTAGAATTTGGTTTGTTTTATAAATGGTGTTCATTTGTTTTATTTTATGTTGTTTTTTATAAAACAAAAAAAAAAATATATTACCGTAGTGCTTAATCAGTTGGATTAAAATCAGATGTCATTTGCGTTTCGTTAAATTATTTGAACAGTATCTGAATATTAAACGAAACGAAATCTATTTGAAGTGTATATGAGTGTTAGCCCAATAACTGTTTAATACTGGGGTCTATTTGACTGGGATTCTCCAGTTTGTGTCAAGCAGTGATATAATATAAAACCCAATCAACATCCTGCGTTCAATGAAATCAATAATTTTAATTTTGACTCGAATCAAAGAGCTTTAATCATGTTAAGATTAAGAAATTGGTCATTTTTTGTTTTTAAAAAAAGCAAAATTTATTTTATTGTTTAAACTGCGTTTATTCGATTGTGAAAATTTGTTAGATTTGAGGTTAATAAAGTTATGTTGGTATTTTTTTTATCCTAAAATCTTAGTTAGATTTCAATGTGTTAAACCTCTTTGATATGGGGTTTTCGGGTGTTTTATTATTTTGTTTAACGATGTCACTTAATTGGAGAACCAATTCTGGCTACTCTGTCTCGTGTGCTCATGATTCAAGCATGGTCAAATGTACAAAAAGCCCTATAATTTCGAAACAGCAATTTTTTATCTGAAAAATATCCATTCCACTTAATTCTTATTTTGGAAGATTAATTTCTTACTTTGGCTGTCGACTGGTGATCACAATATCAGTTATTATTATCTCAACATTGGCTCTATGTGCAGACCTGAAGTTGATCGCCTCCACTCAAAACAAATCTCAAGAAAAAAATTGTATACTATTTTACTTGAATCAAATTTAGTTCTAATCAGCCATAATGAGATGGGTGTACTTTTTTTCCACATTCACGCAACATCCCTTTTAAGGAACAGGTGCCCCCTTTTGAAGATATGTTCTCCATTTTTTGTAAGTATATGTACTCCCTTTTTTTGAAAGTATATGTACTCCTTTTTGAGTATATGCCCTCCCCTTTTAAAGGATATGTACTCCTTTTTTATAAGGATATGTACTTGTTTTTTAAGGATAAGTATTCTTTTTCTTTGAGAATACCACATTCTTTTTAAGCATATGTGGGACATTTTTAAAGGATAGGTACTCTTTTTCAATGATGTGCGCATTTTTAAAGGAAATGTACTCCATTTTCAAAGGATATGGACTCCATGTTCGAGAATATGGACTCTTTAAAGGATTTGTACTCCATTTTTAAGAATACGTACTTCTTTTTAAGGATACGCAGCCTTTTTTTCGAAGTATATGTACTTCTTTGCAAAAGATATATGTAATCGTTTTCAACGGATATGTACTCGATTTCAAAGGATATGTACCTACTTTTTTAAAACGAGAATCTGTAGCATTATCCATGGAAATAGCCATGCAATTCCCTTTTATCCAAAAATTATGAAATATAAAAGTAAAAGTGTGTAAATATTAATTCTAAAATATGTCTATGATATATTGATATCTGTTACGTCATAGATAATATAAGTATCAATTAGGTAACTGATATTATTAGTACAGTGTGTGCAATATATATTTATTACGTCATAGATATTGAGAAGCGTTTTTATCAGTAGATTGTATTATATATCCATGACGTAACAAATATGTACATATCATAGTAATATATAATTGTATAGCAAAGACGCCAATAGTGTATAATGTGCATTGTACAAGTTATGACATCACATTATTAGTGTATATTAAGTGTAACATATGATTATTACGCCATAAACTGTATTAATAAGGTACACGTGTATTTCATACGTTATAGATTGTAGATGTGTATTGTAGCTCTATAACTTCATAGATGCAATGATTACATAATATGTATTATATTATACTATTAAGCCATAAATATTTTATAATATAAATTCTATACTATAATGTGTAGCCTATTGTGGTTTTATTACGTCATAGATGTTGTTTAGTATACATGTTTGTGTATTACGACATATATATTGTAGTATATAATGTGTGTATTACGTCATATATATTATCCTTATATCTTTATGTTATATAAATAGTTGTGTGTTGTTTTACCGTCCCGATATTAACCCTTTAACATACTTCTTAATATATTTTCAAGCACGGTTAGTGTACAACTCTTTTATACTGAAAACAGTCCATTGTTTTAGATTTTATGTTTTAGCCTTACTTCATTAGATAAGACACCCGAGACTACTGATTTTATTCAAATATATAGAGTGATGTTGCTCATTCAGACTATATAACTAGTATCATACGACGAAAAATAAGTTTCTAGTGTTTCATTCTCTAAAATATTAAAATGCTACATTTATTGTCGATATATTACAAAAATCTCTTACCTAACTATTCCGATTTATAATGGGCCCTGTAGAGGGAGACGAAAAATGAAATGGTAAAATAAAAGTAGGAAGCTTGTAGTCAGTATTTCCATATACTGTCTCCACAAAATTTGCAATCCATGTGACGGAAATGGGGTTTATTTAACGCCATATTTACTTTTATTTGAAATATAATCTGTCAAGGAGTTTTTTACGTAGGCGTCAATATGTGCAGGTACCAAGGTTTACCTGCACCGGAAAATCATGAAGTAACTATCTCGGCCAACACCGGAAGTGAGCCCAAGGCTTCCCTCTGAGCGCCAACGTCTTCCTTACTGAGCCACCACAACTCCCGCTATGTAGACAGTAGATAACAGATATAAACGACAGGCCCTGTGTCAATAATTCACGTAGACCCCACGTGTGTTCTTGTGCTTTGTAAACAGATACAAGTGGAACTTTATTACCTTAATCGGAATCCATATGAATGATTGTCAGGAAATTTGGCGATATAAAGTGATTATTCCAATATTTTAAAATCAAAATTCGACAATTTGTTCGATATAGTTTTTCCTACATTTTTATATACAGGGTGTGACACCTACATGAATTAAGAGGATTTTTTGTATGTGTATAATATGCATCTCAAGTGCAATAAAAATATATATTTGCTTCTTATCTCTATTTCTGGTTATTTATTACTGTTGGTGGTTAAAGAGGGGAAGAACACGGAGAAAACCAACACCCAAGTTTCGGATCGAATCAACGCCACTCGAACGGGGCCAGTGATCTAAAGTGTAATTGACCACCCACCTCTGTTGAAGTACAACCATTGACCCTGTATAACACACCTTAGGCCCATGCTAAAATAAAAAAGGTGTTAGTTGATAAATGACTGAACTTCCCATGTAGACCAGAGTTTGTTTAATGCAATGGGATTATACGTCTGGTGTGCGGGGATTATGTTATTTCGCTATCTGTCAGAGGATCTTGTCAACTTTAGCCGTGGTAACCATTTTTTGTATACCCCATCTGGTTTGAAATTCCCAAGAATCTGTAATATAACAGAACTAAGATTGGACAAAAAAGCCAATAGTTGACCACCAGACCCTTTCTGTATATCGGGTGATCCTGAAAAATAGAATGCTGTAGTTCAAAATGCGATCTGTATAGTAAAAAGTAGAAACTCAAGAGTAAAACATGACATTCTTATCTATAAAAGAGATAGTTTGGTTGGGGAAACCTTTAACTTTATACATTTAACCTGAAAAAAAAATCCACCTTTTCAATTGAAATCGTCAACTACTGTCAACTTTTGGTTTGACCGCTGTTAATATACAGATTAGCAACTTCTGGATTTATTTCGGTAAAAGAAATTGTATGTGAGAAAATCCGTGTTTGGAATCGCGAGTAGAAAGTTGGAAGAAGAAAGTCAAAAGTTGGCAGTAGCGATTTTGTAGATGATGGCAGATTTATAACGTTGGAAAATTGGACGTTTTTGATGATCAATAAATCAAGTTAAGAGTTTCTAACACGGAAAAACTGTAGGAAATGATTTTTAATGCATTTTTACGTCCCACTGTTTTGCTCCTACTGGGATAATGAAGACGGGCATACGCCATGCAATGTGCTATGAGTGAAATTTGGCCGTACGCGGGACTTTGGTTTTTCGGAACATCCGAAAGACTAATCAGCTTTCCTTGCCAGTTCCTCCGTTCTGCACCACAGACAAGAGGAAACCACGTCGGAAAATCTCGACAAATTTTCTCGGGGCAACTGTAGACAGGCAGTTAAAGTTTTGGATGTTGATTGCTATTTTTAATTTTTTACAATAGATCACATTTTGAACCTGTTGAACGTTATCGAACAGTGGGGTCATTTACATTGCAATGTCATATGTAAATAACAAAACAGAATTATTCTGATATCTGTGTCACTTGATAAGTGTTAATTATCATGCTGTACTTTCAATTTAACCTAAATTTAAAATAACCTTGTCCGGGTGATATAATAATGTGTTTAAACAATCATATTTCTTTTCAATGTTACAAATTCATTTGCCATCACAACATTGTGTTCAATTTTGACCTTACAGCGGCGTTTCCGCCTACACCCATTCTCGACCACCAAGGGCACTTTTACTTGCAATCTAAAGAGGCCATTGGTGCACCCAGGTCTTTTGTCGGGCCCTAACAACTAAGCATCTTTTTCACTGTCAGCCTCCAGGTGGAATTCAATGATGAGTTGGCGTAAATATCGCAAAATTACACCCCTCGTATAGCACACAAGAAAGAAGAAATGAAACAATAGCCTGTGTTAGTCTCTTGATCGTAGTGTTGTGTTGACGAGAGATGCTATTTGAGTAGCATAGAGATCCCGTGTTTACGTAGGCGGCCCGTAAAATAAACATCGGCAGTTGGAATTCGAAAGAGTACATGTAGAAGGTAGTGTCGCTGTCTGGCAAAATGTCCATCATAGTAGGACACAGTGTGCACTACAACTATATTGGCGCACGCCCCTTTCATTAGCCCAATCGTAGAAGAACAGAAGGAAATTAAGTCAATTTCATGTTATTTGAGTGACATATAAAATGTTTTGTTACCAAATTTATCTGGATGAGTAATGTCAACTTACATAAAAATGGGTCATGCAAGATAATGTATCTTTGTAGTCTTGACATAATATTTTAGCGCCATTACAGAATGAGCTATCAAAATTATATATTTTTTGGTGTTACATTGTGGTTTTTATAGAAAAGATAAATCCGATTTAGCTGATAACGACCATTCAATACCACCCCCGTGAAATGTCACAGCAACAGGGTTATCATTGCGAAGACGTCAATTTTATTAATGTTTGCAGCAGTGAAGACTATTTTTGGTTATAGCATCTGAATGGATGTCAAGATGCCACAAAACTATGAGTCACTGTTGTGTAACTACGATTTAAAGAAAAAAAAACAAATTGGATTTGTATCAAATTATAAACCCTTATAAATGTGCTTAAATTAGGTAGGTCTGGTTTATTGTGCGGATCACGTGGTTAACTGTGAAAGACGCTGGCTGTTCGATGCATTGGCCGAGAAAGTTCATCCAGATTTTCCGTCGTGGTTTCCCATTGTCAGTGATGCACGATGGAGGGCCTGACAAGGACAGCTGTCTAGTCGTTCGTATGGGACGAAAACCCGAGGTCCCGTGTACACATTGACGTGCACGTAAAAGATCACTTGGCATTTGGAATTCGACATAAGAGTAGGCCGTAGAGTCGCTGCCCTGGCAAAATTTCCCTTATAGCACACATCATTAGCCCGGGTTAAGAGCAGAACAGTAGAACTTTAAACCCCATTGCATTTACGTTATCGGGAGCCAGAGTGGCTAAGTGGGTAAGAAGCTTCTGGCTATCCTAGAGGTCGCGTGAATTGTACGTAGAAGTGTCCTTTGTCGCGTTGCAAACACAAAAAGAATCACCTTTGCAGGATAATTGAACGCGGTGCTTTCCCCCATTTGCATTGAAAATAACTCCTAAAAACCCCGAGGCCCTTTTTCCATATACGCTTTTCCTTGCGAAAACGTGCGTGGAAACGAATACATGGAAAAGGCCCAACAAATATCCAAGAATTTCCTACAATGAAATTCCAAATTCCGCACATTTGGCAATTGAAAAAAACTTAATTTCTATGTGCTGGGTGCAGCAAGAGACCAAGGACATTGTCGTGACACCACCTTATTGCTAACTAGTCTCAACACCACCAAGGCTGAACAGAATATTGAGCCTTATTTTCTAGCACAGAATATTGATTTTGGGTAACAAAGTCCAAAATAAACTATATTACTCACAATAGACTATTTCACTGTCAATACCCCTTTAAATCGTACGCCCGCGTGTTATCATGTAAACGAAAATTTCAATTTCATCACTTTCTTGTCCAATCGCAGTTACACCTGCAGACACAACGTTATGGGAACAGCTATTACCCCTCAATTTGCTTTCCTGTTTCCATGCAGTGTAAGATTTCCGAGTCCTGGCTACCAGGTGGTTGAGGTTGGGGTCCGTCATTTTTTTTCAAATTTAAAGAATACCTTTCATGTACATGTATGTATAATGGACGAGCTGTGTGAATAATCGTTAAACTCACAACCTTTACGGGGACATCACACCCGCCCCCTCCACACACACACACACACACACATACCCACACACACACAATTAAGCTATATTCCGTTTTATAAAACGTAAACATTTTTTCTGTAACGTAGCTTCTTCCCCCAATTTCAAACGTCATTGCAAGTACGCTTATATGAATAAGCAAAGTGTTAATTTAAAATACAAATGTTAAAATATTTAATTGACTAAACTACGGAATAAAATTAATTCATATCAGAATAAAAATTGTGTCGTTTACGTGATTGATAATAATATTTAAAAAAATAAAGGTAAATAAAGATGCATTATGATCCTTGTGTCTTATACTTCAACAATTAATGATAAATCAGGTGGTATATCGTAATATACTATTCAAAAAAAGTAGGGGATATTTGATTTTGGGGGCATAATACTAAAATATGCAAATGACTACGAAAAAAGTCACTATAGAACCTAACAGAAGAAACATTTCCAGTTACATGTGACGCCCAAACGCACCAATAGCTACCGCATGGAATGCAGGTGATGCGTGGGATCATCATGGGGGTCCAACCCAAGATTTGCATGACTCTGACTTTGAATGTTACAGTCATTGTGGCATTGAATTCCAGGGTGGAAACATCAGTTTAATTGTTTTAGTGACCAGAAAACAAATTTTGATATGCGTCGGCTTACCCAAAATGAAAGGTTACGTGCCCTTGGCATGCTACAGATCGGCACAACACAGGCGGTTGTGGCGCGGACGATGAATGTTTCTCAGTCTGTCATAAGAAGGCTATGGTCCAGATACCGTGATACACAATCTGTACAGGACAGACCACGCTCGGGTCGACCAAGGGCGACAACTCAAGCCCAGGATCGATTTACCCGTACCTTGGCCTTGAGAAATCGTGTCATCACAACAAATCAGCGCTCGTCTTCAAACAGACACTGGTGTGAGAGTGAGTGGCCAGACGATTCGGAATCGACTGCATAGGGGTCGCCTTCGCGCCAGACGTCCTCGCGTGATCCCTTGTTTGAGAGATCATCACATTCAGGCAAGACGTCGTTGGTGTAGGGATCGTCAACACTGTGATAATCGACGCTGGAGCAATGTGATGTTTTCAGATGAGTCAAGGTTCACTGTTGATTTTTTGGACAGACGTAGGAGGGTGTGGCGTCGTCGAAACGAGCGCTTCCAAGACGTTAACGTCTTCAGACATGATCGATTTGGGGGTGGTTCTGTTATGGTGTGGGGAGGCATCACTGTTGCTGGAAGAACGGCTTTACATGTTGTTGCAGGGCGTGTTACAGGCCAGTACTACCGGGACAACATCTTGGCAGTCCATGTTGTGCCGGTCGCACGACGTCATGGCCGCCGTTTCATCTTCCAGGATGACAACGCAAGATGTCACAGGGCCAGGATCGTTACAGGTTACCTCCAACAAGAGAACATCACCACATTACCTTGGCCAGCACTGAGTCCCGACCTCTCCCCCATCGAGCATGTCTGGGAAATGCTTGGACAGAGGTTACGTCAACGTCAACAACGTCCTGCCAATGTCCAAGAACTTGCTGCTGCGTTGCAACAGGAATGGGACAATCTGGACCAAAATGACCCTAGACGTCTCATTAGGAGTATGCCACGTCGGATCAATGCTTGTTTGGCAAACAGAGGAGGATTTACCCGTTACTGACTTTGTTGTGATGCTGTGGTAACTTTGCTGTTTGACCCCGGGTATCATTTTACCCTTATAATGGTCAGTCTGTACTTTACTTAGTCTAACGATCATTTGGGATAAATCGATGAATGTGAACTTCATTTCATTTTGTCATTTGTTTCTTCGTCAGTTTCATTAGGTGACTTTAATAACAGTTAAAAATCAAATATCCCCTACTTTTTTTGAATAGTATATTATAGACTATTGATCTTCACTTGCAAGAACTGTTATTCTTTTATTCATATGGACTGTTCCATAAATTGATGAAAATCAAACTGTCAAAAATCTAACCCATCAATTGTTGCTAAATGTTACCAAAACGTCCTGGTTCTAAATTTCGGAGAGATTATTATTCATTTATTTTAGAATAATGAGTATTTGGAGGGTTTGAAATAGGATTTGTAACCTAAATATAATTCTTTTCTCTGGAGTACCATTTGCATCACATCATATTTTCCAATCAATCATTAAGTTTTCTATTAGTGTACAATCTTAGATTGTTTGTACTTGGTTTTATTTAATTTTTAAATCAAACTTATATTAAACAAGGTGTTGAGTTTGAATAAATATGGAATAAAATTTATTGCAAAATATTTTACTGTAAAACTTACTCAATACTAAAGCATGATTCTGTATTTACCTTAGATATTTAATCCAGATTGGGTTTGGAATGGTACTCCATACAAAAAGTCTAAAGTAATCCCTTGAAAAAATATTGGAGAATATTAGAAAAAAAAATGTTTGCTTATAATATGGGCTTGTTTTGCTACAACAAAGTTAGCTTCCAACATGTAAACCATCACAGCTTCCGTTTTGTTGATTTGTTTCTAAATTTTGTTGGTTGTAGTGAACACATTCAGGCATCTCGGTGAGACACTTTGATTTCCTATGTAGCTGCACAGTACTGAATAGTATATTGCTTCAAATTTTCTAAAGTTAAAAGTTCAAAAGTCATTAAGTCTGATTTTCCGTCATTTTTTTTTTTTATTGTTTGTCATCTCGAGTACATTGCATACCAAAATACATGCACTTTATGCACTTTTAGAGAACGTCTCAGTTCCAGTGTTGTGGCAGTTTTAGTCGCTTTACTATGCCCTCAAGACCGGCTTGCTTCATAGTTGTTTAAAAGATAAAATTAAGATGCATTTTTTAATGGAGACCATCATGCAATAACACCAATAACATATTTGCCACAAGGAGAATACATACAGGTTATAGAACTAGATTTAACTGGTCTAACTCCATATTGGTAACACCCGCGTGACACTGAAACACCACGTGGTACGTTTTTCGTCAGTATAAATGCGAAGAGTGTTATTTTGGAATACAACGGAAAACACTGAGAATAAGTTGGTAACGTTTCTACGGCATACTTGTCAAGGTAAGTCACAATAATTCGAAACATCGAACCGAAATAGAAGAGGTTATTTGGGGGATTTAGCCAAGTTTAGGAGCAGAGCAATTGGGTAAAACTCCATTTCATATCATTTCTGAGGCTTTTACCATCAACTGATTCATTGTTTAGACCGGTGGGGAATTTGATTCAGAACTGAGTGTAGTTCTCATTTTGCTCTTATTTGATCGGATGATATTTGACCCCTCAAAAAAATCCCTCGTCACAGCCAGATTGCTATCTTGTACATGACCGATTTCGATTATTCTGGTATCAAATGTTTATTTTTTCGCGAATATTGTCTTTAAATAAGATAATTATTAAGTAGAGGTGTGATGATGAATAATACTGTTTGCGACCAATCAGCGAATTTCAGTGATTGTTGATCGGCGTAAAGTTATGTGAACTCAATTTTCGAGTGCCCTCCAGTTATATTGTGAATAGCCCCGCCTCCCCATGTAACGATCCCAAACGATATTTCACATATTACTATATGGTTTTTGGAAATTTTAGTTTTAAACTTTTACAAAAAGAGAAAAATAATAAACCATTTTCATAATTTCATAATTCTTTATTTTTTTTTTAACTCGGAATCATAATTCAGTTAAAATGTCGCTGTTTAGATTTATATGTCGTTTATGCTACCCTACGGCGACTAAGAACCAGTTTAAACCGGGTTGTCTGCGACTGGCAAAACAAAAAATTAGCCAGACTAAAGCACTGCATCTAAAACATATTTTTGATAGTTTCTAGTCAGTCGCGCATGTTCTACATTTGCGACTGGTTTAGAGCAGTTTCATCGAGACGGGTAGATGTATAAACATATTATGATCTATGGGCTATTATATTTTACCACATGCCGATGTAGCCAAGCGGATCTACTTTACAAGTTATTTTTTACTGATCACGTAAACATCACGTGGCTTCAGTCGGTAATTCAAGAATGCCATTCAGCTGAGACGGGTCATAATGCCTAAATTTTAATAAGTTCATATGGCCACAGATCACTAAATATTTCCCCATTGACTTTAAAGGAGCTAAGTCTCTAACTCAGTATCATGCAAAATCGTCAAATTGAAAACACGAATTATTTGTCAATTTAAATCAACATTGATGCTGTGATCTTACCGGGAAAAGATGGGTTTCTGATATCCAATATTTAAGACAAAATAAACATTTTACTATTGGTACACGAACCGTGTACCATAATACGTTTCAGCCCCAGTTCTAACAAGATACTCGAGAAACGAGGCTAGAAATATTGTACCAAATCAAACGGCGTATGTAGACTGGAATAACCAGACGCTAGAAATTTGCATTCTATTGAAACTGCTGTCTTTTTCGCCGAATCATAACTGATTAGAAATTAAAGTAAACCATTGAATGTAAATTAATAAGTTTATACACATTCATATTACAGTATTATATGCGTTGCGACCCACTTGTGTCAATTTCTAGGTCCCAAATGTTAGCGATTTAGCTCCTTTAACATTAGTTCTAACCGGCACTAACTTTTTCCCAAAGTTTCGTTGGGTAGAACGCTTTCTGCCACAGAAGGAGCAACATGTGGCAAACTTTTGCCCAAAAGCATGTATGAGGTTCCCCGTGAAAAACTTGAGATACACGTAGAGACAAATAAACATGCGATTTCAGGCCCTACGTTTCAACGTAACCAACTTCACAACGCTTGTTTCCTTCCGCCTCAAAATCCTGAATATTCACCAAAACCTGGCAGAAACTGTATTTTCAAACCCTTTTTTTCCAAATTCCATTCTACACTAAGAAATCAACAAAAATCGCCATGCAAAAGGGGTGAAAGGGAAATGGAGGGAAAGACTAAAAATAACTTTGGTCCTAAGATGGTGACGGCGTAGGAATATTTGTGATCTGTATCCATATTCATATAAGGGCGATAATCAAATTTGGGGTAGAATTAATTTGTATTACTTATTTCCAATAAGATAAGTTGTCGCGGACCTATATTTTATTGTCTGGCAATCTATATTTACCACCGCCATTTAAGAGATCGAATAATTGAACATTAATCTATGCACATTATCATACTGGGTTCTTGGTTAGGGCATGTAAGTGATCAGCCACGTTTTTCTAAAAGGGATCGCCAACTAATCCAAAATATACACTATATTCGTAACATTTATTATAACAGATATTCGTGACATTTAATATCACAGATATTCGGAAAAAAATGTAAATTTCACCTAAATATTCGAACAGGTGAGGCCATTCAAAGTTGTCTCACATTATTTATCTCGCCATTTTCATTTCATTTTCTGATCCATCCGGTTATTAAACTGTCTGGTTCAATTATTTTAGAAACTTCTTGAACGGGAACTCAATCCGATTCCAACAATTTAAATCTCAATTATCTCCCTTTATTTATCGGAATATATTTTCGACCAGGCGAAATGTTTATCGCTATATTTTAGCTTATAACCTCGCAAGTATATGACCGATTTTAATGAAAAAAATGCTCTTTGAGATTCCTTGCTGGTCGGCTATCTCATCAGATGAAACATACTATGAAACTGGTCGACTTGTTTGAATTCAAATTTCACACATCACCGGTAGCATCGAATATCGTGTTAATGTCAAAATTCATCTGCGGTTACTTCCATAGGAGACGTCACTTCTACATATTTATGTATGTCAATTGTAATTATATGGCCATTTTCATATTTTCAGTTTCAAAATGAACAACACGTCAATTTATTGCTTGGTGTTTGGCATGTGCTGCATCGGATCAGTTTTGTGTCAAGATGTTGATAACAGCAAGTGCAGGTATGATAGGAGAAGCGGGGAGTGGTCAGAATGTGATGCGACAGACAATACTAGAACCAGGACGTTAACATTAAGGGGAACCCAGGCGGACTGTGAAGCTACTAAAGTAGTAACTAGACCATGTCGAAATCGTGCAGCTGTTGATAACTGCAGGTATGACAGAACAAGTGGCCAGTGGTCGGAGTGTACTGCTGACACCACCACCAAAACAAAGACTCTAACATTGAAGATGGGTGCCGCTGACTGTGAACCCACCAGAACGATAACAAAACCCTGCAGGGGTGGAGGTCGTCGTGGTGGAGGAGGCCGTCGGGGTGGAGCAGGCCGTCGAGGTGAAGGAGGCCGTCGTCAGGGCGGAGGGGGTCGTCGTCAGGGTGAAGGAGGCCGTCGTCGGGGTGCAGGACGCCGTCGTCAAGGCGAAACTGTGTGAGCCGACTTTATAAAGGATAGAAGGGAGTGGCCCAAATTGAAAGAAATATAGAACTTTATAATCTTCTACAAATAAAGAAACACCTATTCGTTATATTTTTGTTTTTATACGCCCATATTGAAATGTCGTAATTTATTAACACCCCTGTAAGCCAGTCAGTCCGTATGCCCACCGGTCCGTCCGTCCGTCTCTCGTCCACACACTAGAGGCTAAAGTTGATATCAGTTTGAGTATTTAAGGTCATGAAAAGAAGAAGTCTTCTGATTTTAAACGATTTCCGAATGTCATAGTTTTGGCCCTTGACTTGATCACTTCGAAAAATCTTGTGCACACACTAGTGGATACAATTATTAACCGATTGTCTTGGTATTTATACCCAGTGTTTAAGGTCCCGGCACCAAAAATCCTATTGGATTTCAACAGACCAAAGTTATCGCATGATTGACTTTAAATGTATACACAGACTTTAAGATCATGACGCGAACACGATAACGGCTAAATTCATGATATTAAATGTTTTCTGTACTAAACGTTAACACTGGGGAGAATTAAAAGCCAAACAAATTTAGTTGATTTCTGATAATTACTGAATGGTTCGTTACTCTTAATCAGATTTTAATTCCTTGTAAATGGTTTTATTACTGACAATAGATAAATATGTGACAACCCTTGTTGTCTGGGGTGGGGTGGGGGCGAATGGTTAGCGTGCGCGCGCTGTATCATACGGCCTGTCATTGAGTCAACTGGCGTGGTTTCGAGTCACCTGTTGTACGTGGCAAGGAGTAGGGTCGCCTCCGGGTACTCCGGTTTCCTCCCACTGATAAAAACCCATGCGCACAAGCGAACTATTGAAATAAAATTAAACCATATGTCAGTCCCAAAATCACCTAGTTTGTGTCGAGTGGACGCTAAACCCCATTTCTCCCCCTCTCCACTTGTTGACAGCTCGAACGACTTAGATTTGATTTACTAATATACGTGAGTTACAGATTATTGTGGACAGAATGCTACCGATCGGAAGCAGCTATGGGTGGGCGTATGATGTCTTGGCAGTCGGAAGTGGGAGAGGGGACCAGGTTGGAAGAATGGGATTGGGAAGCAGTTGTCGCTATGTAGCCAGTATTTTTATTTCGGTGGTGATCCTACTATGGAGGAGAGTATGATATCGAAAGGATGTTGTTTGGGAATACATGATCTTTAGGGGGATACTTTTTAGAGGGGATTGCTATTCTAATCACAGTAATTAAATCCAGTATATGTAATCAGACATTAGCTGATTCATGAGGGTAAGTGTTCATCAGATAGTCCATATCCCCATGGATACCAATTAGATGGTTTGACTGGCTGATCTAATGTTCATATAAAAAAATGCGGTTTAACGTCATACGTTTCTGCACCAACTTAGTCATACAGTGTGCTATGAGGGAGATTGTGCCCGGGTAGTGGCACTATGGCCTACTCTTATATCCAATTCCAGCATGCAAGGCATCTTCTACGTGCGTGCTAATGTAAACACAGGACCTCAGTTTTTCGTCCCATCAGAGCGACTAGACAACTGTCCTTGTCACCATACACCATGATGAACTTTCTTGGCCAATGCATGGATCAAAAAGGCGACCTACGGACTAGCGGGCCAGCGCCGCACCCACTTTGCCATAGAAATTCAGGACTGTAAACGCCATTTCATTTCATGTTCGTACAATCTTTCACTATTTTCCCACCATTTTCCTAGTCGTTAGTTTAATAACTTTACCAATAAATTAAACATGTAAATAAATTAACATGACTTAAATATTACATTAACATAACCTAAATATCACGTATGTAAATACATTAACATGACCTAAATATCACATGAAAATAAATTAACATGGTTTAAATATCACATGTAAATAAATTAACATGACTTAAATATCACATATAAATAAATTAACATGGTTTAAATATTACATATAAATAAATTAACATGACATCAATATCACACGGACCTTTTGTTGCATTCCATATCTCCCATGACATTGGAAGTAAGATTTGTACCTGGTGATTGTAAAGAACACAAACTAAAACTGGATATAGATGTGTATTAGATATAGATTGTTTATATGACATAATCTGTCACATATTGATGTGTGTTGGTTATATAAATATGATTATATAAATAGTTTATCCTGTGTAAGCTATATATACTGAGCGCCATAGAAAACGCATCACTTAGTATTTCGTATAACAAAATTATCCTGTAAACATATCTTATTTATTTTGCTTCTAATTGTGAACAATATTTAAATGGGAACACATCAATAACAACACATTTGTACACTTATGGATGTTTAATCTGTAATCAACGGTACAGTGTCAGAGGGGTCAAAACCAAAAGAACAACACAAATGGTTAATTGTGCTGCACAGTGTGCGTAAGAGGCAGTGGAGGACACACGCGCTGCTGACAATTAACCATTTGTGTCGTACTTTGGGTTTTGACCCCTCTGATTTTGTACCGTTGTAATTCGAATTTTACAGTTGCTTTTGGGTTCAGTGGATTTACAATAGATACCATCATTCTTAGATGTAACTGTGAGATACATAGTTTTTGTTTGAAATTTAACTTAAAATTCCATGTGGTTTAAGTTCTCTACGATTTCTGATTACACCTTAGCAGCCATTAGCAAATGATATTCATGATGTAAATGACGTAAATGATATAAATGATAAAAGATATTGTCAATATAAATGATATACATATAGCTATAATTAATATAAATGATAAAAATGACAGAAATGATATACATGATGTAAATGGTATAAATGATATCTAAATGATATAATGATGAAAATGATATAAATGATACTGACATAAATAATATAAATGATAAAAATTACAGAAATGATATACATGATGTTAATGGTATAAATGATATATAAATGATATAATGATGAAAATGATATAAATTATACTGACATAAATAATATAAATGATATACATGATAAAAGAATACTATAAATGATATAATATACGTGATGGAACTGATAAATGATATAAATGATGTAAATGATATAAATTGTATAAATTGTATAAATGATATAATTATTCGCAGTTATCCTTAAAAGTATGAGGGATACACGAGTATAAAACTCTATTTTGCTATATTTATGGGACCGAACCCATTTTTTACAGCAGGTCTAATTGTTTACAGTAAGCGAGTTAGGTCACCTTACCTCAGTGAATAGCTCTCTTTATATTCAGTTTGTGACTTGTTTATGACAAAAATTACGATAATTTATTTACAACGTATATCAAGTGTTGAGTTAATATATGTAATTATTACAAACATTGGGTCTATACAAATAAAGGTTTGATGGCGTTTTGAGATAATGCAGTATTAATTGCAGCTCCCACGGTGCAATTTAGGAATTAGAATTTCGTTCAACTAGCGTCGTGTCTCTCCTCAATTGTAGTAATGCAAGGTTCCCATTATAACGATTCGCACTACGACTCAAATCATGGTTTTAATCGAGGAGTAAGCGTATGGTGTTCTTATCTGGTCTTATATATATGATCGGTCGTAGCAATCGTGTTGATTGCATTGAAACGTATCCGAACTTATTTGGTTATTTGATTTGTTGCGTTCTCGTGTCAGTATTTATCGAAAAGGCCGTGTTTAGATATTCAGTTGTATACTAGTATTAAACAGGTAACAAGAAATAATGGGTCCATACATATAGCGGTGGACGCATCCCCCCCCCCCAAAAAAAAAAAAATACCCCACTATTTAATTAAACTAATATTGAATATATGGGTTCAAACCAGCAGTAATTTTTGTGATATGTATGAGTAGTAGGTGTTGCAACTCACACCAGCGATGGTACATTGTACTTCCAGGTACCCCCGGGTTCGATCCAGCCAATTCGGAATTTCAGAGCAGTTGTGTCAATAACTCGTTACAGTGTTCTGTAATATTTCATTTGATAGGTTTTTGGACATAATTGATACACAATCTCTTTTTCATACCGTCTTGACCTTGTCCGCCATTTTGACAGTCGAAATGGCTACCAAAATGGCCGCCAAATTCTCACGAATATCCTAATTTTGTATCAACTGGTTTTGGACATTCAATTATCTAATTGGTCAAACATGATGTAAATAATTAGAGAGATTGGTTAATTGAGCCCAATGACGTCAAAACCCACCCTTATATGGTTATGGAAATTTACTCGAGAAATTGCGCATGAGATATCTGTTATCATGTTGTTGACATATAGAACCAGCTATAACCCTTTTTTATATAACAATATGTCAATCAAATGTTAGTTGATTTCAGTACACACCTGCATATATGTGAATATGTCAGAAACATAAAACTATATCTTATCTCCTCATTCCTTGTCTATAATCGTTAAAAACAATGTCACCACGACTATATTGCTACATTACTTCCCCCTAAGAATATATATAGAATATAGATATTCTAATTATGCACGCATCAGGAAAATATAAATGATTACTATATTATAAAACAGAGCTTGTGAAAGAAAAACACAAATAATCAAAAATCAAAAATCGCATGCAAAAACTATCTCAAAGTCCTATGAAAATTCACTAAGCCTAAACCTAAACACAGAAAACACCAACTGTCTTTTTTAAATCTTCAAGTGTCCTAATTTCAAAACACTATAACACCTCGCTTCAAATTTTTAAAGTTCAGTTTCACTTTAAATTCTGTCTCCGGAAATCTCAATTTGGTAAACTGGTAAACCTCTGTATGCCTCTGTAGTTGTCCTTTTCAGCTACCATAGTGTCAAGTTGAAAACTTTCTTTTTTTTCTTTTAAGATTGGCTTGTACAATCTCATTCGTCAATCAAACATGTCATTGCCATCAGACCAAGAACTAACTCAGTACACGCATCGTGGAGGTTTGACCGGACACGATATTACCGTGTTTTCTATCGTGGAATTTCATGATTTACCGAGTGAATATCGAGGAAATATAGAGGGCCACGATAGCAGTGCCTCGGTGTTAAAAACACCGTGTGACTCGGTGTTTTAATTAAAACATGCCTCTCGTGGTATATTTTAGGTGAAATGCAGTAGCACATTAATTATTATAGATCAGTTACTACGTTGGCATTTTTCCATTAATCACGAATATTTGATGGCTAGTTCGAAATCGGAAAAGGAATAAACACAATTTTCGGTAAACCCCGGATACTATTCATTCTTTTTCTAAACAGAATATGCTTAAAGAAACCAATACGTTATTACTTCATAATATGTTCCATATTTTTAATACTTTCGTCAATCCACTATACCAAATTCATTCATATTACGGGAAAAAATAAAATGCGCACAAATCAATTCTGGTCTTACCGGGGTGTAGTTTTATCCATGCAAATAGTAATTCACATACTGATAAATAAGCCACGCGGTGCATACAGTATTGGTAAATCACACATCAACTAATATAGCTTTTCTGGTTTAAATCACAAATGAATTAAAAGCCTTCGTCACCTGATACGAAGCACATTTTGCTGAATGGACGTGGACACGTATCAGTCCGATAAAGGCGATAATATAATGCTGACTTTTTCATTTCCACACCAAAGAGTCTAGTGAATGCATACTGTCAATCAAGGTTTGATAATGTAAATTGGCACGTGACATCAAAAGAAACCAACTGAGAGAAAATTGCACGCCCATTGTACAACAAATTATTATCCTGTTGTAGTTACCTTGACAGTACGACTTGTATTGTAAATTGTCAGTAGTAAAAACTACCCAAAAAGGTTTGAATCTTTATTTTAAATAAACAATCACAATTGTTAAATTGATTCTGATATATATGCAAATGGTTGGCATTCAAGAGGGGTCACAATGGTTTGTTCTTTGCATCTCAATTAGTTTGGGCGTTTTGGTTAAAATTAAACGTAAACGGGAAATTTTGAAAAGAGATATCTTGTAAAATAACCCGTATTACTGAAATATGTTCTCAATTAGCAGAATGTCAAATTAAAGAAAACCACGCAACACTTACAATATGACTAACTACGGGGTTTGTATTTGGCTGGACACCCCCACCCCTTCCCTACATGTAATACCAATATGTAACGAGGAATTGTGATTACTGTTTTACGGTAAAAGTCATGTTTTTAGAGATTGTTCAATTATTTAAATCGGTACAGACTCGAAGGTTGACTCCTGCAGATCATGTAATGGGCAAAATAATGTTTAGTCATCATATTTGCAATTGACATAATATTCTGTCAATAAAATCACACCGGTGCTCATTATCAGGTGGTTATTATTTTATTACATTGTGCACAAATGTCAGTCCTTAAATAGCACCAGGCACCTTTAACAACTTAATAAGCACGTTTTTTGTGTTGGGCAATCGCCTCTCTTCGCTGTGATGTGTTGCATTCTTGGCTAACTGACACCTCGATAACTCTAATACTACTATTATTAATCTCACTATCAAAGAGGCTTCAATTCATAAGAAATGGTCGTGAGACGTGTTGAGGGGTAAAACAATCAACATGAATATGGCGTGATAATTTTTGGAAACTAAAACGGTTTTATTAATAAGGGTATTTACGGTCTATGGCATGAATACGGTCAAATGTTTGTATGTTTCATTCATATATTGAACGGGTATAAGTAAACTCGTCCACAAGCAAACAGGTACGCAGTTAGGTCATCCACAGGGCCTATTGTTTTTTTTTATAAGCAATATTTATACTCAGATTTGTATCTGAATATGGATTGGGGAACGGGCATAGCCTAAATTAAACCCCTCCGCCGTAGTTGTTGTTGTTTAATAATTTAATTGTATTACTCACTGGTTGTTTATATTGTTTTATTTACCCAATAATCCATTATCTTGGCAAGCCGATCAAACCGAGATGAGTTCACCGATGGTTTTGTAATAAAGAGCAATAGTGTTATTTGTTGATTAGCTTTATGATTTTAAACATAATAATAAATTCACCCATGTTTTTGTTATAAAGTAAACTCGTATTGTTTGGTTTGTTGATTGACGTTATCACATTATTTAAAATATTTGGCACTGGTTAATATCGGGTCAAAAATAATTCCTTAAATTGCGCCACAGCCCCTTTTAGATAAACTGAATTCGCTTTTTATAAGATGGCGATCATTCGTAGATGAATGACTGACATACGCGACGTGGGTATATACTTTATTAATAGAAACGTTCGTTGAGTTATTTAGGCGACAATTTGTCTTTACTAACAATGCATGCACAAGTAAAAGGGGCAGTAGTTTAAGGAATGATTTTATTGGCAGAATATGCCCACTGCGAATATGCTGATTATACATAGTTTTCGTCATAAGACGCGCTGTTGTGTAACAATCTTCAAGTCTGTACCAATTTAAACATTGAATAAACACTTACATCCACATTTTTGAAAGCGTGAGCTCTGCGGTAAAATAAAAATAAAATCCCTCGTAACATATTAAGATGTATTCTTGGGCGGGGGGGGGGGGGCTTTCCATCGTGGTCCGTTCTTATTTAACCACGACAACGACAGTTTTTTTGTGTGTGAATCCAGATTGGTCACGTACCAGTTGCAATTGTTTTTTTTTTTAAAATGAGGGCAATAATGTTAGGTAATGTCCACTTACT
The DNA here is from genome assembly GCA_948474765.1 of Patella depressa. Lineage (NCBI taxonomy): Eukaryota > Metazoa > Mollusca > Gastropoda > Patellidae > Patella > Patella depressa. The sequence continues at coordinate 26,079,738 of OX419718.1, forward strand.
GACAATTTGCAATAAAAGTCATATTGTCTACAAGACTATTTTTTGTTAAAAGGACTTCTATTTTAGTCAATTATCATTTCCTTTTGATGTTTGATGGCTCTTTTATATTCACGTTATTTGGAAACTTGATTGACAGTATGAAAAGGTCACCAAGGTGTTATCCGAAGGAGACACGTTTTAATGAACATGTATTCCACAACAGGAGAGCAGGAGAGACAGACTTTTTAATTCATTTATGATTTAAACCCGAAGATATTACTTGAGATGTGATTTACCGATTTATTTGTCAGAATGGGACTCCGTTAAAATATAACCTCATAAAAGTACATTCTTTTTATGCAGCGTGGCTATTCGCGTCAGGATTATTGAAAAAACTATTCAACATTTCAAATATCGTGGCAGTTTGATAACATCGTGGCAGTATATCTTTTGACATCAATTATTTATGACAGATAAACATCGTTAATTTTACATATCAAATTACACCGAGGCCTATCGTGTCACGCGACTATCGTGGCACACGATAGCGACTGCTACACCGAGTTATTTATCGTGGCAATATCGTGCCGTTATCGTGGAAATTTTTAACAAAAAACGACACGATAATCGTGTTTGATAGAACCTGCGCGATGCGTGTACTGACTATTACTATATTACTATTTTTTCAAAACTTTAGTTTAATTATTAACCAAACATTATTATTAATATATTATTTCGAACACTTATTAGCAAACCTTACTCTTAATTACAATTAAACTTTATTTAACTATTAAGAAACTTTGATGTGTCTCTTTAATTATAAATCTCCAAATTAACTTTGACCTCGTGACCTGAACTGAGTAAGCGAATAGTTTATAATTTTATAATTGCGTTTTCATTTTGTAATTTCCATTTGTGTTTTAGAATTCCGTCAAAGCATTAGAACCTAATGTTTGTAGTAATTCGACCTAATGTCAAATTACACATTCTAATCATCGCGTATTATTATGTCGACAGCGTATAACAGCAAAAATATAGTAAACGTAGCCTATATATCACGTTCCTAAGCAAAAATTTAATAACACATAGTTCATAGTTATATACGGACAAAATCTACCGCATATCTACACTTTTCTAAAAAGTGTCCTATTCGTACATTAACCCTGTATAAAACTCGCATTAATGATTTTGCGATAATCTCACAATTTAACGAGCCGTTAATTTCAGTTTTTTCCCAAGGAAAAACTATACCCAAAATCCCTAAAGTTAACCACGTGGGATTTTAACATAACCCAACTTTTTCATTCAAAAGTTAAATTATTTAATTTTGAAACCTTGGACTAGAGCTTCAAAATTACCTTACTCCACTTATCTAACCACATACATGGACGACACAAAACACAAACGATAGCACTTCAACCCTTTAGTCAAAAGTTGAATTACCCACATTTAGCCTAACTCGACTAAAATCCTAATTCTTAAGACTTTGGACAAGGATCTCAAAAATTATATTATATACGAAACATCGAAAAATACAGATTAACGAATCACAGTAGAAAGCACGACCATCTTGAAAACTAGAGTTAAACACTCACAAACGTCATGCTTAGATCTGCCGTCTTACCACTGCAATCCGGAGACAACATTAGTTCCTATTTTATTCCTATTCCGTTTCTTTATCATTATTTATTATTCCTTGGTTATATTCCCTCCTCCGTTTTTTTTGTATTTTTTATTAATTCGTAGTTATATCAAAGAAAATTTTGTTTGTTTTAAAACCTACTCCGTAGAGACTCTCTTAAACTTTAATTATTCGAATTTACTACAGGTCATGTTAACCTGATAATATACATACCTAACTCATGAATGGATATAATGTATTTCCTACAGTTAAATTTTAACAATTTAGTTTCTAATTAGATTTTTAAACTTAAATTAATATTATTTGGTCTTTTAACAAATGTAACATATCTAATTTAACAAACAAAATGTATTTACCAAGATCTTTGCGAATATCATCCGATTTCTCGTATTTCAACCAAAAATTCTTCTCTGTTGCTGTATTTTTCTTCTTAGCGTGTTCCAATATGGATTCTTCTTCTATAGTAACTTCGTAACCCAAAGGTCGAAACTTCAGCACGGCTCCAAATCAAATATTTATGTATTCTTCTTCTAAATGTCTTCCACCAGAATTTTACTGCCAATTTTTTCTACCAGAATGTTCTCTTTTTCCACCAGAATTTTTCTTCTGTTGCAGCCTACCCAAAAGGTCGAAACTGTCACGGCACCAAATCGAATATGTAGCACCATGGGTCTTTTTGTCAGACGTGGAGAGCGGACATGTACCAAAACCGGTCGCCACATCCTACGTATGACCATGCATCTTTTCTTACTACATATTTTCGTAGCCTTGTGATTGTCTAGAATTTATCTCTGACTGTCTTTGCTTCTCTTTCACGTTGTGTATTTCTTCTTAATGTTTTCTTAAGACGTCTGTCTTATCTGGAATAACAATGCAACTGTTCGTTTTTACCTTTTTATATAACATAGGTATACATACAAGCATAGTACACATTACAATTATAGTCAATACTAACTAAACTCTTCTCAACCTCTAGTCAGCCAAACTCACTAGGTGAGTTTTCTGCTATCTAGGAACTCAGATGGTCATCTCTCTCAGGAATCTAAATGCCTTCTCAACCTAGACACCTTAGGACTCTTAGATGGTAACCCTGTGGAATCTAATCGAAGTCTGCTTAATTCTCACGAATATCCTAATTTTGTATCAACTGGTTTTGGACATTCAATTATCTAATTGGTCAAACATGATGTAAATAATTAGAGAGATTGGTTAATTGAGCCCAATGACGTCAAAACCCACCCTTATATGGTTATGGAAATTTACTCGAGAAATTGCGCATGAGATATCTGTTATCATGTTGTTGACATATAGAACCAGCTATGTTTTGTTTCTATAACCCTTTTTTATATAACAATATGTCAATCAAATGTTAGTTGATTTCAGTACACACCTGCATATATGTGAATATGTCAGAAACATAAAACTATATCTTATCTCCTCATTCCTTGTCTATAATCGTTAAAAACAATGTCACCACGACTATATTGCTACATATGGCGGGAATGTTAGATAATCTTGAAAGTGCAATTTCCGGTATCCAGGACCCCCCAAACCTAAAGAATGACAGAATGCATGATAGAGTGCGATCAACTGAAAACAGAAATTCATATTGACAGCCATTTTGTTCGCCATCTTGAAAAACAATATGGTACAAGATCCAAGCCACTAGAAAATTCAATTTTCGTATATCATGCACCCAGAAAAACATTAAAAATTGGTATACTGTACCGACTAATTGGCAGTAGAACACGGAAATTCACATTTTGGGAGTCATTTTGAAAAACAAAATGGCGGACATTGTCGGATCAATTTGAAAGTATGATTTTTGGTAGTCTCTATCATCCATACAAATATCCTACGAATATTAGTCTGGATGGGTCCTCCAAATTTGACGGAAAATAGGTCATTGTCTGGATTATCCAGTCTTTTAAGTTACCACGTACTGAATCTATCAAAACAGCTCGCTTGTCAACGGTGACACTCTTTAAAATTTTGTTTGTAAAAGTTTCAATTGAAATGGTAATTTTCTCTCGTCATGAATCAGACGTATGGCTTCTCACAATCTTCTTAATTCTTCATCGTCTCTATTTCGTTTCTAATAATATGTGTCAAGTGAATTGTGGGATATATTTCAACCACGCTTTATAGAATCTAGCAAAATCGGCCCGGCTTCATAAGATCTAGCACTTACCGAGACTTTAGCCAAAAGGTTCCATTGCCCATGCGTAACCAAATGTTTGGTTTTTTATGTGGTAGATTATCCAGTAATTTTCGTCAAAAATTGAGAACCGACCCAGACCCTCCGTGCGTTGAAGACTAGATTTTTGGCTCCAGCCATTTTGTCCGCTATTTTGAAAATTGCTTCGTCTCTGACCGAAAAAAAATCAAATTTTAATACCATCCACGACCGAAATTACGACATTGAAGGTATTTCTCCCAAGAAATATTAAAAGAGGTAAAATTCCCCTAGGCCCGTCTTCGCTAGCTTTGTTGACGCAGAAAAGAGCTCGTAAACAATGCATTGTAGCAGGATTATCCATACATAGATATCACTTGATAACTTCTCAGTAATTATAATAAACGTTGGGTTTCTATAACAAGAATGATCAGCTTTTGATGGCCTTGAGATAAACCAATACTGACACGAGGGGTATATCACGGAATGATCTGTCATCTACGCAAGTCATGCGTTAGATTTCTCGAAAGTACATGACAAGGCACGGGATCCTATGCCCAACCTGGTCGAAGTCTTGACTGTAGAGTCGCCTGCCGTACCTCGTTGTTCGATTTTCTAAGATAAATTCCCCGCGACTTAATGATACAATGAATATTTTCCCAAAATGTTACTTTTTTATAAAAAAAAGTTATTGACAGAAGAATAAATAGTTAATTCGCGATTGATTAATAATTTGTATTTAGAGAATCGTAGTCGTTCTTATTATCGATGTGTACAAACAAGAACATGGCGATTTCTTCTAGAACAACCGATAATTAGTTTACGTACATATTATATATCACGTGTTGCGTTATTATATATAATTATTACAAACATTGGGTCTGTATTTACAAATAAAGGTTTGATGACGTTTTGAGATAATGCACTATTAATTTCAGGTCCAAGGGGGTCTATTCTGCTTTGGGTTTTCCTTAAAGTTTTTATTATTCTTTTACACTGCGGTCCACCTTATTTCGACGTTAAGGCCATTTTTAGGTGGTTTTGCTATGGACATTAGACCAATATTTCCAGCTATAATTCTACGCGAATCCTTCAATATATGGTTATGGTTCATGTTTCGTCTCCAACCTATCGGCGCCAAATAACTCGGTTGGCGATGACGTGTCATTAACACCATTTCATTTTTTATACCCTATTTTACATAAAAGAAACTGTTACCAAAGGACATTTTGCTGCTGTCCCCACCTGCCACAAGTGTGTAAGGTTTTATAAGTGTCTAAGTATTAATTGAAACGGGGTGGGGTGGGGTGATGGTACCCAGAACCCAGCAGTGTTTTAGTTGGGGTGTTTGATTATAAGTCGCGTACACTTAGATCTCACCCATACACCACACGTCACGCAGGTGATGGTACTTTAGATATTATCTTGCATAAGAATTCGATCTTTGTAATTCATTCACGCAAATAAATATCACGTGTTGATTCAATTCATGCGTGTACGTATTTATTACAAACATCTGGTTTATAATTTGATGGTTTTACTGCCCTTGAGATAACGCTGCTCAGCTGAAATTCCTCACAAATTAATGAAGAACTATAGCAAATTTATGAGATAAAAATCTCTTGTCCAGAATACCAAAGCGCGTATATGGCTCTATCTATTCCAACCTTAAGATAGACGAACATATTAATGTAATAGGAATGTATATAAAGTTATTTATATTCAATATCTAGTCCAATCGAATAGTAAGAACAGGGGGACTGCACCACACATAATTTACACAAAAACAAATAGAGTGAAATTAATGGGTTTTTTTTACAAATTTGAAATTAACTCTGTTGTGAAAACTGTCCTACTTAATGTGAATGAAAAGTGCTTTTCACATTTTAATGTTTTTATAGATATAAAATATCTTTATGTCTCATATATCTGAATACTGGGTCGTATAATAGACTTGAGTCTTAGAAACATTCAATTAAAGAGTTGGTTCCAAGCAATACCAAATCTCTGATTATGTCACTTTATCGGGGCCATATCATTGCTCCACAAGCATAGGCGCACAAGCTCGATGAATGTGAGGGAGGCAGAATTTAAAATGCCCGAAAACATTTCGGGTTATAGACATCTAAGGAGCACCCCCCCCCCCCCAACACCACGAAAATTTAGAAAATGTTACGGCCGCAAACGCGTGTTCTTGCTATTCCAAATTACTTTAACAATTACTCTCCCTTGTCGGAATGTTATTAACGTCTACGGTCATAATTTAAAATGTAGTGTAGTTTATATATTTACTCATTTCTGTAACTATGTTATGTTTAAAGTTACAATTTCATATTTTTAAGTTGTATTTTTAAAATGTATTAAAATAAAGCCATGAAATAGTCATATCTTGTTAAAGAACGATCCTATTAATCCTATAATTCACTATTGCCAGTTGAGAAATTGGCAAAAATATCATTTTCAAGTTCAAATTCAAACGTTTGAAGATGGCCATTCCACGGACGGGAAAGGGAAAACAAGGGAGTTAATTGTGTTATTATTTCCTGTGACAGCCTGTGTCAGTGATTTTAATGCCTGTAAAATAATGCCCATGATCGTATAATAGTGAGTTGACAACCCTTTGGGGAAAAGACACAGAAATAATTATGTTTTGACTTTCTTAGATAATTCCCGCTTTAACATATATACTTATATGATAATTGTACATTGCCACATGTATTTTGAACTGGGGACTAAAAACAAAATGAAACCGCTCAACCTCATGAAATTTGGAAAACGTATAACCAGTCAAAGAAACGAGAGCCCTTTGATTTTTTCAGGAAACAGTCAGAGGCATATCTCAAAGAAATGATTTTATCCCTCTATTGCTCGATAGAAATACATGAAACTGTGTGAGTTTGCACAAGTAGTGCCATATATTCAAAGAGAAGCATTGCCAGAATATTTTTATTTTCAGAAACTGTTTTTGGAAAAATTAGGGTTTCTCCGCCATTTTTTTGCAATGTCTGAGGAATTTATTCAATTTTGTAGCTGTTTTTCTTTCTGTCAACACTCTCTGATAACGAAACAAGCATTATTTGCAGCGTCTGTTGCAGCCAACCCTTTCAATTGGCATAAAATTTCAAAACTATTTCAGAACTAGGGCCCCCCAAAACCTGGAAAACCGCTATAGTTGCACATAAAATTGACCCAATTTCATAAAATAAATTGCAAAAATGATCTTCAGAACCCACGCTGATGGACTGTACCCAATGTCAAAGTCTCTATAGGTGCTCACAGCGTTCTGCGGGGTTTTAAACTTAAAATTAACGCCAATAGGGAAATAATTGATAATCTGTGGCCATATGAATGGGCATTTTGAACGGTGTGTTCTGTTGTTGGCGAGGGCCATGGTGACTCATTGAGTAAGGCGTTGGTTCGCTAACCCGGGGGCCCATCTTCGATCCCTGCGTTGGCCGAGAAGTTCGCTGGGATCCTCCTTGTCAGTGGTGTATAGGACAGACGTCCTCACAAGGGACAACATACATACGAAAATAACGAGGTCCCGTGCACACAAAAGAACCCTTGACAGTTGGAATTCGATATGAGTAAGAGTAGGAAGCAGCGCCCCAAAGCACACCGTATGATGTATGTCCATCTCCATCAGCTCAGGCGGAGCAGAACTGCAGAACGTTAAACCCCATTTCATTCCATTCCTATTTGTTTCGTTTGTTATTGGGATTCAAATAAATTTGCTCTGTCACTGATATAAACTGTTTACATTGCTAAATATATGGTTGGTGGATATCCATAATTACACTAAAACTAGTACTAAAAAGAACACTTGTAGCATTATCGGCTAATTTTCTTAAGCAGTGACGGAGGGGAGGAACTTCTTTAAGGCTGTGGAGGAGAGGAAGGCTGGTGGTGAAGAGCATGGAGACGACTCACGAGGTTTAGACGTGTACAAGCCTTGGGTCGAAACGACAACAATGTTAAATCTACCCCTGAGAAGAAACATCCCGTGGGAACTGCAATTGATAGTGTATTATCTCAAAACGCCACCAATCCTTTGTTGGAAAAGACTCAATGTTTAAAATAATTGCATATATTAACCCAACACTTGATACATGATAACGTGAATAAATTACCGGACATTTTTTAGTAAAAGGATGTCGCCATATCATAGCAACAATATAAGTGTAATCTGAGGCGTGCAATAGTTAAGAGGCGCGGGTGGTCGTACTCGCTTGATGTAGACCATTAGACCTGTTGTGGGTTCCCGGGTCTGTATGTAGCAAATAATAGGGGCGCCTGCCTAACCTCGAAGGTTTTACTCCTGTCTCCACCCCACTTCTAAAGATCACTGCGAACAAACAAATTATTACTAATTATCATTTATCTCTGGCTCCGGTATTATAATCAATTTCCTATGAAGACATTAAGTTTCGTTTTCAATAGGGAATCATACAACCACACCCTCTGCAAAACACTTTGTTAACGTCAGTCAGGATTATTCAACGTCAGTAAAGAGAAATATTCCCTTGTCCATCAACACAAACGCAATGAATCGACTGTCGTTAAAAAGAATTTTGTCAGTTGTGAAAAAGTTAAGTGGTTTTTTTTCTGACCATTTTGGGTGCCGTATATATTTATATGAGATTTAAGTATTGGTTGGAAACGAAATCATATAGTTACGGGGGAACAAAAGGGGTAGGTATTGGACAACAAAAAAGACACGAATGGGAGAACGGAAAGGTAGAGATGGAATATTGATAAGTTGATAAAGTCACAATCGAACTATTTGAGATGCCTTTGGAATATTTCGAGGCTATCCTCATTCCAAACTATCTCATTGTTCCCGAGAACAAGTGGTTGATGAGTCTGATTTATAAAACCAACATGCTAGAATAAATATTTGATAGATTATGTGACATAAAAATTTAGTCAAATATAAGAATGACATTAAATAGTAACAATTTAAAGGACACTGTCTGCAATTTTTGCAATACTGACCAAAATCCCCGCACTTCACGGGGATTGGCATAACCGTATGAAAAGACCCCTGTGCCATGCATTGTATCAAACATTTACCAAGATTCCAAATTGAAAGGAGGTGGTTGATTATTGATCCACCCAAACAAACGCCCGCAAGAACTCAGAATTCATACCACGTACAGCTCTTTCCTGGGTGTGAGTCTTTGAATTTAGAAAAGAATGAGGTGTCTTTATTTAATAAGAAGGGAATATGGTTGAACAATTATTGTTTAAGCACATGACTATGTTTCCATGGCCTATTTTTAACAGCCACGTGAGAAATAATAAAAAAAAACATAAGTTACTGGGGTACAATTTTAAAGGTTACTTCCAACTCAAGCTTGTATATTTGCATAAAATAAATAAAATCCAAGAATATAAACTGTTGAGAGATGTCGTTTATAACAGTTAAATGAGACTTCTAATTTATGTATCCTTATATTTCAGTGGCGTTTTAAGGTTTATCATGGCGGAGGCTATACTATTTTGAGGTCCCTCTTTCGCAGGGGTCCGGGGGGGGGGGGGTGTCTTGATTGATGATTTTCATACAAGTGCAATGACTGCATTCTCATTCAGTAGTGGATTCGACAGTAACAGTGTAAAGAAAACGATTGACTCGGACTCGGGGGCCCTTTCCCTTGGCCAGAGGCGCCCTTTTGTCTGCCTTTAGGGCCCTCCCTAACTAGGGTACATTTCGTTTTTCTCATCGGTTTTAGCATTTATCTCCTGTTTTATTTGTTCAACTTTTTTGATTTTTTTTTCGCTTGGAGGCTGGCACCTCCAGCGCCTCGGCTATAAAACGCCTTTGCTATATTTGATAAAATCCCATTAATGGATGCAAACGGCACAACAGTTAGCTTGCTAGGTTTGAAATCACGCAGTTGTACGGTCGAATCCTTGTGTTCTTGAGTAACGATTCTACATTATATTGAATAATTATGAAATTACAAAATAACATGCAGCGTTAAAATTTCAAATGACTAAAGTATAAATTCATCTAAGTAATGTGTTGTATTCGACTAAATGGAAACCAGCCTTTAGTAAACCTGACGTTTCTCAATAATTACAGACTGGAGGATAGGTATCAATTACTTAATATCACGAGGCATCACATGATATGAGTAGAATTGTATATATATATGATAGTTTATTTATTAGGTATTATTCTCACTTCTGGAATAGAAACGTGGGTACAAGAAGATATTACACAGATACATCTGTAAGATATAGAACACTGCGCCTAACAACATTCAGGGTAAGTAGTAGTTTAGTTTTTAGTCAGACAACATGACATGGCCTCACATTCAACAATTATCCTAGCGGTACTGATTTTTTGTATTTTATATTTTAACGGACTCAGCTTGTTTGGACATTCGATTAGTCTTATTTCACTTGTGTACTGTAAACAGTCCATGAAAACGCAGCTCTTTCGATAAAGCCAAGACACTGTCAATTTCAATGTTTTTAAGAAATGAACAAATCCTTAACATATTTTTATATTTAAGATTTCTTGAATAAAGCCAGTTATCAATGCATGTTATAATTACTATTATATGACAGTTGGTAGAATCGTCACCACATGCATTAAAATATGGTTAACTTCTCATAGCATGGATTCTGTCGCAGCGGGGTGGGGCGGATGAAAGACAGCATCTCTAGGCTATTCTGACGCAGTCTGCATAAGAGTTTATTTGGTGCAACTTTTTTCGCATGATAACACGCCGCTTTGGGGGACGAAAACCCCAGGCCCCGTGTAAACTAGAAACATTGACGAAGTACTTCTATTTGGCCTCTGGAACACTCATCTGAGGTCAGGAGGCATCGATGACATACACTTTTTCAGAGCACCACACCATTTTTTTTTCAGAGCACCTTTTTTCTTTTTTCGAAATAAGTATTTTTCATTTCGAAGCATTAATTCAGATTCTCCTGTTTCCATCCTTTTTATGTTCAGTTATTTGTTAAACCGTAAGGATAAAAATCAAACATTGTTGTATTTTGCTGCGTGTGTTAACGGTGGTTATTATTCATATTTTCAGTGTTAAAATGACGAATATTTCAATATATTGCTTGGTCGTCGGCATCTGCTGCCTGGGATCGGTAGTATGCCAGGACACTGATTTGGATGTTGACCCAATTGCAGAAGATCCAGTATCAAATTCACAGAATGAACAGGCCCAACATCCCTTAAGTACAGATTTAAATGTCAACTCAATTGTAAAAGACTCAGTATTAAATCCACAGATGCTGCCGACGAATGAAGGCCCCCAACGTCGTCCCTTCAGGAGAAGGAGCCGTAGACCAGGTATAGTTAATTAAATACATTAGACCCCTGGATTAAAATTATATCAATATTGTATTCCATGTAATTTGCAGGTGGTTGCTTTCACTTCATCTAGGTTTAAAAATAGTCCGTTCAGTTACGTTCGGTGTAATAAGATGACTCTGAAAAGCTTTGATCATTTGATAACCTGAGGTTGATTTTAGATAGACCATGTTAGCATTCATATAAAGGTCCGTTATCCATAATTTCTACTTTTCCTCCTTCAAAACACGAAAGTAGAAAAGTAGAAGTTACGACAAAATGTAAGGCGACAGTATACAAGCCAAAATGCTAGTCGAAAATAGGAAATTAAGGAATAATACACTGCGATAATAGCGACCCTCGTTATTTCCTAATTTCTTATTTTCGACTAGCATTTTGGCTTGTATATCGTCTTGGCGACTTTCGTATTTTTGTAATTTTTGATGTCTGTAAGAAGGCGACAACACGCATACCAAGCTATAATGCAACGCGAAAATAGGAAATTAAGAAATAATCATTATAATCCACTTGCATTTTTGGTTGAATACCGTCTTGGCGACTTTCGAGTTGTCATATTTTTGTATTTATTGATGTAAGTACGAAGGCGACAACACACAAACAAAGCCATAATGCAACTCGAAGAGTAGAAATTAAGAAATAAACACACGCGCTATTAGCGACCTCCTTATTTCTTAATTTCTTATTTTCGACGGTACACAAGCCAAATTGCAAGTCGAAAATAAGAAATTAGGAAATAACGAGGGGCGCTATTATCGCAGTGTATTATTTCTTAATTTCCTATTTTCGAGTTTATTTTGGCGTGTACATGTATACCGTACTGTCGCCTTACATTTTGTCGTAAATTCTACTTTTCTACTTTCGTGTTTTGAAGGGGCGAAAAGTAGAAATTATGAATGGTAGTTATAGGCTTAAATAAGTGACTGATCTGTTATGCTATTTTACACAGATACAATTCATCCTAATCTGATTAAAAACAGATCTATATTTCGTTTCGTTTTTAAATTTCGGTGGCCTCCAATATATGAAGATCAGACCGGATTTCATCCTCCGTGAAACCGACGTTAAGTCGTGTCAGGGGTCATACAAGCGGTTACTCGCTATGACGTCAGAGTCAGACATCTGATTAACAAATCAGTATTGATGTTTCTAGTGGGATACCGACAATTCCGTACTCGCCGCAACAAACATTTTCGTAAGTTGATCCCTTACATCAACCAGAACATGGGTTATAAAATAACTCTTTCAAATCCTAGTGACACTAGTGTAGAAAGATAAGTATAACTAAACTTGGAACTATAAAAAACGAAACGAAATATGCGTGTTTAATCAAATTGAATTCACCCATTCGAATTATATCATCAACATCGGTGTATAAAAAAAAAAATGGAAATAACTGAGATTTTTTGCGATTTCATCCTCGGTGAAACCGACGTTAAGCCCCACGAAAGAACGAACGAACTACCAGGTTAACCATTTCTCTGAGACCATTACTGCCAAATGTCTTCAGCTTCGAAAATCGAGGTTTAGTCTATCACTCAAGCTGGCTATATGTATAACTGATGGGTGCCGTGCACAAGGCACGACAGATGTACAGAATAGATGCACTATGTTAGATCTTATGTACTGTCGAAGATCATAAAACCAAAACGAACGAAATACAGATTATAATTTTATTTAGATTTTTTGTTTGATTAATTACAGCATGTCGGTATAATAAATGGTCGGATTGTGATGCTGAAACAGGGACACAAACGAGTACATTGATCACAAAAGATGGGATTACAACAGACTGCGATGTAACAAGGACTAGGCCATGCAGAGAATCGCGCACGGGTAATATAAGACGTGTATTTATTGATGTCAGTAAGAAGGCGACAAAACGCAAACCAAGCCATAATGCAACTCGAAAAGTAGAAATTAAGAAATAAACACACAAGCCAAAATGCATGTCGAAAATAAGAAATTAGGAAATAACGATGGGCGCTATTATCGCAGTGTATTATTTCTTAATTTCCTATTTTCGAGTTCATTTTGGCTTGTATACCGTGCTGTCGCCTTACATTTTGTCGTAACTTCTACTTTTATACTTTCGTGTTTTGAAGGGGCGAAAAGTAGAAATTATGAATGGTAGTTATAGGCTTAAATAAGTGACTGATCTGTTATGCTATTTTACACAGATACAATTCATCCTAATCTGATTAAAAACAGATCTATATTTCGTTTCGTTTTTATACTTTCGGTGGCCTCCAATATATGAAGATCAGACCGGATGTAGCGGGAGGTCGTGTCAGGGGTCATACAAGCGGTTACTCGCTATGACGTCAGAGTCAGACATCTGATTAACAAATCAGTGTTGATGTTTCTAGTGGGATACCGACAATTCCGTACTCGCCGCAACAAACATTTTCGTAAGTTGATCCCTTACATCAACCAGAACATGGGTTATAAAATAACTCTTTCAAATCCTAGTGACACTAGTGTAGAAAGATAAGTATAACTAAACTTGGAACTATAAAAAACGAAACGAAATATGCGTGTTTAATCAAATTGAATTCACCCATTCGAATTATATCATCAACATCGGTGTATAAAAAAAAAACTGGAAATAACTGAGATTTTTTGCGATTTCATCCTCGGTGAAACCGACGTTAAGCCCCACGAAAGAACGAACGAACTACCAGGTTAACCATTTCTCTGAGACCATTACTGCCAAATGTCTTCAGCTTCGAAAATCGAGGTTTAGTCTATCACTCAAGCTGGCTATATGTATAACTGATGGGTGCCGTGCACAAGGCACGACAGATGTACAGAATAGATGCACTATGTTAGATCTTATGTACTGTCGAAGATCATAAAACCAAAACGAACGAAATACAGATTATAATTTTATTTAGATTTTTTGTTTGATTAATTACAGCATGTCGGTATAATAAATGGTCGGATTGTGATGCTGAAACAGGGACACAAACGGGTTCATTGATCACAAAAGATGGGATTACAACAGACTGCGATGTAACAAGGACTAGGCCATGCAGAGAATCGAGCAAGGGTAATATAAGACGTGATGGACAACGAAGTAAAGGTAAAAATAGTAGACGAGGTATTGCGAAAAGACCGGGTTATAAGAGAAGACCAGGTGGTAAGAGACGTATGGGTGGTAAGGGGAAAGCAGGTGGTAATGAAAGACCAGGTGGTAGGAGACAACAAGGTGGTAGGACCCGAGGGCGAGGAGGTAGTAATGGCGGAAATAAACGAAACCCATATGGTTATGGAAGACAAAGTGGTAACGTAGAACGAGGTGAGAATTTCCATAAAATACGACCACGAGAACAAGAACCAGACGAACAAGTAATCGAGTGAAGTCTTTAATAGAACAGCGACACAGAAGTATACAGAAATCAGATTTTCAAAATTACAACAAAATATTATTCTTAATTTATGTCAGTCGCCCTGTAAATGTTACTTTAACAATTACTCTTTCTACCTGAATATTAGTGACGTCTGCAGATAGGAAATATAATAATAATAATACTTGATATTTATAGCAGAAAATCACGTTTTAATAGTTTCTATTGCGATTTAAACTAAACTTTTAATGTTTTAGATAGGAATAAACACATTTATATTAATATTTAAACTAACATTATAATGAAGTTTGATCACTAAAATTACATTAAATTCTTCTTTGATACAAGATATTGTTTTATTTGTATTTTGGGTGAAGAGGCTTGGTGGAGGGTGGGGTGCTATTTGATCAGCAGTTTATACCAGACATGGGTTTGATCCCGCTATTCTCAATGACATGGGTAGAGACGCCTGTGGGTACTTCTAAAGACCCCTGCGCGCCAAAGAATTATTGAAAGAAATACATAAAACACCCACTGCCAACGCCAAAAATGTCACCTGACCCAACACATGTTCAGAATTAAAGTAACTACACGAATGAGTAACAAAATATTAACTAAACAGCTTCCTCTCCACGTGACTGAGTATATAGGAAAGTGTGCCGAGTCGATTGGATTGGGTGGATAAACCACGTGCGCCTAAAATTACCCATTGCAGTCGGAACTGGGGAAAGTAGGTACCCCGACCATCACATCGTACTCGTAACCATAGAACTGAAAATAGCCAATATTTTAGTCCCAACATGCTGGTGGCTGTTGTCCCCATATTAACCCCTACATTCTACTTTAAAATAGAATTGTATGTTTTTCTAAAGGAATATTGAAATTTGAATCATTCCTCAACATCCGTGTGTAGAATAGAGAGCCTGGGAGTAACTGCTTAGCCCTTTCCTATGGTAGCTGTTAGCGGCCATTCTACATTGTCGACTTGTCGGGTTGTGAAGGCGACAAGTCGCTTCACGACAAAGCGAAATTTCCTGACTGGTCATTGCTTCCAATTATGTTCGACCTCTAAAAAGGGTGAGATATGTTGATGACCAATTACGTTCGACCTCTAAAATCGAGGGTTAGGCTTTCACCACTATTCAAGATGAGGACCCAGTAGCCTGTGAGAAAGAGGGAGGTATTCAAAAATCTCTACCCAATGAGCGGTGGTTTATTTATCTTCCTAATGTTTCGTGCGGAAAGACCCTTAAAACAGATGAAATAAATATGGGTTTTTTTTTCAAATTAAGTAGTACAGCTTAATTTTGAAATTTCGAAAAAACATGATAATGGATGTCGAGGGTGGTTATTGTGTACGGGGTATATGGTAGATCTTGTGTAGTTGTAGAAAATCATAAAACGACACGAAGATAGATTACATATATCACTGTGACTAGATTTGTTGTTTGATACACTGTGATGTACAGGTCGGAATGGGAGCGGCCCCGTCCTGCCATTTCGGGTGGAGGCATCTAATCTAAGACTGGATTAAAGGATTGTTTTACAAATTTATTTGAAATCAAATCTGTTGTGAAAACTGTCCTACTTAATTTGAAGATCAGACCGGATTTCATCCTCCGTGAAACCGACGTTAAGCCCCACGAAAGAACGAACGAACTATCAGGTTAACCATTTCTCTGAGACCATTACTGCCAAATGTCTTCAGCTTCGAAAATCGAGGTTTAGTCTATCACTCAAGCTGGCTATATGTATAACTGATGGGTGCCGTGCACAAGGTACGACAGATGTACAAAATAGATGCACTATGTTAGATCTTATGTACTGTCGAAGATCATAAAACCAAAACGAACGAAATACAGATTATAATTTTATTTAGATTTTTTGTTTGATTAATTACAGCATGTCGGTATAATAAATGGTCGGATTGTGATGCTGAAACAGGGACACAAACGGGTACATTGATCACAAAAGATGGGATTACAACAGACTGCGATGTAACAAGGACTAGGCCATGCAGAGAATCGCGCACGGGTAATATAAGACGTGTATTTATTGATGTCAGTAAGAAGGCGACAAAACGAAAACCAAGCCATAATGCAACTCGAAAAGTAGAAATTAAGAAATAAACACACAAGCCAAAATGCATGTCGAAAATAAGAAATTAGGAAATAACGATGGGCGCTATTATCGCAGTGTATTATTTCTTAATTTCCTATTTTCGAGTTCATTTTGACTTGTAGTGCTGTCGCCTTACATTTTGTCGTAACTTCTATTTTTATACTTTCGTGTTTTGAAGGGGCGAAAAGTAGAAATTATGAATGGTAGTTATAGTCTTAAATAAGTGACTGATCTGTTATGCTATTTTACACAGATACAATTCATCCTAATCTGATTAAAAACAGATCTATATTTCGTTTCGTTTTTATACTTCCGGTGGCCTCCAATATATGAAGATCAGACCGGATGTAGCGGGAGGTCGTGTCAGGGGTCATACAAGCGGTTACTCGCTATGACGTCAGAGTCAGACATCTGATTAACAAATCAGTGTTGATGTTTCTAGTGGGATACCGACAATTCCGTACTCGCCGCAACAAACATTTTCGTAAGTTGATCCCTTACATCAACCAGATATGGGTTATAAAACAACTCTTTCAAATCCTAGTGACACTAGTGTAGAAAGATAAGTATAACTAAACTTGGAACTATAAAAAACGAAACGAAATATGCGTGTTTAATCAAATTGAATTCACCCATTCGAATTATATCATCAACATCGGTGTATAAAAAAAAAACTGGAAATAACTGAGATTTTTTGCGATTTCATCCTCGGTGAAACCGACGTTAAGCCCCACGAAAGAACGAACGAACTATCAGGTTAACCATTTATCTGAGACCATTACTGCCAAATGTCTTCAGCTTCGAAAATCGAGGTTTAGTCTATCACTCAAGCTGGCTATATGTATAACTGATGGGTGCCGTGCACAAGGCACGACAGATGTACAGAATAGATGCACTATGTTAGATCTTATGTACTGTCGAAGATCATAAAACCAAAACGAACGAAATACAGATTATATTTTTATTTAGATTTTTTGTTTGATTAATTACAGCATGTCGGTATAATAAATGGTCGGATTGTGATGCTGAAACAGGGACACAAACGGGTACATTGATCACAAAAGATGGGATTACAACAGACTGCGATGTAACAAGGACTAGGCCATGCAGAGAATCGCGCACGGGTAATAAGACGTGTATTTATTGATGTCAGTAAGAAGGCGACAACACGCAAACCAAGCCATAATGCAACTCGAAAAGTAGAAATTAAGAAATAAACACACAAGCCAAAATGCAAGTCGAAAATAAGAAATTAGGAAATAACGATGGACGCTATTATCGCAGTGTATTATTTCTTAATTTCCTATTTTCGAGTTCATTTTGGCTATATGTATAACTGATGGGTGCCGTGCACAAGGCACGACAGATGTACAGAATAGATGCACTATGTTAGATCTTATGTACTGTCGAAGATCATAAAACCAAAACGAACGAAATACAGATTATATTTTTATTTAGATTTTTTGTTTGATTAATTACAGCATGTCGGTATAATAAATGGTCGGATTGTGATGCTGAAACAGCGACACAAACGGGTACATTGATCACAAAAGATGGGATTACAACAGACTGCGATGTAACAAGGACTAGGCCATGCAGAGAATCGCGCAAGGGTAATATAAGACGTGTATTTATTGATGTCAGTAAGAAGGCGACAACACGCAAACCAAGCCATAATGCAACTTGAAAAGTAGAAATTAAGAAATAAACACACAAGCCAAAATGCAAGTCGAAAATAAGAAATTAGGAAATTAATTTCCTATTTTCGAGTTCATTTTGGCTTGTATACCGTGCTGTCGCCTTACATTTTGTCGTAACTTCTACTTTTATACTTTCGTGTTTTGAAGGGGCGAAAAGTAGAAATTATGAATGGTAGTTATAGGCTTAAATAAGTGACTGATCTGTTATGCTATTTTACACAGATACAATTCATCCTAATCTGATTAAAAACAGATCTATATTTCGTTTCGTTTTTATACTTTCGGTGGCCTCCAATATATGAAGATCAGACCGGATGTAGCGGGAGGTCGTGTCAGGGGTCATACAAGCGGTTACTCGCTATGACGTCAGAGTCAGACATCTGATTAACAAATCAGTGTTGATGTTTCTAGTGGGATACCGACAATTCCGTACTCGCCGCAACAAACATTTTCGTAAGTTGATCCCTTACATCAACCAGAACATGGGTTATAAAATAACTCTTTCAAATCCTAGTGACACTAGTGTAGAAAGATAAGTATAACTAAACTTGGAACTATAAAAAACGAAACGAAATATGCGTGTTTAATCAAATTGAATTCACCCATTCGAATTATATCATCAACATCGGTGTATAAAAAAAAAACTGGAAATAACTGAGATTTTTTGCGATTTCATCCTCGGTGAAACCGACGTTAAGCCCCACGAAAGAACGAACGAACTACCAGGTTAACCATTTCTCTGAGACCATTACTGCCAAATGTCTTCAGCTTCGAAAATCGAGGTTTAGTCTATCACTCAAGCTGGCTATATGTATAACTGATGGGTGCCGTGCACAAGGCACGACAGATGTACAGAATAGATGCACTATGTTAGATCTTATGTACTGTCGAAGATCATAAAACCAAAACGAACGAAATACAGATTATAATTTTATTTAGATTTTTTGTTTGATTAATTACAGCATGTCGGTATAATAAATGGTCGGATTGTGATGCTGAAACAGGGACACAAACGGGTACATTGATCACAAAAGATGGGATTACAACAGACTGCGATGTAACAAGGACTAGGCCATGCAGAGAATCGAGCAAGGGTAATATAAGACGTGATGGACAACGAAGTAAAGGTAAAAATAGTAGACGAGGTATTGCGAAAAGACCGGGTAATAAGAGAAGACCAGGTGGTAAGAGACGTATTGGTGGTAAGGGAAAACCAGGTGGTAATGAAAGACCAGGTGGTAGGAGAAAACAAGGTGGTAGGACCCGAGGGCGAGGAGGTAGTAATGGCGGAAATAAACGAAACCCATATGGTTATGGAAGACAAAGTGGTAACGTAGAACGAGGTGAGAATTTCCATAAAATACGACCACGAGAACAAGAACCAGACGAACAAGTAATCGAGTGAAGTCTTTAATAGAACAGCGACACAGAAGTATACAGAAATCAGATTTTCAAAATTACAACAAAATATTATTCTTAATTTATGTCAGTCGCCTTGTAAATGTTACTTTAACAATTACTCTCTCTACCTGAATATTAGTGACGTCTGCAGATAGGAAATATAATAATAATAATACTTGATATTTATAGCAGAAAATCACGTTTTAATAGTTTCTATTGCGATTTAAACTAAACTTTTAATGTTTTAGATAGGAATAAACACATTTATATTAATATTTAAACTAACATTATAATGAAGTTTGATCACTAAAATTACATTAAATTCTTCTTTGATACAAGATATTGTTTTATTTGTATTTTGGGTGAAGAGGCTTGGTGGAGGGTGGGGGTGCTATTTGATCAGCAGTTTATACCAGACATGGG
Source organism: Patella depressa (assembly GCA_948474765.1). NCBI lineage: Eukaryota > Metazoa > Mollusca > Gastropoda > Patellidae > Patella > Patella depressa. The sequence goes on from OX419718.1 coordinate 26,099,869, forward strand.
TTTGATCCCGCTATTCTCAATGACATGGGTAGAGACGCCCGTGGGTTCTTCTAAAGACCCCTGCGCGCCAAAGAATTATTGAAAGAAATACATAAAACACCCACTGCCAACGCCAAAAATGTCACCTGACCCAACACATGTTCAGAATTAAAGTAACTACACGAATGAGTAACAAAATATTAACTAAACAGCTTCCTCTTCACGTGACTGAGTAGGAAAGTGTGCCGAGTCGATTAGATTGGGTGAATAAACCACGTGCGCCTAAAATTACCCATTGCAGTCGGAACTGGGGAAAGTAGGTACCCCGACCATCACATCGTACTCGTAACCATAGAACTGAAAATAGCCAATATTTTAGTCCCAACATGCTGGTGGCTGTTGTCCCCATATTAACCCCTACATTCTACTTTAAAATAGAATTGTATGTTTTTCTAAAGGAATATTGAAATTTGAATCATTCCTCAACATCCGTGTGTAGAATAGAGAGCCTGGGAGTAACTGCTTAGCCCTTTCCCATGGTAGCTGTTAGCGGCCATTCTACATTGTCGACTTGTCGGGTTGTGAAGGCGACAAGTCGCTTCACGACAAAGCGAAATTTCCTGACTGGTCATTGCTTCCAATTATGTTCGACCTCTAAAAAAGGTCAGATATGTTGATGACCAATTACGTTCAACCTCTAAAATCGAGGGTTAGGCTTTCACCACTATTCAAGATGAGGACCCAGTAGCCTGTGAGAAAGAGGGAGGTATTCAAAAATCCCTACCCAATGAGCGGTGGTTTATTTATCTTCCTAATGTTTCGTGCGGAAAGACCCTTAAAACAGATGAAATAAATGTGGGGTTTTTTTTCAAATTAAGTAGAACAGCTTAATTTCAAATTTCGAAAAAACATGATAATGGATGTCGAGGGTGGTTATTGTGTACGGGGTATATGATAGATCTTGTGTAGTTGTAGAAAATCATAAAACGACACGAAGATAGATTACATATGTCACTGTGACTAGATTTGTTGTTTGATACACTGTGGTGTACAGGTCGGAATGGGAGCGGCCCCGTCCTGCCATTTCGGGTGGAGGCATCTAATCTAAGACTGAATTAAAGGACTGTTTTACAAATTTATTTGAAATCAAATCTGTTGTGAAAACTGTCCTACTTAATTTGAATTACAAATGCATTTCACATTTTAATGTTTTAAAACATCTAAAATATCTTCAGTTCTCATATGTCTGAATACTAGGTCCTATAATAGACTTGAGTTTTGGAAACATACAATTAAGAAGTTGGTTCCGAGCATCACCAAATCTCTGATTGCGACAATTTATCGGGGCCATATCATTGCTCCACACAACCAAAGGCGTACGGCCTCGATGCATGATGGGGAGGGGGAAGAACCCGAAATGGCTAGACGCCTATGGATTATCCTACGGATACCCACAACGAGAATTTGGATAATTTGACGGTCGCAATTGCGCTTTCTTGCTATTCTAGTGGCCTAATACTGTCTAATGTGGGTAGTTGTCTCGAATTCAAATCAACCAATCACCAATCGTTTATATCCATGTAGACGGGACCGTTGGGTGTAAATTTTGAAAATTAAACTGACCCAAACGTGTTTTCCTGTCATTCCACCCCGTGAATACAGCAATTTAAATGTGACCCAATCTAGGATACCCTAGGTGGCTTATCTGAACCCCAAACAACTGTCACAGTATAAGCGTGTTTCTGCTATACTAACCCATGGGTTATGGCAACGTCAAAATTACCAATCGTTTTGTAATTGAAATCTCTGAACTCCAACCGTTCCATCGGACAGTTGCAGCAGCATTCACAAATAATAATCGATGCCCGAAAAATGTCGCACAAAGTCAAAAAGCTCCAGCCAAGATGCTTTAATCCATAGTCAATTCAGTACATATTCATGTGGTATTCTGTTAAAAGAAAAGTAAAATTAGCGTTTTATTTGATTTTGGGCACTTTATTTTTCACTTAACCAGTCTCCCCGAAAAGTCAGATTGCCCCAAAGTAAAGTAGGCACTTTGACAGAATTGAATTACCATTCCAACACCACAAAGATTTCAGGAGAGATTTAAAAGAGTTTTACACAGTGCAGGCTGGGGAGTTCCCTTGTCCGTGATGCAAGGCGCAATGTAAATGTTTCGTTAGTTTGGATTGATGCAGAACAGTGGGACGGTAGACTTATTTGATTGCAAATAAGGTCACCCCGAAGGGCATCCTAATACCAATCAGAGGGACAATGGTAGGCATTTCGTAAGATGCCGTGACATTTAAAAGATACAAGACCCCCCCCCCCCGACATATTTCTTTTCCCGGGGAAAACGTATATTCTGTTACAAAGCTTAAATATGTATATTGTGTTGGATACCTACCTTTGCGACAAGAAATCATGTAACGTCACTGCAACCAGGATCATGGGACTGGGGCCACGGCTCTTCACCTCTAGCTATTACATAGTAATACATCATGCAAGTTCTGTTTCTTTGCGTGGGACGGACGCAGAGGCCTCCACTGGCGACGAAATTTCCCGTAACGCCACTGCACCAACAATCCTGGGTTCGATCTGATAGATTTTAGTACATAAAGTGCCAAGCAGATATCAATATGCTAATCAAAGTTACGAATCATAAAATATATATGTTAATTACATGACGATTTGTACTGGCTTTGTAACACTTCTACTATAATTGCATAGAAGATGGACCACCGTGGAGTTAAATATACGACATAGAGCACCTAGTACACGCCAGTGCCATCAACTACCAATCGTTTGTTTCGAAAAAGGTGTTACTGGCACTGGGTCAGATTTGAAGTTCATATAAAATAAAGTCCGCGATATTTTTCAGAATGTATTTTTCTGTTCGATTTAAAGGGAGACACATATTGGATTAGCAATTTTGAGGGAGTCGGAACGGGATAAGGTATTTACATATTTAGTGAATTCTTGATCAAAATATCTTAATGCATATTAATATCTAGAATAGGTTAAGGCTCCGGATTAAAAGTTTGCCAGGGCAACAATATAATTCAAACTGTCAAGGATTCTTTTAGGTGCAAGTGAATGTGCCCCCCCCCCCCCGCTCCATGACAAAGGGGAAATCACGCTGGGACATCCCAAGAAAATTTTTTGCAGATAACACGGTGATCGGAACCGGGAACTCTACGTCGTTCTTGTTATAATATTCATTTATCATTATCAATTTTTAAACTACTAAGCGCCATAAAAAACGCATCACTTAGTTTTTCGTATAACATAATGATCCTGTAAACATATCTTATTTATTTTGCTTCTTATTGTGAACAATAATTATTACACAAACGTAATAATTTTGAATTTTCAGCGTGAAAATGACAGCAATTTGGCTGCATGTTTGGTTGATGGTGTTGTGTTATTCACAGGTGCTCTTGGGTCAGGATATCAGTGATGGAACATTGGGCAGCGGTACGAAATGGATACAAAATAGTGAGTTATGGTTTATTTTTATTTTGGGAAGGAGAGAGAAGAATCGTGAGGATGGCGGAGGTGGGGATAGAAGGAGTTGATAGAAAGAGAGACATACACATACAGATAGAGAGGTTGGATGGGGTCAATTTCGCTCTACATACAGCATACGCCTTGATTCACCACATACGTTGATTAGCAAGCTGTTTATTTCGGAACAATCGTGTATTTATGACTGGATATTCAGATATTCCAGGCACGGATCCAAGGGTTTGGGGGGCAGGAGGCCTACCCCTCTCAGCCACAGTGACATAGTTGATTTTCATTTTCGTTTGCTTTGTTACTGTTAAAGTTCACATATCTGCTCTTTAATGGGTGATATAAACATGATTTTCGCATTGTCTCCGCCCAAGCAATCCAAGGTTCCAACATATTACCCTTTGCTCTAACGGGAGCCCCCCCCCCCCCTCACTCGACAAAATTCTGGATCCGGGCCTGTATTCGTTTTACTTACTACTGGTCTGCTAACTATACTGGTGACTTTTTAGCCCCGAGGTTATATTCTACTTAATAGCTCTGACTTTTAAAATCCTTTCTAAATGATAGCTTCAATTGGCCTTATGATCTTATATTTTTCATCCCGGTTCTCGCTTAAACATGCATTATGCAAGAGCAAAATCTGCCTATTGCAGGTCTTTATTAATCAGGAGTGAAATATTTTCTAAAGTATTAATTAGACATTAATTAACTGATCCAGGTCTTAATCATCTCTCGATGGCATCAGATTTCTCCGATATTAAACAGATTAGAATGGTTCAGCGACCCTTTCATTAAATCAAATATGGAGAGACCAGAAATAGCTTTGATCAACCAGTACCGCGGTCAAAATTATTGCACACGTCTGTCAAACCTTCAAAGGCTAATATCTTCGCTTGCAATAAAGTAATCTGAATGAATTTTTCAAATTATTCATTTTACATCATCTACTTTCGAACTATTATAGCAATAATGGTAGAATCTTTATCTAAATCTTACATAATGTATCTTTAAGTCAGGACTGGCGTCTGGGAGACTGCTAATGAATCTGTATCTGGTCGTTTGGACAGGATCCCCAAAACGTGACAGGATAAGGGTCGTCCGTCCTTCAGTTTTCTCCCACTACTTAAAAGACTCCATACCCCAAGCGAATTATTGAAATAAACTAGTTTATGTCGAGGGACGTTTAACTGACTATTACACAATTAATATATTTTGGGTTTTTTCTTTTGTTTTTTGTTTCTAACAGACTGTATCTATCAAGAGGGTGGATGGTCCGAATGTCCGCCAGGAGTCGCGTCTGCTGAAAACACATTAACACTAAAACATGGTGGAAGCCTATGTGACGAGTTTAAGACCATCACTAGACCCTGTGAAGTTCAAGATCTAGATACATCAACCGCCGTGGAACCAGCGTGTCAGTATGATCGCAGTAGTAGTTGGACGGCTTGCGACGCTGCAACAAATACGAAAACCAAGGTCATAACATTGACGCTGGGTGACAGAATGACTTGTCCAATTACCAAAACACTAACCAAAACATGCTCCAAGCCGATTTTGCATCGATGTACTTACGAAAAGAGCGGTGTTTGGTCAGAATGTGAATCCGCAACGCAAACACGATCCAAAGTTCTGAAGTTACTAGATGGGGGTTCACATTGTGCAGCCAGCAAGGAAAAAACTCAACCATGCAAATGCACATATCGGAACAGCGGGTACTGGACTGAATGCAATCCCGAAAGTCTAACACGCACCAAGTCAAAGATCTTGGACAAAAATGGCGGCGCGCACTGTCCCGCCACAATAGATGTTACAAAACCATGCAAAATCGTGTGCAAATACCACCAGAACCCAAAATGGTCGACATGTAACACTGAAACCGGTGTCCGAACTCGAGTGCTAATACTAAAAAGGGGCAAGGGTTGCCAGAGTACCAGAACAGAAACTGAGCCTTGCACAGCACCTAAAGAGTGTCGATATTACAAAACCAGATGGTCGCGTTGTGATAGAGAAACAGGAACAAAAACTAAATATCGAACACTCAGGGAGGGTCACTCTGGATGCCCAACGAACAAGACAAAGACAAAACCATGTAGAAGGCGAAAATGGGGTCGTCATCGTGGTTTTTGGGGCCACCGTGGTCGCCATGGTCGCCATTGGGATTTTTAGAGGCGGTCGATAATAGATCAGTTAATGTAGGTTTCGGCAAATTTAGACGCCAGGATATCGGCTAAAAGAGGTATTGCCACTTTCAACAAGATAAAAAAAATTTAATTAATTCTATACAATATCACTATTGAAATAACCCGAAATTAATTAAGGCCAGGCGCTGACATACACAGAGCCAAACGTTATTAATAAACGTTCACTGAACTCCTTAAAAACCACTAGACAACGTTGAAATCGAACACTGCTTTATACCAACCTGCTTAGACAACCAGAGTGCTTATACCTCTTTTAAAATTCAATATTATTGATAATTGTATGGAAAACAATTTCTATCCCACCCAACCCCATCGTGCTAAAAAGGATCCTAAAGTATATACATGTACATGTAATATGATATGATATGATTTTATTTTTTTTTAAAGTGTAAAAACAACATTATTGATGAATTGTGTTAAACGCAATTTTTATCCCACCTCCCCAATCTTGCTACAATGAATACAAACTGTGATGATATGGTATAAATGGAATAAAAATATTTGCCAGTAATATTACGCTAACAAATTATTCTTGTAATTTTTGTTGGCACACTCGATACCACTCGATAATTTTTGTTGCTACACTCGATACCACTTGTTAGCCTTTGTATTTATTCTGAGCACATTGCGTATTTGATTTTCTGGTTCGCTCCCGGTTTTGGTCAAGGGAGTCCACCGTGGTTTCGCCTGCTTAGTCGTTTGGATGGGACAAAAAACCGAGGTCCCGCGTACACATTGGCGTGCACTTTAAAGATCCCTTAATTCGATATAAGAGTAGACCGGGCAAATTTCTATCATAGCACATTGTATTGCGTATGTCCGTCTGCATTAGCCCAGTCGGAGCAGAACAATAAGGCGTTATACCACATTTCATTTCATTTCTGCATTCGATTCAGTGGCGGCGCGGCATTGCCCCCCGCCCCCAAATCTTGCCTGCCCTCTGTTTGCCCCCCCCCCCAATAATTTTCGGAAAAAAAAATGTCTGAAATGCTACCTGGCTGCATTCTATTTTACAAAATATAGTGGCGAAAATATTCATTCACTTTGAGTCACTCACTCCGCCCGTTTGTCACTTTCTTCTCTGGTCGGATAAACTAGTAATTTGGCGACAGGCGGTATCTTTATCTCGAAGATCAATGCCTGAAATACTGCCAGACTGCATTTCGGGCAGTCTACTTTTCAAATTATTGGGGACTTCATTGAGTTACATGTGACACTTTCCTCTATGGGGTCGGGAAGACTAGTGATCAGGCCACAGGTGACATCCGATCAGCTCTATTTATCTCTTCGATCGGTGCCCGAATACTGTCAGGCAGCATTTCCAACAGTCTATTTTTCAAAATTTTCTTGGGGAGGTCCCCAAAACCCCCACAAGGACTCGCTACTTTAGCGCTCGCAAAGGTACTTCGTTGAGGTTTGCAAGTCCGTTCGTTTGCCATTTTGGTCTCAGATCGTATAAACTAGTGATCAGGCTACGGACAGTATGTGGTCAGATTTATTTATCTCGCCGATCGGTGCCTGGCTGAATACGCTGTCAGAGAGCATTTCCGTGAGTCTTTTTTTCAAATATTTCTGAGGGAGGTCCCCCATACCCTCCATTTATACACCCGACATTGGCGCTCGAGAGTGGGATTCGTCGAGGTTCGCAAGTCCTTTCGTTTGACACTTTACCTCAACGATCATTGCCTGAAATACTGCCAGGCTGCATTTCCGGCAGCCTGTTTTTCAAAATTTTCTGGGGGAGACACCCCCCCCCCCCCGCCTTAGTTGATACTCGTGCCTATGCCCACTTAACCCTGGACTTTGCCCCAGCTTCCCCCCCCCCCCCCCCGAACACCGAAGGCTGGCGCCGCCACTGATTCGATTCTAGTTTGATTTATTATTTAGTGCTGGTTTGGTTCTTTGGGCGAGGAGGGTGTTTTATGTTGTGGTGGTGTGGGGTCTAAACTATCATTGAATGATCGGGATTGCCTTAATGGTTGTTTTGTGTTATTTTAATTGAAATTAGATAACTATTTTGTTCCGTCTGTTTTTACACATTGTTATCTCACCCATACGTCCCGTGTACACATTGGCGTACACGTTAAGTTGGAATTCGATATAAGAGTAGACCGTTGAGCCGCTATCCGGGTTAAATTTCTCTCATAGCACACTGTATGGTGGCTGTCTTCATCATCCGAGTCGGGGAAGAAAAGTAGGACGTTAAACCCCATTCCATTTCATTTAATTTCATTTTTAATCTTACCTATAGCTACTTTCTATAACAATTGTGTTCTGACAATAATCAAACATCAGAAAAGTAGGACGCTAAACCCATTCCATTCACTGATTCGTTGTTCTGAGAGTGTTGATTCTGTATCAACCAGTCATACTAGAACACAAAAACCATCAGATGCTCCTAATCATCTACAAAATCCTCTACTTGATTGGTCAACAAGTTCACATGGAGAAACGCCATTTCCAAAGAATATATGTCAGATGTTATACTACAACATACAAATAAAAAGGAATTTAAAGGACCAATCTCGATTATATTTAGGAGAATAAAACTGCTTAATTTTGTGTGAAAAGCCCTTAAAAAACGCTACCTCAACAAAATATTCGTGATACGTTTTCAAACATCTTTAAGCCGCCAGTCTTCATCTGGAAATGGAGACCGGTTGCCCCAAGCTGTATTAAACGGCGTGTAGGTGAAATATACCGATCGTTATCAAGCACAGCACATGAATCAAGCACTGATTTGACTTTTAAAGGAATGGTAATATCAGGTCACCCAGAAATCTTGAAAGGGTTACGTGTCCGGATAAGCGGTTTTTGACATTCACGTGACTCACTATTTTGAGATGAAATTTTCAGACAAGGTATATACTCTATTCCTCCATATTTTGGCGTCTAAATTTCACACATTCACGGTCTTTTATTTTTGCGACTCTGTTAAAAGAAAGACATGTCTAATTTGTACCCGTCGAACATTAGAGATACATTGTATATACGGTTTTAAAGATTGTCATTTTGAGATGAAATTTTCAGACAAGGTATATACTCCATTCCTCCATATTTTGGCGTCTAAATTTCACACATTCACGGACTTTTATTTTTGCGACTCTGTTAAAAGAAAGACATGTCTAATTTGTATCCGTCGAACATTAGAGATACATTGTATATACGGTTTTAAAGATTGTCATTTATTTGATTTTTCTGCCCCAAGAAATATTTAACGAAAATTCCATTAAAGTACTCGAATACTTGTCAATATAAACCTAAAATTAAGGGTTATTATATTCCAAAGTCAACCGTTAGATAAATCAATTCAATGATATTGAGATATTTGTAAATTGAATTCTTTGTTTAAGTGGGATTAGATTACAGCGTCAAACCTACATTTAGAAAATAATTATTGCATTTGTACTCAAGCATTCCAATCCTCAGCTAATCCTTAGTTAATCCTTAATTCGTCGCTATCTTGTCATCTATAATATTATTTCATTGTTAAGATTAACCGAAATGTAAGACAGACAAACACCTCATGAGTACGTAATTATTTGATTAACGCGAATTTCTGTAATTATACATGTGGTACTCTAAGCGCCGATAATATCTCTTTAATAATTCACGACTGTCCCAGATACGGAAATAAATTACGACAAATAATATAAGCTAGATGTACTTAGTTGACTTATTCAAATTTTTCTGTGATCACGCACTGTTTATCACTGAAATTATTATCCACAGACTAAATAGGTCAGCCAAAGGGAATCGACCTCCTATCATCTGCCTGTGTCTCTCGACTCAACTCAACTCCACAAATAAATCTGGATAAAAAACATTTCCTCTGTATTGTAATTAATGGGTAAATATGGCAAATCTGCCCGAACCATATTGTGTTACTACGCCCGTATTAAACAATGCACGTTTTATTGACTCCAACCGTTGATCTATATACTGGACGTGACCTTGAAAGTCGGCCAACTTGTACAGTGTTAATAAAGTCTTTCGCATTACCGCCGTGAAAAAGTTTAAAAGTGTGCATTTTAGAAACCCCACACCTCCTGTCCTCTATGGGTGGGCGAACAATTGTGAAGTCAGGCAATCACTAAATCTTTCCGGGACAATGGCTTGTCGGGATATTAGTCTGGGTAACTTCATGAAAATCATTGATTCTCATTTAAGAAAAGATTAAACCCTGGATAATTCGATATTTTCAGATGATAATTAAGTATATTCTTTGATTGGCATTTAGTAATTGAACATATTAACACAAGGTACAATTGTATGGATACACAACTACTGAGTTTGATACTAAGCGACGTTTCGACGAGGATACTCTCGTCTTTATCAAGCAAATGATACAGCATGTGAAATAGCAGGCAAATATATTCTTATCTTTGTTGAATATTATGTATATTTGCCTGCTATTTCACATACTGTATCATTTGCTTGATAAAGACGAGACAAGTCAGATTCCGGAGTTACGGATTTCTTCTGATCTTTGATTTTTACCACAGCATGTGGCGTTTGTCATCGGATAATGCTACACCTCATTCACTTTTTTGGACACGACACTTCTGGCGTTTGGAGAATCATCTTAAAAATTTTGACGTGTATGTTTATACAGTCTATGCGTCACGTTCGCAATTGTGGCAAGTACACCTCTCCATACAATATTTTTAATTGCGTGTATAATTATACCATTACTGAATAACAAGCTTTGACCTGGCAATATAACGATTAAGAGGGTATTTAACTGGATAATAACGATTACAGTTGTCAAAAGACCTTTCAAGTAACTTGACTGGATAACGATGACTATGGTTGTCAATGACGCTTGTGAAAGCCACATTAACAACGCAAATAACAGCTTACAGCGATAAACACGTACACCAAAGATTATCCACCGTGACCTATTTCCATATAGACAATTAAACATTAAATATGGCGATAATCTGAAACTACTCAATATTGTACAATAAGGTAAGATGTTTCGATATTTATACCGGTGTATATATATATGTTTTTATGAATTAGCACTATTTTAAATTGTATATAGCTGACTCCAACAGTTGACTCACATATAGGAAATTATACTACTATCAGATATTTTCAAATGATCTAGTTTTACATGATTGTTAAAGGAGCTAAATCGCTATTCTTTGGCACTTAGAAACGGACTCAGATGGGACTCAGTGCATATAATAATGTAAAATGAATATATATTATGTATATAAACTGATTTACATTCAATCGTTTCTTATTGTACTGTAATTTCTAATCAGTTAAGATCGGTGAAATATGGCGAAGAGTACAAATTGAATGGCAGTCTTTGGCGTCTGGTTATTAGTGTCTACAGCGGTAGTATTCTTCTGTGGAATATGTTTAGCTTCATTACAAATAGCACTCACTCGAAAACATTCTGGCAAGCGATTCGTGTGCCAATTTTAAAAATTGTATTTTGTCTTAAATATTGGATAACTGATCTAATAATAACGCCGATAGTCGATATTGCGCTGCACAGGCTAACATACAGCTAGAAAAGTATAAAAGCGGCGGCACAATTTGCCGAGTATGGATATCGCGATGTGTTTCTTTCTTGATTTTTGCTTTTTGCTTGGTGTGCATACTGTCACCTTACATTTTGTCGAAATTGGGAATGGTAGTTACAAGCTTCCATAACTAACAATGATGACTGTGGATTTCAAAAGATACATAATCACGTATTAGTATCCTTCGTTAAACGAACAATCGTATAACATGAGGTTATATTCCAACAAACTTAAAGATGCGTTATCTGAGATATATATATAAATAAAGAGCTGGCGGTGTTCTTGTTATAATAGTTCCAAAATAGTTGATAAAATAAGAATATATTGAAAATATCATTCAAATTACTTTATTTTGAGCGAAGTTATCTCCATCTGAAGTTTCGACAAGATTTTGGCATATATTGCTTATTATCGTAACAACGGTACTTGTTATTCGAGCCTTAGCCTCGCTTCTCCATTTTCAAATCAAATCATTACACTACGACCGTGTTTTAATACGTTTAAATTTCAACACCCGATGGTTATAGGCTTGTCATGGGAATAGATGTCTAAATAAAAACATGCATTAGGCTTATATAACAGATGTCTGAAAAAAATATGAACAAATATAAGACTAATTGTAGTACAATAGACTCCGGTTTATTATTATTAATTATTTGTAGGTGTGTGATATAAAATAAAGATGGTTGACTTTCAATCCCGGTATAAGATATTCAGCTATGGTTATGTAGCTCCCCGTCCACGACCTGGTAAACCATCAGCTAGACAAGTCAAACATGAAGCCAACAGATTGCTGGCAGGATCATACGGTGACAGACCAGGTAAGGCTAGACGGTGTTGATCCCAGGGCTAGGGTTATATTTAATAATTTTGGGACATGAACACTGGCTAGGATAATGGAGACTTATTAGTCAGTGGTATTTCCTAGGTTTAAGGTTTAATTTAATTTATCCGAGAAAT